>OY728158.1:561764250-563014250 GCA_963277665.1 Viscum album
TTAAATATATTGTTTTCTCACATTGAATTATAAACATTGTAAAAATATTTCACTACAGTTATGGGTAAAATGTGTTAAAAATCGTTAGAAAAAAGGGAAAATACTTGAATATTAAACAATAATTGATAAAATATCTCTGTTTGGATCAAAATAAACATTATATTTCTCATATTTTATGTTATGAGAATTTAGGGCCACATGACTTCAGTAAGAAATATATTATTATATAAATTTTCAATAGTTTATAATAATTATACCGACAGTGCTTATAAAATATATCAATATCCACTTACTTTTAAACAATTCATGGGCTACTTATGTTTACCATAACCACCCAAGATATGAATCCATAATCCTTATAAATATCTTATATGGTCTATTATTTCCAAACATCACTAAAATAAGGCATAACCTGTATAAAAAAGCAGGTTCCTATAGTAGAATTTATAATATTCAATGAATCTTTTCAAATCATTTCTTCATCTCCAAATAATTTTTTTATTATATATAAAAAAATAATTTCATTAGTTTCAAATATATATTGAAATTTTATTATGTTTATGGGGTAATTATTATCTAACACTACTTCGTCTTGTGGATAATAATATATATTCTCACGTGTACCAACAAACTACAACCTCTATAAAGTAATGTGTATCATTTTTTCATCATCTCCTTACATGTCATGTTATAATGATGTATTTATTGAATATATATTATATCAATGATATAAATATGACTTTAATTATTTAAATATTATATTATTTACCTCCCCTTCAACCATTAGAAAAATGAAATCATTATCACGCGTACATGCAGATTGCCACCTCCATGAACAACATATTTCATTCTTTTATAACCACCTTCCATGGATGTTCATGAAATGATATAAATAGAATAAAATTTACTTTCTTGAAAAAAATTTAATTATGGAGATAATTTCATAACACTTTTGACAATGGATAATATAAAAAAGTTTTTCATGGGTAACTAATTGGATAATATTAAGTGGAAATTATATCATGGAACTATAAAACAGATAGATGTTAAATGATTATAAATGGATATTAACAAATTTATTAAGGATTAAAATTATTAATAAAAAATACTTTATAAATTTAAATCGAATGTTTTGAATTTAGTAATGTGTCAAACGAAGAAGATATCTAAGGATAGGGTCATTTTTTTAATATTCAACTCAATGGAACAATATTTTATATAATTCACTTAATATATTTTATATTATGTATACAATACCCCATTTATATATTATATATTGAATTAATCATTATTTTTTTTATTAAAATTTGAAATTAATTGTTTCCATTTGAACGATTATTTATTCAAAAGTAATTATTGACATAAGGGTTTATATAAAAATCACACTCTTATTCCGGATTGTTAATATTTAACATTATATTAGATAAATTATATTCTATCTATATCTTAGAACCCAATATCGTTATTCTCATATAGTTATGAATGGTGATTCCATGTTTTCATTCACAATTTCATTTCATTCATACATGAATAAATAGAGGTCCATTTATCAGAAAAATTGACCTTATTTATATTTATTGTTTGGGAATCATTCTCTTCAATGTCCATACTCTTTATATTGGTTTGTGCGTGTTTTTATCAAAAAAAAATTATTTGTAAACATATTTTTCAGTTGAATGTTAATTTAATTATATATTTTTAAAATATTTTTTTAAACGATTTTGAACTATTCATTTAAAATTTTTTACAAAATTGTGAAAATAGTGGTATTCATAAAATTTATAATGTGAATATTTTTCTACACATATATGACTATTTTTCCTTATTTATATTCTTTTAAAAGTTTCTTTTTTGTCTCATGAGAATCATTATTCCAATAAAACTGATATTTTTTTATTAATTTAAACTAAAAAGAAGGGTTATTATTTATTAAAATATTGAAAAAATAGATTTCATATAACATAAGTGTATTTTTTATTTCAATACACTTTATATTTTATATGTATATTATGATTACATGATTTTAAATTACTTTGAAATAATATTTTAAACAGACTTTATAGCCTCAAGAATATGGTTTAGAAAATATTTATATTACATTTTTTACTACACTATTATGAATGAGATAGGGAAAATTATTATTGTTTTTCTTCAGTTTTTCTCTCTAATTCTAAAATGTATTTCCATTAAATCAAAACAAAAATGTTGGATGATTTTATTATTCCCTTCAATTCATTACTGATTTATGGTTTATACCTCATTTTGAAAAGAAGGAATAATCTTAGTAATGTTCCATATCATTTTGAATTATTGTTTTGACAATATATCCATATTATACACAATCATGCATATATTTGACATTTACAAATTATATTAAATATTAACCATTAAAAATTATATTTTCATATGAAGGAAAATTATTTGGAATTTCATTTAATATAATAGGTAAATAATAAAATAATATATTCTTCAATCAATATATATATATATTCCTTAATATATAATTTTGATTTTTTATTATGATTTTGTTTCAATATATGATAAATAAGTTAGACATTTTTAAGTTATGGTATGGGGATGGTTGTAGCTATTCCATTGAAACATCAATGTATCTCTTGAGACAACAAATTTTTCAAATTTAGTTGGGTTTTAGATGTATACCTACCTATTTATTTTAATATCTTTATATAAGGACACAATGATAAATTTCATGATGCATTAGCATGAATATTTGAATGTAATATCATTAAGTCCAAAATTATGGACTTCCATCAATAAATTTTTATTTATTATTAAGGTGATCATTTTTTGGTATTTTCCATGGGTGATTTTTTGAAGATCATGTGTTGCATCCCCCAAGATAGAACATTATCACATTGCGAAACTAAGTTGGTTACTAGAGCTCATGTGTTCCTCCTTATACATCTTTGGATTCCAAAATAGTATTGGGGGTGTAGAGACCAATCAGGGTAGACTATACCTTATGGTATAATATTTCAACAAAATGGAAATAGACAATTTACAAAGCAACTAAAATAATATAAACAATACATCATACAACAAGAAGGAAAATGAAGAACCATGTAAACCCAATAATAAGGACCATTTATTTTCAACAAATATATCTATGAATAATAAAATTGATAATTTAATTATATGATGAAATATATCTAAAAATCTAACTGAAGTAATATTTATTAAAGACCAAGAAATAAAAACTAATCATTGAAATCTCTAGTTCTTAAACCCCACACTGGCCCATTTTCCATGAACTTATTCATACATCTAGTAATAATAAACAAAAAGGGCTTGTTAACATTTATATACCTAAATATATGTTCTTTTCATGGGTAACTAATAGAGTATTGAATATGGATTTATTAAAACCCAAAAGGTTGATAATACTAATTCTAATCAAATATAGTCTAATAATATGGGTATGCAATAATGTGATATGTAATTGAATTAATTAATCAATAAATACTGTAAAATAACCCAACTACTTCAGAATCATGTCAAAATATCTATGAACATGTAGCAAAACTATGTCACCCACAACCAGAAGTAAATGTAATAATAACATAAATGGGTCAAGATCTATAATAATTGCAGCATAACTAAGCCAAGCCCTTAATATAATAATTTCAGTATGATTGGGACAATCTATATACGCATTAAAACATAACCAAGACAATCCCTATATATAATCATTTCAGTACAACTGGTTCAATCGCTATAATCAATGTCATCTATATAGTCTAAGACCATTATATAATCATTTTATCAAATCTTGGTCAAGACCTATAATAATTATCGAATTAATAGACTAATCCCTAAATAAAAGAGTTTATGTATAACAGAGTCTAACCCTAAATGAATTACGTCATAACTAAAAAATACATTTATATTCAAATTTCATTATAAATCCTAATAAAATTCAGAACATAATGGGAAACATAGAATAACATTATAAGAAATATGGTCAACTAAAATAATTACCATTTTTCATTCAATTAAAATTCAATCAATATTATTGTATGACATTTTACATGGATAATCTGTTACAATAATTCACCTGATGTATGATGTCAAGTTAAATCACATTTTTATACCATTATCCAATTCATTATTTTTACATGGTAGGTTTAGCCTATGTTTATCCACACACTGGGTGTCAAAACTATTAGACCCAAAATAATCCAAGGTTAGTCCAAACACATGATTATTATCACAAATTGTTCTGAGATTTAATGTGCATGTAGTATTCGTGAAATCACACAATATTGAAAACACATTAATAAATTTAAAACCATAAGAATTTGTTCTAGTCTATACACAATTATCTAGAGATCAATTCCATGCTTTCAAAAAGAAACACCAATAAGGAATAACGGCGATAATATTGACATGGAAAACACAGATCACATAAAAATCAAGATAGAAACCCTATTCAATGATGTTAAAGAGATCAAACCTCTAGAATTATGGATAATAGAAGAAAATGGAAAAAAAAGAAACTGACTGGAGATCAAAAAATATAATGAGATTTCCATTTGGGAATCAAACACTAAAAAAATTCCTAGAGTCTCCCTACGGTTCTAGAGAGAGATGTTTTCATGATGGATGAAATAAATTCATGTGCAAAAATTCATTTAAAAATATTAATCCAATGATTATAAATAAATGGAACCCATTCACAACATGAATTTATTAATTTATGTGATTCTAATAAAAATGGGTCACCCTGAGTTAAAATAAACATGATCAACCATTTAACGCCATGAAATAGTTTATCAAAGAGAATTCATTTCACACTCTAAATAATTTCAAAATGTTATCTCGATAATTGGTTCACATCATGTAATATATTCTTAATGTGAATGTGTCTAGATTATATCTCCCACTGGAACTTCTACACAAAAACCCAAACAACCATTGCATCCATACAAACAATTAAAACCATTGTTTATAACCATATATGTTTATACTGATACCCAATTACTTCTAAAAAACATAAAACATTGAAAATTAGTTCATTTTCTGGAACTAAATATTTGTACCCATAGGAAAATAATATTCCACTATGTTTTTAGATGAATTGAAAACCAACTAAAAGTTTTTCAAAATAAATTAAATATAAAAAAACCTAGAAAATATAGTATCTTATAACATCCCCCATATAAAATATCATCCTTATTATGTTCCAAGAATCATAATGGGGTCTTAGAAAAAACATATGTTCAATGTGATCAAATATGAGTTTCCCTCTCACAGAACACATCTTGATCATGCATAACATACAACTAAACCTTAACTATAGGTATAATCATTCTTTATAGATACATCTCATAATGGTCCAAGATTTGAATTAGATGATCCTAAAAGGAAGAATCTACACCATGGTGGATGTAATCAACATAAACATAATGAGATGGTTCATGGTGATATTTTTGAATCTGTGACACGTGAACGTATCATACATGGAAGTGTATCACTATGGAAGGGCCAAATGATATACCAATAGACCAAACCTTTTGACTATCTAGAATAATGCGATAAAACCGGGAATTATATTTCCCTATTTCATGATGAAGAGTTTCCCCAACCTAGTAATCACATGAAAGAAAATCCAACTAAAACCCTCATAATCTAAATTTCATCTCTACTAGTCACTGTAATAATTCATCCAGCATTGTACGGTCACCAAACTCTTCTTGATCAAATGAACCTTCATAGATGTCCCCTACACCAGACTAGGTATAATTAGAATTGACTCACATATCTTGAACAAACTAACATCCATACAGAACATCATTCCATTCAAAACCTCTAAATTCTCCTTTCGATCGATGCTAGGAAGAAATTATTATAAGAAAACTGAATGAGTGATAATGCTACTCACATGAACCATCAGATTAAGAAACATACACTTGTAACATATCACAGTAAATATATATACTACATAAAAAATTTCTATCATTCAATGGATGATATGATATTCTCAGATAAACCAATGATCCTAGATCAATCATAATTCCCTTCCAGAACAAAGATTTCAAAAGATGATCACTATAAAAAAGATACTCCTAAAAACAAATTTCAATCGCACTATCATATACATGTAATAAAAACCTATATCACATACAATTATGTATCTCTAATAGGTGATAAGAGGTCTACCATCATCATTTGATCTATGATCACCTATACTACATCATTATTACAAGGTGTCCGGGGTGATACTATAACAAAATTCATATTGAAATCATCCCATTTACACTCTAGTATGGGAAGAGAAATACATATACAACAAGGATTTTAGATATCAGGTTTCACATATTGAAAGGTGAATTATCTTTACAAAATGTCCTCTACCTCTTTATTCATTCTAGAAAACTAGTTCTTTCAATGCAAATCATGATAAATCTTCATCATCCCTTAATGTACTACTTATCCATAAGAAGGAACCCATCTCATCACCTCCTCCTAAAAGCCTATTATATCCCATAATAAAGTATGTATAAGAAGAAAATTTAGACTTCTAATAGACCATGAGGATGGTGCCTCCCCACATTGTAACATGTTCCTCAGGGATAATACCTCTCGATCATATTACAAATCTTTATTTATCTGATGTATAGTAATGTGTATATCTTGAGTCTAATTCAGAGATACAGATACTGGGAAGTCAATAACATCTTTATGAGCATCAGTAAAGAGTTTCATTAATTTCCACTCATTTAAATCCTCCCATAGTTGCTCTATCATTGTCCTCTGGCTCGACTAATAGGAAAATATAATTCATGTCCTTGATTTATAATTGAAAATGATGTTGAAATACCATAGATAAAAAAACCTCCATAACTACCAAAGGTTCTTGTATCACTTATAAAAGATGTGACTATGGATCTTGTAGTCAATGTATACCATAACACTCTCTCCATAAGACAATTTCTCCAGTATCTGAGGTAATTTTATAGAGAATCCAACTCTAGATCATGAGATGATAATTCATATCATGAAGTATCATCTTTCACGGGACACAATAAATATCTACGTCCTTCGACATTATAACAACTCTTATCCAACTCCATATGTGTCACATTACATGGTATATTCCTTACCCATCATAATTATAGTGATCAATGATAATGAGGTCAAATATACCTTCATATATTGAAAATATATCTCATAAGAGTCTAACCAAACAAACTTCACACCTTTAACAGACTTCTTGGAAATCAGTTCTACCAGACGAGTGAATACCTCTATAAAATGCTGATAATAATGTGTCAATCCCAGAAAGGACAAAATCTTGAATAAATTGTTGGTATCATAGTTTCAAACTTCTTTTCATCCATTAACACTCAACCCTATGAGATGAAATAGAAAAATAATTGCATTTTAGCAATAAACCTACTGTATTTAGATAGGTTGGAGTAAGTACAATTCCTTTTCAATATAGTCAAGTAAATGTCTATATGTTGGCCTTGATCATCTATAGAATAGGGATACACTAAGATGTCATTGATTGAAACATTGAAAAATATTCTAGAAATGGAATAATGAAATGATTCATCATTGATATAAATAGTGATAGTGAATTCAAAAAAAAACTAAATCACCGTGAAATAATACATTCTATACTTACTACTAAAAGTATTCTAAGGTATGCCTGATGTTCGCACCCTCGACTGATGTTACACTGAAAAACATTCAATCTCCAAGAAATTTTAGGAACCACTTAGTTGATTGATGATGTCATCAGGGCCTGGAATAGGATTCAAGTTCTTTATCATGATTTGGTTCAATATTTGAATGTCCACACACAAGCGCAATGTCTAGTAAACCTTCTTGGTGAATATAATTGAGGAAACCAAGATGAAGTACCTGTAAGGGTTGGTGTCCTCAGAACCAACTTTTTTATACTTTGATTACATGAATGTTCACTTATTATATATTGTTCATTGTTCTTCATGACTATAATATAATAATGTCCTGGAATGTTTGTTGAATTAATAAGGTCATAGCAGATCCCCGCTATGATGAGAACCATGAAATGCTATAATAATATTCTTAAATAAAGTTTTGTTGTTGGATGAAATACTACGATAGGACACATAGTATACAGACCATCATGTGAGAGTACTCATAAGAAGATGAGACTCTCTCTCAGGGAGTTCGCACTTGGTAATCTCTATGACGGGAGATTATGAGAACAGACCTGCTAGTAGTAATTCCACATGTATTGGTGTCATCGGATATTACTATATGCTAGCGTGTGTAATGGTCCTTAGACTGGAAGATTATCATTAACTCATGTCATGACTCACGCACTCATATTTACTGATGAAAACCATCATGCAGACAGTAGGCGGAAAGTAGGGTACGTTGGGTGCGTCACAAGTGACATGTTGTTAATGGATAAGTTGAGGAAGGATTTTTCCCTTCAATTTATGGAAGTTGATATCTCGGCCCATTGATTGAAATAGAACTGTCGCATTAAATTCAATGGCCATGGTGTAAACGATGAGTTTATTTCAGGTAGTCAAAGAATGACTGATCAAGTATATAGGTTTATGACACTTCCATGAAACCTGCTTGATGAGATATCGAGACAAAGGGATTAAATTACGCAGTAAGCGTTCGTATGAGGTGATACGTCCATGCGGCGTCAACTTCTTTCTCTTGGGTGCCTTGACCCATTGCTAGACATTAATCTTGGACTTTAGGCAAGCCCGCCTAATGCCAATTTAAAATAGGCCTAGAGGGTCACACACTAAATGTATCCAAGTATCTCAAGTTGAATAACGATTATTCCCGTACGTGGTTTAATAAATATTCAAGGAAGCCTAAGTTGTTTTAAATGATGGAGGAAAATTAAAATAAAACAAGTACACGCTGTTTATTATTAAATGTACACGTTGTGTAGTTATATTTTGGAAAGGAAATGAATAAATAAAAACAAGATATACATGCCGTTTACATTTAATGTACACACCGTGTAGCTTTCAATGAAAAACATGTATATGCCGTGTATTTATTATTACACGCCATGTAGTTTTTCCAATCGGGATTTTGAGGATATAATATCGATTTATTAAATGATATTTATTATAATCAGCATGAGCACATATCAAGGAATTAATTATTTGACATGGTGGTTTTCAATAAGAGTTAATGAATTAAATGAAACGTTTAACACGTTTATTTATTGTCATAACTCTACAACCTCAAACTCGATTATAAATATCCTCACAACCCCAACTCTTTTCCTATTCAAGAGAATTGTTGTGCACAACATCTCTGAAGAATTCTTTCAAGGCTGAAAGAACATCTTCATCCAAGAATTCTCTCAAGACCGGGAGAGATCCTCTTCCATCGGATCAAGACGATCTATGGCGGGAAATGCAAGAAAGGGCTTCTCCACGCTAGCACCCGGAGAATCCTTTGGTGATGTCCATAGATACGAGGTACACGTGTGGATCACCGCTAGAGGGATTCTACACTTGGCTTCTGTGACGCAACGACGGATCACATCGACAACGTGATCAAGAACATCAACGAAAAAAGATCACCCAAAAGGTATTTCTTTATAATTAATTAAATTAATTATAATAAACCTGTAATGATCCTTTTTTGTTGTTTTGGGACAAACCATCTTCTTTGTCTCTTTCTGTGATTCAATCCGTGGAGATTGGCGTTTATTGTCGTATTGATCCCGGATTGATCATTGCTAATGACAAAAAGCCAAGTGGGTACATCCACCCACACGCTTCCGCTGCGCCCAGAACCTTCAAATGGTATCAGAGCGAGGTTACGACGTTGATTATAGTTATTTAATTTTCGTTGATAATTTACACATTTATATTTTATTAAATTCGAAATATATTGTTCTATTAATCTGAATAAACGAGATCTATTCATCCTCCTTTGTTTCTCGATTCATATCACATAAATGACCTTTTAATTTAAATTTTGATTAAAATAAAAATGAGTAATTCATCCGGAGGAGTTGCTCTTTCTGTCTGTACAATACGGGATTACACAACGTGTAATTAAAACTACACGCAGTGTACTTAGGTTCAATGAACTGGCACTAGTCTGCCAAACTACGCCGTGTGAATTGATTATGCCTAAGTATTAATCACGCTGTGCTGACTAGAATTGAACGACGTGTGGGAACCGGAATACACAGCGTGTATGTTGGAACAACACGCCGTGTAATCCAATCCGGTCTAGGTGAAACCGTGTACAAGGAGAAGTCATGTTCCGCGTACACGGTATTTCCAAGCCGGTTACTGCATAACAAGGAATTACACGCCATGTATGATTCATCTACACACCGTGAAATCCAAAAATTCCAATGTAGAGAAAACACGCCAAAGCCCCGGCGTGTACTTTGGAAACAAGGTGAAAAGAAATACACACCGTGTAAATATAAACTACATGCCGTGTACTTTCCAGAAATGTAATTTCACCAGGTTTCCTCTATTGTACAAAGACCCATACAAGGAATATGGATGAGAAGAATCTCATGGAAATTCAGAAAGGAATTTAAGATAAATAATTGATTAATTATAAGATCATAATTAATTGAATTCGAGCACGACTTATCTTAAATTAAAGAGCGATTAAAGGAATTTGAATTCTAAATATGCGTAAATGTCGTTACATGCTGTGGATGATCATGAGCTAGACCAAAGACCCTTTGTATGTGTATGGTTTCATTTAAATTTATTTAATTTAAATTTGATGGCATGTGAGCCTTCTTCCAATAAAATGTAGGTCCTGCATGCCCATGGTTTCTTTAATGTAAACCCATGTAATGGAGGATCTCCCAAGACAGAGGAGACAGTTCAAATCCTGAAGCCGAGGCTAAATCGACACAAGAAGATACAAAGGTGGACAGGTGGGAGTTGAAAAACACGAACCAACAGGTTCAAGGTGTTTTCCCTAGGTCAGGGATAGCTTATCAAAACCACTAGATAAGATAATGAATAGAAGCTCATAATCATGCCATCTTATTTTATTTCTGTCTAATTGCATGGTGTATTTATTATGTATGTTTTGTCGCGATCACATAATTAATAAAATGAACAAGCATGCAAAGATGGAATAAAATAAAAACCGGACTATGCGTAAACATTATCAGAACATGGTTAATCACTTAAGAAAGCATAACTGAATATTAACAAGCATGTGATAATGCAAAACTACGCATAAAGACTAAAATCCCTCAATACCATATTAAGTCAGATCATGCCTTCCGTTACCTGATTAAGGGCAAGACTCAACAAAACTATGTGTTTGACCAACCCTTGTTGGGACACTTACTTTAACAAAGGATGTCCTTATGAAAGGTTTTGAGTAGACTTAACCATATTAGATCAAGAGAAGTAGCCCTTTCTAGACTTGATTTAATATTGGAGGCAAGAGTTGAGGAAATCCAAGTCAGGATTTCAGGATTGGGGAGTCCACTCAACAGATCAAGGAACTGTAAGCTCACAGTTGCCAAAGACCTGCCTACCTAAATACCTTCAAATAGCTTGACCAACCATTTTTGGGGTTATGCGAAGGGAAATATGGATCCTTTCCACTAGAATGTCAAAGCAACTAGACATTCCAAGTTCAATGGTGAGGGCCATTGGGACTTGATAAAATAGTGGGAGAATTGATTAATTCATTCATTATTTATCATAAATTGTAATCAAGAAAGTACTAATAAATATGCACTTTTAAATTGTAGAATCAGGATGACAAACTCATCAACCACATTTTCTCTGCGATCAATACTCAATAAAGACAATATCCTCACCGGTAGTAACTTTCAGGAATAGTTTACGCACCTTCGGGTTATCTTACGCCATGAACGAAAGTTTTACGTGTTGGAGTCCTCACATCCTGATTCCCCTATCCCAAGGGTATGAGATGAATATTTCGTAGTCTATGATCAACATTTGAATGATGCACTCGAAGTTCAATGTTTGATGCTATCATCAATTTCTAGTGAGCTCATGAAGCCTCATGAAGACATGGATGCCTATAGCATGCTCGAGCATCTCCGTGGTCTATACCAGGAGAGAGAAAGACAAGAAAGGGTTGAGATCTCCAAGGCTCTAATTCAGAGCAAGCTTGGAGAGGGTGCCCCAGTCAGGCCTCATGTAGTCAAGCTCATTGGCTACATCGAGCGCTTGGAGGTTCTAGCATTTAAACTCCCTGAAGAACGGGGTACGGATCTCATTCTTGCATCACTCCCCCAGAGCTTCTCAAACATTTTTGTGAACTTCAATATGAACAACATTGAGAAGTCTATGTCTGATCTTCTCATCCTCATTCTCCAAGTGGAAACTGACATGAAGCGTGAAAAGCCTTCTGTCCTCATGGTGAATAAATTGAAAGGGAAGGCGAAGAGCTTTAAGACCAAATCTTCTTCAAGGTCTTCCATGAAAAGGAAGATCAAATGGGAGGCAAAGGAACATGATGCTATTTGTTTTGCATGTGGCAGGAAGGGCCACTGAAAGAAAAACTGCACCAAGCCAAGGAAGCAAGGGGAAGCTTCAGGTGTGTTTGTTATTGAATTCAATCTATCTGTTTCTACTAATTGGGTACTAGATACTGCTTGTGGTGCTTACATATATATCCAAATACAGGAACCAAGTAGATTCAAGAAGATTGATCAAGGGGAGGTAGATCTACGGGCAGCCAACAGAGCCAGACTTTCTACTGTAGCTGTCGGGGAATACCACCTCACATTGCCTACTGGGATGGTCTTGGTTTTTAAAGGATGTAATTATGTACCCTCTGTAACCAAAAACATTATTTCAGTATCCAGATTAGATACTGATGCATTCATCTTCAAGTTTGGAAGTGGGTGTTGCTATTTTTATAAAGATAACATTTGTTCTGGTAGGGCACATTAATATAACAGCCATTATTTGTTTGAATACACAAACCATGTAATGGCAATTGATAACAATTTTAATTCACATGACTCATACCACACCCAACTTTGGCATCACCGGCTAGGTCATGTCAATGAGAAACGTTTGAAAAAATTACATCAATATGGGTATTTAGATTCATTCGAACTAAAACCACTTGGTGTATGGCATGCATGTCTACAAGGCAAAATGACCAAAGCCCCATTTAGTGGGAAAGGTGAAAGAGCTAAAGAGCTTCTAGAATTAGTTCACACAGATGTGTGTGGACCATTTCTAGTTGAAGCAATGGGTGGGTTATCATACTTCATAACCATTACTGATGATGTTAGTAGATATGGATATTTCTATTTAATGATGTATATGTCAGATTCTTTTGATCAGTTCAAAGAATACAAGAATGAAGTTGAGAACCAGATTGGTAAGAAGATTAAGAAACTCCACTCAGACAGAGGAGGAGAATATCTTAATTAGGACTTCATGAATTTCTTATGGGGGTTTGGGATTCTATCTCAACTCACTCCTCCTTACACACTGTAGTGGAATGGTGTAAGTGAAAGGGGGAACCACACCCTGTTGGACATTGTGAGATCAATGATGAGTCATGCGAGTCTTCCGTTATCGTTTTGGGGATATGAATTACAAACAGCAGTGCACATACTAAACCAAGTACCAACTAAATCGATATATGGCATTCCATACTAGTTATGGAGTGGATGCAGAGCCATGTTATCGAATTTACATGTGTGGTGTAGCGAATCATTTGTTAAGGCCTCTTCAAGTAACAAACTCACGCCCCGAGGCAAAAAGTGTATCTTTATAGGATATCCCAAGGAAACAAGGGGAAATTACATATACAAACCCTTAGACAAAAATGTTACAGTGGTAAGACATGCCATATTCCTTGAAAGGGAGCACATCTCCAAAAGAGATAGTGGGAGCGAGATAGAATTCGATGAAGTCGAGGCTCAAGATACACATGAGTTGGTACAAGAACAGATTCCACAAAGCACCGTGGAAGAAAAATCTATTCCAAAGACACAAGAACTATGTAGGAGCATGAGAGAGGTGAGAGAACCAGAATGATATGGTTTTCTTGTCACCGAGGATGGCGACTCATTATTGGTTGACAATGATGATCCTCTTACCTACAAGGAAGCAGTTGAAGGCACAGATGTTTCCAAGTTTCAAGAAGCTATGAATTCTGAAATGGATTCCATGTACCAAAACAAAGTCTGGATTTTGGTATATCCTCCAGTTGATGTCAAGCCTATTGTTAAAAAATGGGTATTCATGAAGAAACTGGACATGGAGGGGTAAGTCAGCACCTACAAGGCACGACTGGTTGCAAAAGGTTTTAGACTACAACAACTAATTGACTATGATGAAACATTTTCACCGGTTGGGATGCTGAAATCCATCATAATCCTATCGGCCATTGCTACTTACCATGACAATGAAATTTGAAAAATGGTAGTCAAAAAAGATTTCCTTAATGGGAACCTCCAGGAAGATGTCTACATGACACAACCTGAATGGTTTGTGACTCCAAAGGATTCCAACAAGGTATGCAAGTTGCCAAAATCCATATATGGATTAAAGAAAACATCAATATCATGGAACATTCATTTTGATGAATCTGTAACGGAATTTGGCTTTGTTAAGAACGAATGTGAGCCTTGTGTCTACAAGAGGTTTAGTGGGAGTGCATTCGTTTTCCTAAGAGTATATGTTGATGACATATTACTAATTGGAAATGAAGTACCTATCTTACAGTTAGTTAAGCAATGGTTTCATAAATGATTCTCCATAAAAGACTTCGCCGAGGCGGCCTATATTCTTGGGATCAAGATCCATCGTGATAGATCCAATAGAATGATGGGCCTGAGTCAAAGTACATACATTGAAAAGATACTGAAGATATTCAGTATGGAACAGTCCAAGAGGGGATTATTGCCAGTGTCACATTGCATTCATCTTTCCAAGAAAATGTGTCCTCAGACACATGAGGAAAGAAAGAGAATGGCGAGGATCCCTTACACATCTGCGATTGGGTCAATCATGTATGTTGTGCTACTTATGAGGATAGATGTTGCTTACGAATTAAGTGCGGTAGGCAGATATCAAGCTGATCCAGGAGACCACCATTGGATGGCAGTCAAGACTATCCTTAAGTATATGAGGCGTACTAAGGATATGTTCCTGGTTTATGGAGGAGATGGGGAACTAGTCATCAGAGGACATGTAGATGCTAGTTTCCAGACTGATCAAGGTGACATGAAGTCGTAGACTGGATACATCTTCAGTTTGAATGGTGGTGCAGTGCGCTGGAAGAGCTCAAAACAAACTATGGTGGCAGATTCTACAGCGGAGTCTGAGTATATCGCAGCTTCTGAGCCAGCTAAAGAAGTAGTATGGATGCAAAGCTTCATCCAAGAGCTGGATGTTGTACCGAGCAGTAAAGATCCTTCACACTCTATTGTGATAATACTGCAGCGGTGGCACTTGCAAAAGAGCCAAGGTAACATCAGAGGACAAAGAACATACTTCAGTAGTATCATCTCTTGAGGGATTTTTCTCAAAGAGGCGATGTTGCAGTGAGCAATATTTCCACGGAAGACAATGTGGCAGACCCATTGACTAAAGCCTTGACTCAGCAGAAACATGATCATCATGTGAGGTCTAGTGGACTAAAAGTCGTAGGCAGTTGGCTCTAGTCCATGTGGGAGTTTGTAAGGGTTGGTGTCCTCAGAACCAACTATTTTGTACTTTGATTACATGAATGATCACTTATTATATATTGTTCATTGTTCTGCATGACTATAATATAATAATGTCCTGGAATATTTGTTGCATTAATAAGGTCATAGCAGATCCCCACTATGATGAGAACCTTGAAATGCTATAACAATATTCTTAAATAAAGCTCTGCGGTTGGATGATATACTACAATAGGACACATAGTATACAGACCGTCATGTGTGAGTACTCGTAAGAAGACGAGACTCTCTCTCATGGAGTTTGCACTTGGTAATATCTATGATGGGAGATTATGAGAACCAACCCGGCAGTAGTAATTCCTCTTGTCTTGGTGTCATCGAATATTTCTATCTACGAGCGTGTGTAATGGTCCATAGACTGGAAGATTATCAGTAACTCATGTCATGACTCGCGCACTTAGATTTACTAATGCAAACCGTCACGCAGACAGTTGGCAGAAATTAGGGAACGTTGGTTGCGTCATGAGTGACATGTTGTTAATGGATAAGTTGATGAAGGATTTGTCCCTTCTATTTATGGAAGTTGATATCTCATCCCATTGATTGAAATAGAACTGTCACATTATATTCCATGGCCATGGTGAAAATGATGAGCTTATTTTAGGTAGTCAAAGAACGACAGATCAAGCATATAGGTTTATGACACTGCCATGAAACCTGCTTGATGAGATATCGAGACAAAGGGATTAAATTACACAGTAAGCGTTCGTATGAGATGATACGTCAATGAGGCATCAACTTCTTTCTCTTGGGTCCCTTGACCTGTTGCTAGACAGTAATCTTGGACTTTAGGAAAGCCCGCCTAATGCCAACGAGAAAGAGGCCAAGAGGGTCACACACTAAGTGTATCCAAGTATCTCAAGTTGAATAAAGATTATTCCCGTTTGTGGTTTAATATTTATTCAAGGAAGCCTAATTTGTTTTAAATGATGGAGGAAAATTAAAATAAAACAAGTACATGCCGTGTATTATTAAATGTACACGCCGTGTAGTTTTTTTTTTGAATGGAAATGAATAAATGAAAACAAGATATACACTCCGTGTACATTTAATGTACACACCGTGTAGTTTTCAATGAAAAACAAGTACATGCCATGTATTTATTATTACACGCCATGTAGTTTTTCAAGTCAGGATTTTGAGGATAGAATATCGTTTTATTAAATGATATTTATTATAATCAGCGTGAGCGCATGTCAAGGAATTAATTATTCGACATGGGGGTTTTCAATAAGAGTTAATGAAATAAATGAAACACGTAACGTGTTTATTTATTGTCATAACTCTACAACCTCAAACTCGATTATAAATATCGTCACAACCCTAACTCTATTCCTACACAAGAGAATTGTTGTGAACAACATCTCTGGAGAATTATTTCAAGGCCAAAAGAACCTCTTCCTCTAAGAACGATATCAAGACCGAGAGAGATCCTCTTCCATCAGATCAAGACGATCTAAGGAGGACAACGCAAGCAAAGGCTTCTCCACGCTAGCACCCGGAGAACCCTTTGGTGACATCCAGAGATACGAGTTACACGTGTGGATCACCGCTAGAGGGAGTCTAAACATGGCTTCTGTGACACAACAACGGATCACATCGACAACGTGATCAAGAAAATCAATGAAGAAAGAACACCCAAAAGCTATTTCTTTATAATTAATTAAATTAATTATAATCAACCTGTAATGATCCTTGTTTTTGGTTCTTGGAAAAACCATCTTCTTTGTCTCTTTCTGTGATTCGATCTGTGGAGAATGGCATTTATCGTCGTATTGATCCTGGATTGATCATTGCTAATGACAAAAAGCCATGTGGGCACATCCACCCACGTGCTTCCACGGCACCCGGAACCTTCAGTACCTGGCCATATGAAAAACTTAGCTTCCAAATAGTCAAATTGAACTTTCAACTCCCACACATATAACAGTTCCATCCTTTGAGGAGGAAAATATATTGGATCTTCTCCTAACAACAACTCAATCATTAACTCGATGTCACTATCCTATTATAAGCCGTTGAACTCATCGAAAATGAAATCTTCAAAATATACTACAACTAGATGACATGTTTCCAAATACACTCCACAATCATCTAAATAAATAACATATATATATGAGGCATGATACAATAAAATTTTCATTGAACTAGTTCTATATGAATATAAAAAATATCTCTCTCACCACGGTGAAAATACCTATCTCCTTAGAGAGATATTAGTGAAACCCAACTCTGAAAATTGTTGATACTGTCCTTGTATAGAAATTACTAATCCATACCCATAATCAAATAGAATCACGTCATTTCAGTATTAAACGGTTCCTATAAGAAAATGAAGACAACAATTTCTAGAGAACAAGGCCCTCAATATTTGATATTATCTAATCACACTTTAAATGGTGTGTCAATCATAGAGACATCATCCAGTCATTCCACAACCAATCCAAAAATAATTACAATGATAGAAGATATAAAGGAATTTTATCCTCCTATATAACAAAATCCCATGAAATGATATGTGATACAGGAATTGTAACTCTAACAATAAAAATCCATGCATAAAAACTAGCCAATCTAGAGTGCGTAAAATGAAATAGATGTTACCCTATTCCCTGGGATCAAGTATGAATCCACTAGGTTGATCACTCTATCAAGTACTTCCAATCATGCACTGGGTACAATGTCCCCAACCCAAACCTGAATGTCTAGTGGAAGAATAACTACAATTCTGTTTAGGGATTAATGTGTCATTCCTAGAATCTAGTACCAATAAAAATCCATTTACAATTATATACATTTTACATTCCCCTAAAAACATCTTCATGTGACCCAAACTACCACAATAATTTCTCATTAATGAAGGGTACGTACAGTATGGCCGCTTAAGGAAAAACATTCTACACTTATATCACAATTAAGGAA
The DNA here is from genome assembly GCA_963277665.1 of Viscum album. Lineage (NCBI taxonomy): Eukaryota > Viridiplantae > Streptophyta > Magnoliopsida > Santalales > Viscaceae > Viscum > Viscum album. The sequence continues at coordinate 561,782,894 of OY728158.1, forward strand.
TACAGTCATAATATGGATACCAAATTTCCTAGATCCTCTTCTCACTATTTCCTCGAAGATAACTATCATAACTGCACTTCTTATCACCAAAAGAAAAACTCCCAGTTCACCATGCTGAAGAATCATTTCCCATTATCAGGCTTACTTTTAGATACCATTATGTAAAAATATATTTATTTATCACATTTAAAAATATAGTAAATTTAATTTTTTTACCTATGATCATATCTCATAGTGTATCACATCCTAGACATAGAACCCCATGTCTATATCATCAACTTCAATAGATTTCAAAAATCACTACATGTTGTTGAAGTGTACAACATAGTCCATCTAGAATAGGATATCTGGTGCCAAGATCATGAACATGAGATCCTTATCATCCCTCAACATATCAGGATTAAAAATTATCAGAAATATTTCCTCAAATACCTTGTTAGATATCTATCATTACAGAAGATATTTATAAAAAATTTCCCACAAATGCTTGTTATGTCCACAATTAGGATTTTACAAAAAGTATTCATTTTTATCAATGAATTTTTTAGGTTATTTACAATAATATATGTTGACTCAATCCAAAACATGGAAAACTAGGAGTCTCCCTCCCTAGTCAACAAAAGAGGACACTCCATATGAAAATCATTCAATATCATTGAAATAAAAGTCAAAATGAAAAAAGCATCCCTTTCCATGGATTTTATGAACCTTGGGAAGCTATCAAAATGATTAATGTCTATATAATCTTTATGATCTATAGAAATCTCCACATAACCTATGTTAGGATAATATTGATTTCTTATATCAAGATTATCAAAATAATTGTCTATAAAAGACCAACATATTTCATAGAACATCAGATACAATTATGTTCAAATTCAACAAGTGAAACAAATAAGGAAACATAAGATCATTGTCTCTCAGATCATGTATTAAGATGAGAATGATATTTTCATAATTGGTTATTCATTTTATTTTAATGATATAATTAGAATCTCATTTCACATTTCATATTGTAAAATATATCACATGAAATAAGTGTAGTGCTATCATGAAAAATGAATGTAATTATATATCCTTATGTGCCTATTATTATGCTTGCACACTCATATTGTGGCATACCAATACAGGAGTAGAATCATAAAATAGAAATAACATCAAAGAACACATGAATCACCCATGGTTAAATAACATAAATCCATAATAAGTGAAGAACATGAATAACAATCCATTCCATGGGAACTCTTATTTTCCCCTATAAATGTGTTATATACTCCAATTAACAACGTTAGAACCAAGTATCATCACATATAAGTCTTATTTATACCATTACAAAATTAGTAAAGAAGCAGAAATGAAAAACCTGATGCTTTAATTCCACATTATAACATCCCCTTTTCCAACACTCACACATGTTTCCAAACCAACCTAGTTACCTGACTTCATACAAACCTACCCATATTATAGAGACTTATGTCTAGTAACATGGGCATATAGAATATATTTTGGTTACTATAGAACTTGTTAAAATTTAGACATAAAATAATAATAAACAAATATCAGAGTAATATAAATAGTATAAATAGTCCATCAAACAACTAAAAGGTAAATAAATAGACATGTAAACCAAATAATTAGTACATTAAATATAAAAAGAAAGATCACAGAATAAATAATTATATTGTAATATGGAATGTATTTAAATGTGAGAACGATGTAATATAGTAAAAAACTATGCTGACATGAATAAACTCAAATGGATATAGTCTTGAACCCCATGTTGGCCCGGTCTCAATGATCCTTATCATCCTACAAGAAATAATCCTAAACAAGTTCTTTTCCTCTTATCCAAACTTCCATCACTATATTGTTCTTGGGTACTAAATGGTGTCATGAATAGGGTGTGAGTAAATTTTATTTGGCTAACATAATAATTTCTATACAAAATAATCATAATAATAAGTTCAAGAAATTAAGTAACAAACATGTGTATTATTGAATAAACTTATAAAATTTAGAAATAATCCCAATTCAGAACAATAATTGAATAACTATAAAATAATATAACAACCATGAAATACATAATCACAAGTTCATGGAAAAATCAAATATTTGGGAACAACCAAATAATCACTATAGCATAACCGAGACATGTAACGCCCCGACCCCAGTTACACAGAGTCGGTGAATTATTACATAACATTGGAATGACCACAAGAAAGATCAAATCTAGAAATACCGATGGGTTTAGTAGACTTTGAAACATTATATATATTCATAAGTATTAAATTACATCATAAAAATAAAAACTACAACAATATCATATTGTCTCCATAGTCCACACTATTATCGCCTCATAATATCCCTGCAGGTCATTCAGAATTTACTTCTTCACATCCTGGGAGAAATAAAACATAGAAAAGGGGTGAGCTCAAATTCCCAGTAAGGATAACAATATAGTGGAAACATTCAAAAATAAGAATAAACATTTAAGGCAATGTATAACTAAAACAAAAGCCTTTTAAACTTGAACTTCAACATAGTATGGAAAAATGAAATAATGTCATTTACTTATTCACATAGATATTCTACTAATCGAATAATCACATGCAATATAATTAACCAATTTCATAATGATGGAATGCATAATGCCATACTATCATAACCACATAGCCAAGGCCTCGTGCCAATACTACAAATAATATTTTTCCAAGGCCTTGTGCTAAGACACTAGTTTGTCTCATGAGACCTACCGATGCATCGAGGAGCTATAGCGGGATCCACCCGTCACTTACTAAGTCCAATGCATTCCTCATATTAAAAGTTTTAAACATAACATAAACATTCGTATTAAAACTAGCATACGAAATGTCAATACTTTAACCACAGACCATGAATGGTATAAAAATAGCACATCCACAGTCAAAAATAACTCATTCGATACAATATGGAATACTGTATTATATCAAATTAATCTAAATTGATAATAATGAATGATATTGACATAGATTAAAATAACCATCAAAACTATTTGAGAGAAATATCCCCCTTTTCTTGAAAACATTTAAAAGTCACACTATTTGTCAGGAAGCCAGTTAAAAATAGATTTTTGAATCAAAGTTTCCCATACCACTTTGAATCATTTAAAAGGGTTTTTAATTTTAAAACATTAATGTCCATATAAATAAATCCTTAAAACCTTTTTTAAAACATGGACATTAATGAGAATGATTTAGAAGAATAATTCTTTAAAAAATTTAAAAATGGTATTTTAGTTAGAGTTATAACCAAAAGAGAGACACTTGATTACAAATAATTGAGGTAATCAAAACTTTGTAATATCATGAGAATAAAGGGATTCATGATATACTATGTCAAGGAACATTATATACACCACATAAAAGTTATTTGGTGTATAACAACAAATAAGTCTCAATGGAATGTAAATTGAGATGAAATCTCTCAAAAGGTCGTATCCTTAGGTTAAGGTTAAATCAACGGCATAGTTATGTGTGAAAAATATAAATACAATAAATATGATTGCATATTCAGTGTATAACAATCCAAATACATTCACACATATTCTTGTAAAAACAACACCAATGAATTGGATGTTTATCTCAACAAATCAATATTGAGTAAAAATTACTCTTATCAAGTTCATACCGATGACTTGAGAATTTATCAATGGAGTGATTATGTGTATAAAAAGTATATCCATAGAAAGGGGAGTGGAAATTATGACATAATCAAATGAGTAGTGATTCTACACATAATCTTGCAGTAAAATAATCAATGAAGTATGCGTAAAGCCGAATGAGTGAAAATTGAAATTTCAAATTCCATTATTGATTTGGTAACATAAAAAACATACACCCATGAAAGATGGATTATACAATGATGATGTAAATATACAAGAATTAAATTATATTACGCAATTAATACAAACATGGGTAGTACACACACCACATGTAATAAATAAGTGGTGAATAATGGAATTCTCACGGAATTAAAAGTGAGATAAGAAACCCCTTACTTTGTACTTTTCCCTTGGTAGACGGTAGGTTAACCTCCTGTATAATGGTGAAATAATTGTTATTGAATTATACAAGAGTCACTTACTTACATTAATATTATATCATATATGATCTTCTAACATTGATTTGTTAATAATATCTTAGTATTATCGTCATTTCGGGTGTAAACTTGCTCGTTTTCCTTTATATTCTTTGTTACGTAAGCCATTTTTGTAATGGATAGGTTGTATCTTATTAATATAAATAATTATATAAAGTACTTAAACATTATTTGTAATCATCAAATGAGATCTATACTTGAATCGATACGATGAAGAATGAATCTCATCGCATTCGTGGAGACGGTATTCTGTAAGTACGCACGAGCGACAATATCATTATTTTGATGTTAAAATAATATATAATGGGATGGTATATCATATAGACAGAATAATTATCATGTTATATTTATTATTTACATGAATTACACATCATTATTATACCCATTCAAATAATAATTTATTTAATGACAATTACACCACGAAGTGGAGACGGTAAGCTGTACGTACACACGTATGGTGACATGCCATTCAAAGGATGGATAGAATACTGAATATGGTTGTACCATATTTATAATAATTTTATAGTATATAGGAGATACTGGATTCATGATTTTATAATGGGAATAACAAAGAAAGAATAAGTTGATGAAGAAAAGAATTTGAAAAAGGGTGGTAAAAACATTGCCTCTTCTTCGGGTTCTTCCGTTTGATTTGTTCAAAAGGGATCCTTAGGTTGGCTTTCATATCAAAATAAAGCCTCTAGGTTGTATTGAGGGAAGTTGAGAGATTATTTGGGAAAGTTTTGGCCGAACCAAAAGGCTTTGATGTTGTGAAGTAATGACAAGGGGGAGTTCCCTTTTATAAGAGGGGTGAGGGGCACCTATGGAAAAGCTAGAAATATTATTTTATAATAATATTTATATTCGGTTTCTAATGGCTCCATAGTGGATTATGTAATGTTTATGGTGGGTATAGGTCTAAAACCACTCAACCAATTGAATTTAGACTGGTTTGGGTCATTATATTAACCTTATCGTTAAGTATTAACTCTTAGTTAATTAGTTTCACTTTTACAATGCCTCTTTGTATTTTTATAGTATATGGTTAATAAAAATACTATATACATCCAAGAGACCCCCAATTGGCCCATTAATGATACACTTCTAATGATATAAGTCTCTTGTCCAAACCGTATATTTTTAAGAATTTAATATAAATTAATTATATAATATTTGTTTTAAAAACTCATTTATGTCAATTTTGACACTATTCAATAATTGATTTTTATGAAACTCATAAGAGAATGATTAATTCTAAAAAAGTAAATTAAATCAATCATAATATGTCATATTAACCTAGAAAATTAGTGTAATTCAATAAAAATCTCTAATTATATTTATTTAGGTATTTATAATATCAATTATTTTAATTTTTCACTAATATTGTAATTACTCCATCATCGTTATGTCATAAATAAATTAAAATATTTAATGTCTAAAAATTATAAATAAAATATCATTATGTAGGAAATCTTTTTATCTTTCTAATTAATATTTATAATCGAATTTATCTTATGTGTAACCCTATATTAAAAATTTTTTAGTAAATAAACTTTGATTTTAACTCTTTTAACTCTTCTTTGATTTAAATAATGATAAATGACCTAATCTAATTAAAGTGGACCTAATTGATAATATTTTATTTCTAAGGTTGTTTTTGGTCGAGATAAACTTTTCAAATAGAATTAGGACATGTGTTAGGGTAATATTAATATCATTTTTACCCTTAATTACCCTATTTACTTTTAACCGTGGTAAATAAAAGTAAAAAGTTATTATTCACCAAAAATTATTTTCATCTCAATAAAGTACATTTTACTCTGTGATATTAACCATGTCTCTCGAATTTTTGAAATTACACTCACAGAAGTGGAAAAATTAAGTTTTATGAAAAATTCAGTTTTTTAACTACCACTTAGTGGTTTTAATATTCATCAAAAAATGAAATTTTCCAGAAAAATACCAAAAATTAGTCCTAAGCTATATTTGATATTTTGAATTCAAAAATGATGTCTATTTTACCAAATTCAAAACAAATCAGTTGCATTAATTAATTTAAAAATTAATTCCCGTCGTCAAAACAAATAGCGTGTTTTTAAGGGATAATAAATATCAAAAGATTGACACTTGTTTATGTCTGGTTTAAATATGAAATATCATCTAATGACCAACATTGTATTAAATGGTAAAAATATATTCTAAATAAAATTCAAAACCACTCAAATTAATAATTTATCACAATTAATTATTTCGATTAAAAAAGTTGTTTTTAATTAAAATTTAGTAATTTTCACTATTAATCAAAATATGAATGTTATCAGAAAAGTACCAAAATTTCACCCTGATCTAATTTCGATATTACGAATCAAAAACTAAAGTCCATTTCGAATGATAAAATTTATAAAATTTCAAAAATTAGGTATTACTATTCATAACGGCTAGTTTGATTGGTTGTGGTGTGTTAGAATCTTGAAGTTGCGTACAATGCGCGTCATTGCATTATTCAAAGGGAAACGTACCGTGGAAGCTTGGGGTGTTACAAGAAAAGCCCATTATATAATCAATTTCTATAACCAAGTCAATCCCAATAAGAATTATAACTTATCATGGAAAATCATTTATATAATAATTTCAGCATAACAAGGGTTTATTCCCTATAAGAGTTACTTCACAACCAAGATAATTTATTTATAAATGTATTTCTACGTAACTAGGTCATTCACTATTATAATTAAAATATAACCAGGGAAAACACATTATATATGAATATTATCATTAACCAGAATAGAAGTTATAATGACAAGGATAAACCAAACATAACATTTGAAGAACCAATGATCAGTTTATCCAATCATAATTTTTTAAATTAGATATTAATTAAATAACTAATTATTCCATTTTCTAATTTAAATCAATCACATTAAATAACATGAGGTCTCATGTCATGCTAAATCAAATTTTTTGTCCATCAATTTGTTCAGTATTGTTCTATAGTTGGCTCACCCTATGGGTAACCACAATTCAAGTCTCTATACGCTTGGTTACATCGGAATCAATGTGTATTCCACACACATTGTTATAATAACTCATTATTATATTGGTTATGGAACACGTAGTGATATTGAATTCAAATAATATTTCAAAAACACTAATAAATACAGACATGGTATAGGAAATTATACTAGACCACCAACCATTATCTTTTGATCACTGTTCTTCTTTGAATTCGTAATATCAATAAGAAAAAAGGGAAATTGGTATCATAAGGAAAACTGAGATAACAAGAACAAGAAGACGAAAATCTAATTCAATATACAGTTATAGATCAAGCTACTACAATGGTTGATAGAAGATGAAAAGGGGACATCCAAAGTAAAGGAACACTATAGATATCTTCTATTATATTGAGAAATTTTAAAGAGATTTAATTTCCCCAAAATCACATAGAGTCTCCATGGGGTTTTATATATAGGGGGTGAACTATTTATGAAATAAAATCATACATATAATGAGGTTTAAAATAATTGATCCTCGAAGATTCATGATGTGAGTCGATTTCATGACATGAGATTTTCAAATTATGAGATTCGTCGAACAATGCATTTCATTGGGATAAAATAACACTAATTGAATGTTTCACATCATGATATAATTTCACAGTTTTTATCTATTTCAATCTCTGAAACAATTCACATTGTATTCTTAGAAACAAGTTCAAGTGATTTAATATTTATATGACTCTAGACTTTCAAAAAAATATCTCAAATCCCAAAATCTAAATTAAAATAATGTACAATACATGAATCCTTATAAACCATGGAAAACCATTATAATCTATTGACATGTGTATAGATAGATTTCACAAATTCAATAAAACATATATCCATTATCCTTTGGCCATTTTCCCCAATTAAATGCCTCCACCACCAAGGAAAAGGCTATACCACAACCATTTTAAGAAGAAACAAAAACTCCACCTAAAAGGGTTCATCTAAAATTCAATAAGAACAAAATTGGACACCCGAGGTCTTACACCATGCGAGATTTTATGGAATATATATTGATTATTCACTATTATTTATTATTTATTTATCATCTACTCATGATAGATTCTATTATCCATTATTAAAATTTTGATATCACCCCTATATTTTTTTCTTAGTTCTCAAGGATATGATGAACAAATCGTTGAATATTTTTTAATGACCTGAGACTTTTTTTCGTGGTTGATTAGGTATTTTACAATGTAATCTATAAATAATTTATTTATGTAATTTTATAAGACTAGTAAACTGATATATCCACGGTGATGTGAAAAGTATTATATTGTGAAAATATTACTTTTTAATCAATAGATATATGTTATTAGAGTTGAGGTGTTTATAGATGGTAACATAGAATATTTAGTAAGACCCATGCTAGATATAATTTAGAAAATAATAACTAAAAAATAATTATTATAACCAATAATAATATTGGATAACTTCTGTCATTGGTGGAATTTCCATATAATAATATCCTCTATTCAAGAATTCAAATAGAACTGTATGAGGTGTTTTAATGAATAAAATAGCATATTGTAACTTCTATCATTGGAGTTATATGTTTTAGAATGAAAGTGAACATATATCCAAGATACATCATCAATTTCGATATTTTGGAATGAATTGGTTAAATGGAATAGCATTTGAAAATACAACCTAAATTTTCTATGGTCATGAAATGTTCCATATAGTGTTATTTTGGATTTATCATCTAGACCCAACACATGCACATACATATGTATAAATTTAATTGTTACATGATTTATCTTATTAATAAGTTTTTAAAAATATTATTAACATTATATAACATGTGATGCAGAAATGGAAGAATTAACTTATAAAAGTAAATTAAATAAATGATTAGATGGAGGAAGAAGTGTGGGAACCTAAATATTTTATGATGTTGATCAAAACCATAATGAATTTTGAGGCAAATTTATATAAATTTTTATGATGAAATTTTTGAAGTTGGTAGAATGTTGCCCAAGATATTAAATTATAGTAAGTAAATATTTCATTCTAATGAAACTACAATATAATGGATATATGTTTATTGAAGAATGTGATAAAAATTGATTGTTCAATTGTTTTTTATTTTAATTTCATGATATTAATTTTAAATTTCAAATCATCATATCTAAATATTATTTTAATGAATTTATTGAAATTTTAACATTATGATTGATTTTTAGGTGAATATTGAAAAATAAATAATATATAAATATCCTATATTTTAAGACATAATTATGATTTAAGAATGGAATAATAATGAATAAAACAATTTTAATAACCAAATATATATTTCAATATTAAAATAAATCAATTTAAAAAATAATTTTACTATAGAAAGATATTCTGGAATATTAGAAACTAATGTTATTTTATATATAATAATATAATAATTTTATTTTGTTGGATTTTATGGTGTAGTTGGAATGTTAAATTATTTTATTGATTTATCTAATTGACAAAAACATTCATCTGTAAAATAATAATGAATAAAATTTATTGAAATCTTATATATAATTTATTATTGTGTAAATAATCATTATGATTAAAAATGTATTTAAAAAAATTCAGTTTTCATTGAGTTTGGTGAATATATATTCAATGTTAATTTAACCAATTTGGGAAATTGAATAATATTAAATTGAATCCATATTAATAAAATTCATATTAATTTGTTTTAATTTCATTATTATGTACAATGAATAAAAATCGTGTTAAAAAATCTATCACCACAGATATGTGTAAAGTAGGTCTAAAATTGGGATGCTGCTGTATAATAAAAGAAAAAAATTGGTTAAATCTCACTGGAAAGATTTATTTCAACAGTATAACTTTTAACCTTTAAAATATAAGAATTCAGAGTACTGATATGTGTCTAAGTAATATATTATATAATAATGTTTAATATATTTACAATTTTACACCCACTATAGTAATAAATGTTTTTATCATCCTATAACTTAGCAACACTTTTTAAGAAACTTGTGTCAACAAATAACATGTCAAATACTTTCCCATTTTCCATTTCCACTACCTAGAGGTTCTGTTATTCCCAAAAGACCTCTATAAGAATGATTATTGTGTATTCTAGATGAGAATATCCAAATAAGAGGTAATATTCTCAACCAAAACATAAAATTTATTATTTCTTATAACTTGATATATTTTCAAATATTCTAATATAAAAAATTATTTTAAAAACATATGTAAATTGTATTATGTTGATGGAATAATGATTTCTTACCTATTTCTCATCTAAAGGAAAATTAAAACTTTTCAAGTGCAAACATGTGGACTCCTACCTCCCTGAAGTGATGTGTATCAGTTTCCATCACAACATCAATTGAATTTTTATAACGATGGATTTATTTGTTAAATATCATATTCATGAAATTAATATTATTTATTAATATATAATAAATAAATAAAATAAATATATTACTAACATTTGTAATATAAAATTATCATGAGGAATACAAGTGGACTGCTGCCACAAAAAACGATGTATTTTGTTTTTATATTATTTATCTACCCTTAATGTTCTAAAATGTATTATAATGAATTAAAATAAATATCATTAAATTATAAAGAAATGAGATAATTTTATAACTCATTTGACCATTATCAATATATCGAACAACCTAAGGTGGTTTCTGTAAAATTGAATTGTACAATAAATTAATGTCTGATAATTGAGAATAATCTCACCAAATTGAATATAGATGAAATAGTTTCTTAATAAATATTTTAATGATTTTAAATTCTTTATCCATAAGGTTATAATTCATCTAACCAAGAAATAATCCATGGTAAGGGTTTTTTATAACAATTCCACCTTATTAATAAATATTTAATATTATTCCTCTAATTTATATTAGAGAGTTTTTATACCTCCAAATAGAAATATTATATTATTAATTCCCATTTATTTATGTTATTTTACTTTTTTACTCATTTTACCTCTTTTATTGGTGTTTATTTTAAATGTTATAATCTATGTGTGGGTGTATTATTGAATATCATGGTTATTCAGGATTGTTCATGTATATATTTATATGGTAACAACTATATTCTATTACATTCATAAAGATCATGAATTTTATTATACTATAGTTATTTTTTAGGTTTCAATATTTTCCTCTAAAATTTTATTCCCCTTATAAATAAAAATAACCAACATTTTGATCATATGAATATTCAAACACATTTATCATTTCAAGGATTGGAACATTTCGTTTCTATATCTATATTCCCCAAAAAAATATGGAAATTCACATATAATTTTAAATTATAATTAAAACAATTATCAACTAAATTTGAATTTCTTTTTAATTTTATAAGAGGATTGTTCTTAACAATTTTTGGGACATTTAATTTTGAAATTTTGTTAATATATAAAAAGAATTTTCTTCATAACTTATATATTATGATTGTATCTTCCATCATTCTTGATAATTATTATCTATTTATAATCAACTGTAAGTCTCTATGGTTTTCTAAAGAAATTTTATTTTCCATTATTCAATGAATTATTTGACATTATTAATATTAAAAGATAAATCTAATATTTTTTAATATAATTTAAAGACCCCAATTTTTGTGTGAGTTTTATTTTTTGTCAATGAATTTCAATGGTGGTCAATTTTATTGAAATATTTCAATAATGACAATATGTTGATTATTTTTTATATAATAAGTTATGGTAAAAATTTGGATTCTGTATCCTTGATTTTTATTGTATATTAAGAAGCTTGAATTATTGGATAACGAATAAATGAATGAATCAACATATTATTAACATAAAATATGACATTTTCTGCTCTTTATATTATAAAACATGGAATATACTCCTAACTGAATATTTTTACTACATGAATTAAATTGTTTTTTAAAGATTTTATTTATTTTTGGGGATTTTTAATATGATCCTATTATGTCAGAAATGTTCCTGATGTTTAAGTAAGAATTTGATTATCAACATTATGATGTTTTTTTAAGGATTTTACATTATCTTTTTTTGAAGATAATGTCATCAGATAGATTAGGAAGATCCAAACAGATGAAGAAAACAAATGTCAATGGATCAAGGAATATAAAATTGTACTGAGGTTGTCATATAGAGTTAACCATAATAAGGTTTTTTTTCAATGGATGGAACCAAATTAAAATAAAAAAATTCATCATTAAATTGGAAAATTATCACTATATAAATAATATTTGATGTTTCTAGGTGATGTTTTATTTATTGGATAATCATCATAATGCCTTCAGGCTATGATTTAAGTTTGTAGTTTTGAAGAAAAAAAGTCTTGGTGAAAGAAATACAATTTAAGGAATAATTTTATATTCATAAAATATGAAACATATTCATTACTGATTATTCAAAAGATCTACGATTGAGTACAAAAGGGGATTTAAGGATTTGGTGATACAATGCGTTATTCGTTATACAGTTACGTAGTCATCCAATGAGAGTTTTTGTACCTATGTTTATTTTCAAAGAAGATAAGTGACATAATGAAGTGTCAATTGTGAATATTTAGATAAATTCTAATTTGGATCAATGCTTAATATGAAGTGTTTTATGGCATATAAGGGATTCCAAATGGTGATAAAGTAATATACAGAGAACCCACGCATTGTATGATGATGTGAAGTTGTTATTATATGGGATGTTAAATGAAAAAATACATTTTAATTATCATAAAATTGAAAAATAACCAATAGAATAGTTAATAAGATAATAAAAAGAAGAAGGGATCTGAATAACTATCATCAGTTGAACTTTTATCAAATGAAAGGATTAGACTGACCAGTTCTTCAAAAATATAATGAATTATCAGGATGTAGTTTTATGCAATTATTAAATAGAGTTTCTTGGTCACTTTTTTTAAAGTATAATTTTTAGAGGGAAGAAAAAATATCAATTTTGAAATCCAAAATAAGTTATAGAGTATAAATACATTGTGTTTCAATATATTGGATGACTAGTTTAGTGAATTATTATATATTCTTAAAAAAATAGTTTAATTCTATAATATAGATTCGGTATTCACAGGTCCCTAGATTCAATATTTTTTCTTATTCCAACTCATTATTTATAGGGATCCCCACAGGGATCTAGATGTTTTTTAAGAATAACTATATAAAAATGGAATCCAATTATAATAAATAATCTCTAAACATGTCATCAATATATAAGAAAAAAACTAGTATTTTAGAGTAGCAAACAATGATAAAATATCATGTTTCACCATTAATTTCTCTTTTATAAATTAACATGATAAGGAAAATAGAGTGTCTTGTTTAGGACCCTGATAGGTCTAAGAGATTATGGTATAAAATTTATTGATTAGATTAAAAATTCCCTAATAATTATTCATGGACCATTATTAGTATTAATCATATTCAAATTTTTTGATGATAAGTGTTTTCCAAGGGATTGTTTACATCTTTTTGAAACACTTATAATGAAGTTATTTTCTTCCGAATATTTTATTTTATTTCATCTAATAATAATAATAAACATTTCTTGTTGATTATTATATAAACATGATGTATAATTTTATTTCATAATGTATGATGATGAAATAAAAAATAATGAGAAATGGTGATGAATGAATTATTCCACATTAAACAAGATGGTGAATAATGTTTAGTGTATCCCTTCCATGATAACATGTATTATAGATATATATTAGAATGTGAATAACATAAGGACCATTCTACAATAAACTGAAACAAAATATACATTATGTGGACTGATATCAAGTGATCATGAGGTATTTAAAAGTACTCGTATAAAACATCCTAAAAAAGAAGAACCAATAATATGTTGTGATGATGACCTATCTAGAAATTGTCATAGAAACAGTTTTTTCAGTCAGTATTTTGGAAGATATTCATCATATAATTTCTAGGGAAATTTCCTATCTTTTTTGTGGTGTCTTGTATGGTATGTCGAAAGAGAACACCCAACATACAGAATTAGAATATAAAATAAAGATGATATTGAATGAAAAATTTTAAAAACATAAGTATATATACATAGGTTTGATCCATTGAAACAATTAAAAGTTATCTTCCAAAAAGATTCATAAAATTGAATATTAAATGGATCTAACATTTTAAAGAGATGGATAGAGTCAAGAAGTCACTTGATGAAATGTTCCATGGACATAATGATTGGTTTAATAATAAAATTTATGTTATGGATTTTAAATTGGAAGTAAAATCCAAATGATCTAGTAACATAACAATTTCTAATAGAACAATGTTTAGTTGAATAAATAGGAAGTTGAAAGAATGATGAAATATTGGGATACAAATGTGATTGTGATTGTAGATTAGAAAAACTTCAATATGTGATGTTTAAAAAAGGAAGTCATGTTAGTTAACATGAGATACCCCATATTGAGTATTCAAAAATGAATGAAAATGTTATTTGTACTACACAATTCTTTATGAAGTATTCTATTTTTATAATACATATACTATTTGATAATAATTTAATTAAATGCATTGATAATTGATTTCATGAATCTGGGAAGAAATAGGTCGATTCCATACATTACTATAATAATGTTTCAAATAATATTTTAATGAATACTATTTTTTTTTGGATTTTTTTTGTAAAATTATGGATGAAGGAAAATGAGAAGGATTCTACCATTATATTTTGGGTTGTTTGAAAAGTTATGTGTATGTTAGTTCCCCATAAACACTTGAACATGTTATGAAGAAACCCCGAAAACATAAAACCTAATGAAAATAAATATCCATTATGGTAGGTCAGTGATAGTGGTGAAAAATATTTGGGAATTGTTCATTAGATTGTTTCTATAATCTTTTAAATAACAAAGAACAATGAAATACTATTCTAAGAGTGATGAATCCATATATGGAAAGGAAATATCCATGGATAATGAAAAACCAACATACATCACATAGATTTTGGAATATTTTATATATATTAAACAGATGAAATAATTTTTTTCATATGGATGATATATATTCATCTCAGTAAGTATCACACGTTTATTTGAATGAAATAAAACATAATATGGATAATTAAGGAAAATAATTATAGTTAACTAATCAGAATAATGTTATAAAACCAGATACTCCAACGAAGATTTTCAACATGAATGATGAGAAGTCATTGTTTTCAAAATAAATGAAATTAATGAATATAGTATCATTTAAAAGGAATGATAAGAATATATACTATCATATATTCCAATTCAACAACTCAAACTTGATTCAAATTTCCTAATGAAATTTTAGTAATCTCACTAGTGGATTTCTATATAACATATGAAATAAAGGAAACAAAATTAATGAATCATGTCAAATATAGAGAAAATATTCCACTCTATGAAGCTAAATCACTTTAGTGGAAGAAACATTAGAAAACAAAATCAGTAAAGTTCCATGCAAGATATTTATAAAATACAATAATGTGTAAATGTTTTCTTAGCAATTAAAACACCACAAAAAGTATCCTATAAAATATCTATGAATTTATCATATATGAATCCAATTAAAATTAAAATTTACCCACACAATATAGGATTGTTTGTAAAAATATCCATGTTGAACCATGATAAAATAGAAGTAATTTTCATATGTAAAATCATGAATACAAGAGAATATAGACAAACATTGTTGTAGAGACCATACCAACATTTCTTCTCTCATTTAACATGTAATAAAAAAGGAAAATTATTCCCAAAATGATTATGTATTAATTTTTTTAAAACAAATTTCACTTGAATGTAGAATATTTAATTATGGGAGAACCTAATATAATGAAATATTATTAAACCATGAAAAACAAATTTTATGATGTTTTATCTTTTAATTTTTTATGTTATTTTATTGGAAAAGAATATTAAAGGATCATATATAATGTAGTTAATGTGAATACATAGAATAAATGAAAATAATTTCAAATAAGTACACATATTTATTTGATCTGACAATTCGAATTCTAAAGGATTATATTGAAAATCATAATCCTTTAAAGAAGATGTGATAATTATTAAATGTCTAGTGAACCACAAAATGAAGATGAATTTTGATATATTCTAAACATAATATTCTTAACTAAAATTTATTGAAGATATTAATCATTAGAAATATAATAAAAATAGTATCTTTGGGGGTGATACAAAAGGAGTATGACGATGTTTATATCAAAATATTTATCTTGAACAAATATAATTATTCTTGGATTGTTCCTGAAGTAATGTTATTCTAACATGTATTTTATTCTTAATCTCACATCCATTAATACATTAGATAATAATTATGAAACATGGAAACATAAATTGAATTAAACAATTATAAAATAAAAATTGAAATATTACTATGTTATAATAATAATTTTATTTCTTTTGGTAATTAAATTTTTTTTTTTTAATTTTAGTGTAGGTGTATCAGGTTGAGTGATTTCACAACATTTTTATTTCATAATTTACTTCATTTAGGATCAAATAAATGTTAAAATCCATTAAATAGATTATAAATGGTTCAAATCTCAAATGGTCTCAAGATTAGTTATCAAACAAAAAATTATTTTCTTAATAAAATCCCATCGTTTTCCTCACTGATGTTGCATCAAGCATAAATATAATGAAATTATAGATGGATAATTTCTAAAGAATAAAATACTACAATTTTCTTATATATTTTTAATTTTTGTCAGTAAGGGGGATAAATAGTGAAATTATGGTTTAGATTATTGAAAAATTAGAGTAATGAGATTAAATAAAAAGACATATATATTGAAAATTTCTTTTCAATGGAACATTTATGGAATTTTAATCAAATAAAATGGGGTAGATTGAATATCACACATTTCGGGGAATTGTGTTTATTGTCATTATTTTTCATTAGTGTTAAATAAAATAGAAGTTTTTCATTGATGCTAATTAGTTGATGAAGTTATAATGAACAAGTTGTAGGGAGGATTCTATTGAAGTACACATTAATGGTAATGAGGATTATGTAGCATTATTTAGTAGATAAATACGAAAAAACTAAATTTCCCTTGTATTTTTATCATGGTGAATGAAATGTTGTTTTCTGGTATTTGAAGGCCTGCAATATCTTCCAATCTTGATATATTCTCAACATGAAAGATAATTTTTTTGATTATTTAATTTACATATTATGAGTTTTTTATTTAGACATATTGTCTCCAGTTTTTAATATTTGTTTAAATAAGCATATTTGTTTTCAACTTTATTATGGTTCTTTAAAGATTTTCCTTATATATTTTTTTGAACAGAATGTTACCAGATAGATAATCTAGAGACAAATAGACCGAGAAATAATATATCATCAGACCGAGGTTGAGTCTAATATCTAATTAGACTAGACAAATTTTATTGGACGGATGTTATCATAAGAAGGATGGAGCAATATATAATTCTAAATGAAATGAATTTTCCATTGAAAAATTTTCCATAGAAAAAAATATTAAATATGTATTTGATATTTGATCATTTTTGTTGAAAAAATTAAATTTTTTATGGTTGTGATAAAATGATGTATTTTTGTGGAATATATCTATTATGAATGAAATAGACATTGATCCTTGAGTTTTTGTTGCTAAGAAAAAATAAATCGTGATTAGTGAAACTTATCATTATTCAATAATTCATACACATGAATATTTGGATTTTCATTTGTATAACGTATTATTGATTAGTTTTTTGTGCATTTTTTCAATAGAAGGATGTTTAAATAATGTATTGAAAATAACACTTTAGGAAATTCAAGTTGATAACATCAATTAGTGTTACATTTACAATCCATCATACTCCGAAGAAAATATTTTAAAGATGATTATGTATCAATATATTTTCATTGTGTGAATAATATATCAGTTTGAATTAAAAAAAATATCAATTTTGGATGTATTGAGGAAAATTATTTTGAGGCCGTAGCTAAAAAATAAATTATGATGATTACTATATTAATATGGTGAGTCACTAGATATACTATGTTCGATTGAAGACATAAAATGATAAAGAATATCTTTCCTTGAAAATTTATCGTTCCATTGGAAAATATTAGGATAATTGAATGGTGATGATTTAAAACAAAAAAACAAAATAGATCAATAATTATGAACTCATCAAACCGAGGTGACTGAGTAACATTCATTAGATAAAGTATTCTGAGAAAAGGAATCAAATTGAATTCAATGATCGATGTCATCATTTAGTATAATATAACGGTATTTTGTAGAGTGTTAAAAATTATGTGATGATGTTTTGTGATTTATTCAAATAGATAATATTTAATGAATATATCGAGGAAAAGATTTTGATTATCCCAATCAAGGAGGTATATCAACGTGGAGTCATAATAAATTTAATTGAGTATCTTTTAAATAGAAAACATATTAATGAAAAATAAATTATATGTAGAAGTACTATAATTATAAAGATAAACTGAAAGTTTTAGGGTGGAGTGATAAGTTGAAAAAATCCCGAGAAAAATCCATGTAGATATCTGATAGTTTTTTGGCCAATGTTTTACTAGATGGATGACATTGAATCTTTTTTTACTGTATAAAGTGTCAAAATATAAATATAAAGTCTATTGTAATGTTATTCAATGTTAAATTTATGAGATGGAAGTTCAGTATTTTAAAATTCATATTTGAAAATTCAATAACCTAACTAATATTTTTGGAGTGTTGAAGATGGAAACTTACACTAACATCTATGGATTATTCCAATGAACATTGGTTGAATCTTATTATTTAGGTACATTAATGACATTCCAACAATGATTTAATCCAGAGATAGATTCAAATATTCACATGGTAATTATATGTTTTATTACTCACTCCTACATATATTTTAGAAGACACCCAATATACATAAATGGATAAATATGTAGGGAGGATCTTTTTGTTTCTTGAGTTATATATTATATTAATTGTGGATTTGGTTATTATTTATGAAAATATGTTCCTAAAAATGTTTTAGTGATGAATCATGATATAAATTAATATCCGAGTAAAAGGATCATACTAAAAAGTATTACATATATTTGTGATATTAGAAGAGGAAAAAAACTCACATGAGAAATAAAGAACCATATAAATAAGGGTATAAGTGAATTGAAGAGATGGTACCATACAAAAAAGTAATGATATATTTTGATGGACTTGAAGAACTGAATCTATATGTACAAGAAAAATGATATGAATAAGATTTCAAATGAAATATTTTCCAATTAATATTCATTGGATAGAAAAGATCATATAGAAGAATTAGACGAACTAATTATAGATAAAGATAATGAATCATTAGCCTTCAGTTTGCTAAAAATTAATAAGAAGGATAGTTTATTTCTTGTTTTTGTGAAATTAAAATTTTATATAATGAATAAAAATACATCACTATGACATCCAATATAAATTTGAATGATGGATTAATTAAATGGTGTTGTCATGTAATTATTGAATAGGTTGGAAACTATCTAAAAAATTATTATTAATAACCATTTAGGTGGTATCCGTTGGCTTAGATATTCCCTAGTCCTGGATTTGAAGATAGTTTTTATATTCTATAACTTAATTTTTATTGAACAAAAATTGGGTTCATGTATTTTTATAAGACAATCCACTATAAATAAGTGTCAATTTATAGTGGATATTGTGTTTATTGTTAAAAAACATACCCAATAAGGAATATATATTATTATCACTACTGGAAATATAATATTTCCCAACAGTTCACAACTGTTGGGAAAGCTCCTCTAACCGTTGGTATATCATATACCAACGGTTCTGATAACCGTAGGGAAGTAAGCCGTTGGGAAAGGTTTTCCCAACGGTTTACTGGAAACCGTTGGTATAGGCTCACAAAAGCCACCCTATCCCAACGGTTCTGCCAAACCGTAGGGATAGTTTTTCCCAACAGTTTGGGAGAACCGTAGGGAAATATCAATATCCCTTAACTATCCCAATGGTTTTGGGATAGTTTTCCCAATGGTTCTCCCCAAACCGTTGGGATATCCCCATGGATGAACTCTTTCTCAACGGTTTAGAACCGTTGGGAAAAGATATAGTTACCAACGGTTCAATGAACTGTTGGTAAAAACATCCTTAGGATTATATGCCAACGGTTCTAAACCGTTGGCATACCCTATCTTGCAAATTGCAGCAGACTGCAATTTGCACAGCCCCTATCCATCAGGCCCCTCTCCATCAGGCGTCATTTTGACCTCATTTTCAATCCAATTATTGTACCTGCAATAAAATAAAACATACATATACAATTACAAACAAATTCATACACATTTAACATATAATGGATCATGAAACTATACACATCCATAATTAAATTAGAATTTATAACTTAATTATAAATGTACATAATTCATATAGAATTCAATTTAAAATTTAGATGACAATTATTTGTGGAATCCGAAATTCAATTCATAATTTGATCGGTGTTTTCTATACCATATATTTTTACCTCAAATGATTTTCATTTTAAACAAAATACATACACCTGAAGTGATACCGGCCACACCGCACCTCATATTGAGGCGGGGTTGACTCGTACATATCTCATTTTACCCATGGATCGTTGTGCTAAAGTATCGACACAATCTGAATGCATTTGGTCAGTTTTCCGTATGCCAATTGATGTTTTTCACTTAAAATGACGTCCTTTTGAAACAAAAGACGGACAGTATGAGTGGTGCCGACCACACCGCGTCTCCAATTGAGGCGGGGTTGATTCGTAAACATCACATATGACCCATGGATCGTTCTCCTAAAGTTTAAATGGAAACCGAATGCGTTTGGTCGGTTTTCCGTATGTACTTAAAATGTTGTCCATTTTAAACAAAAGAGTGACACTTAGACTAATCATGACCACACCGCGACTCAGATTCATCCCGGGTTTGCTCGAACATGTCACATATGACCCATGTATTGTTGTGATAAATTATGAAAAGATTCTGAATGCGTTTGGTCGGATTTGCGTATGCCAGTTGTTCTTTTCATTTATAATCATGTCCATTTTAAACAAAAGAGACAGAGTTAGAGCGGTGTCGGCCACACCGCGTCTCGGATTAAGATGGGGTTGACTTGTACACGTCACATATGACCCATGGATCGTTGTGCTAAAGTATCGATAGAATCTGAATGCGTTTGGTCGTTCTTCCATATGTCAGTTGATGCCTTTCACATAAAATGATGCCCTTTTGAAAAAAAAGACGGACACTTTGAGTGGTATCAGCCACACCTCATGTTGGATTGAGGCGAGGATTATTCGTACACGTCACATAGGACCCATGGATCGTTCTCCTAAAGTTACAATGGAAACTGAATGCGTTTGGTCGGTTTTCCGTATGTACTTAAAATGGGGTCCATTTTAAACAAAAGAGAGCTATTTAGACTGATCCCAGCCACACCGCGACTCAGATTGACCCGGGTTGGCTCATACACGTCACATATGACCCATGGATCGTTGTGATAAATTATCAAAAGATTCTGAATGCGTTTGGTCAGTTTTGCGTATTCCAGTTGTTCTTTTCACTTATAATCCTGTCCATTTTAAACAAAACAGACAAAGTTAGAGTGGCGTCGGCCACACCGCGCCTCGGATTGAGGCGGGGATGATTCATACACGTCACATATGACCCATAGATCATTCTCCTAATGTTTCAATGGAAACCAAATGCGTTTGGTTGGTTTTCCGTATGTACTTAAAATGGTGTCCATTTTAAACAAAAGAGAGCCACTTAGACTGCTCCCAGCCACACCGCGACTCGGATTGAACCCGAGTTGCCTCGTACAGGTCACATATGACCCATGGATCATTGTGATAAATGATCAAAAGATTCGGAATGCGTTTGGTCGGTTTTGCGTATGCCAGTTGTTTTTTTTTTCACTTATAATCATGTCCATTTTAAACAGAAGAGACATAGTTAGAGCGGTGTCGGCCACACCGCATCTCGGATTGAGACGGGTATGATTCATACATGTCACATATGACCCATGGATCGTTCTCCTAAATTTTCAATGGAAACCGAATGTGTTTGGTCAGTTTTGCATATGCCAGTTCTTTTCACTTATAATCCTATCCATTTTAAACAAAACAGACACATTTAGAGCAGTGTCGGCCACACCGCGCCTCGGATTGTGGAGGGGATGATTTTTACACATCACATATGACCCATGGATCGTTCTCCTAAAGTTTCAATGGAAACCGAATGAGTTTGGTTGGTTTTCCATACGTACTTAAAATGCTGTCCATTTTAAACAAAAGAGAGCCACTTAGACTGATCTCGGCCACACCGTGACTCGAATTGAGCCCGAGTTGGCTTGTACAGGTCACATATGACCGATGGATCGTTGTGATAAATTATAAACAGATTCGGAATGCGTTTGGTCAGTTTTGTGTATGCCAGTTGTTCTTTTCACTTATAATCCTGTCCATTTTTTAAAAAAAAGAGACACAGTTAGAACGGTGTCGGCCACACCGCTCCTTAGATTGAGGCGGGATTGACTCGTACACGTCACATACGACCCATGGATCCTTGTGTTAAAGTATCGACACAGTCTGAATGCCTTTGGTCGGTTTTTCGTATGTCACTTGATGCTTTTCAGTTAAAATGACGTCTTTTTGAAACAAAAGACAGACACTTTGAGTGGTGCCGGCCACATCGCGTCTCCGATTGAGTCGGGGTTGATTCATACACGTCACATATGACCCATGGATCGTTCTCCTAAAGTTTCAATGGAAACCGAATCCGTTTGGTCGTTTTTCCGTATGTACTTAAAATGGTGTCCATTTTAAACAAAAGAGATCCACTTAGACTTATCCCGGCCACACCGCGACTCAGATTCATCCCGGGTTGGCTCTTACACGTCACATATGACCCATGGATTATTGGTATAAATTATCAACAGATTCGAAATGCGTTTGGTCGGTTTTTCGTATGCCAGTTGATGCTTTTCACTTAAAATGACGTCCTTCTGAAACAAAAGACGGACACATTGAGTGGTTCCATCCACACCACATCTTCAGATTGATCTAAAACCACCGTGAAACATTCTAATTATTATTCGTGATGTGTACGTACAGACGACACATCAATCGGACGTGCGGTTTGTGCGGTACGGCTCAATATTCGTGTTTTAAGTGATGCGCGTGCTTCGTAAACGCGTGTGAGGGTGGTCCAAATGGGCCGAACGAAGTCATAATGTCCTAAAATCAGACGACAAATACGGGTGAGTGATTTACGAAGTGGTCGAGCAGACGACACGTCAATTGGATGTGCCGTGTGCTCGCGGTGACCGACAACGCAGTTCTGGTGTCATAAACGGCCAAAACGGGCATCCAATGTTCAAATTCATAGCGGAAGACCTCTTATTGAGCTGAAACCACCGTGAAACATTCTAATTATTATTCATGACGTGTACGCGTAGACGTCATGTCAATCGGACGTGCGGTTTGCGCGGTACGGCTCAATATTCGTATTTTAAGTGATGTGCGCGCTTCGTAAACGCGCGTGAGGGGGGGTCCAAACGGGCCGAACGAAGTCGGAATGGCCTGAAATCAGACGACAAATATGGGTGAGTGATTTATGAAGTGGTCGAGCAGACGGCACGTCAATCGGACGTGCCGTGTGCCAGCGGTGACCGACAACGCAGTTATCGTGTCATAAACGGCCAAAACGGGCGTCAAACGGTCAAATTCATAGCGGATGACCTCGGATTGAGCTGAAACCACCGTGCAACATTCTAATTATTATTCGTGATGTGTACGCACAGACGTCACGTCAATCGGATGTGCGTTTTGCACGGTACGGCTCAATATTTGTATTTTAAGTGATGCACGCGCTTCTTAAACGCGCGTGAGGGGGGTCCAAATGGGCCGAACGAAGTCAGAATGGCCTAAAATCAGACGAAAAATACGGGTTAGTGATTTATGAAGTGTTCAAGCAGACGTAACGTCAATGGGACGTGCCGTGTGCCCGCGGTGACCGACAACGCAGTTCTGGTGTCACAAACGGCTAAAACGGGCGTCAAACGGTCAAATTCATAGGGGACGACCTCGGATTGAGCTTAAATCACCGTGAAACATTCTAATTTTTATTCGTGATGTGTACGCGTAGACGGCACATCAATCGGACGTGCGGTTTGCGCGGTACGGCTCAATATTCATGTTTTAAGTGATGTCCGCGCTTCATAAACGCGCGTGAGGGGGGTCCAAACAGGCCGAATGAAGTCAAAATGGCCTGAAATCAGACGACAAATATGGGTGAGTGATTTATGAAGTGGTTGAATAGACGGCATGTCAATCGGACTTGCCATGTGCCCGCGGTGACCGACAACGCAGTTCTGGTGTCACAAACGGCCAAAACGGGCGTCCAATGGTCAAATTCATAGCGGACGACCTCGGATTGAGCTGAAACCACCGTGTAACATTATAATTATTATTCGTGACGTGTAAGCGCAGACGGCACGTCAATCGGACGTGCAGTTTGCGCGGTACGGCTCAATATTCGTGATTTAAGTGATGCGCGCGCTTTGTAAACGCGCGTGAGGGGGGTCCAAATGGGCCGAACGAAGTCGGAATGGCCTGAAATCAGACGAAAAATACGGGTGAGTGATTTATGAAGTGTTCGAGTAGACGGAACCTCAATCGGACGTGCCGTGTGCCCGCGGTGACCGACAACGCAGTTCTGGTGTCATAAACGGCCAAAACGGGCGTCCAATGGTCAAATTCATAGCAGACGACCTCAGATTGAGCTGAAACCACCGTGAAACATTCTAATTAGTATTTGTGACATGTACCCGTAGACGGCACATCAATTGGACGTGCGGTTTGTGCGGTACGGCTCAATATTCGTGTGTTAAGTGATGCGCGCGCTTCGTAAACGCGCGTGAGGGGGGTCCAAACGGGCCGAACGAAGTCGGAATAGCCTGAAATCAGACGACAAATACGGGTGAGTGATTTATGAAGTGGTCGAGCAAACGGAACATCAATCTGACTTGCCGTGTGCCCGCGGTGACCGACAATGCTGTTCTGGTTTCATAAACGGCCAAAACGGGCGTCCAACGGTCAAATTTATAGCGGACGACCTCGGATTGAGCTTAAACCACCGTGAAACATTCTAATTACTATTTTTGATGTGTACGCGCAGACGACACATCAATCGTACGTGCGGTTTGCGCGGTACGACTCAATATTCGTATTTTAAGTGATGTGCGCGCTTCGTAAACGCACGTGAGGGGGGTCCAAATGGGCCGAACGAAATTGGAATGGCCTGAAATCAGACGAAAAATATGGGTGAGTGATTTATGAAGTGGTCGAGTAGACGGAACGTCAATCGGACGTGCCGTGTGCCCGCGGTGACCAACAACGTAGTTCTGGTGTCATAAACGGCCAAAACGGGCGTCAAAAGATCAAATTCATAGCGGACGACCTCGGATTGAGCTGAAACCACCGTGCAACATTCTAATTATTATTTGTGATGTGTACGCGCAGACATCACGTCAATCGGACGTGCGGTTTGTGCGGTACGGCTCAATATTCGTGTTTTAAGTGATGTGTGCGCTTCGTAAACGCGCGTGAGGGGGGTCCAAATGGGACGAACGAAGTCGGAATGACCTGAAATCAGACGACAAATATGGGTCAGTGATTTCTGAAGTGGTCGAGTAGACGGCACGTCAATCGGACGTGCCGTGTGCCCGCGGTGATCGACAACACAGTTCTGGAGTCATAAACGGCCAAAACGGGCGTCCAACGGTCAAATTCATAGTGGACGACCACGGATTGAGCTGAAACCACCGTGAAACATTCTAATTATTATTCGTGATGTGTACGTGCAGACGGAACGTCAATCGAACGTGCGGTTTGCGCGGTACGGCTCAATATTCGTGTTTTAAGTGATGTGTGCGCTTCGTAAACGCGCGTGAGGGGGGTCCAAACAGGCCGAACGAAGTCGGAATGGCCTGAAATCAGACGACAAATACGGGTGAGTGATCTATGAAGTGTTCGAGCAGACTGAACGTCAATCGGATGTGCCGTTTTCCCGCGGTGACCGACAACGCAGTTCTGGTGTCATAAACGGCCAAAACGGGCGTCCAACGGTCATATTCATAGAGGACGACCACGGATTGAGCTGAAACCACCGTGAAACATTCTAATTATTATTCATGACATGTACGCGCAGACGTCACATCAATCGGACGTGCGGTTTGCGCGGTACGGCTCAATATTCGTGTTTTAAGTGATGCGTGCGCTTCGTAAACGCGCGTGAGGGGGGTCCAAACGGGCCGAACGAAGTCGGAAGGGCCTAAAATCAGACGACAGATACGGGTGAGTGATTTATAAAGTGGTCGAGCAGACGACACGTCAATCGGACGTGCCGTGTGCCCGCGGTGACCGACAACGTAGTTCTGGTGTCATAAACGGCCAAAATGGGCATCCAACGGTCAAATTCATAGCAGACGACCTCAGATTGAGCTAAAACCACCGTGAAACATTCTAATTGTTATTCGTGACGTGTACGCGTAGACAGAATGTCAATCGGACATGCGGTTTGCGTGGTACGGCTCAATATTCGTATTTTAAGTGATGTGCGCGCTTCGTAAACGTGCGTGAGGGGGGTCCAAATGGGCCGAACAAAGTCAGAATGGCCTCAAATCAGACGAAAAATACGGGTGAGTGATTTATGAAGTGGTCGAGCAGACGGCACGTCAATCGGACGTGCCGTGTGCCCGCGGTGACCGACAACGCAGTTCTGGTGTCATAAACGGCCAAAACGGGCATCAAACGGTCAAATTCATAGCGGACGACCTCGTATTGAGCTGAAACCACCGTGCAACATTCTAATTATTATTCGTGACGTGTACGCGCAGACGGAACGTCAATCGGACGTGCGGTTTGTGCGGTATGGCTCAATATTCGTGTTTTAAGTCATGTGCGTGCTTCGTAAACGCGCGTGAGGGGGGTCCAAATGGGCCGAACAAAGTCGGAATGGCATGAAATTAGACGACAAATACGGGTGAGTAATATCTGAAGTGGTCGAGCAGACATCACGTCAATCGGACGTGTCGTGTGCCCGTGGTGATCGACAACGCAGTTCTGGTGTCATAAACGGCCAAAACGGGCGTCAAACGGTCAAATTCATAGTGGACGACCTCAGATTGAGATGAAATCACCGTGCAACATTCTAATTATTATTCGTGACGTGTACGTGTAGACGGCACATCAATCGGACGTGCGGTTTGCACGGTACGGCTCAATATTCGTGTTTTAAGTGATGCACGCGCTTCGTAAACGCGCGTGAGGGGGGTCCAAATGGGCCGAACAAAGTCGGAATGGCCTGAAATCAGACGAAAAATATGGGTGAGTGATTTCTGAAGTGGTCGAGCAGACAACATGTCAATCGGACGTGCCATGTGCCCGCGGTGACCGACAACGCAGTTCTGGTGTCATAAACGGCCAAAACGGGCGTCAAACGGTCAAATTCATAGCGGACGACCTCAGATTCACCTAAAACCACCGTGCAAC
This sequence comes from Viscum album, assembly GCA_963277665.1. NCBI lineage: Eukaryota > Viridiplantae > Streptophyta > Magnoliopsida > Santalales > Viscaceae > Viscum > Viscum album. The sequence goes on from OY728158.1 coordinate 561,810,651, forward strand.
ATTCTAATTATTATTCGTGACGTGTACGCGTAGACGGCACGTCAATCGGAGGTGTGGTGTGCACGGTACGGCTCAATATTCGTGTTTTAAGTGATGCGCGCGCTACGTAAACGCGCGTGAGAGGGGTCCGGGGAGTGTCCGGGGTCCAAGGAGCAGGGGGGGCTGTTCGGGTAGCTGTCCGGGGAGTGTTCGGGGGGCTTTCCGGGGTCCAGGGAGGAGGGTGTGGGGGTTGTTCGGGGGGCTGTCCGGGGGGCTGTCCGGGGTCCAGGGAGGGGGGGGGGGCTGTTCGGGGGGCTGTCCGGGGGGCTGTCTGGGGGGCTGTCCGGGGGGTGTCCGGGGGGTGTTCGGGGGGTGTCCGGGGGGTGTCCGGGGTCCAAGGAGGAGGGTGGGGGGGGGGGCTGTTCGGGGGCTGTCCGGGGCTGTCCGGGGGGGGTGTTCGGAGGGTTGTCCGGGGGGTGTCCGGGGGCTGTTCGGGGGGCTGTCCGGGGGCTGTCTGGGGGGTTGTCCGGGGTACAAGGAGGTGGGGGGGCTGTTCGGGGGGCTGTCCGGGGGGCTATCTGGGGGGCTGTTCGGGGGGCTGTCCGGGGTACAAGGAGGTGGGTGGGGGTTGTCTGGGGGGCTGTCTTGGGGTTGTTCGGGGGGTTGTCGGGGGTGGGGGGGTGTTCGGGGGGTGTCTGGGGTCCAAGGAGGAGGGTGGGGGGCAGTTCGGGGGGCTGTCCGGGGGGTTGTCCGGGGGCTATTCGGGGGGTTGTTCGGGGTACAAGGAGGTGGGTGGGGGCTGTCCGGGGGGCTGTCCAGGGGTTGTTCGGGGGGCTGTCGGGGGGGGGGGTGTTCGGGGGGTGTCCAGGGTCCAAGGAGGAGGGTGGGGGGCTGTTTGGGGGGCTGTCCGGGGAGTGTCCGGGGGTTGTTCGGGGTCCAGGTAGGAGGGTGGGGGGGTGTTCGGGGGGCTGTCCGGGGGGCTGTCCGGGGTCCAGGGAGGATGGTGGGGGGCTGTTCGGGGGGCTGTCCGGGGGGCTGTCTGGGGGGTGTCCGAGGTCTAGAGAGGTGGGTGGGGGGCTGTCTGGGGGGTTGTCCGGGGTCCAGGAAGGAGGGACTTCCCAAACACACAACCCCTAAAACACAACAACATCCATAAAAACACATAATATATAAAAATAACTCAACTCCAATACTATACTACGAGTCTAGATAAAACCAACAACTAGAATATATTAAATATCAAATCTCAGTAATATTAGTCAAAATGAAATAGATCAATTTGTCCCACATCACCCTCACCATCATCACCATCATCACCATCACCATCACCATCACCATCACCATCATCATCATCATCATCACCATCATCATCACCCTCGTCCTCGTCCCCATCATCGTCCTCATCCCCATCATCGTCCTCGCCCTCCTCAGTGCCCTCCTCCTCGCCCTCGCCCTCCTCCTCGTCCTCGCCCTCCTCCTCGCCATCATCATCGTCAAGTTGAACATCGTCCTGAGCAGCACTAGAACCGTCACCTGGTGCACCATATATAGAATGTATCGACGATATATACTCATCCAAAGCTGGGTTGGCCTCTTCTGGAAGTGTTGGACGTAGAACTTCAATAAATTTCATAAACGCACTGTTTGCCCTAGCAAACTGTTCTGCTATCTCTGTGGCCCTTTTCTCAGCCTGTTCTGCCTGTGCCGTAACTTTCTGCAGCTCAGTGGCACTACAGCTCGTACCTAAGGAGGGCCAATACCTCGTCGGGGCTATCCTAGGTCGGCAACGTACTCTGCCATGATGCTCCTCCCCTAACACCTGATGTAGGTGATCAGTAGGCCCAAAATTGTCCGGTTCTTGGGCATCGAGGGCCTCTAAAGCAACCTGTTACAAATATAAATATATTATTAAGTTACAAAATAGATATTAAAATATAAAATCAGTATATTATAACTTACAATCTGCTGATGAGTCTCTTCGTTGACGGCACTTCCATCCTTTTTCTGTCTACTCGAGAAAAACAGTTTTGCTCGAGGTACACGTCCTTCAATATTCTGTATTTTCCTCTACAATGATATTGAAAACTAAAGTTATATGAAAACTTTAACAAACGATTAAATAATTGAGAAAACAAAAGAAAATGTAAGTCGTAAAGAAAAATTATAAAAAATTGTCATACCTGCTTCCTCTCATGATCCGGCATCGTCGTACGTCCTAGTGTGTGAAGATATTTTTTTGCATTAATTTTTTTTTTTATTTTTTCTAGATGATTCCTAAATAAAAGTCAATAATGCAAAGGATAATATTAATGGGAAACATGAAAGTTATTATTTAAATACCTCAAATTTTATTCATACCTTAAACTGGGTACTCGTCCAATGAGTAATCATCTAACGATACTGCTCTATAGGACAGTCATCCACGACTGGCACCGCCTCTAACTCAGTGCCAACTCTAGAACTCTAGCCAAGATACAAATCATGCTTTTAGGCTCTCCAAAGCTCGCCTAAATCCTTTAGACGTTCCGCTCGAGCACCCTCACCATCGGGAAAATTAAATCGAAGCTGACATCAAAATATTAATTCATTTAAATACAAAAATAATTCATGTCATTAAATACAATAGATTTTTTTACCCATATCTCTGCCCAAGCTCTATCCTTGACTTCATGTGGAAAATGTATCCATGACAGCGGGCTGACGGGAATGATGTCGGAGTATTTGGAAAGCGTCGCCAAAAAAATCCGACATTGCTGCCCGGATTTCTCAACCATTTTGTTGTCTTCATTATAATCTACCATAACCTGTGTGCGGTGATTCCACACCGAACGCATGCGTGTACTCCCCCGCCCCCGCCTCCAGTCAGTAGCTGTATCTTTCATTAAAGAAAAAACAAATATTTTATCAAAACATGTTATAATGAAAATAAATATTTTTATACAATTTTGTTAGTGTTTTATAAATATACATGCGCCAGTCTAATCGCTGAGCGCCACCGGATCCATAGAAATAGATGGAACACCCTGTGCTGGAACAGGAGTCAAGGACGAAGGAATATGGAAGCTCGGAGAGACAGAAATAGAAGGAAAAAAATGATGGGATAGCAGTATGACCAGCGTCTGACTGGGGAGTGGGAATCATCATGGGATGTGAAAATGATGGGGCAGAAGATGCTGACGGTAGCGAAAACATGGGAGGCCTAAATATCCCGTGTGTCCCTAATAGAACACCGGGATCAGAATGTGGTAAGGATGACATGTCATGAGTGGGAGGGGCAGGGTCTAGTCGGGCATGCACAGTTGATCGTCGACCTCTGGTACGAACCCCCCTCGTACCACCGGCCTGAGTACTAGGACCAGTACTAGGCTCCTCGTCGAATAATTGTCGATGTAAAGGTGGATCCTACAAAAATTATTACAACACAATTAATCGCATGACATTATATATTCTTTAAATATATATATTTGAAATAAAGTACTCACAATAGGTACTAATGGTGGAACTCCCAACTCCATCATTCGACGATTGTTGTCCATCATTTTTTTCCTTCGTCTCTCTTCAATAGGCTGCATTTCCTGCTTTTGAAAACAAATATGTAATTAATTAGAAAAAGGAAACTAAAGTGTAACCCCAAAAAATAAATATATGAGGGAATAGGGGGATTCATTGGTAATTTATCTATCAATTGTTTTATAAGAGCTTGAATGGATTTAATAAATCATACAAGTTGTAATGTTTACCAAGTTAAAAATATTGTTTGACTAGGTTTGAATACAATTCAATTCCAAATTAGAAAATGCAATTAAAATAAAACTGCAACGAATAAACATTGAAAATTCACATAACGGTCAAGTCAGCCAAAATATATTTGTTATCAATACTAAATCAATTTGAATAGTACCAACCTTAACAACCCAACTCGAGGTAAACCAAAAGAATTGAGAACATGGATGAATGATTCTATATATTTTCAACCACAACTTCAGGTTCACAATCAAATCTGAAAATTGAGCTATTGGAGTCATCAAAAGAAATAAATGCATTGGTTCCAATTCCAGTAGGGAAAGTGTCAATTTCATCATCACCATCATCAAAAATATGTCTTGGAATTACTTCAACTATGACACAAAATTCAGGTCGAAGTTGGTCTTTGACATAAAAAACTTGTTTAGCCATTGATGCCAACACATATGGCTCTTCGGTAGCAAGAGTGCGAGTCATATTAATTACTCAAAATCCACAATCATCAATAAATGTGCCTTGTCTCATCATCAAATCAAACCAATGGCATTTCAACATTGTGACTCGTCCATTAAAGTAATAATCCAATATTATTATTTTCTCAAAGACTCCATAATAACCCACATTTTCAAATCGCGGTCTACTATCTGATGCACTGGCATAACAATCTATTGTGGCAGTAACCATAACACCATCATGTTGTGTTCTCATATTCTTTTCTCGTTCAGTGACAATAAATTTGTACCCATTGATAACAATTGATTTACAGTCACGAACCATGGTATTAGGACCAAAAGACAAAGCTCTTATTTCCTCAGAGACAGAGTCAGCAGACAAACTCAATAGCTGCAATGTAAATGATTGTTAAACTTAATTAAATATTGATTTAATTATTTTAAATAGTAATATTTTTACCTTCAATTTTAACCAAGCAGAAAACTCTTTGCTATGAAAATCCTCCCTCCTTCTCAAAGATAAAGAGTGATGCTTTCTATTTATCATTGTTTTATGTTCCCTGTAGATAAAAAATATGAATAGTTTAATAGATATATATGTAAGATATACATAATCAATTTAGTTACCTAATATAGTCATCGAACAAATCACAGTTGAACAAAACTGTGCGATGTGCCATCTCCCGCTCTTCAAGGATTAATGTCTTCAATGTATATGATCCAGGAATTCCTCCTGTTTGAGGAAGTGATGGAAAACTGGGTTCAATTTTTTCATACTGTTCTTCTTCATTTCTCATTGGTCTATTCAATCTTGTAGTAAGATTTGACAAATACATCAAGCATAAATCCATACATTCTTGGTCCAGGTAACCATTCACGATAGAACCTTCGGGATGATTTCTGTTTCAGACATAAGACTTTAATGTGAACATATTTATTTCAGTTGGATACATCCAACGAAAAGAAACAGGTCTTCCGAGAAGTATTTCATTGGGAATATGGACAGTCAGATGCAGCATGCATGTGAAAAATGATGGAGGAAATATTTTCTCCAACTCAAACAAAATTAATGGGGCATCTGTCAAAATTTTTTGCAAGAAAGACTTGGACAACTTCTTAGCACAAAGATCTCTAAACAAATGGCACAACCGAATAACACCCACCCTTACATTATTGGACAAAAGATGATGGATTGCTATTGGAAGCAACTCATGCAGTAGAACGTGATAATCATGAGTCTTCAAAGATTTTAGCTTCAACTCTTTTTTGTTGACCCGTTTAGATATGTTGCTTGAATACCCATCAGGAACTCTAATAGTCTCTAATACTTCCATAAATTGTTTTTTTTCATAGGTGTCATCACATAAGAAGCACATGGAAGTTTCCATTTATTTTCACTGATACGCACAAGATGCAATTCTGGTCTGATGCCCCAATCCACCAAGTCACGCCGAGATCGTAAATCATCTTTTGTTTTACCCTTGACATTTAGAAGAATTGAAAGCAACATTTCGCATATATTCTTTTCAATATGCATTACGTCTAAGCAATGACGTAACAAATTGGTTGACCAATAAGGCAAATCATAAAATATACTCCTCTTCCTCCAATTGTAACAGGTTTCAATGGAAACATTCTTTCTCTTTCCAGATTTCATTTGACCCTTCCCAAACGAAAAACTTTAATCTTTCATTTCATTAAGCACATTAGTTCCAGACATACGCTGAGGTGGATCATCGGTCTCTATGGTATTATCAAATCATCGACGATTCAATCTATATGGATGATCCTTTGGTAAGAATCGTCGATGTCCCATAAAACTGAAACTACAACGATGTTTCAGTCTTCTGGATCGTTTATTCTTCATACAAACTGGACATGATAGTTTTCCCTTCGTGCTCCATCCAGACATCATTGCATAAGCTGGAAAATCATTGATCGTCCACATAAGCGCAACACACATCTGAAATATGTCATTCGAACATGCATCGTATGTGCGCACACCCACATCCCAAAGAAGTTTCAATTATTTTATTAAAGGTTGCATGTATAAATCAATATCATTGCCGGGATCAGAAGGACCAGATATGATTATACTCATGAAAGTGAAAGGTTTTTTCATACACAACCATGGGGAAGATTATAAATGTGTATAAAAACTGTCCATGTGCTGTGCGAAGTAAGCATCTACCCAAACAGATTAAAATCGTCGCATGAAAGACCCAGCCTCACATTACGCATGTTAGCTGCAAAATCAGGATGTCGAGCATCAAATCTCTTCCATGAAAATCCATCTGCAGGATGAACCAACTCATCATTAGTCTTCTTTCTCTCGGTATCATGCCATCTCATTTTTATTGATATGTCATCAGACATAAAAAGATTCTGGAGTCTGGGGATCAATGGAAAGTGCCACATTACTTTCTGTGGAATGCGGGATGGTGTTCCATCAGATTTTGACTTCCAGCGGGATGTGCCACATTTTATACAATCATTTCGTTCAGGGGTTTCCTCCCAGAATAAACTGCAATCTTTCGGGCAAGCATGAATTTTGTTTCTTGAAAATCCAAGTTCCTCAACTAACTTCTATGCCATATAGTGGTTTGAGGGAATATCTTCATCATCTGGAAGTAAATCCTTTCAGAGGGTAAGAATGTAATCGATTGCTGTATTAGAAATTCAATACATAGTTTTCCCATGAAATAATCAGATTAAAAATTCCATCTTTTTTATTTTATCGCATTGTCGATATACTGGAGTCGTGGCAGCATCATTCAATTTTTTCACCCTATCAATATCATCATTTTCACTAGATGCATCAGCTATCCTCATATCGAAGTCTTCTTGAGTAGAAATCCTTTCTTTTTCATGATGACGAATAAACAAAAATCGGTCATCTAACAAATTCTCCATTCCAGTCCTTTCATTTCGATCATCACCAATTTGAGATTTCGTTTTCTCCCCATTGTGATACCACACAAAGTAGTTTGCTTGAAACCCATTTTTTGTAATGTGGTAGCTGACTTCTTCATGACTCAACCAAGGTCTACCAACACAATTGAAACATGGGCAGTGTATGCGACCACTATCTGAAGCATTGTGAAATGGAAAATCTATAAAGCTCTCCAAATTGTTTTGAAAATCTTCTGAGATCCGATCGGTTTCCTACATCCAACTTATGTCCATTCTATAAAAAGAATTTATATAAGTCATTTTGTCATAAACAATTCAATAGGGATTAACATTAATATAAAATACATTTAAGTATACGATAAAGGAAGAAAATAATCAAGGTATCAACTACACATGTGAAAAAAACATACAAATGTGTTATTGAAAAAATGTAAAACCAACAAGAAGTTAATGTGTTATATCACATAACAGCATGCCTCATCCCATAACCATATTAGTATGGTATCATGAACATGAATAACATCAACCTTGTGCCATCCTCCTACCCTACATGACCCCAACCACATGCCACATCTTATTATAGCCTTATCACATCACACCTCACCGGAAAATACTAGGGAAATCATAGTACATCTCACCTGAAGACACATGGACAATCACATCGCATCTTGCCTAAAAACACATGGTCAATCACTTTTGAAGGAAGGGTAGGGAAGACATGGTAGCTATCCAAAAATATAACCATCATCCTAGATATTAGAAAAAATACCCATAACTCAAAACCTCTGATCGTTGGTAAGTTTATCCAACTCTGGTTGGAATGTGTAGAAATAACATAAAAATACATGATATATAAATAGCACAAAATACTCAACCTATGGGTTCACATTAACTACATAATCACACACTTCACTACTACCATGAAACACATAAACCACACCACCACCACACAAGACACATAGTATTTCTCACATTCATTTATAAGCCACTTCATTCACACTTACATTGTCTATTCATTTAATGTTAAATTAATTAAATCCATTTACCACACATCATACACCACAACTTCATCACACAACACCTCCACGCGACACAACACCACCACACATCATCATTATCATACAACTTCACATGTCACCTCCATGCCCACTAACCATCACAATACAACCCCACATATCACAAAGTCCAACTGGTCACCTCAATCCCCATAAAACACCCTACAACATACAATGAAACAGAACAAAAAACCTCTCATAGAGGCAACATACCCCAACTTACACAATGTATTTATTCAAGGTCTTTTATTACATTACCCCTTTATTTATCATGGGAATTATAACACAACTGATATTCCAGGGGAAACTAATTAATTAACAACATATTCATTCATTTCCCTGTTTTTCACGGTGAAATCACATCAAAATCCTAACTTAAAAAAAATATTAGATCAATAACAATAAAAACAAGGTACCATATATGTATAAAGAATAAAATACGTGATTTGAGATGATTCAGCTGGGTTTTCACCTATTCGGATGGGGAGTTCAAGATTAGCAGAGAGTTGGAGCTCGATTGATAAATTAAAACTCAAATATGAGATCAATAACAATAAAAATAAGATAGTATATGTGTATAAAGGAAAAAATACCTGATTTCATATGAGTTTTCACCTATTCCGATGTTCGGATGGAGGGAGTTCGCGAGAGGAGGGAGAGCAGCCCCGTTGGATAAGAAATTTAGGGTTCTGTCCGAATGGGGGGAGAGCAGGCCCGCGCCTGTATTTGGGGGAATTCTTTCCCAACGGTTTTTAAAAACCGTTGGGAAAGGACCCTTTTCCCAACGGTTCAGGGGAACCGTTGGCAAAGGGGTTCTCTAGGGGGAATTTTCCCAACGGTTCACTAGAACCGTTGGCTAAAGTGTCTCCAAGACACCCCTTTACCAACGGTTTCCCCAAAATCGTTGGCAAAGGGGTGGCCTTTCCCAATGGTTTTACTAAATCGTTGGGAAATCCTTCCCTGGACATTCCTTTGCCAACAGTTCTGTATAACCGTTGGTAAATATGTCCTAATCCCATCAACCCCAACGGTTTATGCCAACCGTTGGTAAACACCCATTGGGAAAAATCCTATTTCCAGTAGTGTATTAATTAGTGAACATTGTAAAAATATACTATTCCATCATTTCATTGATATGATATTCATTTTTATGACTCGTATTTTCCATGTATTATTTTTTAGTATTTATGGATTTGTTTTTATACCATGAGATAATAAAATATTCAATTTTGATGATTGGTATGCCAATAATAAGTATTTAAAATATATTAAATAGAAAACATGAACACTTTCCATGAAAAAGTATAATTACTTCTAAACTAGGCCTTAGATCAGAAATCTAAGTACACCGTTGAGTATAGAGTGTGGATTTGAGCCTATGTGTGGAATTAACATGGCTAGTTTGGGTTGTTTGTGGATGTGTCATATTAGTTGTAGAAATGAATATAATATATAAGTAAACTTTTTTAATTATTTTCATTGATGCATAGATTTGATGTGTCTTTAAATTTACTTTTGTTTTAAAATCTGATGGCTATCCACAGATCGCTGGAACTATTTGAGAGCCATATGATAGATTTTGGGAAGATTTTCCTCTGATGAATGGTGACTGGATCATGGTTCAACAATCGATGGAGAATACATTCAACAGATCTCAACAACATTCATACTGAAACTCCATTCTGATGAGCCCATTGGATCATGCAGGTACACTATGGGGTGGGGGTGAATCAGTGTACACAAGATTTTAGCAAATTTCTATTCTTTTTTATTACCCCTTTTAAGTTGACCCTCTACACCAATTTGGGTGAATTAATCTTTCATGGTAACGAACAAAAATATTCCACATACAAGATAGTTGGTAAAAGAATAAAAACCCTTGTATTTTTAAAAGGGTATCTCTTAATTTGGGTAACTATGACCTTACCATGTCCAGGATGATCTGAGACACAAATTATCCCCTATGAATCAATCAAAAATTACAATTGGGTTGGTTAGGTATCACCATGAAACCATTGTGGAGTGGTATGAACCTTTTCCTAAATTATATGGACATCTCAGCAGTATGCATTATATAGGAATCCCATGAGTGTAATTTAGGATTCTATCACACAATTTCATCACAAAAACAGAACTATCGAAATGATAAGTATCTTAATAACTTCATGTTTCCACTGTAAAAAAATGTCTTCCTCTTTGAGCCACAAAAATAAACTTATTCTGCACTAGCTCACTTTACCAAAAACACTAAAACATCAACTCGTTACAATCAAAAACACTAAATTCTTGTATGTATTAGTATACACTTTTAAATTAATTGAATTGGTCAATTCTATTACAAATCTCTGCAATATTAAAATCAATAATTGAATATTTATCAAAAAACATCATGTTGTCTTAAAATACAATGATATAACATAAATCTAAAAACTCAATCCACACATATCAATAAATGTATATTTCATGTGCATCGTTCATGTAAAAATTCAATGCATTGTATTCTTTATTTTTACGTGCATTATTTTATGTGTATAAGGATACACACACTCCCTAAACATTCAATGATTATAATGATTCTATTCACATGCAAAAATAAGGATTCTTTACAAATAATAACACCACATTGGTATTTGACTTTATTTGAACACCATATTTATGCATGCACATCTGATATTTCATAAAAATTTTATACTTCCATATTCATTGTACATTAATACATTGCAATATATCTGTTTCATTCAATGTATGAAAAAATTTTGTGTAACAATAATTGTTTTTTTATTCTTATTTTCTTCAATACACAGAGAATATTATAGACTCTTTGTATGTATATAGTCAATTAACATACACATTGCACTTTTTTTAATACATGTGATTCTGAAAACCCATGATACTTCCACTTCACTGTTATATGTTGCACACACACACAATGGGAACCGTCTCAAAAACTTGGAAACAACCTTATTCATGTATCAACTTGTATTCATTCACCAACTATATTTCATGAATCTAATGAATGATTGTTTTGTTCTTCGTTTTCCTCTTCAAAACTTAACTCGTTTGGTGTTGTTTGTTGATATGTGAAATATTCAAGTGAATAAACACTCAGTATACACTATCCATCGAACAAAAAAAGTATGTGAATGTATGTGTTCTCAGTGTCCTTCTAAATAATGTAAACAAAATATGATATAAAATTTGAATAAGATAAGGGTGTATACTAAAACAATGTCTCGAATATTTGATGCAAACAAGATTCTTCTAAAATCCATCAAATTTGTGCTCAGCGTAATTCATACTATCACGACCTTCTACATTGTCATTCAAGCAGTATATGGATGATAATTGTATCTTATGTAAATAGAGATATCAAATTTCACTATTTCAATGGATATTAGATATTATAGCCAAATGATCTATGACTCTTCATGGGAATATGACTTGATATTTACAGGAAACTATCACACCGACATAGCTCATGCAAACCAAATCTCTTCAATGGGACTACCTCAGTTATGCCATTGTGGGTAAACACCATTTTCATAATGTAAATACTTTTCTCATCATAAAACCTTTTTTTCTCATTATAAAATGAAAATAATGTTTCATAATTATTTCTATCACTAAGTAATCATAAGAAAACTCAAAACATGATAGGATGTCTCATCTCAATCTTTTTTCATCATGGAAATGGAGATCTTCTGATACACTGGACAACCGAAGAAAGAACGATAGAGGAATACACTTGAATTTTGACCAAATAGCTAGGAAGATATGATCTAACAGATCACATTTTTGGAATATTGTCTAAGATGATCAAATAAATAATATAAATGGATTGAACAATCCAACAGTGGTTATTCACTTCGACACTACAATACCACATCCCACATAGAAAACTCACTCTATTTTCACCTCACATATGTTACAAGCCACAAAAATTAATAGCCGAAATCAATTACATGACCTCCCTAATCACACTAGAACCCCCCAATTCCAATGGCTCCCATAAACTGTTATTCGACCCTACATTGGGTCTCTCTAATATCTCATCTCTCTCGCATGGGCATGTTGTTCACCAACTATGTCAGCTACAGGTTTCTCATGATATAGCTCCCTATGGTATGGTTCACCCTCATAGATCCAACAAATATATTCACGTATTGATCAATATTAGGATTTTCTTATAGGCTAGAGAAATATTATTAGTACTCATAATGAAAAAATGTCCCATGTGATGGAAATCCAACAAGTCCAAAATATCACAACACAACTATACACAATATTTTTACTAACTCTTATTATTTATTCCAATTAATAAAAAACAATTCAACATTTTGTTTTATATAATGAATTAAAAGTTTTAAAAATTATTACAACCTAAAATATACAATAATAAAATTTATTTAGAACTATAAACCAGCTCTGTATACATCACATTAAATTATGGCATTACATAAATAAAATCAACTTTTCCAATTTATAAATAATTTTCAAGAAAACATCAATGGTAGAAAACCAAATCCTCAATTATTTTCACAATCAAATTTATCAATTTTATTAACAATTATTAGAACACCAAATATTACTTTCAATCAAATTGGATTTTTCGATGTCCCCCTTTGGGTTTTTTTCAATAACCATTTCACTTTAAATGCCAATTTATTTCACTCCCCCTTACATGAAAATTAAATAATAAGATATAAGTAAGGAAATAAATTTATGTTATTTTATTTTGTAACCACTGAATTTATTTTCTGGTGTGTTTCAATCACCTAATTTCAAAACAAATAGCACCTATCAGAAATTCAAATTAATTTTCATGATAAAAATAAAGCATCACCTATCTTATTGAAATGATCAATTAATTAATTACATCCAAGTATACCAAGGATAACATATATTCGAAAAAATGATTGGTAAATGTAGAAAAAAAACAATCAATTTGTTTATAATATGACGTCATCACATAAATCTATTTTTAGATGTTTTTTGAAATATTTTCAACCAATATCCATCAACTATCTCGACGAAAAAATTAAAAATATTATATAAGAATATTACACTTCCCCTTTATCAAACCATTTTTTTCTTTTCCTCAAATTATTACATTTACCCTTTTAGATATAGAATTGTGACTCATAAAGAGATAGGAGAAATACTTTTTTATGGATAGCCTCAATTTTTAGAATTTGAAATAAACAGAAAAATCCATTATAATAACATTAAATATTCATTTAAGAGAGTTGATATATTCAACAATGGTAATTTTTTTAACATTTATCCCTATAGAGAGATGATTTACATACTTGTTCTTCATATGATAGAAATTATCTAAGAATAATCTTCACAATAAATTTTAATAAAAATTGAAATAAGGAAATCAATGATGTATAACATCCTGGATGTTGTATAATATTTTATAGCATACATATATTTAGGTCTCCCCTAAATTTAGGTATCACATTCAATTCCCCATATGAAATAATAAAATGATAAATATATACAGGAATATGTTGGTTCTTCAATTATTTTTCAATTAGAACAGTAGGGATGTTATTTATTTCTCTACCAAAAAATCCTCTCAATCCTAATACAGAACCATGAAAATTCATAATGATTTCTACACTTTATACTTTCAAATTAAAAGTATTTAAGGGATGCATATAATCCATGAATTATTCAGATTTCATCATTTATGGAATAAGCTTCGTCATATTAGAAATTAGTTATCATTCTTTATTTTGTTCGTGTTCATACTTCTTAGCCAATTCCACATACTCTGGATATATGACTTTAATTTCTTTTTGTATGTTTTCAGGGTTCCTCCAATGTGTATAATCTTTCTTCTTAGTAGAATATTTTTCACATGAATCATCTAGTTATTTTTTCATCATTCTTTACATGTTATATTTGTTCAAGAAACCATGTTAGTAAATTATCCACTATATGCTCTAAAATTTGGAACTGTCTCCAGAAATCACTAATAAAATTAGGGTTATTGTAATGTCCCAACATGACTCTCCTTTAAGATAGTGGCCAGACTAGTGGGTTACATAACCTAAAGAGCATCTCCACAAACTCTAGGGGCTTCTGAATAGCAACGGGGGCCTTTTTATCATGTACGTAGGGGAGACTATGACCTCATATGTAATAGGTAATACACAGTGGAAGAAAAAATAAAATTATTAATAAATAGAAAAGGCATATAAATGAATAAATTGCTGCAGAATAAATATTGATATTGTAACAGCCCAAGATTTTATAAAAAATATTCTTTTTAATTTTATTAATGTCTTCTGTTGTACGCTACACGAAAAGGAGCTTGCACAACACGCATCCTTGACTTTCCTTTCATTACACGCAATCGCGACCTTCCTCGATAGCGTGTGTAATACGCAATACCGAGTTTCACTAAACAACTATATGCTATTAAAATATTATTAAAACTAGCCGTTATGAATAGTAATAACCACTTTTTAAAATTCTTTAAATCTTATATTTCACAATGGACTTCATTTTTGGATTCGGAGTATCGAATTTAGCCTAAGGTGAAATTTTGGTACATTTCGGATAACTTTCATATTCTGATGAATAGTGAAAATTACTAAATTATAATTAAAAAACAACTTTTTTAATCGAAATAATTAATAGTGATAAATTATTAATTGGAGTAGTTTTAAAGTATATTTAGAATATATTTTTACAATTTAATACAATGTTGGTCATTGGATATAATTTCACATTTAAACTAGACATAAACAAGTGTCAATCTTTTGATAGATATTGTTTCTTAAAAACACGCTATTTGTTTTAACAGCGGGATTTAATTATAAAATTAATTAATGCAACTTTTAAGTTATGAATTTGGTAAAATAGACTTCATTTTTGAATTCGGAATATGAAATATAGCTTAGGATGAAATTTTGGCATTGTTCTGAAAAACATCAATTTTTGATGAATAGTGAAACTACTAAGTGGTAGTTAAAAAACTGAATTTTTCATAAAACTTAATTTTACCGCTTCTGTGAATGGAATTTCAAAAATCCGAGAGACACGGTTGATGTCAGTAAGTAAAATGTGGTTCAATGAGATGAAAATAATTTTTGTGAATAGTAACTTTTTACTTTTATTTACCACGGTTAAAAGTAAATAGGATAATTAAGGGTAAAAATGATATTAACATTACCCTAACACATGTCCTAATTCTATTGGACAAGTTTATTTCGACCAAAAACAACCTTAAGTGTAAAATATTATCATTTAGGCCCACTTGGATTAGATTAGGACATTTATTATTATTTAATTCAAAGAAGAGTTAAAAGAGTTAAAATCAAAGTTTATTTACTAAAACATTTGTTATATAGGGTTTTACATAAGATAAATTCGATTGTAAATATTCATTAGAAAGATAAAAATATTTCCTACATAATGGTAGTTTATTTATAATTTTTAAACTTTAAATAAATTTATTTATTTATGACACAACGATGATGCAGTAATTACCCTTTTAAGGAAATATTAACATAATTGATGTTATAAATGCTCAAATGAATGTGATTTGAGACTTTTTATGAATTCCAATAATTTTCTAGGTTACTATGATATATTATTGTTGATCTAATCAACTTGGTTAGAACATATAATTCTGTTATGACTTTCACAAAAATCATATATCAAATAATGTCAAAAATGACACAAAATAGTTTTTAAATCAAATATTATATTATTAATTGTTATTTTATTCCTAAAAATCTAAGGTTCGGCCAAATGACTTATATAAGGATATATGTATTACTAATAAACAGTTTGGGGTTCGTTTGGCATGTTATAGTAAGTGTATTAACCATATAGTGAAAGAAAACAAAAAGACACGGTAAAAGTTAAATTATTTAACTTAGAGTTAAATCTAATTGATAAGGTTAAAATAATACCCTAAACTTGTCTAAATATTATTGGTTGATAGGATTTCGACCCAACCCTACTTTATCTTCGAAATAAGACCCTTTGGAACCATTATAAACCGATTTTGACATTAATATAAAATAATATTTTGAGGTATTCCTAAGGTGCCCCTCTCCTCCCTTATAAAAAGACACCTCCTCCCCCTCCTCCTCACACCAAATTGAGCACTCAAGCTCAGCCAAACCCTGCCATTTTCTCTTCTCCACTTCCCTAGAATAATCCTATAGGTCCTGGTCTTCTTAAAAGACCAATCTTAGTTCCCTAAGTGAATGATTCAAAGAGGCGTTTCAAAGAAGAGGTAATATCCATTACCGATCTTTTCAATTTCTTTCTTCTTCAACTTCTTCTTCTTTAGTTGTTTAATGATAAAGTAATAACATCAGTATTTCTTATATACTGATATGTTATTATAAATATGAAACAACTATAATTAACCTTCTATCCATCCTACGGAAAAAGGAAATCACCGCGCGTGCGTACGTACGGAATACCGTCTCCACGCCGTGGTGTAATCTATTTTCCGCCACCACCTTAATTGGATGGGTATAATGGTGTAAAGAATAACTATACATAGTTATTACAACATCATATTGATTCTGATATATTTTATAATCCACTCCAATTCAATTCAATATTTATGGAAATGATATCGTCGCTTGTGCGTACATACGGACTACCGTCTCCACGACGCGATGAGATTCATTCTCCATGTTAACCATTTAAGAATGATTATAAAGTATATATAAGAAATAATAATTAAATATATGAAATTACAAAGCTACTGGAATTATGTATATATATATATATGTATGTCATCTACTTACTTCCATTCAAGACAATAAGGAAAGGAAAACAGCGTTCATGCGTACGTACGGACTACCGTCTCCATGAACGGTGTTTTTCATTTCATTTATCTATCTATTATATATATATATATACTGAATATATATGATATATAAATCATATTTTATATTCTGGAAGTAAGTAAATCATGATATAAGTAATAATAATGTCAAGAACAACAAGTCAAAACACCTACGATAAATGAAACGATTTTACCCAAAACGCTTCTTTAACATGGAATTTACAAAAGAACGGGTAATATAATGTCACAAGTGAACCATATATGATATCATAACAATGAATATGATTCTGTAATAAGTCAATGAAATTATGTAAACCATTATACAGGAGCTTCGGACACGTACAAAGCAAATCGGACCTAAGGTAAGGGAAAATATCACAATCTCACTTTTATCCGAGATTGTTTTTACTTTGGTAATTACCGGTGTGTATTTTATCATCCACATCCATGTTCCCTAAATATGTAATATTATTTCCATCCTTCTACAATAGTTTTTATCCAATTTTACCCTTCGGTGAGTTTTTAGTAAAAGATACGAAAGGAATCTTTTGTCGTTTTTCGTACGAGGTACTTTTTGACTATTCCGACAAAAGTACGAAGAATGTTTTTTTTAACTTATACGGTATGAATGGATTTTTAAAACATTATTTCCAATAATCTTCCTTTACAAGTTTTCAAGTTTATTTTTAATCAACTTCTTTTATTTTAAAGTCGTATGACATGTTATGAAAGGAAAAAAAATTTTGAAGTAGAAAGGATATTTTCCTCAAGAATGGAGTTCAAGTACTTGATCAAAATTATTTTCCATCTAAGATAATAAAAGGGTTCTGTTTTTATCCCTATTATTACATGGATTTGATTATGTTGTGATGGAAATATTTTTATGAATTCCTTTATCTTATATGAATTGTTTTAGGATGTCATGTTGTTTAAGAATCCCATTTTTATTACATGGGTTACGTTATGATGTATGGTTTATGATTATGTGGCACACATAAGAAAGGATTCATTATAAGATGGGTGGGACCTATATCTCCCTCCAATGCATTGGGTAAAGATTTTATATCTCATGAGATAGACATGGCTGGAACGGAAGGTTATTTCGGTTCAGTGATACAGGACTGAAACGAGGAGTGAACTCGGTTCAGAAAGGGACTTTGTCCACTAAGATAGTCTTGGCAATGAGTCATGACTAACAAGAAATGATTTTCCATGATTATGTGTGCATGCCACAAAGTTTCAAGTTTTATGTTATGATTATGGGGATCTCATTTTCACTTCTATGATTTATCCCATGTTATGATATTATGAGCTCTTTTGCAGGTTAAGATTTCCAAAAGCTATGTTCTTATGTATATGATGTGATTGATATTTCTTTTGTTTACCCTTACTGAGCATTTGAGCTCACCCTTTTATGTTTTCTTTTACCCAGGATATAAAGAAAGGTTTTTAGGTAAAAAAAAGGGAAGATCTTTATGGGAGATATTGAAGATCTTTCACCACGATTAGAAGATTACGTTCCGAGTTTCCAAAGACACTAAACTATTACGATCCTTGTGTGTGTGTTTTTGTTATGTACTAAGTATTCCGCAAAAGTAATGTAATGTCCATGTACGATAAGCTTCGGGTCTCTACAGTTGGTATCAGAGGAAAGGTTTAGTCAACCTTTGGAAACTAGGATGCGAAAACGTTAGTGAGATCCCTAGAGATATTTCTAAGGTATGTCTAGGGATGTCCCTAGGGATAAGTATAAGTATAGGTTATAGTAATAGAATTACGCTAACGATCATAGAATTAAACCTAAGATGTTGGATATTGAAGGTACTCCCCCTTTATTATGTTTTTTTCCCTAGCATGATTTTTGCCTCTCACACTATTCTTTTTGGGTTTTAGACGATGGCTGGAACCCGAAGGAACCGTGTTGATCAATGCAATGGACAATGCAATGATTGCCCTCCTGAACAAACAAATGTTATGGGAGATGGAGTGCAAAATCTTATTGCTATACTTACACAAGCTATGAATCATTCTGGACTTCCAAATGAGCAGAGAAGGGAACAATATTCTATTGAGTCCTTCATGAGGCAACGTCCACCTTCTTTCAGTGGGTCTTCTGATCCACTTGTGGCTGAACAATGGATCAGTACTACTGAAAAGATATTTTCAGTTCTTCAATGTTCTGAACATGATAAAGTCATCTTAGCAGTATATCGTTTGGAAGGTGAAGCTGATCAATGGTGGAATCTTATCAAGAATACGAGGCCAAGAGATGAAATTGAGTCCATGGAATGGGACGAGTTCAAGAACTTGTTTTTCAGTAAGTACTTCCCTCGTATTCTTCGAACAAAGATGGAGAAAGAGTTTCTTGAACTGAAGCAAAGGGACGATGAATCTGTTGGTACCTATGAAGCAAATTTTACATGACTTGCAAGGTATGCTTCTGGTATTATCATCCAACCTGAAAGTAAAGTTGATCGATTTTTCAGTGGCTTAAAACCAAGTCTTCGAAGGGCATTAGCTATAAGAGACTTCAGTAGCTATGAAAAAATTGTGCGTTGTTCTATCAAGGTAGAAATGGAAGTTGGTGTTACATATCCATCTCATGGTTTTGACAAGAAACGAAAGATGGAGTTCAAGGAGAAATCTCAAAATAATGGTGAAAAGAAGATGAATGTTTCCTTATGCACAAAGTGTGGAAAGAAGCATGGTGGAGATTGTCTTAAAGGGACTAGAAAATGTTTTAAGTGTGGAAAAGAAGGTCATCGAGCAGCTGAGTATCGAAGTAATGGAAAAAGGGTTTCTAATGATGTGAATAAAGCAAACACTGCAGAGAACGCACCACCAACACTTCAATGCTTCAAGTGCAAGGAAATGGGGAATTATGCTAATAATTGCCCTAATCCAAGGGTTAGTGATGATCAACATGAGCAACCACTGAAGGCAAAGGAAAAAGGGAAATCACATGCAATCACTATTGGCAATGTTGAATATGACAACGATGTGGTGGAATGATTAAGTGTTTATGTAATGGGATTCCAAAATAATGTTGTATCATTGAGTATTGCAATATTTATTGATGTGGTATTCAAAGTGATTGAGATATTTTTTGGAAATAGGATGATATGCGCATAATGAAGACGAGAAAATGAAATGTTTAATAGTATTCATGAGCTCATGATTGATATAAGGACTAAGTGATATCATGGTTTGAGTATATATAATTTTGAGGATTTTGGTATGTAGAAAGTGTTCACTTTTAACTGCACTCATGTTTTCACTAAGGTATTGAAGAGAATACACGATTAAGGACTTTGAATGATTGGAATGTGACCAACAAGATATATGGGGGATAAATGATGATATTCACATGCTTGGTTGGCGACATTTCAAGTAATCATTTTCTTTATACTATGAGCTTGGACCGAAGTATTTTAGATAAGACTAAAGATTGTAATGGATTATGTTAACCATAAGTTAGTATTGTTTAAGTATAGAAATTTTGTTTTGATATTATTTATGTGATGTTATAGTAATGTAGAAAAAGGACAACCTGTAGGACGGGCGACAGCCCATCGCTTCGGACAAGGCTGTGGGAATCGAACCCACAACTGAAGTGAGACTAGCCTTTATCGCCTACCACTGGCCTACAGGAAGTCCCTGTTTAGTAGAAACTAATTTTATTATATTAAGCAGTATGATATATGAAGTATAAGTCCATTTTAGGAACCATATATGATTAATCTCACTATAGATCGACTTATGCATATAATTTTTACTAACCTTTTGTTTGAGACAGATGGAATGACTCGTCATTCTATCACATGATCTGCTAACACTTCACGAATAACAAATTCAACTTCATTTATTTAAGAGATGAAGTGGAAATTGTTCAAGGCACGAACAATAGTGAGATTGTACCAAAATAAAGTAAGTATTTATTCTAATTCAAATTTTCAACTTTAGGGAAATGATCTTGAAAACCGAAAATGTTGTCCTAGTGATCTTATACCTGATGAATCAGATGGTACCTTATATCATCACAAATCTATGAATTTGTGATTATTGGCTTTTCCATAGCCATGTTCTCTATCACTCTCCATCAGAACATGATGGTTAGATTTCTCTTCCATATCCATATTTTCACCTATGTGGAAACCCAATGATTAGTTTATTTGGGTAACAGTTACGTTTCATACTTTTGTTTTTAAAGATTGGTTTTGATATTCCTTTTTACGATGTGGGTTTCTATTAAAGAAACTTTCGAATAGTAAACCATTTATAACCTCGACGAATTTCGAGGGCGAAATTCATTTTAAGGGGGGTAGAATGTAACAGCCCAATATTTTATAAAAAATATTCTTTTTAATTTTATTAATGTCTTCTGTTGTACGCTACACGAAAAGGAGCTTGCACAACACGCATCCTTGACTTGCCTTTCATTACACGCAATCGCGACCTTCCTCGATAGCGTGTGTAATACGCAATACCGAGTTTCACTAAACAACTATATGCTATTAAAATATTATTAAAACTAGCCGTTATGAATAGTAATAACCACTTTTTAAAATTCTGTAAATCTTATATTTCACAATGAACTTCATTTTTGGATTCGGAGTATCGAATTTATCCTAAGGTGAAATTTTGGTGCATTTCGGATAACTTTCATATTCTGATGAATAGTGAAAATTACTAAATTATAATTAAAAAACAACTTTTTTAATCGAAATAATTAATAGTGATAAATTATTAATTGGAGTAGTTTTAAAGTATATTTAGAATATATTTTTACAATTTAATACAATGTTGGTCATTGGATATAATTTCACATTTAAACTACACATAAATAAGTGTGAATCTTTTGATAGATATTGTTTCTTAAAAACACGCTATTTGTTTTAACAGCGGGATTTAATTATAAAATTAATTAATGCAACTTTTAAGTTATGAATTTGGTAAAATAGACTTCATTTTTGAATTCGGAATATGAAATATAGCTTAGGATGAAATTTTGGCATTGTTCTGAAAAACATCAATTTTTGATGAATAGTGAAACTACTGAGTGGTAGTTAAAAAACTGAATTTTTCATAAAACTTAATTTTACCGCTTCTGTGAATGGAATTTCAAAAATCCAAGAGACACGGTTGATGTCAGTAAGTAAAATGTGGTTCAATGAGATGAAAATAATTTTTGGTGAATAGTAACTTTTTACTTTTATTTACCACGGTTAAAAGTAAATAGGGTAATTAAGGGTAAAAATGATATTAATATTACCCTAACACATGTCCTAATTCTATTGGACAAGTGTATTTAGACCAAAAACAACCTTAAGTGTAAAATATTATCATTTATGCCCACTTGGATTAGATTAGGACATTTATTATTATTTAATTCAAAGAAGAGTTAAAAGAGATAAAATCAAAGTTTATTTACTAAAACATTTTTTATATAAGGTTTTACATAAGATAAATTCGATTGTAAATATTCATTAGAAAGATAAAAAGATTGCCTACATAATGGTATTTTATTTATAATTTTTAAACTTTATATAAATTTATTTATTTATGACACAACGATGATGCAGTAATTACCCTTTTAAGGAAATATTAACATAATTGATGTTATAAATGCTCAAATGAATGTAATTTGAGACTTTTTATGAATTACACTAATTTTCTAGGTTACTATGATATATTATTGTTGATCTAATAAACTTGGTTCGAACATATAATTCTGTTATGACTTTCACAAAAATCATATATCAAATAATGTCAAAATTGACACAAAATAGTTTTTAAATCAAATATTATATTATTAATTGTTATTTTATTCTTAAAAATATAAGGTTAGGCCAAATGACTTAGATAAGGATATATGTATTACTAATAAACAATTTGGGGTTCGTTTGGCATGTTATAGTAAGTGTATTAACCATATAGTGAAAGAAAACAAAAAGACACGGTAAAAGTTAAATTATTTAACTTAGAGTTAAATCTAATTGATATGGTTAAAATAATACCCTAAACTTGTCTAAATCTTATTGGTTGATAGGATTTCGACCCAACCCCACTTTAGCTTCTAAATAAGACCCTTTGGAACTATTATAAACCGATTTTGACATTAATATAAAATAATATTTTGAGGTATTCCTAAGGTGCCCCTCTCCTCCCTTATAAAAGGACACCTCCTCCCCCTCCTCCTCACACCAAATTGAGCACTCAAGCTCGGCCAACCCCTGCCATTTTCTCTTCTCCACTTCCCTAGAATAATACTAGAGGTCCTGGTCTTCTTCAAAGACCAATCTTAGTTCCCTAAGTGAAGGATTCAAAGAGGCGTTTCAAAGAAGAGGTAATATCCATTACCGATCTTTTCAATTTCTTTCTTCTTCAACTTCTTCTTCTTTAGTTGTTTCATGATAAATTAATAACATCAGTATTTCTTATATACTGATATGTTATTATAAATATGAAACAACTACAATTAACCTTCTATCCATCCTACAGAAAAAAGAAATCACTGCGCGTGCGTACGTACGGAATACCGTCTCCACGCCGTGGTGTAATCTATTTTCCGCCACCACCTTAATTGGATGGGTATAATGGTGTAAAGAATAACTATACATAGTTATTACAACATCATATTGATTCTGATATATTTTATAATCCACTCCAATTCAATTCAATATTTATGGAAATGATATCATCGCTTGTGCGTACGTACGGACTACCGTCTCCACGACGTGATGAGATTCATTCTCCATGTTAACCATTTAAGAATGCTTATAAAGTATATATAAGAAATAATAATGAAATATATGACATTACAAAGCTACTGGAATTATGTATATATATATATATATGTATGTCATCTACTTACTTCCATTCAAGACAATAAGGAAAGGAAAACAGCGTTCATGCGTACGTACGGACTACCGTCTCCATGAACGGTGTTTTTCATTTCATTTATCTATCTATTATATATATATATATACTGAATATATATGATATATAAATCATATTTTATATTCTGGAAGTAAGTAAATCATGATATAAGTAATAATAATGTCAAGAACAACAAGTCAAAACACCTACGATAAATGAAACGATTTTACCCAAAACGCTTCTTTAACATGGAATTTACAAAAGAACGGGTAATATAATGTCACAAGTGAACCATATATGAAATCATAACAATGAATATGATTCTGTAATAAGTCAATGACATTATGTAAACCATTATACAGGAGCTTCGGACACATACAATGAAAATCAGACCTAAGGTAAGGGAAAATATCACAATCTCACTTTTATCCGAGATTGTTTTTACTTTGGTAATTACCGGTGTGTATTTTATCATCCACATCCATGTTCCCTCAATATGTAATATTATTTCCATCCTTCTACAATAGTTTATATCCAATTTTACCCTTCGGTGAGTTTTTAGTAAAAGATACGAAAGGAATCTTTTGTCGTTTTTCGTACGAGGTACTTTTTGACTATTCCGACAAAAGTACGAAGAATGTTTTTTTTAACTTATACGGCATGAATGGATTTTTAAAACATTATTTCCAAGAAGCTTCCTTTACATGTTTTCAAGTTTATTTTTAATCAACTTCTTTTATTTTAAAGTCGTATGACATGTTATGAAAGGAAAAATGTTTTTGAAGTAGAAAGGATATTTTCCTCAAGAATGGAGTTCAAGTACTTGATCAAAATTATTTTCCATCTAAGATAATAAAAGGGTTCTGTTTTTATCCCTATTATTACATGGATTTGATTATGTTGTGATGGAAATATTTTTATGAATTCCTTTATCTTATATGAATTGTTTTATGATGTCATGTTGTTTAAGAATACCATTTTTATTACATGGGTTACGTTATGATGTATGGTTTATGATTATGTGGCACACATAAGAAATGATTCATTATAAGATGGGTGGGACCTATATCTCCCTCCAATGCATTGGGTAAATATTTTATATCTCATGAGATAGACATGGCTGGAACGGAAGGTTATTTCGGTTCAGTGATACAGGACTGAAACGAGGAGTAAACTCGGTTCAGAAAGGGACTTTGTCCACTAAGATAGTCTTGGAAATGAGTCATGACTAACAAGAAATGATTTTCCATGATCATGTGTGCATTCCACAAAGTTTCAAGTTTTATGTTATGATTATGGGGATCTCATTTTCACTTCTATGATTTATCCCATGTTATGATATTATGAGCTCTTTTGCAGGTTAAGATTTCCAAAAGCAATGTTCTTATGTATATGATGTGATTGATATTTCTTTTGTTTACCCTTACTGAGCATTTGAGCTCACCCTTTTATGTTTTCTTTTCCCCAGGATATAAAGAAAGGTTTTTAGGTAAAAAAAAGGGAAGATCTTTATGGGAGATATTGAAGATCTTTCACCACGATTAGAAGATTACGTTCCGAGTTTCCAAAGACACTAAACTATTACGATCCTTGTGTGTGTGTTTTTGTTATGTACTAAGTATTCCGCAAAATTAATGTAATTTCCATGTACGATAAGCTTCGGGTCTCTACAGATATGTGACAGAATAATAATCAAGTGTGGAAGCTCAAAAAACAATGACATGCCACGATGCCTGTCTAAACTTAAAGCACATAAAAAAGTAACTCAAGCATGCTATAAACTGAAATGAAAAGACACAAAGTGTAATTTCTATATCACAAGAATGGCTAGGTCCTCTGGCCCTAGTCTCCATCCTATGTAGAAAGAAACAATCAAGCATCGGAAGAATCATTCTTCCCTTTGTCAATACCTGCAACATATAATCCAATCAGGTGTCAACGATGCCCGAGTTGGGTGTGAGATAAAATCCTAGTAGGTCGGCACCCACGATGCCTAAACATTTCCATTTCGTGCAATAATAAAATACAGTGTCCCATTATACAATAATTGCAGATAATTTATTAAGTGCAATGAAATAAACAACTCGGCCTGGGTTTCCAACGACCCCCATCCCAAATTACCTGCTTCGGCCTAATACTGAAGTCTGAAACGAGAACCTTTAAGCTGAATACACATATGCATATATATAAATCCTTGAAGAGTAAGGTATTTCATGGAAGTGGCATACCCCCAAGCTTGTGCTTTAACTTGGGGACTAAGTCATGTTTTAACCAGGTGTGCTTCAACAAACCAAAAAATATCTCAAATCGCAAGAGACTGACATCGACATTACTATAAACCATTAGTGCATCATTATTAAGGTTCAGGATGAGAGTCAGAGCCCAATCATATCCTGATGGTATCTATACAGAACATCCTTCAATGATTTTAAACCACTAAGCTCTTCCAAGGAAATATTTCGAAAGAAAAAGTATCCCTCGTGGAATGGTTTCACCCTGAGTCTGTCATGTTATCATAAAAAGGGGTCAATTATCATTTAAGGTTGGGATAGCCACATTGCTAACAATTCCGTCTCTATGGGACCTTTTAGAACTGGTGACACTCATAGGTATTATAATTCCTGGGGATGTATCCTTCTGGAAAAGCTAACGACACTGCCCCCCAGCACATAGTGGTAACCGTCAGCAATGGAGGGTCTAAGCATGGCCCTTAATATGAGACCCACCTTATTTCCCCACCATTAATTTAATTAATGTTTTCACAGAATCTAATATTACATAATAAGAATATGAAATTATAGCTTGAAAACTAAATAGATACACCAGTCCATCACAAGGTACAAATTAAATATTGCATCATAGAAATATTAACATGAGAAGATACTACATCAAAAAAAGTTGATAGATGAAATTTTAAATAAATAAATAAATAAATACAACCAAATACTTAGAATCCAACAATTTACAATTCATAAATATTCTAAAATAATTATTTAAATTAAACACAACAAAAATATGTTACGCAACACATGCATTTAAATAAATTAAATACCCAGGCAAACGAAATTTATACCGACCACGTCGAAACTCCCAAAGGGGTGTCCGAACACACTTCTAAAAATTATAAAAATTTATTAATGATAAAAAAGGCTAAAAAAACTATGTCAAATGAATAAATTAAATAATTTGGGTGAATTTGCACAAAGCTGGTAGGCACCGACTAACAACACAACAATGTGTTTTTATAAATCGCAACAAAACGGAGGGAAAAAGAGTAGATGCAATACCTTATGGTGATAGATGATCGTATGATTCACAATTGGCCTTGATTTTACCTAAAACGGATGAAGATAGAGGATTTAAAAAAACCCGAAATTGCGAAAAATCCTTCAGCGACGAACTACACAAATGATTAAGAAAGAGGTCGTGCAATTCTTGGTGTGTGGGATTAACCTTACCGAGAGGTTTATAGTTCAACTAATGGCGAAGAAAATGGAAGAAAAATGGAGGCAAAATTATCTCCCAAAAAGAGGAGAAGGTGGTGTGAGCCACCTATGGAGGAGAGGTGCACCATACACTGGAGGGGAGGATGAGGGGAGGAGAGGAGAAAGAAATAAAAAGGAAAGGAAATAAAAAGGAAAAGGAAAAATAAAAATGAGATAAAAAAATATAATATTAAAAAATAAAATGGCGGAAGAAATGAAATAAATAATTAAAATGGGTTTACCGCATTTTAATTATTTTAAATTTCTCTCCAACCATATCTATTTTATTTTTTATTTTTTGTCCCTTTTTAAATTCCATTAATTTCCTGTAATCCTTTTTAATAATTTATAATTAGAACATAGCGATATGACGCGACGTAATATTTTTTATAAAGACTGAGAAATAATTTAATTAATTTTAATATCTATCTGGGACTCGCACCCGGGTGCATAGGTGCGCACCCTAGGTTACTTAAAATATTTGGAAAAAAATGTAATGGTCCGCACTTTGATTTAAGTTGAAACGTTACATTCATTTATTTGGGTAATTAATAATATTTTATCTAACCTAACAATAAATATTCACCGATATATATACATCTGTTATGTATATATATATACACACACTTCTGGATATTCATATAAATACATTCTCACATGTATATATATACTATATATATATATATATATTTAATCCCATATATATTTATATAAATATATTCATCTTACATATATATATTAATGTTTTTGTCTCAATTGAATAATAACAATAATTATTAAAATTATTATTATTTAATACAACACATCAATGAAATCACTATCATATAAAAAACATAATAAAGGATAATGGTTATCAAAAAAATATTGACTCCACATTTTATTTAATGGTAACAATTAATAATATTACATTTATTACATTACACTGTTATTATTTACACCATGTAACAATTAATTAATTGTTAAAGCATGTTTTACTTTTATTATAATCAACACAAATAATAATTTTAATAAAAATATTACTATTAGTATTTTTAATTGTCCAAAAAAATTATTTAACTGAAATAAATTATCTCCGAGTACGATATTACCAAACGTCTGATGCTCGTAATGGTTATACCCTACCTAGTGTAAAACCCATGTCCTAAAACTATTATTGGTATCATATTTCTCATTAGACACATCGTTTTTGAGAAAATAATTATTTATTATATAAAAAAAGAATAATTAATTAATTGAAAATAATGATTAAATTATAATTTGAGAGGGTTCCAAACACCCGATTCAAATCAATGTTATACCATTCCTAGCATAAAACCGGTGTTCCAGACCTAACAATGGCCTCATATTTCTCATAAAATGCACCATTTGAATGTTATTTTGTTTTGTTTTTTATATAAAATACACACATGTATGAATAATATAAATTCAATATTTTTATTTTATTAATTCCAATTGTCTACCGGTCTCAGAACTCTATGGGAAGTCATTGTTTAACTCTTAAAATATTATATAGAATATTCCAAGGTTTTAATAATTCTTATACCCTTCATTTAATTAGTTTCAATTAAAATTTTAATTTAATTAATTTATTAAAATTTATTTAAAAGTCATATCGTTGTGTCAAATATCAAAGATAAAAGTTATGTGGGTTAATTTTAAAATTAACCTACCCAGTTAATGGAAAAAAATTTATTTCCTGTGTTTTTTCATCCTGTTCAAAACACGGGACGTTACAATTTTTATTTGTAGACCACTAGTTATGAATTTCACATGTTTATTCACGATTACTATGCAGCAAATCAATATTTAATTTTCTTGTGTGGTTAATTTCATTTTTCTTCCTCATATTGCTTCCATTAGCATTGGTGTTTGTGACCTATTTTTAAAGTTACATGATATGACATATTCTTCCAATATAGAAGCATGTTTTCATTGATGTGACATTCAAATAATCATTCATATTGTATGTAGTTCTATTCATAGTTCTCTTAATATTCTTCTCCTACTAACACTCCAACAAATAATTGTCGGCATTTTTTATTTTCCTCATCATTTGATGTGGTATTTTCTTTATATCAATATATGTATATTTCATAATCGGTGTATACCCACACTCATTATATCGATAGATGATTCCATGGAAATAATAACATAAGTATTCAAGAAAATCAAATATATTCTTGATAGATAAATTCTTATTCATATGTGAATTATGCTTTAATTATGCTGGATTTATAATCACATATGATTTTCAATCCCATCATACTGATGTTATGTATTTATCATTTGAAGACATATTATACCAATAGTCAATATCCTGATGCCCAAATTTATAAAACACCAATAACGACCAACAAATATTGTTTTCTTATTTTGTGCTATAACTAGGTAATGTTTTACTTCTTTTTGATTTTGGACAATATGATTATTCATCTACGATCATTACAGGGAACAAGAATTAATACTATTCATCATAACAAATTTTCATTTCATGGTGGATTTATCATTAAAACTATTCCCCAATTTCTTTCCATATCTTTTTTTTGGAACATGTACTTGTAAATGAAATAGTCTTAGTAAAAACAAAATATTCTAGATCAAGGGATACCTAATTAAATGAGCTTGTATCAAATTTAACTTAATATATTCAAAATCTATTCCATCCAATTGAATGTGTCTTGTTAGAAGTAATCATGTTTTTAGAATTATTCACAGAATCTTTTTTAATATCATCATTTTGTGAAGTTTAAGCTCGAATATTCTCAATATTTCAGTTCATGACCTCCAACTCTAGATTTGTTTTATTTAGAGAATTCTTATGATCTTTATGTTATTCGACCATATCATTAATTTACTTCTGTGAAGTCATTAACTTTATTTACTCAAGAGTTTACTAATTTACTTCTATTTCAGGATAGTTAATGTTGATGAAAATTTTCTCATCTTTAATAGCTTTCAGTTTGTTTTCACATTGAATCATAATTTTCTAAACATGATAGAAATATATTCGACTTACATTCAGTATAAAATTATCCAGATCATTAATTATATTTTTATTAACATCTAGATTGTCTTATTTGAAATTCATAAAGGTTTTGTGTGGTTTCTCTAATGAACGGATAAATTCTGTCCAAACTTACTTGGTCGGATGTATCTCAAAAAGAAATCCATTTTAATTTATCTTTGATAAAAGTTAATTTTTCAATATATTGAAATATAGAATACTCTTTTGATTCTTTATCCACAATTAATGTCTCATACTTTTTTATTTACATATAAGAATCGTTAATATTCATGATAGATTTCTAATATTCATCAAGTGTAAGAATAATCTCTATAAGGACCATATTTGTAACACATTTCTCACACACATTTCATTAAAATAGTATTTGGACATAGGATAAAAGTTTATTGCAATGTGATATAGTTTTTTCTTTGGCATTAGTTTTTTGTGAGAGAATTTTACAACTTTGAAACTTCTTTTTCCAAATTTTTCTCCATATCCTTATCTTTCTTGTCAAGATCTGAATTTTCATCATATAGTACATTGATAAAAGAAAATATGTAAGTGGAAAATTTAGTAAAAACATGCTTAATATATTTCTGATTTATAATAAAAATCACTGAGTAATTCAACAAATTCTTATTCATCACCTCTTGAACAATACTAGTAAAAAGTATCTTTATCAAATGATTTAATAAAAAATGATGATAGACTATCATTATGATTGCATCTAGTTTTTGATGTATCATATTTTATCTAAAAATATAATTCTTATCTTTATTACCACATTAATTTGTTTATTTTTCATAGTTTATGATGAATCTTCCTTGTTGGAACTGCCATAGATGGGAACTGATTTATTCATATGAGACAACTCTATTTTTTCTTGAAATAGAAATATTCACATGATATAAGTCTTAGATAAACAACATAAAGAATAAGATAGGTCCAATCATTGGAGTAACCTATGATATGAGAAAAATTGAAGTGCCTAGTGGATCATGTAGTTAAATAAAAAATGTGGGGAGGGAGAACCACTAAACATAAGTTTTTTATAATTATTGTTCTCTTTTATGTTTCCCCCATTTAATTTAATCCTTTTCACTCGTTAGATTGAATGAATATTTCCTATTTACAAACACAAATATACCACATGCAAGAATGAAAGTAAAGGAATCACCATACATGATGTTTTTTACAAGGTTTTCCCCCAATGTGGGTGACTACATCTTTGATGTGTTTGTGACGATCCGAGACAAGAATTATACAATATAAGTCAATCATCAATTACAAGTAGTTTGGTCATGTAGAATCCTGAAACCAAGGGTGGTAGGTATGATGCTCTTTCCAAATTATAGTGAAATACAATGAGTGTTCTTTATACTTTAATCCCACTACTGTTATTCATACATGCATCCCACTAGTGTTTGAGAAAAACAAAACTATCATAATGAGAAAGATCATACAAACTTCAGGTTTCTACTACAACACTAAACATGTCTTCCTCTTCGAGCGAATGAAATAAATTGATTCATCACTTTATCACTTCACCTTAAACTCAATATATTCAGCAAGATATAATCAACAACACTATATGATAGTTAGATTAGTATACACATTTTAATTAATAGAAGCTACAACTTCCAATAACACTCACTAAAATATCATGATGAACAACTCAATATTTAAAAAAAATCTAGAAGGTCTCTTCTAAAATAATTCTCCTGCATAAATCATATAAAATCAATTGAGACTTATCATGCATTTTTTATTGCATGTGAATCATTCATGTTAAAATTAAATTCATGTTTTTTTTAGTTTTGAATTCATTATTCAATGTTCATGATAATACAAACATTTCCTAAATGTTCCTTGATTTTAGTTTTTCTATTCAAATTCACAAACAATGTTCCTTTAAAAATTATAAAACCACACTGGTATTCAACATCATATAACCATAATATTTTTTTCATGAACATATTATATTCCATACACATTGTATACATCCATATTATTTATATATAACTACAATACAATTTCAGTGTTTCATTAAATTTATCAACAATCACTGTGTAATAATAATTGTGTTGTTTCTTCCTATTTTTTTCAATTACCTAAGAATTTTAATGCCCCTTTTTATGTATATAGTCCATTTATATAAACCCATAACTTTATAAAATATAGGTGTTTCAGAAATCCCACAATTATTCCTCTTCACTATTATAAGATGCACACATAACGACACAATGAACACTTTTTCAACCTCTTTAAATCCCCTCATGCATGTATCAGCTCACATTCATGCACTTACTACATTGTATGTGTCTAATGAAATAGTTTTTTTTGTTCCTTTTCTTCGTACACATAGACCCAATTGGGTGATTGATGCCGATTCACACAACTCTCACATAAATGAATACTCACTATCCACAATCTATCGCACAACAAAAGTATGTAAATGAATGGTTTCTATTTTTCCTTTGCAAAAATAGAAACATAATATGTGAAAAATCACATAATACAATGGAAGAACCTGAAGCACCATCCTTAATATTTCATGGGATCATGTTCCTTCATAAATCTATCCAAGTGTGATAATCACAAGTTAGACTCTCAAGGAATTCTGTTTCTTCAAACAAGCAAAGATGAATTGTACTTTTTTATGTGAACTGGAGAGATCACATTTATTTATTTATAAATAAATGAATGATTCTAACTAATTTATTGATGACTCTATATGGGTGTATGGATTGATATTTATAGGCAACTATCCCACTGAAATTTCTCATGTAGAGCACATCTCTTCAATCAAACTTCCTCTATTACATCACTGCAAATAAACACCATATTCGTAATATAAATATTTTCTATCATCATAAAACATTGGTTTGTCCCTTACTACATTATGATAAAAATATTGCTTAATTATATCGATAACAATTAAATCATTAGAATACAAAAAGCCTCATTTTAGTTGTCAGCTCAATATTCTGTCATCATAGAAATAGTGATCTTCCGATGCACTGGACTCCTAAAGAATGAAATGTAGGGAAATATGTTGAAATCTCAATCACACATCCAGGAAGATATACTAAAATGGATTTCAAAATTTCAAATATATTATATGATGATTCAACTTCTAGGATGAATCGACTGAATGATATAATGATTTTGATTCAGTTTGGCTCTACAGTTCCACATCCCACATCAAAATCACATTCAGTTTTTTCCTCCCTTATTTTATAAGAATAATAACCACCTTAACCAAAAATCAGTTAATAAAACTCCATTATCACGCTGGAATCAACCCTGTTAGTTCCCCTATACACTGTCGTGGCACCCCACATGGTGTCTCTCTGCTGCCACATTTCCCTCTTGTGGGTACGCTTTAATCCCACTATTCCACCTGGAGGTGTTGCCTAAGACAGCTCCCTATGCTATGGTCGAACTTCTTTGGTTCCTTATATAAGTTCAATATTTGATCTCACATGGTATTTTCTCATGTCCTAGAAAAAATATTGTAAACACCATAAAAAATTGTACCATAAGATGCAAAGCAAATGAAACAAAAATATTCCAACACAACAATACAAAATATTCTGCATAAAACTTATTACTTTTTCCAATTAAACCTAAATAATACAAATTATTATATCTTCCCATTAATTAGTTGTTGTAAAAATTTTGGCATCCTCAAATAACCAATTAAACATGTTCTTCATAAATATAAATCATCTCTAAAAATAGAATTAAATTATTTCTTCACATGAAGCTACTCAACCTCTTAAACCATTATTTACAATTTTTGAATACTTTTCAAGAATAATTCAATGGAAGAACGCCAACTCCTCCATTGTTGTTAAATTTAATGTTATCAATAGTATTGAAATAAATTTTAACAAAATTTTTTACTTTAAATCAAATTGGGTACATCATATTCACCGTCAGTGATTGATCCAAATCAAGGTAGTGAATTTGTTTGATTTGATTTTTTCCTCGATATTAATTCCAATGATGAATGAAAATAAATTGATGGATGGAATGATTTTGGGATCATTCCTATTATGGGATAGTCTTAATTGTGTGGATATATCCATGGAAATTACTTTGTGATTAATGATTTATCATTTTTCACTCTAACAATAATGAAAAAGATCTACAAGATCATCACTCGAGGTACATTCAACTTGATTGTTCTTATGCTTTTCTCCCATGAACCTATGTTCATCAAGGGCGTTCATTTCTTG
Source organism: Viscum album (assembly GCA_963277665.1). Classification (NCBI taxonomy): domain Eukaryota; kingdom Viridiplantae; phylum Streptophyta; class Magnoliopsida; order Santalales; family Viscaceae; genus Viscum; species Viscum album. The sequence goes on from OY728158.1 coordinate 561,845,239, forward strand.
GCCCACAATTCAACATATCATGATCAATCAATATTTTTGAACATGTTTCATGGCACACCGATATGATATCATTGATTTGGGGTCATAATGACATGAAATTGGTTTGATAATGGAGAATTCAATAGATTGGGAGATGTAGATACCATATTTTCTTGTTATTTGTTGAAAAATAGAGTACAATAACTAATATCATTTTCCTAGTAGATTGGAAGTCTGGATATTGTTGATTTGATAATAAAATGACTTGATGAGTCTCAATCTACATTTTTAGGGTGAAGTGATCACTAGATCCAAGGTTGGAGAAATGGTTTGGACATGAGGATCTAGATCTAGGATTCAAGAAAATTCCAAGATACATTTTGTGTAATCAAAATATACATTTTTTATGGACCCCCTATAGGCTTATAGGTTTTATATAGAAACATAATTATCACATAGTGTGTCACAGTATCAGACATCATGTGTTGTCTCCCTGGTGAATCTTTTTGTATATTTGAGTGTACACAAACTAGGGTTAGAGTACGCAAGCTGGATCACACTGAGAGATCCCTCACATGGAAATGTACAGGAATAGAGTACAAATGCTAATACATTTACTAGAACATGGGTAGAGTATATGTGGGGACAACATTCTTGTGTAATTAAATATGGACATGACATGATGACATAGGTTGTTTACATGAGAAGGACCTAAGGTCAATGGACCTAGCATATAACCCCTTCTAAAATTTATGTACTCTTTTATAAATGGATTTTTTCTCTTGTCCCCCGGTAGTGTGGCCATGTTTTTTTAGGGTGTGTTCCCTGTAGCCTTTCTAATAATATTAGTATAGAATTGTATCTTACATAGAGAACAATTATACCTTCACTGGGACCACTTAGATAGAGTCAATGGAATACATCTAAGATGCCCAAAGTGAGATCCTATATTCACATGCATTCCCTGGGTGGATTTCTTAGTATCTCTGTGAACAAAATTACATATGAATCAATCTTATGTGTATCCTGTACATACAGAGTGTGATATTGGTATTCACTAATGGATTTGGGTGTGATAATCATTGTTTCATCATATCTCTTCAGATTTCATCATTTCTATCAGACTCTGGTGTTTTTTCTCCTGGATGAGTGTAATTTATAATCATAGAGCTAAAATCTTATGGTGGTTATTATGGTTGTGACTTACCTATATACTATGTGTTTTGATTGAGTATATTTGGATATTAATTTTATATTTAAAAATAATAATACTCCCTCGTATTGTATTGATACTTTATGAAATTTATTCATAATTAATTCTTAACATGTAGTAATAATTTCATGTTAAATGGGCATACAAGGAGACTTTTATGACTCAATGTGTGTGTTCAAAGATTAAAATTAGAGTTCAGTGAAAAATCACAAGTAACATGATCAAAACAAAGAAAATACATTCATATTTTTCTTTAATATATTTGGACAAGGATCCATAATTCCTTTGGAATGTGTAGGAATCTGCCACAACTCAACATAATGCACGGTGTTAGCTATATTACTTCATGTGTTTATTTTCAATATATATGTTTCATTTTTTTAAAATGCAAGTCAAGTCACCAAAACTGAGAAATGGAGCCAATATTGTTTCCTCATCATTATATATTCTATTACATTATTATGTTCCTTATAATTTTTATCTTATAATTATTTAGTAATTTTCCAAAAAATAATTTTTGAAGAATAACATGAAATGTCGTGACCTGCAAGAATTACCTACAACCCAATATAAATCACATTTTTCCCTTTATAAATCAATGTTTAGATTAAATTTAAATTTTTAGGTTTAATTTATTTTTTTATAATATTAGATTCATAAGAATGTATTTCATATATAGGTGTTTAATTATTCTCAATGAAGAATTTTTTTTAAACATGAGTTTAGATCAGGGAAAAATTAAAATAAACACTGATGTTTATAAATTTCTATGATAATTTGTAATTAGTCATATAATTGTATAAAAAGATATTCAAAATCATTATTATATAGTTTTTCTATTTTTTATGATGTAAATTTTATATCATTTAATGTCCCAACCCGTCCTCGGGGCCCGTGCCATGACTACCCCAAGCCCGCCTTCCATAGGCCAGGGGCTGGCGACTAGCACCAAAGGCGTAAAATCTCGATAACTGGGAAGGCATTGCCTTTATAAAAGAAAACAAGCACCATAGTGTACAAGCGGAAGCAAAACACTAAGATCAAAAGAAAAGCTGAAAAGTAAATGGGCCAGAATAAAAACCCAAAAGAAAGTACAACTACAACTGAACAAGGTACAATAGCAAAAAGACAAACAACTGGAAGAAGGAAGCAGCTCCTGGGTCATCCTCCTCGGATCCTACCTGAAGGGTAGGTACAGATAGCGCAGCTCTTGGTCGTCCACCATGGATCCTTCCTGAAGGGTAGGTACCGATGGCCTCCTCCACGCTCTCGTCCGTCAACCTCCTATGTGAGTCATCACGTCGTGTAGTCCACCTCCGGGTACTGAATCATCGTGTAGTCCACCTCCGGGCACTAACCAGTCCTCGAACACTCGGCCTCCGACAGCACCGTCCGTCTTCTGCAACCAACATAACGAGGTACAGGCATAGCCCGTGCAGGGCTGAGTATAACGATACTCAGTAGGGACCCCGAGACCCTCAAGGTCTCACTAAACCAACGAGGATAACCACAAGAAGATCTTGACAGATAAACTTTAATTAGATATATGCCAATACATATACCTATGTCATCATGTAACCAATCTTAGTCATGAGGAAACACAAGGATTGTGAAATCAACGGATAACCACTACCCAGGTATATGCCTATACATATACCTAAGTTATCAAGTGACCCATCTCAAACATGAGGTAAACAAAAAGGTCAAAAGTCTCAACTCAACCAGGATTTTCATTATCGAAACCGTAACTACTGAAGAGTTCCGTCTCTGGAGTGTACAGTGGTCCTGTCACGACTCCGAGGTACTACTCACTAACCTAAGACTACTGAGGTACTCCTCCTGTCGAGTACAGAGGGCCTACCACCTCACACAGTAGTGCTTCTCGCCGGGGTCTGCCACCCAACACAGTAGTGCTCCCCCCTCATAGCCTACAGAGGTACTCCTCCTGTCGAGTACCGCGGGTCTGCCACCTCACATAGTAGTGCTCCTCTGCTGTGGGTCTGCCACCTCACAAAGTAGTGCTCCCCACTGGGCAACGTAAGTCACTCCGAATCGAATCGGACAAGCAGTCTTCAGGTCTCTGCCGGCTATACGGTCTCCGTACTCCGTATGCTCGTCTCTATGAGGGTCTGATCCATGAGCTACAAGTCAATACTCCAAGTATCTCAAAGTCCCACGAAGAAGTATCTCATGGACCGCATCGTCATAGGGGTCTCAATGCAATAGATGACGCGTCAATCGGACGCCCGGTCTGTGAGTTTCTAGCCTTTTCGTCCCAGGGGCCCGGTTGGTTTCATGTGCGAACAAATCCGGCCGTAACTCAACTATACCTCGAACAGTCATAGGGTATACTCATAGGGACCGTTTCTCAACGAGATCACCAACGCCGCTGACGGTTCGCCAAATGGATGTTCTGTCAGAAAGGTATCAGCTTTTCCGTTCCTGGGGCCCAGTTGGATTTCGGTGCGATCCAACCCGACCACTATCCATCTGCATCCAAAACTCGGGCGGAGGATTCCAAAAGTACGGTATCGTCAATAGGAACGCAACGAGATAGACGACGCATCAATCGGACGCCCGGTCTGTGAGTTATTGGCTTTTTCGTTCCAGGGGCCCGGTTGGTTTCGTGAGCGAACCAACCCGACGGCACTCCGACAGCATCCAAACCTCGAGTGGAGTAAGCCAAAAGATCCGTCTCACTTAGAGGAATTCAACAAAGCTGATGGCACGTCAATCGGACGTCCGTGGCTCAAGATATGAGCGTTTCCGCTCCGAGGGCCCGGTTGGTTTCGTGTACGAACCAACCCGGCCGAACTCAAAGTTCTCCAAAACCTTGAGTGTAATATTCCGAAACGACCGTCTCGATCCAAGGATCGTGTTTCCACTGACAGCGCGTCGTTCGGAGGCCCATAGCTCAAGTTACGGTATTTTGACCGAAAATGGTCCGAAGACGGGGGGTCTGGGCCCGGGCCGACCCCCCCTAGGTCGGCCCGAACCGGGTCGACCCAAACCGGGTCGGGCCGACCCGGGTCTGACCCAACTAGACCAGGCCCAGCCGGCGCTGTGCGGCCCGACCTGGGCGCGACCGGCCGAACCGGCGGGTCGGCTCGGCGGCTACGGCCGAGCCGAGGGTGGGGGGCGCGCTGCCCCCGCGGATGAGAAGCGCAGCCCCTCGTGGGGCCACCCCGAGTCAACCGGACGCGGCGGCCGGGCCGCATCCCTCAATCGGTTCTGCGCGGCCGCGGAACCGCATCACGGCCGCGGCTTCAGCCGCGGCGGGTTTTTCCAGCGGCGCGGCGGGCGCCGCCGCCTCCGACCGCCGGCGCCGCCGCACCGGCGTGGCGCGCCGGAGGGAGTTGTCGTGGGCCACTGGACGCACTCCGGTGGTCCGTTTTGTGTGCGGTCTTCGCCAATGGTCCTCTCGGGACCCGATCTTCACTGCGAGGCTGTCAAATCGTCTTCGCGGCCCGCTTCGTTGTCACCCGTCCATCCGCACGTCAAAACGAAACGTGCCGTCTTCGCGGTTCTCTGGTGCGGCGTGCTGGCGCCGTGCCCCTTCGTCGTGGCCCAACTCCGTCCGAGGATATCTTCAGGTTTCTTTGACACGGCGCGACGGCGTCGCGTGCTTGTTCTTCCTTTCACGGCGCGGCGCGACAGCGCCACGCATATCTTCCGCATGAAACTGCATGGTGCGACGACACCACGCTTTCTCGTACCAACCACAAGAAACCAACACGAAAATAAGGAGGAGGGTCAGCCGTGTTTGTGCGGTCCGACCCCCTCGCGTTATTCGATAACAAATGGTTTTAATCCACGATCATCATCAAGTTGGTATGCACGAACAAATATAAATGCTTGAATACAAACCCCTACCTTGGGTATAAGCCGATCAGAAGGAGGCATCATCGTTCGAGGTTCGTCGCGGTATGGCATCGCGAGGATGACGACGTCGAAGGGGGACGTCGGCATTTGTCCGAATCGAGGGAAGGCGAAGCTGTCGTCGCTTGCTACCCGATTCCGCTTCCGAGCTTGTTCGTCGATCCGTTGACCATGAAGGGGAAGAAGAAGATCCGTTGAAGAGTCTCACTGCGGAAGGGGAGAAATTTTGTGGAAGGAAAACGAGCATTCTTCATCAGAGGTGGTGCGTTCTTCGCGTTCTTCGCGTTCTTCGTCGAAGAACGAAGAATTCTCCCTCTGCTCTCCCAAAGGTTTTACACAACACAACCCCTCAACCAAAAATAAAATAAGTCCTCAACTTATTTTATTATCAACTTAAGAATTTGAAAAACGAAAGATAAGAAACGAACAATTAATTCAAAGAATTAATTGTAAAACATAACTGCCCAATTAAATTGGGGCGTTTCTTAACCAGAAAAATGCACGGTTGACTTCTCTTAATAGGGGGTGCAGGTGCGTTACTTAAGAAGAAAAGAAACGGTGGGGCTCGTGCGGGCCCCACCTCACAAATATCCTACCCCATGGGTAGGATATTTTGAATTGCACCCTATCCGCTTCAACCCTGCTTAAGCAGCTTTTAAGTGGTCTTTAAGCAGCTTTAAGTGAAATAAAATAAAATTGTCATACAACTTATTTTATTTCTTAACTTAAACACCGAAAATTAAAAAGCACAACCAAGAAAACGCAACTCCGGAAGAGGCGTTTCTAAGCAATTACTGGCGCTGTGATTCTATCTGTGCCCTCAGAATTCGATTCCGAGCATCGGTTCAAAAGTTAGAAAAACCCGCTTGTCCGTTCACTGAATGTAGCCGAGCCAAACTTCGGAAATTGATTCCGGGCACACCGGGCCTCGGAATCAGGCGCCGTCAGAAACTGCGTTCTTGTAAAATTCAAAGAAAATTAAGAAAAAAAATTTCCTTGGAATTTATGGGTCTTTACATTAATCCCACCACAGGGCTTTACGTCCCCATAAAGCTTCACCACAAACTTAGGAAAACAAAGGCGGTACTGAGCACGCATCTGAGCCTTCCACTCCCATGGGCTCACCTGGAGGTTCCCGTGCTGCCAAAGAAAGTGCAAAAGAGGAATTGACCGTCCTCCTAGGATCCACTCCTGTCGATCCTCGATCCCCACAGGATCCTCCGTAGAAGTCACCTCATCGCCACCGTCCAGCTCATCAAGGTCGATGATATGCGGAGGGTCGAGCACGTATCTCCTCAGTTGAGATACGTGGAAAACGTCGTGCACCTAGTGCAACTGAAGTGGATGGGTCAAGCAGTAAACCACCTCGCCTACCCAGCTGAGGACCTAGAAAGGTCCGTTGAACCTTGGAGACAACTTGCCGCTTTGGCCACATCTCCGTAAACCTCATCGAGGTGAGACTCGTATAAGGACATGGTCGTCATCCTCGAACTCCAGAGGTCTCCATTTTCTGTTAGAACTGAAACTCAAAATGACTGCTGCTGCGAGGGTATGGTTGACCGTCTCAAGAGTGATCGGTCGCACCCTCCTGTGCAAGAGTTACCCTGCACTGCCTGGGGTTTCCTTTTTCGCCGACCAAGGAAAACCCATCCCGATGTCGTAGTAAAACTATAACCTTTTTGCCTAATAACCTAAATTTGTGTATGAACTGTGATTGCCCAGTCCATACTCAAACCAACGTCGTAAGGCCTTGACGCTGCCACCAAGAGATTCCAACCGAAACTCTCGGCTCGAGGATCTGACCACACCATCGGCGTAAGTGTGATTATCGAGTCTCCTCCCAAGGTATCTCCAGACGTGAGGGTCAAGTCCACGGCTTACTGGAAACTCTAGGTCTGGAACAGGATTTGTGAAAGCAAGGAATGATTCATATCGACGTTCGTTACTACAGCAGCTAGCAGTGGACACAGACTATCCCTTGAATCATTTCTAAAGCCATTGGGTCACACTCCTTGACTGAAAGCAGCCAAACTCTTCCACCGCCCTCTAGCTCCCTGAGCCTGGCAAGGATAACTAAGGCGGGTGGTTGTAACATGTTAAGATGTACACCACCTCATACTGATCTCCTAGATCTGCCTCCACGTCTGCTGCTTCGCAGACTCATCTATCCTCAAATCTTCCACTTCAAGAAACATGTAACACACCCGAGTCTCTAAGACTGGCACCGGTTTCTTGTTTCTTACTGCACTGTGCAGTCTTCATCCGCTCTTGGATGACCTGGACCTCCATTAGTCTCACAAGAGCTGCTATGATTTCTTCTTTGCCGACAAAAGAAATCTGGTCTCATCCCCTGGATGGAACACATTTGTTGCCTAATACAGTCAATCCTGACATGAATGATGCATTCATGTCATGGATGACGTTGTAAGGCCTTGACGTAACTACCAAGATATCCAACTGTCACTCTCACCTCCAAGGGTCGAGTCACACTGTCGGCATCAGTATGAGGTCACTGGGTCTCCTCCAGTAGATATCTCGAAAGTGAGGGTCAAGTCAACAGTCTTAACCGGGACCACTCAGTATCAACCAAACAAAAGGACAGGAAAGCAAACAAAGATATGTGTCTTTTTATTATTGCAGCTCATAGTACAAAGACACAAATACAACAACAATATGGAACTAGAAGTACAAGGGACGTATCCACTAGTTCCACTCCTGTCCATCTGCTTTCAGAGCTCCATGACAGTAGGCCTCAGCTGCCTGAAGCTGAGCTCTCCCATGTCCTCCTGTCCCCTGCGGTCGGGGTGGGCCTCCTGGTGGTGGTGACAACATCCCGAAGCGTCGTCCACCTCCAACTGCACGGCCAGCTCCTCTGCCATGGCCTCCTGCTCCTTGCGGTCCACCCTGATCGAACCTCTGCCTCTTCCTCGGAGGTTCTTCATTTAACTGCTGGTCATCTGCATGGCGGGTCAGACAGTCACGTGCTATGTGACCAATTCCGCCGCAGGAGTAACACTTCATGGCAGGTCTGGATCTATCACTTCCCTTGGTACCTCGCACTACCGACCCTGAGTCACGTGGTCGACCACATTTAGGTCTGGTCCTCTTGGACCCCTGCGTCATCTGTCTACTGCCCGCTACAGAAGACTCTGCCGCATGCCAGCTAGTGGTGGGTCCTTCTGCTGGAGACTGCTCAGCAAGGAAACTCTCCACTAAGAGGGCTCGCTCCAACACTCCTGTCTGCGTCGGAATGTTGTGCGATACAACCAAAGCTCTGATCTCCCGCCTGATCCCCTGCTCGAAGGTTCGGGCCCTGAAGAACGGGTCCCGTACCATATCTGTGGGGTAGCGCGAGAGTTCTGTGAATCTCACTAAGTACTGCGCCACTGACATGCTGCCCTGCCGCAGTTGAAGTAGCTCCTGCATACGCACTGCTCGATGGGTGGCTGGTACATACTCTGCCCGGAACAGGCTCTCGAAGTCTGCCCATAGAAGTGTCGCCTCGTCATGCATTTGAAGCATCAGGCTCCACCATCTGCCTGCTGCTGCCTGAAGAAGGCTGGCAGCAATGATCACCATGAAATCTGTCGGCGTCCCCACTAGCCTTAATACTCTCACCACAGCCTCCAGCCAATCCTCATCCACCTGCGGGTCCGTCCCTCCCTGAAACCTGGGTGGCCTCTGGCGCGGGAACTCATGCAGTGCGCTCAGGCGACGTGCATCCTCTGCTGCTGGGGCTAGTGGCATCGGTGGCCCAATGGGTAGTAGTACCGCTGGTGCCTCCGCTGGTGCCTCAACTGGGATAGGGCCCTGTACTGAGGCCTCGTCGCTCGGCGGGCTGTCAGTACGCACCACTCTCGGGGCTCTAGCTGGTCGTCCACGGGGAGGCATCCGGAAAGAAACAACGTGACACAGTCAAAAGATTATACCTGGTGAGCTGACCTGGTTTGAGCTGTTTTAAGGGGAAACCTTTGAAAACACACACGCAATCAGTGTTTTCGTGCACAAAATCGGAAATCAGTTGTCAGGGTCATGGTGTATGGATACGTCGGCCGCCCGCACCAACACTGGACTCCCTGAACTGAAAACCACACTCGGTACTCTTAACACTATTGCTTCACAGAAAGAAACATCAGAGTTATAAGTTCTGCGGTAGAACCAAACTCCTCTGATACCAATTTGTCACGACCCATCCTCAGGGCCTGTGTCGTGACTACCCCAAGCCTGCCTTCCATAGGCCAGTGGATGGCAACTAGCACAAAAGGTGTAAAATCGCGATAACTGGGAAGGAATTCTCTATATAAAAGAAAACAAGCACCACAGAGTACAAGCGGAAGCAAAACACTAAGTTCAAAAGAAAATCTGAAAAGTAAATGGGTCAGAATACAAACCCAAAAAAAAGTACAACTACAACTGAACAAGGTACAACAACAAAAAGACAAACAGCTGGAAGAAGGAAGCAGCTCCTGGGTTGTCCTCCTCGGATCCTACCTGAAGTGTAGGTATAGATAGCGCAGCTCCTGGTCATCCACCACGGATCCTAACTGAAGGGTAGGTACAGATAGCCTCCTCCACGCTCTCGTCCGTCAACCTCCTCTGTGAGTCGTCACGTCGTGTAGTCCACCTCCGAGCACTAACTCGTCGTGTAGTCCACCTCTGGGTACTGACCAGTCCTCGAACACTCGGCCTCCGACAGCACCGTCCGTCATCTGCAACCAACACAACGAGGTGCAGGCATAGCCCGTGCAGGGGTGAGTATAACGATACTTAGTAGGGACCCCGAGACCCTCAAGGTGTCACTAAACCAACAAGAATAACCACAAGAAGATCTCGACAGATAACCTTTACTTAGATATATGCCCATACATATACCTATGTTATCAAGTAACCCATCTTAGTCGTGAGGAAACACAAGGATTGTGAAATCAACGGATAACCACTACCCTGGTATATGCCCATACATATACCTAAGTTATCAAGTGACCCATCTCAAACATGAGGTAAACACAAAGGTCAAAAGTCTCAGCTCAACCAGGATTTTCATCATCGAAATCGTAACTGCTGAAGAGCTCCGTCTCTGGAGTGTACAGTGGTCCTGTCACGACTCTGAGGTACTGCTCACTATCCTAAGACTTCTGAGTTACTCCTCCTGTCGAGTACCGCGGGCCTACAACCTCACACAGTAGTGCTTCCCTCCGGGGTCTGCCACCCAACACAGTAGTGCTCCCCCCTCATAGCCTACAGAGGTACTCCTCCTATCGAGTACCGCGGGTCTGCCACCTCACATAGTAGTGCTCCTCTGCTGTGGGTCTCCCACCTCACAAAGTAGTGCTCCCCACTGGGCTACGTAAGTCACTCCGAATCGAATCGGACAAGAAGTCTTCCGGTCTCTACCGGCTATACGGTCTCCGTACTCCGTATGCTCGTCTCTAGGAGGGTCCGCTCCACGAGCTACAAGTCGATACTCCATGTATCTCAAAGTCCCATGAAGAAGTTTCTCAAGGACCGCCTCGTCATAGGGGTCTCAACGCAATAGACGACGCGTCAATCGGACGCCTGGTCTGTGAGTTGCTAGCCTTTTTGTCCCAGGGGCCCGGTTGGTTTCGTGTGCGAACCAATCCGGCCGTAACTCAACTATACCCCGAACACTCATAGGGTATACTCATAGGGACCGTTTCTCAACGAGATCACCAATGCCGCTGATGGTTCGTCAAACAGACGTTCTGTCAGAAATGTATCAACTTTTTCATTCCAGGGGCCCGGTTGGATTTCGGTGCGATCAAACCCGGCCACTATCCATCTGCATCCAAAACTCGGGCGGAGGATGCCAAAAGTTCCGTATCGTCAACAGGAACCCAACGAGACAGACGACGCGTCAATTGGATGCCTGATCTATGAGTTATTGGCTTTTTCGTTCCAGGGGCACGGTTGGTTTCGTGAGAGAACCAACCCGACCGCACTCCGACGGCATCCAAACCTCGAGCGGAGTAAGCCAAAAGATCCGTCTCACTTAGAGGAATTCAACAAAGCTGACGGCACGTCAATCGGACGTCCGTGGCTCAAGATATGAGCATTTCTGCTCCGAGGGTCCGGTTGGTTTTGTGTACGAACCAACCCGGCTGAACCCAAAGTTCTCCAAAACCTTGACTGTAATATACCGAAACGACTGTCTCGATCCAAGGATCGCGTTGCCGCTGGCAGCGCGTCGTTCGGAGGCCCGTATCTCATGTTACGTGCATTTGACCGAAAATGGTCCGAAGATGGGGGGTCTGGGCCCGGGTCGACCCGAACCGGGTCGGGCCGACCCGGGTCCGACCCGACTAGACCCGCCCCGGCCGGCCCGGCCCGGCCCGACCTGGGTGCGACCGGCCGAACTGGCGGGTCGGCTCGGCGGCTACGGCCGAGCCGAGGGCGGGGGCGCGCTGCCCCCGCGAATGAGAAGCGCGGCCCCTCGTGGGGCCACCCCGAGTCAACCGGACGCTGCGGCCGGGCCGTTTCCCTCCATCGGTTCAGCGCGGCTGCGGAACCGCGTCGCCGCCACAGCTTCAGCCGCGGCGGGTTTTGCCGGCGGCATGCCGGGCACCGCCGCCGCCTCCGACCGCCGGCGCCGCCGCGCCGGCGTGGTGCGCCGGTGGGAGTTTCCGCGGGCCACCGGACGCGCTCCGGTGGTCCATTTTGTGTGCGGTCTTTGCCAGTGGTCCTCAGGGGACCCGATCTTCACTGCGAGGCTCTCAAATCGTCTTCGTAGCCCGCTTCGTCATCACCCGTCCATCCACACGTCAAAACGAAACGTGCCGTCTTCGCGGTTCTATGGCGCGGCGTGCTGGCGCCGCGCTCCTTCGTCGTGGCCCGACTCCGTCTGCGGATATCTTCGGGTTTCTTTGATGCAGTGCGACGGCGTCGCGTGCTTGTTCTTCCTTTCACGGCACGGCGCGATGGCGCCGCACATATCTTCCGCATGAAACCGCATGGTGCGACGGCACCACACTTTCTCGTACCAACCACAAGAAACCAACACGAAAATAAGGAGGAGGGTCGGCCGTGTTTGTGCGATCTGACCCCCTCGCGTTATTCAATAACAAATGGTTTTAATCCACGATCATCATCAAGTTGGTATTCACGAACAAATATAAATGCTTGAATACAAACCCCTACCTTGGGTATAAGCCGATCAGAAGGAGGCGTCGTCGTTCGAGGTTCGTCGCGGTATGGCGTTGCGAGGATGACGACGTCGAAGGGGGACGTCGGCGTTCGTCTGAATCGAGGGAAGGCGAAGCCGTCGTCGCTTGCTGCCCGATTCCACTTCCGAGCTTGTTCGTCGATCCATTGACGATGAAGGGGAAGAAGAAGATCCGTTGAAGAGTCTTGCTGCGGAAGGGGAGAAATTTCATGGAAGGAAAACGAGCGTTCTTCGTCAGAGGTGGCGCGTTCTTCGCATTCTTCGTGTTCTTCGTCGAAGAATGAAGAATTCTCCCTCTGCTCTCCCAAATGTTTTACACAACACAACCCCTCAAACAAAAATAAAATAAGTCCTCAACATATTTTATTATCAACTTAAGAATTTGAAAAACAAAAGATAAGAAATGAACAATTAATTCTAAGAATTAATTGTAAAACTTAACTGCCCAATTAAATTGGGGCGTTTCTTAACCAGAAAAACGCACGGTTGACTTCTCTTAATAGGGGGGTGCGGGTGCATTACTTAAGAAGAAAAGAAACGGTGGGACTCGTGCGGGCCCCACCTCACAAATATCCTACCCAGTGGGTAGGATATTTTTAATTGCACCCTATCCGCTTCAACCCATCTTAAGCAGCTTTTAAGTGGTCTTCAAGTGGCTTTAAGTAAAATAAAATAAAATTGTCATATAACTTATTTTATTTCTTATCTTAAACCCCAAAAATTAAAAAGCACAACCAAGAAAACGCAACTCCGGAAGAAGCGTTTCTAAGCAGTTACCGGCGCTGCGATTCGATCGGTGCCCTCAGAATTCGATTCTGAGCATCGGTTCAAAAGTTAGAAAAACCCGCTCGTCCGTTCATTGAACATACCCGAGCCAAACTTCGGAAATTGATTTCAGGCATACCGAGCCTTGGAATCAGGTGCTGTCAAAAACTACATTCTTGTAAAATTCCAAAGAAAATTAAGAAAAAAAAATTTCCTTGGAATTTACGAGTCTTTACCTTTAAAATATTTATTTTTACTTATTTTTTAATCCATTTCTAGTGATTTTTCGAATGTTAAAATGTTCACTAAATTGAAATGAATAATGATATATTCCCCTTTATGAGCAATTTATAATGTGGTGATAAATGTTCCCTTTATCACTGCAAATAAATGAGCAGCTAATGGAATCCCTTATTATTGATTCTAAAAGAGCTCATGATGGTCCCATTATTAGTGATTTTTTTCCATGATAAACGACCCCCTTTATTAGCCCATTTAGAAGTGATGATAAATAATTTCATTATCATGATTAAAAATGTACTGATAAAAACTTTGTGAATGTATGAATGATTATGTAGTTAGCTCATTTTTGCATCAACAATGGCTCATTTTGGGGCTGTTGAAGTCCCATTTTATATTAGTGTATTAGAATTGGAAAAGAATATAACATATAAAAGTAAAAGTATGAACATATGGATCAATATAATATTCTAGAATCATCCCTCTCAAGAAAAACACTATAGAAATGAAAAACATATTAGTAAAACAAACGATTTTATAGAAAATTAAAATGAGGAAGGATGAATGAAATGTTAGTCAATAATGAACAAAGGAATGAAGAGGTGTTTATCTATGGTAACATGACCATTAAAGCAATATTATGGCCTTTGGAACAATAATCTGACAATTGGAATATTAACTTGATTGTTAGGAATTGTAACCCGAATGATTTGAATAGTAACATTACTGTTATTAAAGTAATTTCACTTAAGAATAATAAATTTTATTATAAAAAATATTTTTCAGGATTAATTTATATAAATATAAAAATTATATCATCAAAAATTAAATAACATGACTAAAAATATCAAATAAAATATTATATTTTTTAATAAACTGTATATTTATATATTTTGTGAAAATATTAATTTTTTAAGTAAGAAATAATGTGAACCATATTATAAATTTATTTAATGAATATTATTTTTGTAATAAAAATTTAAAAAATACCCAAGGGTTATTTTTTTATAATTTTTTTATGTAATTAAATTTTTAGGTGATTAGTAAAAATAATGTTGTTAACGTAGCCAGTGTATCTTAAATTACATCATTCATGGTGTAATAATGGCCAAATAAAATATAGAAATCCAGGTTCATCGATGGTATTTTAAATTTTTAAATTTATTTTTTTAGAAATTATAAAATTTATTTCCAAAACTAAAAATAGTTTTATAAAAAATTACTTCAAAAGTGATTGTTTAAAAATAAAATTCTTTATTCTTTCCATGTTACTTTTTGGGAAAATAATGAATTTTATTTATAAATAGTTTTAATGGCATAAAAACCATTATATTATATTTATATTTGATTTATATTTTTATAAATTCTCTATAAAAATTTAGACTTTTTATATATTAATTTATTCAATATTTTATTATAAAAATACCTCTCTCCTCAAGCATAAATAACCATTCTCACTCCCAATAAAATATGACTCCTATCACCCTTTAAAAATCATAACGATTGTAAAAAATCCTTCCCATAAATCCTCTCATAATCCTAAGGGATATTCTAGAGTAATCCAACTCCAAACAATTTAGGATATTTACTCTCATAAAAGATAAACTACATTAAGGATTAAGTAAGTTTCGATTAACTCTTCTCTTTTTTTTTTCAGTTTTGTCACTCCATTAAAAAAAAGCATATGGTATTAATTATTCAGTATGTTATCATTATATAAATGATTTTAACATACTGTATATATAGTTTTTACTATATATCTATAAATTATAGAATTCCCATTATCAATCTTTTACCAATGTGTCGTCAAAGTTCTTCTTACCATATATGGAGACATTTCAATGTCATTGCATATAACCATCATCATGGATTGATAGTTTTAATTATATATAATATTTAAATATATAATTAAATTTATTCTAATCTCATGTAGTTAATTATACTTATTTATAAATAACATTGAATTAAAATAGTGAAATCAAAACAAAATGGGAAAATTTAATGAAATCTTGATATAAAAACAATTTATGTTAAAAAAGTATGATACAAAATATAGTCCAATAATTATGATGGATATATTTTTGGAATAAATTAACATATTTAACTTCAAGAACTATTTTTCAAAAAATACTAATATTTTTATTCTGGAGGCATAAAAGAGAAGAAATAATGCGGGGAATATGTTAAGAGGATTCTTGAATGCATTTAATTCTCTGGGCCTTCTTATTTTCCTCGGTTTTAATGTTCATATTATTCCAATAAAGTTTAATTTCTATTTTACATTTGGGAAACACATTATCCAACAATTTTAAAATAGTTTCTATGAATTGTTTTTAAAGTCACATGAACTTCCATAACATTAAATTTTACCCCTCTTGAAATTCTTCTTCTCCACTAATGAATAAGAAATATTTATGTCAAAGTATTACTTTCCATTATTCTTTTTTTTACGAAAATGTATATTCATGAAGTCATGATTTATTAAATTTTATTAAACCCATTATATTCTTTGGGTTAATTTTAAGTATATGATTGTTATACATTCTATGGGAAAGTCATGATTATGATAATTTATGATATAACAGATGGGTCTGAAATTATATATACCTCTAATGAAATGGGTTATGTGATGTACCTATTTCTATAATGTGTGTTATCCAAGAATTTAATTCTATATATGGTCACAACTATGATGTTATATTAACAAATATATGTTATTTTTGAACCTTATGCTGGAATTGTTTATACATATGTATTATATTTACCGACTATGAAATGATGTTTAATTTTTATGTATTTCCAAATTCCATACCAACATCACTTTTTTCGTTCATTTTGTTGATGATGATAATATTCTTATGAAATTATGATAATTATTACGCTCAACCATGTTATATTGATGCATTCCCCTTATTAAATCTCTTACTGGGATCTTTTCTAACACCTTTCATTGATTCATATCCTTAAATGAATAAATGTACTAAGGAGAACACAAGATTCTAGAAATATAAATATGAAATATTTAAATAAATTTTCATGTTTTATTGTGTTAAAGTCATTTATGAGCCTAATTTCTCCACGACGATAAATTGGTTGACCCTAAACTTGTATTTCTATTATGTTTTTTATTTTAAAAATATATAATAGTCATGAAATTACTTTTATTTTCACTATAAGGTTCCATGATTGTTATCATGGGTATAGGTAAACCTATATATATTACCTAGTAAAATGGTATCCTATATTGGTGACCTTTGGTTAGGGGTATCGATGTTGGTGACCTATGTAATGGGGTGTTTGATAGTTGACCTAAATAAAGGGGAAGCATTATAGGTATCATGGGTGAAGGGACACATGGGTTGATCCCCTATGTTAAGTTTAAGATCCCTGTTTTTGGCTATAAAAGACTTTGGAATATTCCTGATATTATTCCAGAGCATCGCCTTCAGACGGTGTGCAATTCTGAGCCCCAGTGTGGCCGAAATTAAATTTCTAGTGCGTTCACACTGGGAGAACCAAATAAATCAGATAACTCCGAAATGGAGTTTCATATTAGAGATCTGAGTGTACAGATGTGACCAAAATGGGGTGTTTACCCTAGGAACAACATAAAAAATGTCGGTGTGGGACGTTTGGACCCCTCGCCTGCTTTCAGAACGTTAAACGGATAAATTTAATTAATTAATTTATTCGTTTAATGGTTAAACTCAGTATCTCTTAAACAGTGGCTCATATTTGGAAACTGAGGGATCTGTTGAGCCTGGAACTTTTTGTTTACCCTATGAGGGGTGTAAGTTTCAAAGGCGATGGCCTTCTGTGAAAAATGGCCGCAGGGGCGTTTTTGTAATTTGGAGGCCTCGGGCGTGGTCATTGTAACTTTTGAACGGGGCCTCGGATTAAAATTACGAGATTGTCGTTGCACTCAGAGCATCGTGTTTACCCTAGGGGGATCCTCTTCTTTGTCTGCGTCGGGAGCGGAATCGGGGGCAAGTCGTGCCGGGGGGATTTAGCTGATATTTGCTTAATATTTTCTTACTTCTCCCTTCCCCCTAAACTCCCTCACTAGGAAGCATGGCAGGCATTAGCACCCTCTCTCTCCTCCTTCCTCCTCTTCCAAGATGGAAACGGTGGTTCATAGGAAGTTTTGGCCGTGGTGGAGCTCGGATCGAGCATAGAAGCGTCTGTGTTCCGCCCGCAGGTAGGCGGATTTGAGTTTTACACCCTTTCCCCGCTTTAATTTCGATCTTTGCTAACTCGCGCCATTGGATCATCGAACTAATCCCATAATCGAGTAGATCATGTCCTGAGCTTTCCGGAATGGTTTTCGGATCGAACTTTCGACCACCAGATCGTTTATGGTGGTCCTCTGATGTTCTCCGGCCACGAGGCCCATTTTCGGTGAAGGTTTGATGGCGGTGGCGACAAGCCATTTTAGCGGCAGCGGCGGGCACTTCAGGCGGCGGCGGTCGGCGCGGCGGTGGGCTTCGGCAGGGGCGACGCAGGCGGGGTCACTGGCGGCAGGCACCGATGGTGGAGCACAAGACCGAGGGGTCGCAGTGTGCAGCCTCGTGTAGGGCGACCGGGACACGTGTGATGCGGGTCTCCTCGTGGAAAGAAAACCGGCCATGTTGCCTGGTCAGTGGAGGCGGGCCGGCGAGAGCGGGCCGACCGGAGTGGGGCGGACCGGCCGAACTTGGCCGGTCCGGCACAAGGGGGGGGGGGGGGGGTTCCCCCTTTGAATTTCTGACGACCATAACTTTCATTACGGGTGTCCATTTTGCACGCCGTCTGTGGAAGCACAGAGCTCGTGTTAGAATGGAACTTTTGAGATGGTTTTGGGACTTTTCTTAATTTCCAAAATGAGGGGCCTCGGTGGCGCGACACATACATTAAATGAATTGACTTTTTCTGGGGGTTCGTGTTTTGAGAGGCGCGGACACAACCGACGTCCGATTTGAGCGACGTCAGTGGCATTGCGGCTCTGGTGCCGAGGAAGAGTTTTCCAGTATGGTTTTGGGTGTCAAAACCGGAGTTGGGGCGTAGGCCCCATGGGGCGTCTTTCGAGCTATGCACAACGTTTTATAAGTTTTTCACAGGGCGTCCGTTCAGGGCGTGTGAGTAGTCGATTCTAGGTGTTTTTCTGAGGGCATTACAATGGCGCAATCCACCTGCTTTAATTACAGACGTTGGTGCAGGCCCCACGTGGGCCGTTTTTGGAGTTGACGGTGATTTCCAGCTTTATCACCGGGTGCTCGTTTTGGACAAGTGAATAGTCCATCGTGTGTATGTTTTTGAGAGGATAACAATTGTGGGGTCCGTTCGTTGTGTTTCAGGACCGGGATGTGGGTCCCACGTAGCACCGCTCGTGCGCGGTGTGCCAGAATGCATCTTTTTCCTCCAGATATCAGTTCCACTCAAATGAGTAGTCAATTTGATATGTTTTTCTGGGAGCATTGCGATGGCGCAGTTCGCCCGACCTTTTTCGAGGACGTGGTGTGGCTCCCACCTGACCTTGCTACGATGAATAGTACTATTTTCATCGGGCGTCCGTTTTGGGTGATTGAGTAGTCAATCCCATGTGTTTTTCTGAGGCGATCGTAGTGGTGTGATCCGTTTGTTCTATTTCGGGTTCTTGGGGTGGGCCCTACATGGTATGGTTACGATGAATAGTACCTTTTCACTGGGTGACAGTTTCGGGCGAGTAAGTAGTATATCTCACATTTTTTTTTCCATGAAGATTACAATTTTGTAATCTGTTCAGGCGAGCTGAGCCTCTTACGTGATCTCATTAAATGTGGAAATATGAAGGTTCCCTGGTGGCGGTTCCTCTACCATGTTTATAGCATACCATTGGCATGTGATCACGAGCACTCCTGTGTGAGTGATGTAAGTGCTTGAAGAGATATGGTTGGTTGTGCCTCAGCCATTGAGGTGGCAGGTTGGAGTTGTTACGTTATGCCTCCGCATTGACGTTGGGTGTTGTGTGCACGATAGCCTTTAGGATGGAACCTGGTATACTCTCGGAGTATACGGGATCACATGGAGGTACATGTGGTTGTTTGTACCTGAGAACGTTTGTGCATTTGGTTGGGGTTGACTTGGGACCACACGTCGTGTGGGCCCCATGTGTGTTTCGTGATCTGCATTGCGTACTTTTGACATCTCATGACGTAGAGGGTTCCTCTGTTCTCGTGGGTTGACCAATAGGGCTGAGTTTTCCCCTGGTTCTGTTCTCGATAGTTTGTCCAGTAGCGGTGCTAGTGGAACCCAGTGATGGAATGGGCGATGAACCTCTGTTAAGTGTATTGTTCTAGAGTTGGGTGGTTGCGCGATACCCACTCCGGGTTTGGTTGGCCAGTGTTATACCATCTAGTAGATATGGCCAGAGCAATTCTGAGTTTTACCCTCCAGTAGGGCTGGGAAATGGGTTACTCATCGACTTCTTCGGGTTTACCCTCCAGCAGGGCTGGGTAGTGGGTTTCATATTGACTTCTCATGGTTTAACCTCTAGCAGAGACTAGGAAGTGGGTCACTCGACAACTCTTGAGGGTCTACCCTCCTGCAGGGCTGGGCAGCGGGTCGCCCGTCGTCTTGTTTCAGGTCTACCCTCTAGCAAGGCTGGGCAGTGGGTCGCATGTCATCTTGTTCCGGGTATACCCTTCAGTAGGGATGGGCAGTGGGTCTCCTGTCGTCTTGTTCCGAGTATACCCTTCAGTAGGGCTGGGCAGTGGGTCACCCATCGACTTATTCCAGGTCTACCCTCTAGCAGGGCTGGGTAGTGGGTCGCCTGTCGGCTTATTCCCTGTCTACCCTCCAGCAGGGCTGGGCAGTGGGTCGACTGTCGCCTTATTCTAGGTCTACCATCTAGCATGGCTGGGAAGTGGGTCTCTTGTTGGATTATTCCAGTACTACCCTCCACCAGGGCTGGGTAGTGGGTTTCCGGATGATGTATTAGGGTTTACCCTCCGACAGGGCTGGGCAGTGGGTTACCCAATATCTTATTATGAATTACCCTCTAGTAGGGTCGGGCAGTGGGTCACCCATTGGTATTTCAGACTCAATCCTTTATACTAGGATAGTCTGTGGCATTACTCCATGACTACTAGAGCAGGACCCTTCTTTGTACGAGTCAGTGATGTGACAGATTTGACTTTGGGGAGACCTCTCGACTGCGGGGCATTGACGAGGTGTGGTTGACTTAACCCAGAACTCTCTAGTATAAGGGGAGATTTTCCCCACCAAGACGTGTCCTTGTGACGCGACCTAGAACCATGTGGGTGAGACAGTGCCACCCAAAGTGGATAGTGTCGAGGTGCTGTGATTTGAGCCCCTTGACTTGTAGTTTGGGGGATATGTGAATGATGCTGGGGATCGATGGAGTTTACTTCTGGGCCTATTGGCTACTCGCTTTCTTGGGCTGAGCTACGGGATGGAGATCCCCTTACGATCATGTTCGGGCTTCTTGATTGAGCATATCAATATGTATATACCTTGTTCCAGTACCCACTCCTTGGGTTTTGGTTACTCTCCTTCCGAGAGAGGTAAAGACATGCGGGGTATTCCACGTGCTTTCCGTGTGAAGCTTCTCATGGTTGGACGAGTCTACTCTCCTATTATAGGTAGCGAAGACTCGACAAGAAGTTCATCTTCTCACTGTTTCTAGCTCCTTGTGTCTGGACGATTCTATCTCCTTTCTTTTGTTGGGTTGAGCTGGACTCTCTGTTGTTACCCTTTACTGCACTCTCAGTTGTACTGCTTTACTTTTCTTATTCACTCTATTGCTCACCTTACAGTAACTCATTTGTTTCTCCCTCGAGCCTTTGGTGTATCCTACTGAGTATTTTTATTCTCACCCCTGCTTGGGCTTTGCCCGCACATGGTGTTACCTTGCAGACGACGAACAGGTTGGTCGTGACTTCAGTGGAGCTTAGGAGTTCGAGAGCATGGACCACATGCAGTGGTCGTAGTCAGATTCTAGGTGGGGGACCTTTCCAACTATTTTTCTTTTGTTCACCATTTGCCGGGTTGTGGCACTTTTCTGGTTGGGTGCGTGTTTTTCCCATTTTCGTTTCAGTTTACCTCAGCACTTTCTTGTACAGTTTAGAGGTCGATGCACATTGTGGTTTATTTATAGCAGTTGATACTTTTCTTTTCTTTTTTACTCTGCACTTTTTCATTGAGTGTGCTGCGTATGTGTGTTTACAGGTTTATAGGCAAAGGCCTCCCCGAGTTGTTTAGCCTTCGGCGCATGTCTCCAGCCCCTGGCCTATGGAGGTGGGCTTGGGGTTGTTGCGGATCGAGCCCGGGTAGGGTCGAGTCAGGACAAAGTGGTATTAGAGGTGGTTCGTTCCATGGGACATTGTTCTGACATCCCTAAAAAGGAATTGGTTGGGATTTAGCAAAACAGTGTCAACGTGTCTCGAGAGCGGCTCTCAGGCCAGGGAGTCTAGTAATGGTGCGGCAGCCGACGTATCCATTAACCAGGACCTTGATAGACCTCTTGTCGACTCGACTTGCTGAGACACTTGTTGTAGGGAAAATTTTGTTTGTGCATCACATAGGATTGGGTCTTTGACTGTCCTTCTTTTGTCAGCTCCCCATCGATGTTGTTGCTGTTATATACATATATGCTCATCTGACCGCGACACTCCTTGATAACATCCAGGATGTCTGCACGAAGACAGCTAGCCAGGATACCAGCTTTGGTTCGTGACAACTACCCTGTGAGCTACGAGGCCTCAGTCCAGGACCCATCATGCGAGCCCCTTTCTCTGGGTGGGCCGGTAGTAGCACCCCCACCTGTTGAGCTGCAGAAAACTTCAGCAGAGCAGACTGAGCTTGAGTGCAGGTTCAGCGCGCTCCGTGAGTTCTAGCGATAGAGACCGTTGAGGTTTATTGTTAGTTTTGACCCTTAGGAGGCAGAGGTTTGGCTAGAGACAGTGGTTCACCTTTTCAGGAATGTGCAGATGCCAGCAGATCTTATGGTGGCATTGGCCGCCAGCCTTTTTCGTGGTGCAGCATGGTGTTGGTGGAGTCTAGTGACTCTGTTTCTTGAACAGTCGCTGCTTTTGTGGGGAGAATTTCAGTTGTTGTTCCTTGAGGAGTTTTTCCCCTCCTTCTTGAGCTCCATTCGGAATCAGGAGCTACTACAGTTTTACCAGGGAGAGATGACGGTAGCCGAGTACGCGGCTAGTTTCACAGACCGTGCATGCTTTTACCCAGACTTGGTCCATGACGACAACATCCGAACGTGGAATTTTGAGCGGGGTCTTTGCTGAGAGATTTGTGCTATCATAATACCCTTGAGAATTTCCACATATGTTGAGGTGCTAGGGAAGGCACTGGTGATAGAGAGCTTCCTGTCACATTCTAGAGTTAATGGTGGCAGCAGGCACATTGGAGCCGAGAAGTCTGTCGCGGGTAGTGGGTGTCGTCAAGAAGAACCTCGACACATGTGGCTTTCTAAAAACCGGACTCAAAGGCTTGGTAGTACACCATAGGGGCGCCAGAGGGAACCAATGTAGCCCGAAGAGAGTCGGTTCTATGCTTGCGATGGGTGAGGTCACCTGGCACAGGACTGCCTGACTAGGCATGTGAGGATCTTCAGGCAGGCAGCAGGTGCACCACTACAACGGAGGCAGCGTCGTGATCAATGTGGTACCCAGAGAGGTGGTGGTAGAAGAGGAGCGGGAGGAGCTGGTAATGGGGGACGACTTTATGAGGTCTTCCCATCACCACTAGGTGGTCCATGTCATGCTCCAAAAGATGACATTTGGGACCGCGGAAAGCCGCAAGCTTTGGATGTCTATGATCCTACAGAGCATGAGGTGATAAGAGGTACACTCTACAACTCTTCTACATTTCTGCAGTATTATTGTTAGACTCTGTGTGTGAAATTCATTTCTCCCAGATCCTAGTTTGAGTTGTTACCAGGGTGGCGTGGGGCATCGGTGTAACCCTGTGTTGGTAAGGAAAAAGGCATGAGAACTTTTTCACTAATCGATGGTGTTGACTACTTCTCTCTCCGAGTGTGTAAGAGAGTCTTGGTTGCGATACATCGACTGTGAAACCTTGCGTGACCAGATATCCTTGGGTGTTTCACCACATGGATATTATGATGGAGGGAATCATCGGGCCTTGTTTCGGGTGCGAGCGGTGATTCCAGTCACGGCGTTTGACGTGGGGGGTTCAATCGGGGAGGTGGGATACCACCGAGGTCCTTCGGACAATTTGAGAATATGCGAAGGGATGGCGAGGTTCCCTACCGCCTTGACCTAACACCAAAGTCTGGAGTGGGTGCACGACATCTCCCACGTGGTTTACCTAAAGAGATGTGTGCGTGCTCCAATGCACTCCATCGGAAAGGGCAGACCTCGTGTGAATAGATCAAAACCTTTGGTCTGTGTGCGAGATTAATACCCTGATTTGTTCCCTAGTTTTCCTTTTTGAGGATGAAAATCATGATGGAGGGAATGATGTAAGAACCCGGTTTTTTCTATTAAAGACTTTGGAATATTCTTGATATTGATCCAAAGCTGCGCCTTCAGATGGCGTGCGATTCCGAGCCCCAGTGTGGTCGGAATTAAATTTCCAGTGCGTTCACACTGGGAATGAAAAATAAATGTCATAACTTCGAAACAGAGTTTCAGATCATAGATCTGAGTATACAGATGGGTCCGAAATTGGTTGTTTACCCTAGGAATGACATAAAACATGTCGGCACGGGACGTTTGGACCCCTCTCCCGCTTTCGGAAAGTTAAACAGATAAATTTAATTACTTAATTTATTCGTTTAATGGTTAAACTCAGTATCTCTTAAAAAATGGCTCATATTAAAAAACTAAGGGCTCCATTGAGTCTAAAACGTGCAGTTTACCATAGGAGGGGTGTAAGTTTCGCGGGTGCGGGTCGGCGGTGAAAAATAGCCCCAGGGGGGTTTTCGTAATTTGGCCGCCCCGGGCGTGCTCGTTGTAACCTTTGAACGGGGCCTCAGATTGAAATTCCGAGACCTCCATTGTGCTCGGATCATCTTGTTTACCCTAGGGGCATCCTCCTCTTTGTCTGTGTCGGGAGCAGACTCGGGGGCAAGTCGGACCGGGGGGATTTAGCAGATATTTTCTTAATATCTGCTTACATCCCCCTTCCCCCTTACCTCCCTCACCAGGACACACGGCAGGCAACAACACCCTCCCTCTCCTCCTTCCTCCTCCTATAAGATGGAAAAAGTGGATTGGAGGCAGTTTTGGCCGCAGCGGAGCTCGGATCGAGCATAGAAGCTTCGACGTTCCACCCGCAGGTAGGCGGATTTGAGTTTTACACCCTTTCCCCGCTTTAATTTCCATTTATGCTCAATCGCATCGTTGGATCGTCGAACGTAGCCCATATCGCGTAGAACCTCTCCTAAGCTTTCCGGAATGCTTTTCAGATCGAACTTTCGACCACCGGATCGTTTCCAGTGGTCCTCTGAAGTTTTCCGGCCACGAGGCCGGTTTCCAGCGAAGGTTTGATGGCGGTGGAGGCGAGCCCTTTCAGTGGAGCGGCGGGCGCTTCAAGCGGCGGGATCGGGCATGCGACGACGCAGGCGGGGTCCATGGTGGTGGGCGCTGACGGTGGAGCATGAGACCGAGGGTCCGCGGTGTGTGGCCCCGTGCAAGGCGACCAGGACCCGCGTGATGCGGGTCTCCGCATGGAAAGCGGACCGAGCAAACTGGGCTGGTCTGGCCCAAGGGGGAGGGGTTCCCCTTTGAATTTCTGACGCCCGTAACTATCATTACGGGCATCATTTTGCGCACCGTTTGCTGCAGCGCGGAGCTCATGTCAGAGCAGACCTTTTGAGATGGTTTTTGATTTTTTTTAATTCCCGAATAGAGGGACCTCGGTTGTGTGACACGTACTTTATGTGAATTGACTTTTTCCGGGGGTTCGTGTTTTGAGTGGCGCGGACAAATCCAACATCCGATTTGAGCATCGTTAGTGGCGTTGTGGCCCTGGTGCCGAGGTGACGTTTTCCAGTATGCTTTCGGGCGTCGAACCCGGAGTTGATGTGTGGGCCCCACGGGCCGTCTTTCGAGCTGTACGAAACACTTTATAACTTTTTCATCGGGCATCCGTTCAGGGCGTGCTAGTAGTCGATTCTGGGTGTTTTTCCGAGGGCATTGCAATGGCGCAATCCGTCCGCTTTAATTACGAATGTTGGTGTAGGCCCCGTGAGGGCAGTTTTGGGAGTTGACGGTGATTTTTCCAGCTTTATCACCGGGTGCCTGTTTTGGACAAGTGAATAGTCCATCGTGTGTACTTTTTCGAGAGGATCGCAACGGCACGATCTGTTCATTGTGTTTCAGGAATGGGATGTGGGTCCCGCATAGAACAACTCGTGTGCGGTGCGCCGAAATGCATCTTTTTCCACCAGATATCTGTTCCACTCAAGTGAGCAGCCAATTTGATGTGTTTTTCTAAGAGCATTGTGATGGCGCAGTTCACCCGACCCTTTTCGGGGACGTGGTGTGGGTCCCACCCCGACCAAGCTACGGTGAATAGTACCTTTTTCATCGGTCGTCCGTTTCGGGCGATTGAGTAGTCAATCCCATGTGTTTTTTCTGAGGGGATCGTAGTGGTGTGATCCTTTTGTTCATTTTCGGGATCTTGGGGTGGGCCCGACACAGGTTACGTATGGTGAATAGTAAACTTTTCAACGGGTGACCGTTTCGAGCGAGTAAGTAGTCTATCTCACGTGTTTTTCCACGAGGATTACAACGGTATTATCTGTTCAGGCGAGCGGAGCCTCTTATGTGATCTCATTAAATGTGGAAATATGAAGGTGCCCCAATGGCGGTTCTTCTACCATGTTTGTAGCGGACCCTTGTTGGGTGATCACGTGCACTCTCGTGTGAGTGATGTAAGTTCTTGAAGAGATGTATTTGGATATGCCTCAGCCGTTGAGGTGGCTGGTTGGAGTTTTTACGTTACGCCTTCGCGTTGACGTTGGGTGTCGTGTGCACGATAGACTTTGGGCTGGAACGTGGTATACGCTGGGAGTATAGGGGAACACATGGAGGTACATGTGGCTGTTTGTACCTGAGAACGTTAGTGCGTTCGGTTGGGGTTGACTTGGTTCCAAACATTGTGTGGGACCCATGTGCGTGCCGTGCTCTACTTTTCATACTTTTGACCTCTCGCGACGTAGAGGGTTCCTCTGTTCTCATGGGTTGACCAGTAGAGTTGAGTTTTCCCCAGGTTCTATTCTCGATGGTTTAGCTGGTAATGGTGCTTGTGGCACCCAGTGATGGAACGGGCGCTGAACCTCTAATAGGTGTGTTGTTCTGGAGTTGGGTGGTTGCGCGATACCCACTCTGTGTTCGGTTGGCAAGTGTTGTACCCTCTAGTAGAGATGGTCAGAGCAGTTTTGAGTTTTTCCCTCCAGAGGGGCTGGGCAGTGGGTTACTCATCGACTTCTTTAGGTTTACCCTCCTGCAGGTCTGGGCAGTGGGTTTCCTATTTACTTCTCAGGGTTTACCCTCTAGGAGACACTAAGCAGTGGGTCACCATATGACTCTTGAGGGTCTACCTTCCAGCAGGGCTGGGCAGTGGGTCGCCCTTCGCCTTGTTTCAGGTCTACCCTTCTGCAGGGCTGGGCAGAGGTTCGCATGTCGTCTTGTTCCATGTTTACCCTCCAGAAGGACTGGGAAGAGGGTCACTCGTCGACTTTTTCCAGGTCTACCCTCCAGCAGGGCTGGGCTGTGGGTCACCCGTCGACTTATTCCAGGTCTACCCTCCAACAGGGTAGGGCAGTGGGTCACCTGTCGGCTTATTCGAGGTCTACCCTCCAGCAGGGCTGGGAAGTGGGTCCCCTGTCGGCTTATTCCAGGTCTACCCTCTAGAAAGACTGGGAAGTGGGTTGCCTATTGGCTTATTCCAGGTCTACCTTCCATCAGGGATGGGCAGTGGGTCTCCGAATGATGTATTAGGGTTTACCCTCTGGTAGGGTTGGGCAGTGGGTCACCCGATATCTTATTATGAATTACCCTCCAGCAGTGCTGGGCAGTGTGTCACCCATTGGTATTTCAGACTCAATACTTTATACTAGGCTAGTATGTGGCTTTACTCCATGACTACCAGAGCGAGACCCTTGTTTTTATGGGTCAGTGATGTGACAACGTTGACATTGAGGAGACCTCTTGACTGCGGGGCATTGATGAGGTGTGGTTGACTTAACCCGAAACTCTCTAGTATGAGGGGTGCTTTTCCCCACCCAGACGCGTCCTTGTGACATGACATAAAACCACACGAGCGAGATAGTTCCACCAAAAGAGGATAGTGTCGAGGTGCGGTGATTTGAGCCCCTTGACTTTTAGTTTAGGGCATATGTGCAGGATTCTGGGCATCGATGGAGTTTTCTTCTGGGCCTATTGGCTACTCTCTTTCTGGGGCTGAGCTACGGGATGGAGATCCCCTTACGATCATGTTCAGGCTTCTTGATTGAGCATATAGATATGTATATACCTTGTTCCAGTACCCACTCCTTGGGTTTTGGTTACACTCCTTCCAAGAGAGGCGAAGACGTGTGGGGTATGCCACGTGCTTTCCGTGTATAGCTTCTCGTGGTTGGATGAGTCTACTCTCCTACTATAGGTAGCTAAGACTCAACGAGAAGTTCATCTTTTCACTGTTTCCAGCTCCTTGTGTCTGGACGAGTATATCACCTTTCTCTTGTTGGGTTGATCTGGACTCTCTATTGTTACTCTTTACTCCACTCTCAGTTGTACTCCTTTACTATTCCCGTTCGATCTACTTCTCACCCTTTGGTACCTCCTTTGTTACTCCCTCGAGCCTCCAGGGTATCCTACTAAGTATTTTTATACTCACCCCTGCTTGGTATTTTCCCACACTTGGTGTGCCCTTGCAGATGACGAATAGGTTGGTCGTGTATTCAGTGGAGCATAGGAGTTCGAGAGATTAGACCGCATGCGGTGGTCGTAGTCAGGTTCTAAGTGGGGGACCTTTCCAGATGTTTTTATTGTGTTCACCTATTGCCGGGTTGTGTCACTTTTATGGTTGGGCACGTGTTTTTCCCCTTCTCTTTTCAGTTTACCTCAGCACTTGCATGTATTGATTAGAGATCGATGGACATTCTGGTTTATTTATACCAGTTGATACTTTGCTTTTCTTTTTTACTCTGCACTTTTTCATTGAGTGTGTTGTGTGTGTGTGTACAGGTTTTCAGGAAAAGGCCTCCCCAAGTTGTTTAGCCTTTGGCACTTGTCGCCAGCCACTGGCCTATGGAGACTGGCTTGGGGTAGTTAAGGCTCGAGCCCGAGTAGTGTCGGGTTGTGACATTAAGGGACTACTATGTTACTAAAGTGGGTGAATGGGAACCCAAGTAGATTATATAGGTGATGGGGAACCAAAGTGGGTGAGCATGGTGAGTGTGCTCTAATATAAGAATCCAAGGTGAAGGGTTTCCCATGTTGGTAATATAGGTGACGGGGCACATAGATAGTTGGCTAAGCCTATTGATCAACTAGATATGTGACCTCATAGGATGTGTGTGGTCAATATTTAATTAAACAAGGTGTCAGGATGCTTTATGTAATAGTTTCCTTAGACGCATGTTTATGTCTCTACACAATAAGATATTAGGAACTATTATGATTCAACTAGGTAAGACCACTGAGGGATGGGAATGGTTTTACTTAAATTAATCATGGTAATAATGATATTTTTCCCCTTTATCTATATTATTACTTTTTATTGTTTCAAAAATAATTTATGTGATTCCACTAAATACATGGTTTAATAAACCTATGATCCAATGCCTCTAAATATTTTGATGTCACATGCAATTCAAAATTGGATCATGGATGGAATATTTATTACAAAAACTAAACTTAATAACCCACATATTGACATTAACCACCTATAAATTCTCAAGAAAATGAGAATGAAGTATGGGAATAGATGAAAAAATTTGGTTACATACACTGCTATGAAGGGGTATGCGTGGGGGTTCATAAGGTTTCACTTAAGTAGAGTTTGCGAAGATTCAAATGGGAACCAAGATAAAGGGATTATGTTAATATGTTATACAGATCTAGGTACCTGATTTATGGTGTCCTGTTCAATGACTAATAATAGAGTAATAGTCTTATTTTTGGATTAAAATTTTCTAAAATGTAGAAAAACCTCATCGAACTTCAAACAATGGTATCACTTTTTTTAATGTGAATTATTCACATCTAGGATTGATCTTATAGAATCATGATGAATGAAAAATTCCCATATGTATTATTTTTCTAATAATTGGTGTCTTCCAAGGCCAATTGTAGCATAAGAATGATCTATATTTGGACATTAGGGATATTTTAACCTTCTCTCATATAATTCATTAAACCCAAAGCCCCATCATAATTGAATACTATCACTTAAACATTAATGTATTTGAATAAATTTTTTGAATCTATCAGACCCTTAGTTTGTGAAGAATCTACCACCAAATAGAGACCCCGTTTTAATATTCATTATTAGATGTAACATTTATTCATCATGAACTCAACTCATGTAATTAAAATGTGGCCAAGATTAGGGTATTCATTGAAAAGTGTAAAGTGAATAATTTATATGGCTCCATAAAATGAAAAATATGTAATTTTCTTGATCATAAATTAATAAAATGATAAATTTTTATGATACATGTTATGGTGCTCATGGTTTTTTATTTCAAGTTTTCCTAGAACAAAGACATATGAAAAACATGTGACAGAATTTTTAGTGTTAATGGTATTTTTACTGTTTCAGATAATTGAAGTATTTAATAAAAACATGTTCACATAATTTAACATGTATTTCACTTAATTTATAATATTTATTTAATGAATGTCTGATGTTAATAGCTTGAAAATAATATGGTTCTCTGGTTTCAATGTATTTTTTTTGAAATGAAATTTCCTAGAATGATACAAGGATCATCAATAATACCCATTTATAATAAATTTAATACTATTATTATCTTTTAGAGAGTTATCAATTATTATATGTATCATCAATATTAATTTATTTATTAATGAAGATTATAATACTATTTCATATTTTTATTTTTCATAGGTGATTGTTAGATATATCATAGGTGCCTTATATGGATTTTATTTTTTTTACATGTTATCAATTATTTATTTATTTATTGGATTATATTTTCCTTAATAAAATTTCAATCCAAATGATTTTTTTATCTAATATCTCTAATTATTAGATCATTGTTTATAGGAAAGAATAATTTTTTTCATGAACCTATATGCCTAGTTAATGTTTAAACATACCCATAGGATTGGTGAAACATTTATAATGAAAAAAATCTATAGATAATGATTGAGGATACCGGTAAAGCAAAAATGAAAATTATTTCATTAGATTCCATTATAAATGGAAAGATGGTTTTAAATGATCCAAGTGGTAAAGAATAAATGAATGATATTGATACAGAGATAAATTTTATGGATAGAAAATTCATAATGTTGTATAAATAAATGATAGAAATTTAAATATTATTAATATTAAATAGGAAATTGGATATGAATTTTTATTAAAATACAGTTATAGGATCTTCTAGTATTATTATATATTGAGTAAAAAATGAAAATATCATATAGTGGAATATTTTCCCATGTTGATGTAATATAAGACGTGTTAGAGAGGGATGTTTCATATAATGAATATCAAGTATTTTTAGAGTACCCATATACCTTTATTTTAAGATTTGGTGAGATATATATATTATTTAACACAAATAATGAAATTACAACCAAATCCTATAATCCAATATTTTTGTGTCCCCAATAACTATATATTTCAAACATCAAAAACCTAAAATTAATCTATATAATATAACCAATTACTTTTTCAAAATATAATCATAAATCGATCAAACTTTATTTTACATAGAAAATCACCTTGGAAAATAGGAAAATATTTGGAAGGGATTAGATAAAATTCTAATTAAGTGTTAAAATACTAGGTATGAGATGTATAATAGTAATCAACAGATTATTAACAATTAAGATACAAATTCATGAATGAAATTGAGTGAATAATAGAAAAAGATCATGAAATCACAATTTTTAATCATGATGTATGATAATACAATCATATTTTTGGGAATTAAAATTTTAAAATGATGATTTTAAAAATATAATGAAAACTATTTCAGGTATAATTGATCTCATTGGATAATAGTAATGAATGGGAGAGAAATAAAATATGAGTTTGGTTTGTCATTTGATTATGGCATGACACAGGAGTGTTGAACATGTATAATCATAGATAATCTTAATATATGCCATAGATATCATCCCAGACCATCATTTCAAATCTTACTTGGTTTACTCTATAGTCACAAAAATATTTATCTTATGAGTCATAAATATTTAATCAATGCGTTATAGAATTATATAATTCCATGACCACCTATCACATAATGATATATCTATCCACATTTATTGGATATAAATATTATAAAATACATAAATCTATCAAAACCATATCATGATTAACCTTTTATATAAATAAAATATTGAATGAAAATTGGATATTGAGGTAAATTTGAATTATTTGATATTATGAAATATATGGTATTTAGATTATATAGAATAAAATTTTTATGGTGAATTAAATATTTTTTTAAATAATTTTATTTTATTTCTATATAGGTAAACACAATTATATCTAAATATGAATATATAGGGTAATCATAATGGAATGGTATCAGTAGAAAAAATAACATTATAGATAGAATAAATGATGGGAGTAAAAATTTTGTGATGGATCAATCCCATCATCGACGTCTCAATTTCGTTTCACAAAAAATACATAATTATTTTGATAATAAATAAAGGAATAATTTAAATATTGTAACCAAATATGAAAAAGGTAAAATGAGAAGGAATATAATACAATGTGTGATTAAAAGTGTTTCCATAATCAAATAAAGTTTAAATAAATATGAGAGATTATAAAGGATTTAAGAAATATATTCCTCGTTATTTTACACAACATTAAAATATTTATAAGAAAATTAAATTATCTAGGAAGGATATAAAGGAATTATTATATAAAAATATAAAATTAAATAGGAATAATTATTAGAACATTTATTATAAATAGTCTTTGATAAATATTATTTATATGAATAGATAGTAAAATTAAAAATAAATATTGGAAACATTTTTTAAAATTATTTGGTATTATTTAATAAAAATAGAGAAGTATATCACATTTTAAAAAATAAAAGGTGAAATAAAATATTATGAAAAAAATTTAACTAATTATCATAATACTTAATCATTCATAAGTAAAAAACAACAATTTTGTGTAAATTAGGTGTTGGAGATACAAAAATGGACTATTTGTCTTATAAAATTCTTATGGATTGATAATACAAAAATAATATTGACTCATAATGAAATTAATATCTCAAAAAATAAATAATAAATAATTAAAAAAAACATCAACACGACCAAACATCCTAAGACCCCTTCATAGTTGACAGTTATAATGAGTCTACCATGCAATCCCATCTATAATAGTTACTAGTATTGTGATTTGTAATATAAATACACATCACACAAATTGGAATTTTTATCATAGTAATTACCAGAAACACCAATATATATACATAATTGTTCAATTTAACCATTGAAAAAACATTATAATGACTATAAATACCAAACTATTGAAAAATGTGCATGCATGAGACACCAATATTCTATATTAATTAAACATATGTATAATCTAAAGGTAAAAATACTTAGGAATAATAAAAAAGAATATAATAGACCTATTAAAAAAAATAGGAAACCCCAAACTTTTTGCAATGACCCCACCTACGATCACCAACAATTGTCATCACAGTCATTCCACACTAAACAATAGCTCCAAATACTTAATTTCCATCATTTTCACCTCCAAAATATGATTTTTATGCACACAAAAAATTGTTTGGGAGTAAAGGACCATTAGGAGATTGTATTAAAATACTTATTAGGATTCATTGACAAAAAATATGGGAAATATATATGTTTACTCAAAACATAAGTATAATTTATGAAATGAAGAACCCATTATAATAATTAAGATTTATATAAATAACTCCATAATAAATTCCATCATCCAAAGAAATATATAAGTCATGTTTCAATAGAATCAAAAAAACATCCAAAGGTTTATATGATTTGAAACACAAAAAATACCTTACATCCAAATTATCCATTTAATTTATCTAAAAATATATTTGGGAAACCAAACATTTCTATGGTATTCTATTCAATTTTTAGGGTTTAAAATCACAATGTATGACCCACACATCCTTGAATGTAATGTTTATCAATCAATGGGATATTAAAATCATAGAAGGAGGATACATATTCTATCTCATTACGGAAATACCTACTCCATTTGAATTATATAGTATCCACACATTGTATAGAGAAATTTGTTTCTAACCTCATACCGAAATATCCCAATAAGTAGGACTCATAACTCATATCAAAAAGCGGACACCAAAAAAATGATGCGAATATTATACATTAACCCATTTAGTAGTATATCTATATTGGTATTCAAATCCTGTAAACTTATTACTCATGTTGGGGACCGGTTCCCTTTTATAAGTATCCACAAAATAATTACTAAATATAGACATTCTATGTGTGCCTTCACCATACCCTATTATGATATCTATAATTATATGATACCCATCACACCCACCAATCCTTTCAAATGGCCTTGAATGATGATTAGATAACCGCTATGGTAATATTTATAATAATATATAAGAATATAGAAATTATATTTATAATTTTGAAACTACAGTTAGAATACATGAAAACGCAACATTAATAATGATAAAATACTCAACAATTACTATACATGATGTATAAATATTGATGGATCAAATGGGAAAGACTAATTTTTAGTAAATTGACTTATTTACTAGATGCATAGTCTATTATATTTCATAGAATGGTGTGCAATGATTAATGTTTAGAATGTCCGTACTATAAAAACATGAATCACATTATCTAAATATACATGAAACGTAAAACATGTTTCATAACACATGGATCTATAGAGTTGTTTTATGAATGTACTCTCTAATAATTTAGTTTGTTTTATTTGACTAGTCATCTGTTCATTAGATATACACTATGCGAAAGATAATTATTGGATGGGCTTTTAAATAACCGACCCTAGGGTCATGTTACAATTAAACTGACTTGACATGTACTAAAAGTGTGAATAATATGTGTTATTAATTAATTTTTCATAAATCATATCTAATTTTTTAATTTATGCATGGAATATGCTTCAAGTGATACAGGTCTTGTGAAATGTATCATATTCCATGATACTCTATATGTGGATTTTATCTTACTAATATGATTTATATTAAATAGTGTTCTATTGCTTAATCATTAGCCACCAAGACACATATATCCTACAATGCCCAACACCTCCACCTTTCCATAAATGGTGTATTATTTCCACTATTTATTACCACCCACAATTGAAGAATATAATATCACCCAGCTTCACCCTAAAATGTATTTTCAATATCAATTCCAATCTTACAAGATCATAACGTCACTCCAATATCTAATTTATTGCACCATGATTGATGTTAAAATTAAATGATATAAGAGAGGGGGTAGATGAAAGGAGATAATTGGGGTATCCCATATCAACCCATCAATTCCCCAACAAGTATACCCTCAGTAGCAGTGTTTCTTTAGGCTATTCATGTGGCCATGTTCAAGGGGAGGGAAAATAGTTGATGGTGGAATTCTACAACTATATTCTTCATTTAAATACATATTCTTCTGATAAATAATTCAAAAAATCAAAAAAGGGTTAAAAATTTTATACATCAAATATTTACAGATTCCAAGAATTTATCAAATAATAAAAAATAACAAAAATTTAATATCATAGAAAAATGGATAAATAAAATGTTAACATTTACTGCCATGTTATTAAATCATTTACAATTCTACTATATATAATTTTTAGTCTTATCATGATCCATGATTGAAATATTATGTAATGTTAAATACTTGATAATAAGAGCTCTAACCCTCTATGAGGTTTCATCAAACAAAATTTGATAACCCTAATTCTAGAAAAATAAAAAATTATATTTTATGTAAGATAGTATTTTCACAATAAAAATATATATTTTATAAAGATAATAGTTTCCAAAAATATATTATAGAGTGACCTTGAATATAAGAACGAAATTGATAAATTCCCTTGAAATGAGCTTGTATTTCAGAATGAATTTTGAAAGTTCCTTTCAAAACATGTAACTCTCCATAAAATATGGAAGGATTATGGTTGGTGAAAATATATATATAACTAAAAAATAATTTATCAGGAGTAGATAATAATTTATAAGAATTATATTGATGGAATTAGACAATGGAAGTAGCCCGAATGAAATTGGATGTTAACGTGAAAAACCCCTTACCAGTTTGTAATCAATCGATTTGTTTTACCCCAAGTTAATAATATTCTAATGATAAATTTGACTCAATGAAATTAAAAATATTAATGTTATGTGACATTAATGGGTATTATATATACACCATTCATAAGTATTAGAAGTGAATAATGAAAATCACACAAAAACGGAAATGAGATGAAGAAAACCATACCTTAAGTCTGATGGTGTTCTTCACTTGATATTAGTGTCTTGGATAAGATAATTAAATTAACTAATTAATATTTTTGAAACCTTCTCTTTTTGTAATTTATATTATACATCCTTATTATGTTCATTCCTGGCCTTCTTGAAGGATTGAGGAAGGTCAATCTTATTGTTTGGGAGAGTTTTCTTCATGATCTATATACTTATATACATGAATGGTGATTCATGTAAAATGCGGATTGTTATCAAGAAATAAAGGTATATGTTATTATTTAACATCCATAATGTTACATGGTTGTAAATTTAATTTTATTACTTAGAGTGAAGATGAATCATTATATAAATTATTTAATGAAAACTGTTTGGGTTAATTGGCCGCTTTTGAACACAACGAGCTCATTTTTCTTTGGAAATAACAACCATGTGAACCAAAAGATTACAGTACCATATATGATACATAATAGATATATTATATTTTGGTTCAACAGTAATAATTTTTTCCTGACCAGAATAAAATAAATTAATATAAGATGAGAACCCCTCGTCCATGAATGTGATAAATTAAAACTTCTCAAACAGTGTTTTCTTTTTTATTATAAGAGGAGGAGAAAATGATATTATGATGAAATATTATATTATAATAATAAAATACTAGTTAATTTAATGTACTAGAATTATCAAAAAAATTATCAGGGTAGAAGAATAAATGAAAGAAATGAAATCGTATAAAAGGAAAAGTTGAGAAATCCTTCACGATAATTCAGCAACATAAAGACATCACTAAAAATTTAAAATTATAATTTTATGATAGAAAAAAGGTATCTCATAATTATTACATAATCTAGATAGTAAGGTTACATATAATGACATGTACCAATATAAAACAGTTTAAATTAAAAGATAATAACATAATAAGTTCTCATGAAAAAGAGAGTGATTTTGAGTCAAATATTCTACAACATAATGACTATACAACATGGTTTTAGAAACCATTAAAAAGATTGGTGACATGGGTCACACATTCATTATATAATAATTAAGAAGTATAAAGATACAATAATATAGAAATAAGAACATGGTATGAAAACTGGAAATTAATACCACATAAAAGATAACAAGGACGGAAAGGAATTGTTGTGAATTCTCTTACCTTATACAGTAACTCCTATGACTTGACGGTTGGGACCATGGGAGCTTGAGGAAACATTGAGAGGACTAATTGTATGTTTATACTTCCAGATCCTTGAGGAGGATGTGTTTGGAATGAAAACAAATTGAGGAATGAGTGGGTATTTATATGAAATTAGAGGATGTTTTTTATTAATTTAAAAGGAAACCTCATTAGTGGTTTTTTAAAAACCATGGCCCTTCCCATGGTATTAGAAACTTGGTACACCTCACATCATATTTTACTATAAGAAAGTACACAAATATTTTATATTAATTATTACTGTCATGAACCGTCCCGGTGGGGCCCACGCCGTGACTCCCCAAGCCCACCTCCAATAGGCCAGAGGCTGGTGACTAGCACCGTGTAGGCATGTCACTAACATTGGAGGCATTGCCTAAGTACCTGTACACACACACACATCTCTAATCCCACAAATGTTGACATGTAAAACACTAAGGAACAAAAATCCATGTATACAACTAAACCCAACCAATAGAGCATGACGAAAGGTATAGTATTGTAAAAGTAAACTGGGCCAGAATACAAGCCCACCAAAAACAAGAGTCTGAAAAACTAAAAAGTCCAACCTGTAAGCACAAAGGTACTGGGACTACTGCTCATAGCCATATGAATGCCTCGGCTTGTAAGAAAATCAGAAACCTCGGTCCTGTCCTGGTCCGCCCTGAACTCTGTCAAAAGGTTGCTCGTCTGCACAAGACACCAGACATGCGGGCTAAGCCCATGAAGGAGTGAGTATAACAATACTCAGTAGAGGACCCCAAAAACCACAAAGCAGTACACAAAGTAAAGGTACATTCAGCTATGCCTAATATATGTTTAAAGAACATATAAAACAAACCAGATATACTCAAAACCCAGACCTGTGGTCTAGAGACAAGTCACGCAACCGCATACCCCCGCAATGGATTCTGTTTGAAGATTCCGTGATGTGCTCGTTCCGGGAGAACACACTCTACGAGTCTTATAGTTCTGATCACGTCCATCCGAGAAGTGATGTTCATTGGGAACCATCACGAGATATAACTACACTCATTACGGGAGACACACTCTTGAGTGGAAGGGTTACGATAGATAGAAGCACTCATTACGGGAGACACACTCTTGAGTGGAAGGGTTACGATAGATAGAAGCACTCATTACGGGAGACACACTCTTGAGTGGGAAAGATCTCGTTACACAGATGAGGATCACTGCCAGGGCCATGGCGGATACTGCGACTCATCTGGAATTCACCTTCTAGGTAGAGGATCAACGCCCGGTAAAGATGGTCACGCTGATGCCTGACTCTACCTAGGGTCTGGAATGGATAGAGGATCTCAATCCGGGCCTCTCGGATGGATGCCTGACTCTATCACAGAAAAGTCCTGCTGTAGGGATCATAATCCGGTGTGAGGGAATGATGCCTGACCTTTAGGGGAAAAGAAGAAGGGGCACTAACCCAAATGAAAGTTGATCAAGGCACGGTGAACAAAAGGATCAAGCCATTGTCCAAAAGGTACACGGCGTGTAGAAATGATACACGCCATGTTGTCCGACCCCGGGTACTGCCCGTGTACAACGACCCATGTCGTGAGGCTGGTCATGTAGAAAACTTTATACACGGCGTGTAGTATGGAGTACACGTCGTGTCTGGGTCACTCGGGCTGGCTCCGTGTACTCTGGCCATGTGCCCGTACATGGTCACCAACTCGTATACTCCAACCCGTGAAATCTGAACATGGGGTGACCTGCGCTGGTGACCTCGCCTAGCCGGGTGAGGGATTACATGGTCGTGTACTCCATCCCATGTCCATGTATCCCCGGGATACACGCCGAGCTCCATGTAGCCGCCTCTACAGAGATGTACATGTTGTGCCGCCTGAATCCGTGTAGAGAATCCCGTGTCCGTGTACCAACCGAAGTACATGCCGAGCTCGGGGAAGGTCCAACACACCGTGTGACTGGGGTCACACGCCATGTAATCCTTCTCTGACCTCGAAACCCTTGCTGCCACCACCAGAACTACACGGCGTGTTCTTCGGAAGTACACGCCGTGTATTCTGGAAATTTCCAGAAACGCGGACCTCCGCCGTCGCACCTCCCGTGGTCCTCCGATCATTGATCCGGCAGTCTGATCACCACGAAACCTTCAAGTTTTGGTCACCCTGACGCTGCGAAGCGGTTTCCGACATTTTCGGGCCTCCGATCGCCTCCGAAAACATGATTGATATTCCCGCGCGAAGAACGCTCGAAGAACACCCTTTCCGATCTAGTCCAATTTGTCGTTCGCCATCGTCACCGCTCCTCCACAAGAACATTGTGATGTCAAACCTTCGGTTTGGGATCATTGCCTTTCCGAATGGATGCGCAACGATCCGTTGTTCGTCGCCCCGCGAAGAATGCGAAGAACGCGCAGGGAAAAGGGAGGAAGAGATCCAAAAAAACAAATTGAGGAACGAACCTCCACCGTCGTTCAACATGGCGTTGATCCTCTCCCATTAATAGGTTTAAATGGAGCAGAGATCAACATGAATATAAATCATGGATTAACTCCCCAAAATCATCACAAATAAAACCCTCCCGTAGGAACGTACGAATCCGCAGATCAACTTGTTCGTGGTTGATCCACATTCATCGTTTAAATTCAAATACGGGGAAAAGAAAATCAAAACAAAAACCCCTACCTTTTGAAAGGATCGATCATTGATGAAGGCACCGTGCTTCTGTTGTCGTCGAGATACTTCAACGCCGGCGCAACGATCCTTGGTTTCGATCCATTGTCATTCGTCGTCGAGAATTGCTCCAACGACTCATGGATTCAGCAAAGGTTCTTCTCAAGCGTTGCCAACAATCAATAATAGGTTAACCCATTAAAAAGGGAAACAATATGACATTTAGTTATGCAGCATCATTAATGATGTTGAATTTCCATTTTGAAGTTATTATGATGCATCATTAATTTAGGAAACAGCTGCATCGTCGCCACACTGCAGCAGATGTTTCCTTAAATGAAATAAAATAAACTGGTTATTTTATTTTATTTTATTTTACTTAAAACGTCCGAAAATTAACCTTTTTCCCTCGACCCGAACTGGTCTATGTTAGCCTCATTCTCATGTAAAGTCGTCGTCTCGGACATAACGGTGCACTTAGATTTTTAATCCGTGCATCCGTTTGGATACTGCCACAACCACGCCCAAGTTCCGACTCACATAACTACAAAAAGATCAAACCAGGCTCACTGGACCTCGGAATGATGTGCCATCTTTGAACCCAGTCTCGAAATTATTCCATATAATATTTAAAAATAATAAACGGAAAATCCGAGACATTAAATTCTCCCCACCTTGGGGATTTACGTCCCAGAAAATCCAAAACAAAGGCCACTCAAAAAGATGCGGGTATTGGGCACAGATCTGGGCCACCCGCTCCCACGTGCTCTCCGAAATATTCTCGTGCTACCACCGGAGGCGCACTAAGGGAATCGATCGCCAACGAAGGATCCTCTCCTGCCGATCCTAGATCTCCATCGGGTACTCAGCAAAGTTCACTCCATCCTCGATGTCCAGATCTCCCCAGTCGATGATGTGAAATGGGTCATGCACGTACCTCCTCAGCTGTGACACGTGGAAGACATCATGTACCCGATGCAACTGTGGCGGTAGAGCCAGGAGGTACGCCACCTCGCCAACTCTGCCCAGTATCTAAAAAGGTCCGATGAACCTCGAAGATAGCTTGCCACCTAGGCCAAATCTCCGCAACCCACGTCTAGGTGAGACCTGAAGAAAAACGTGGTCTCCCTACCTGAACTCCAGAGGCCTCCGTCTTCTATCAGCATAAGACTTCTGCCGGCTTTGTGCAGTCTTCATCCGTTCCTGGATGATCTGCACCTTCTCTATGGTAGCTCGCACTAACTCTAGACCCATGAGTGCTGACTCTACGGGGTCGGTCCAGCAAAGCGGTGACCGGCAGCGTCTCCCATACAAGGCCTCGAACGGTGTCATACCAATGGTGGAGTGGTAGCTGCTGTTGTACGCAAACTCCACCAGTGGTAGGTGGTCCTTCCAGCTGCGACCAAAGTCCAAGATACATGCCTGCAACATATCCTCCATAACCTGAATGGTCCTCTCTATCTGACCATCTGTCTGGGGATGAAACGCTGTGGTCAAGTGTATCTGAGTCCCAAAGCCTCCCGCAATCCCTTCCACAACCGAGATGTGAAGCGGGAATCTCAGTCTGAGACTATAGTCGAGGGGACGCCATGAAGCCGAACTATCTCTTGTATGTAGAGGCGTCCCAAGATCTCTATGGAACTCTGCTCACTGATATCTAAGAAGTGGGCCGACTTGGTGAGTCGGTCAACGATCACCCAGATGGAATCGTGCCCCTTGGACATCCGTGGTAAGCCTGTCATGAAGTCCATCGTTATTCCATCCCACTTCCACTCTAGAACTTCCAAGGGGTGAGCTAACCCTGCTAGAACCTGGTGCTCAACCTTCACCTACTGGCATGCAAGGCATCGAGAAACGAAGTCTGCAACTGCCTTCTTTATGCCTGACCACCAGAACTACCATCGGAGATCCTGGTACATCATTGGCACTCCAGGATGTACCGCCAAAGGGGATGTATGAAACTCTCTCAGGACCTCCTCCTAGAACGCCACTGGTAAAACAGTGCGTCCTCTGAAAATTATTATGTGCTCCCCACCTTTCGAAAATCCATCAGAAGAATGTCATGTGGTTAACTGAGCACGTAAACCCACACAGTCAACATCAACAAGATGTGCCTCCCTAACCTGTTGTAAGAGTGGAGGGGTGACAACCATCTACTGTAGGTAATCTGTGTCCTCACCATCCACGAAGGATACCTGCAACGTGGCTAGTTGTTGTGTCGCCTCACTCAACAGCTGTGAGCTCGACCTTCTTCTAAGAGCGTCTGCCACCTTGTTCCCCTTCCCAGGAGTATAGATGATCTCGAAATGATAGTCCTTGAGGATCTCTAGCCAACGGCTCTGCCTAGGATTTAGATCCTTCTGTGAGAAGATGTACTTGAGGCTCTTGTGGTTAGAGTAGACAACGAACCACTCGCCCATAAGGTAGTTTCACCACATCGTCAGTGCGAAGACTACCGCTGCTAACTCAAGATCATGGGTCGCATAGTTCTGATCATGCGGCCTAAGCTGGGGCGAACCATAAGCAATCACCGCATGCTGCTGCATCCGGACACAGCCGAGCACGGTCCCTGATGCGTCATAGAAAACTATGTACTCGACACCCTCCTCTGGCAATCTCAAGATTGGGGAACTCGTCAAACTCTATCATAGCTGCTCAAAAGCCTGCTGAAACTTTTATTTCCACACGAAGGTTTTCCCCTTCCTGGTCAAGGCCATCATCGGTGCTGATATCTAGGAGAAATCATGGATGAATCTTGGGTAATATCCTTCCAACCCAAGGATGCTTCGCACCCCTATCACGCTCCGAGGTGGATCCCATGCTAACACAGCCTCAACCTTGGCTGGGTCCACAGCTACTCCATCTAGTGAGATGACATGTCCCAGAAAGTGGAACTCCTGAATCCAGAACTGACACTTCGAGAGCTTTCCATAAGGCTGGTGCTCTCGGAGTACGTCCAGACCCATCCGCAGGTATCTCGCGTGCTCCTCCTCTAACGTCGAGAACACAAGGATGTCATCGATGAAGACCACTACGAACTGGTCCAAGTACGGCTAGAATATCCAGTTCATCAACCCCATGAACACTGCGGGGGCGTTCATCACGCCAAAGGGCATCACCAAGTACTCATAGTGACTGTAGAGACATCTGAAAGCCGTCTTCAGTATATCCCCATCCTGCACTCGTAGCTGGTGATAGCCTGATTGAAGATCAACCTTCGAGAACCACTGATCCCCTCTTAGCTGATCAAAGAGATCATCAATTCTCGGCAGTGGATATTTGTTATTCACCGTCACCTAGTTTAGGTGCCAGAAATCCATGCACAACCTTAGACTCCCGTCTTCCTTCTTGGAAAACAAGACCGGGGCCACCCAGGGTGAAACGCTGGGTCTCACGAAACCTTTGCTCTGCAAATCCTCCAACTACACCCTCAGCTCGCGATGCTTTATGGGAGCCATCTAATAAGCCGATGAAGAAATCAGTGTCGTCCCGGGGTGTAAGTCGATGTAGAAGTCAATTTCCCGGCGGGGAGGTAACCCTGGAACATCTTTCGGAAAGATGTCCTCATACTTCGCCACCACAACTGGGAACTGAGAGCTCACAACATCTACTTATCTGAGGGTAATGCTAGCCAACTCATGAGTGATCGGCTACCCCCTCCTATTCATGAGCCCACTTTGTGCTGCCTGGGTTTTCTTTTCTCCAACAAAGGAAAACCTTGTTCCATCACGGCGGACACACCGCACTCATCACCTAAAACAGTCAATCTGGGCATGGACCGAAGATAACCAATACATTCCAAGAATGACATCGTAAGGCCTCAATGCTACCACCAAGAGGTTCCAACAGAAACTCTCGCCTCCAAGGGTAAGACCACACTGTCTGCAAAGGTGCGTGATCGTCGAGTCCCCTCCCATAGGTGTCTCTAGGCCTAAGGATCGAGTCAATGGTTCTACCGGAATCTCGCGGTTCTGTACAAGACATGTGGCTATAAGGGAATGACTGGCACCTATATCTATGATTACGACAGCTAAGGTAGAAAAGACACAGATCGTACCTCGAATCATCCCTGGAGCCCCTGGGTCGTATGCCTCGACCGAATGCAGTTGTCCCCATCCCTGTCCCCCAGCTCCCAAAACCTCGTGCGGACCTCCTGGGGGTGGTGGGGGAAGTAAGTCGAAGTGTCTGCCACCACCTGCAGCTCTCCCAGCTCCTCTGCCACATCCACCGCCTGGCAGATCTGCCTGCTCCGTTCTCTACCCTTGTCTTGGTGGTCCATCCACCACTTCCCTGTCAGTAGCCCGATGTGTCGGGCAATCTCTAGCGAGATGCCCCCTACCGTCGCAAGCATAGCATCGCTTCCCCCTAGGCTGACTGGATTCAGCCTGAGAGCCCTGGACTGTCGATCCCCTATCCTGGGTCCTTCTATGACATCTCCCACGTCCAGATCCCTATGTCTGACGTCAGCTCCCTATTGTTGGTGTCTCCGCACCTATCTGCCTGCAGCTGACTACCAGCGGTTGTCTCTACTCCGCCACGAAGCTCTCGATCACCAAGGCCTGCTCAAGCACTCCAGCATAGGATGATATCCATAGAGGCATGACACTAGCTCGAATGTCTCGTCGTAGACCTCACTCAAAGGTCCGAGCCCAAAAGTACTGATCCCTGACCATATCCATCGAGTACCTGGTGAGGTTGGTGAACCTCGATGAATAGTCAGCCACCATTATACTGCCCTTCTGGAGATGAAGAAGTTCCTGGATGCACACCGCTCTCAGCGTAACCAGAGAGAACTCCTCCCTGAAGAGTCGCTCAAACTCCATCCACGGAAGAGTCTTCTCGTCGTGAGTCTGCGTGGTCATACTCCACCATCGTTCAGCCGAACCCTGAAAAAGGCTCGCTCCTAGGATCACCATCTACGCTGCTGGTGTCCTCACTAGTTGGAAAACTCTAGTCACTGCCTCAAGCTAGTCCTCAGCTACCTAAGGGTCGGGCTCACCTCGGAACCTGAGGGGCCTCTGTCTCTGAAACTCATGGAGCACGCTAAGTGTGCGCTCCTCGCCAGTCGGTACTGCAGGTACCACTGGATACTCCACCGGTGGTGGTATAACAGGTGTACGACCTGGTGGA
This sequence comes from Viscum album, assembly GCA_963277665.1. Lineage (NCBI taxonomy): Eukaryota > Viridiplantae > Streptophyta > Magnoliopsida > Santalales > Viscaceae > Viscum > Viscum album. The sequence continues at coordinate 561,890,158 of OY728158.1, forward strand.
AATGCTTGGGGAACTGGTCCCTATATCGAAGCCTCGTCATTGAGGGGTTCATCCTCGTTATCGTGCTGCTAAATCCTAGTGGGTATGTATCGCGGAGGAATCCTGTAAAGAACCAAGATGTGTCACGGTCATTGAGTATATCTGGATAGCTGACACCAAGGATATGGAAGACACAACCCATTATTATATGATGCATGTACCTTTTATTTCCCCGCAACCAGTGTTCTCATGAACCAGGTCGAAAAGCAGGTTATCAGAGTCCTGGTGTATGGATACGTCGGCCGCCGTACCAACAATGGAGTCTCTGGCCTGAAAGCCGAACCCGAAACACTCAACACTGTTTCCCCAACCAAACTCAAAGACTCTTGGTCCTAAGGTAGAACCGTCCTCCTCTGATACCACTCTATCACGACCCATCCTGGTGGGGCCCATGCCGTGACTCCCCATGCCCGCCTCCAATAGGCCAGGGGTTGGTGACTAGCACTGAGTAGGCATATCACTAACAAGGGAGGCATTGCGTAAGTACCTGTTTACACACACACACACATCTCCAAGCCCACAAATGATGAAATGTAAAACACTAAGGAACAAAAATGTATGCATACAACTAAACCCAACTAATAGATCATGACGAAAGGTAGAGTACTGTAAAAGTAAACTAGTCCAGAATACAAGCCCACCAAAAACAATAGTCTGAAAAACTGCAATGTCCAACCTGTAATTACAAATGTACTAGGACTGCTGCTCGTAGCCGTAGGAATGCCTCGGCCTGTAGGAAACACAGAAAGCTCGGTTCTATCCTGGTCCACCCTAGACTCTGTCAAAAGGCTACACGTTTGCACAAGAGACCAGATGTGCTGGCAAATCCCGTGCAAGGGTGAGTATAACAATACTCAGTAGAGGACCCCGAAAACCACAAAGTAGTACAAAATGTAAAGGTACTGTTAGTTGTGCCTAATATATGTCTACAGAACATATAAAACAAACCAGATATACTCAAAACCAAGACTCGTGGTCTATAGACAAGTCACGCAACTGCATACCCCCGCAAGGGATTCTGTTTGAAGATTCCGTGATGCGCTCGTTCCGGGAGAACACACTCCACGAGTCTTATAGTTCTGATGACGTTCGTCCGAGAAGTGATGTTTGTCGGGAACCATCATGAGATATAGCTACACTAATTACGGGAGACACACTCTGGAGTGGAAGGGTTATGATAGATATAAGAACTCATTATGGGAGACACACTCTTGAGTGGGAATGATCTCATTACACAGATGAGGATCACTGCCAGGGCCATGGCGGATACCGCGACTCATCCAAAATTCACCTTCTAGGTAGAGGATCAACGCCCGATAAAGTTTTTCATGCCGATTCCAGACTCTACCTAGGGTCTGGAATGGATAGAGGATCTCGATCCGGGCCTCTCAGATGGATGCCTGACTCTATCACAGAAAAGTCCTGCTGAAGGGTTCATAATTCGGCATGAGGGAATGATGCCTGACCTTCAAGGGAAACGAAGAAGGGGCACTAACCCAAATGAAATATTTTCCAGGCACAGTGAACAAAAGGACCAAGATGTTCTCCAAAAATTATACGGTGTGTAGAAATGATACATGTCGTGTTGTCTGACCCCGGGTACTGCCCGTTTACAACGGCCCGTGTCGTGAGGCTTGTCATGTAGAAATAATTATACACGGTGTGTAGTACAAAGTACACGCCGGGCCTAGGTCACTAGGGCTACCTCCGTGTACTCTGGCCATGTGCCCGTACACGGTCACCAACCCGTGTACTCCATCCCGTGCAATCTGCACACGGGGTGACCTGTGCTGGTGACCTCACCTAGCCGGGTGAGGGAGTACACGGCCGTGTAATCCATCCCATGTCCATGTATCCCCGGGATACACGCCGAGCTCCGCGTAGCCGTATCTGCCGAGCTGTACACGCCGTGCCGCCTGAAGCCGTGTAGAGCATCCCGTGACCGTGTACCACCCGAAGTACATGCTGAGCTTCGGGGAAGGTCCAACACGCCGTGTGACCGGGGTCACATACCGTGTGATCCTTCTCTGACCCTGAAACCCTAGCTGCCACCATCATAACTACACAGTGTGTTCTTCGGAAGTTCACGCCGTGTATTCTGTAAATTTCTAGAAACGCGGACCTCCACCATCACGCCTCCTGTGGTGCTCCGATCATTGATCCGGCCATCCGATCGCCATGAAACCTTCAGGTTTTGGTCGCCCCGATGCCACGAAGATATTTCCAATGTTTTTGGGCCTCCGATCATCTCCAAAAACATGATTGATCTTCCTGTGTGAAGAACGATCAAAGAACGCCCTTTCCGATTTGGTCTGATTATTCGTCTGCCATCGTCGCCGCACCTCCTCAAGAACGTTGTGATGTCAAACCTTCAGTTTGGATATTTGCGTCATAGAATGGATGAGCAAAGATCCATTGTTCATTGCCCCACGGAGAACGTGAAGAACGCATGGGGAAAAAGGAGTAAGATATCCAAACAAACAAATTGAGGAACAAACCTCTGCCGTCATTCGTCATGGCATTGATCCGCTCCCGTTAATAGGTTTAAACGGAGCAGAGATCAACATGAATATAAAACATGGATTAATTTCCCAAAATCATGCCAATGAAAACCATCCCGAAAGAACGTACGAATCCGCGATCAACTTGTCCGTGGTTGATCCGCGTTCGTCGTTTAAATTCAAATAAGGGGAATATAAAATCAAAACAACAACCCCTACCTTTGGAAAGGATCGATCGTTGACGAAGGAGACATGATGGAATTTTCATCGTGATCCTTCAACACCAGTGCCACACCCCTTGGTTTCAATTTGTTTTCGTTTGTCATCGAGAATTTCTCTAACGCCTCGCGGATTCGGCAGTGGTTCTTCTCAAGCATTGCCAACGATCAACAATTGGTTAACCCATTAAAAAGGGAAACAAGTTGACATTTAATTACGCTTTAGCATTGTAACAACCCGAGATTTTATAAGAAACATTCTTTTTAATTTCATTCATATCTTCTATTGTATGATACACCAAGATTATCTTGTGCTATAAGCAACACCGTATTAGCTTGCAGTATACGCAACACTTTTCTTGGCTCTTGTTACACACAATTTTCAAGTTCGTTTGATAGAAGTTATTCTACGCAACATTGAGTGTATATATATATATATATATTAAATGTATAAATAAAATATGGTTGGATTCTATTATACGCAACAAAAAAGGAGTCTTTCACTACACGCAACCCTGACTTGGCTTGCATTACACGCAATCACGACCTTCCTCGATAGCGTGTGTTGTACGCAATACCGGGATATACTAAACAACGATATATTATTATAATATTGTTATGAACTAGACGTTATGAATAATGTTAACTAAATTTTTTAATTTATAACATTATTATTCATCTTACACATTTTCTAGAACATGGTATAAGAACAAAATAAATTTTTCGGGTAAAATAAGTATTTTTAAAAAAATGCAGTTTTGCCGCCTTTTGATGGTGCACCCACTTTAAATCTAGTTTTTGACATGTTTATAAGTTCAATTTGACAAAATAAAATTCTTCTTTTGAATCAGTATATAAAAATTTACATTAGATAAAGTTTTGATATTTTTCCGATAACTTTCATATTTTAATGAATAGTAAAAACACGGTATATTTTAATTAAAAACAATTTATTTCATCATAATATCTTATGTGGTTAAATTATAATATTGAATGGTTTTAAAGTATAAATAGAATATTGTTTTACCATTTAATATAATGTATGTCATTAGCATTGATTTTACCTTGAATTCGTAGGTTAAATCAATTCAATCTTTTGCAATGTTTTGATGAAAAACCCGTTTTCTTTCGACAACAGGATTAATTTTAATTTAATTTCTGCATCTTTTGTGTATTGAATTTGGAAAAATGGATTCCATATTTGGAATCAGTGGGTCCAAATTATGTTATTAAGCTACTTTTTATTTTTGGGCATTGTGAATAGTAACTACGGTAAATTTTATTTACTATAGTTAAAGGTAAATCGGGTAATTAAGGGTAAATATAAGATTATAAAATAACCCTAACAATTGTAAAAATCCTATTTTATGGCTAAAAGTAGACCCATATAACCTAAGGGTCGGATTAGATTCATTTTATGGACTTTTGTCCATGGAAATAATTTAATTATTATTAAAACCAAAGAATGTGACAACATGTCACTTTCTTAAATATTATAAGTATAATAAATTTAATTTAGTGATAAACTTAATGAAATTTCGATCATGAATAGTATCCAGAAATCTAATACAATTATCTACATCATTGGAATTTATTTAGAGTTTTTAGGGATTAAATATTAATCATTTATTATGACACAAAGATGATGCAGTAATTGTCTTATTAATGAAATATTGACATAATTGATGTTATAAATGCCCAAATAAATGTAATTTGAGACTTTTTATGACTTATAATTAATTTTCTAGGTTCATATGACATGTTATTGTTGATATAAGTAACTTGGTTCTAACTTATCATTCTGTTATGAATTTCATAAAAATCATGTACCAAATAGTGTCAAAATTGACATAAATTAGTTTTTAAAACAAATATTATATTATTAATTATTATCTAATTCCTAAAATTCTAAAGTTCGGCCAAATGACTTAGATAAGGATATATATATTAATAATAAACAACTTGGGGTTCGTTTGGCTTTTTATGGTAAGTTTATTAACCATATAATATAAGAAAACAAAAAGACACGGTAAAAGTTAAATTATTTAACTTAGAGTTAAATCTAATTGATAAGGTTAAAATAATAACCTAAACTTGTATAAATCCTATTTTAAGAGAGTATTTTGACCCATACCCACTTTATTTTCTAAATAAGACCCTTTGGACCCATTATAACCCGAATTTGACCTTAATATAAAATAATATTTTGAGATTTTCCTAAGGTGCCCCTCTCCTCCCTTATAAAAGGGCACCTCCTCCCTCTCCTCCTCACACCAATTTGACCATTCAAGATCGTAAAACCCCTGAAAAAATCTCTTCTCCACTTCCCTAGTACCATCCTAGAGGTCCTGGTGTTCTTCAAAGACCATCCTTAGTTATTTAAGTGGAGGTTAAGTGAAGGCGTTTCAAAAAGAGGTAATATCCATTATCGATCTTTTTCAATTTCTTTCTTCATCAACTTCTTCTTCTTTAGTTGTTTCATGTTAAAGTAATAACATCGGTATTTCTTATATACTGATATGTTATTATAAATATGAAACAACTCTAATTAACCTTCTATCCGTCCTATGGAAAAAGGAAATCACCGAGCGTGTGTACACACAGAATACCATCTCCACGCCGTGGTGTAATCTATTTTCCGCCACCACCTTAATTGGATGGGTATAATGGTATAATGAGTAACTATATATGATTATTATAAAGTTATATTGATACTGAAATAGTATACATACACTTCAACACAATTCCACGACCATGGGAACGATATCATCGCTCGTGCGTACGTACGGACTACCGTCTCCATGACGCGATGAGATTCATTATCCATGTTAACCATTCCAGAATGATTATAAAGTATATATAATGAATAATAATGAAATATATGACATGGTAAATCTACTGTATTTATGTATATATATATATATGTATTTCATCTACTTACTTCCATTCAAGACAATAAGGAAAGGAAAACAGTGTTCATGCGTACGTACGGACTACCGTCTCCATGAACGGTGTGTTTCATTTCATTTATCTATCTATTATATATATATATACTGAATATATATGATATATAAATCATGGTTTATATTCTGGAAGTACGTAAATCTTGATATAAGTAATAATAATGTCAAGAACAACAAGTCCAAACACCTATGATAAATGAAACGATTTTAACCAAAACGCTTCTTTAACATGGAATTTGCAAAAGAACGGGTAATATAAAGTCATAAGTGAACCATATATGATATCATAACAATGAATATGATTCTGTAATAAGTTAATGACATTATTTAAATCATTATACAGGAGGTTCAGATACGTACAAAGTATATCAGACATAAGGTAAGGGAAATATCACAATCTCATTTTTATCCGAGATTGTTTATTCTTTGGTATTTACTGGGGTGTATTTTATCATCCACATCCATGTTTCCTCAATATGTAATATTATTTCCATACACCTAAAATTGTTTAAATCCAATTTTACCCTTCGGTGAGTTTTTAGTAAAGGATATGAAAGGAATCTTTTGTCGTTTTTCATACGAGGTACTCTTTGACTTTTCCAAAAAAAGTACGAGAAGAATGGTTTTTTTACTTATACGGAATGAATGGATTTTTAAAACATTATTTCCAAGAATCTTACTTTACAAGTTTTCAAGTTTATTTTTAATCAAATTCTTTTAGTTTAGAACTGTATGACATGTTAAGAAAGGAAAAGTGTTTTTGAAGCAGAAAGGATATTTTGCTCAAGAATGGAGTTCAAGTGTTTTATCAAAATTATTTTCCATATAAGATAATAAAGGGTTCTGTTTCTATCCCTATTATTACATTTATTTGATTATGTTGTGATGGAATTATATTTTTATGAATTCCTTTATCTTATATGAATTGTTTTATGATGTCACTATGTTTAAGATTCCCATTTTTATTATATGGGTTATGCTATGAGGTATGGTTTATGATTTTCTGGCACAAATAAGAATGGTATCATTATGAGATGGGTGGGACCTATATCTCCTTCCAATGCATTGGGTAAAGATTTTATATCTCATGAGATAGACATGTCTGGAATTGTAGGTTATACCGGTTCAGTGAAACAGGACTGAAACGAGGGTGACTCTATTCAGAAATGGACTTTGTCCACTAAGATAGTCTTGGAAATGAGTCTTGACTAATAAGATATGATTCTCTATGATTATGTGTGTATGCCACAAAGTTTCATGTTTTAAGTTATGATTATTGGGATTTCATTTCACTACTATGATTTATCCCATGTTATGAAATTATGCTATCTTTTTCAGGTCAAGATTTCCCAAAGTTATGTGCTTATATATATGATGTGATTAATATTTCTTTGTTTACCCTTACTGAGCTTTTGATCTCACCCTTTTATATGTTTTCTTCTACCCAGGATTCAAATCTAGGTTTTAGGTAAGAAAACAAAAGGGGAATATCTTTATGGGAGATGTTGAAGATCATTCACCATGATTAGAAGATTATTTCTCCGAGTTTCCAAAGACACTACACTATTACGGTCCTTGTGTGTTTGTTTTAATTATGTATCAAGTATTCCGCAAATGTAATGTCATGTCCATGTACGTCAGGCTTCGGGTCTCTACAGTTGGTATTAGAGGAAAAGTTTAGTCAACCTTTGGAAACTAGGATGCGAAAACGTTAGTGAGATCCCCAGAGATATTTCTAAGGTATGTCTGGGGATGTCCCTAAGGATAAGTATACGTATAGGATATAATCCTAGAACTATGGTAAAGAAATTATATTAGACCAAAGATGTTAGACATTGAATTTACTTCCCCTTTATTATGATTTTTTCCTCTCACACTATTCTTTTCGGGTTTTAGGAAATGGCTGGAAACAAGATGATTCACAATAATGGAGGATATGATGGAAAATGGAATGATATTCTTCATGAGCAACCAAATGAAATGGGATTTGGAAGTCCAAACTTCATTATTATGCCGAATCAGCAATCTCATAATATGATCAATAAAGTAAAATTTGGTAAGTTTCCTAACTCGGCTAATAAGAGAAAGATGGAGTTTCATGATGATCATAGAGGAAAGAAAGTTCAATTTCCCCTATGTAAATCATGTAGGAAGAGGCATCAAGGAGAATGTTTCAAAGGAACTGGAAAATGATTTGGGTGTGGAAAAGAAGGACACAAAGCCAGTAAGTGCAAAGGAAAAGGTTCAGTTAACACCAGGGATGAGGAAAATGGTATTGCTACAACATCAACAATGGTAAAATGTTTTAAATGTGGAATGTACGAGTATTATGCAAACCAATTCCCTAAGGGAAAGTCTCATGAAGAGAATCAGTATGGTCCTATGGGTAGTATTTATGTGGATGATGATGAAGAGACTACAAATGATATGTGAGATGAAAGATTTGTTGAAGCTCGGTCAATGGTTTAAGAATGTAGTGGAATGATTACATGTTTATCATGTGTAATGTTGTATAAGTAATCTTAGGGTACTATGGAATAAAGATATATCTAAGGATTTTTACACTGTTGTCTTTCCTTGAGTTTTGAAAGTGTATGATTAATGGTACCAGTATCCATGAAAGGTTATTCAGATATTTTTGGAATGTAGATGATATGCGCATAATGAAGGGATAAGGAGAAAATTAAATGTTTGATAGTATTCATGAGCTCATGACTGATATAAGGAGAAGGTTATATCATGGTTTGAGTATATATAATTTTGAGGATTTTGGTATGTGGAAAGTGTTAACGTTTAACTACATTCATTTTTTCACTAAGGTTCAATGGGTATTCAAGAGAATACATGATTAAGGACTTTGAATGTTTAGAATGTGTCCAACAAGACATATCTTATGATATATGGGGATCAAAGATGGTATTAAATCTCTGGTAATCGTTTTCACTATATCATGAGAGTGGACTGAAGTATTATGGATAAGCCTAAAGATTGGAATGGATTATGATGGACATAAGTTAGTATTTTTTAAGGATAGAAGTTTTTTCAATATTATTGATGGGATGTTATAGTAATATAGTTTTAGAAAAAGGACAACCTAAAGGACGGGCGACAACCCATCGCGTCGGACAAGGCTGTGGGAATCGAACCCACAACTAAAGTGCGACTATCCTTTATCACCTACCACTGGCCTACAGGAAGTCCATGGTTAGCAGAAACTAGTTTTATTTTATTACGCGGTATGATATATGAAGTATAAGTTAATTTTTGGAATCGTATACGATTAACTTCAGTATAGATGGTCTTATGTATTTTGTAACCTTCTGTTTGAGACAGATGGAATGACCCATCATTCTATCACATGATCTGCTAACACATCACGAATGAAAAATTCAACTTCATTTCTTTAATAGATGAAGTAGAAATTGTCCAAAGAATGACAAACGGTGAGACTATACCAAAATCACGAAATTATTTCTTCTAATTCCAATTTCATCAAATTTAGGGAAATGATCTTGAAAAACCAAAAATGTTGTCCTACTGCCCTTATATCTGATGAATCAGATGGTACCTTAGATAATCTCAAATCTATGGCTTTGTGATTGTTGGCTTTTTCATAGCCATGTTCTCTACCACTCCCCATCAGAACATGATGGTTAGATTTCTCTTCCATATCCATATTATCACCTATGTGGAAACCCAGTGATTAGTTTATTTGGGTAACCGTTATGTTTCATACCTTTGTTTTTAAAGATTGTTTTTGGTATTCCTTTTTACTATGTGGGTTTCTATTAAAGAAACATTCGAATAGTAAACCATTTATAACCCCGATGAATTTCGAGGGTGAAATTCATTTTAAGGGGGGTAGAATGTAACAACCCGAGATTTTATAAGAAACATTCTTTTTAATTTCATTAATATCTTATATTGTACGACACACCAAGATTATCTTGTGTTATACGCAACACCGTATTAGCTTGCAGTATACGCAACACTTTTCTTGGCTCTTGTTACACACAATTTTCAGGTTCGTTTGATAGAAGTTATTCTACACAACATTAAGTGTGTATATATATATATATATTCAATGTATAAATAAAATATGGTTGGATTCTATTATACACAAAAACAAAGGATTCGTGCACTACACGCAACCCTGACTTGGCTTGCATTACATGCAATCACGACCTTCCTCAATAGCGTGTGTTGTACGCAATACCGGGATTTACTAAAAAACGATATATTATTATAATATTGTTATGTACTAGCCGTTATGAATAGTGTTAACTAAAATTTGAATTTTATAACATTATTATTCATCTTAAACATTTTCTAGAATATGGTATAAGAACAAAATAAATTTTTCAGGTAAAATAAGTATTTTTCCATAAATGCAGTTTTGCCGCCTTTTGATAGCGCACCCACTTTAAATCTAGTTTTTGACATTTTTATAAGTTCAATTTGACAAAATAAAATTCTTATTTTGAATCAGGATATAAAAATATACATTAGATAAAGTTTTGATATTTTTCCGATAACTTTCATATTTTAATGAATAGTAAAAACACGCTATATTTTAATTAAAAACAATTTTTTTCATCGTAATATCTTATGTGTTTAAATTATAATATTGAATGGCTTTAAAGTATAAATAGAATATATTTTTACCATTTAATATAATGTATTCCATTATCATTGATTTTACCTTGAATTCGTAGATTAAATCAATTCAATCTTTTGCAATGTTTTAAAGAAAAACTCATTTTCTTTCGACAACGGGATTAATTTTAATTTAATTTATGCATATTTTGTGTATTGAATTTGGAAAAATGGATTCCATATTTTAAATCAGTGGGTCCAAATTATGTTAATAAGCTACTTTTTATTTTTGGGCATTGTGAATAGTAACTACGGGAAATTTTATTTACTATAGTTAAAGGTAAATAGGGTAATTAAGGGTAAATATAAGACTATAAAATTACCCTAAAACTTGGAAAAATATTATTGGATGGATAAAAGTAGACCCATATAACCTAAGGGTCATATTATATTCATTTTATGGACTTTGTTCCATGAAAATAATTTAATTATTATTAAAACCAAAGAATGTGACAACATGTCACTTTCTTAAAACTTATAAGTCTATTAATTTTAATTTAGATATAAACTTCATGAAACTTCAAAAATGAATAGTCTCAAGAAATATAATACAATTATATACATCATAGGAATTTATTTAGCATTTTTAGGGATTAGATAATTATCATTTATTATGACACAAAGATGATGTGGTAATTGTCTTATTAATGAAATATTGACATAATTGATGTCATAAATGCCAAAATAATTGTAATTTGAGACTTTTTATTACTTAAATTAATTTTATAGGTTAATATGACATGGTATTGATGACATAAGTAACTTGGTTAGAAATTATCATTCTGTTATAAATTTCATAAAAATCATGTACCAAATAATGTCAAAATTGACATAAATTAGTTTTTAAAACAAATATTATATTATTAATTGTTATTTAATTCCTAAAAATCTAAGGTTCGGCCAAATGACTTAGATAAGGATATATATATTAATAATAAACAACTTGGGGTTCTTTTGGCTTGTTATGGTAGGTTTATTAACCATATAATGTAAGAAAACAAAAAGACACGGTAAAAGTTAAATTATTTAAGTTAGAGTTAAATCTAAATGATAAGGTTAAAATAATAACCTAAAATTGTCTAAATCCTATTGGATGAGAGGATTTAGACCCATCCCCACATTATCTTCGAAATAAGACCCTTTGGAACCTTTATAAGCCGAATTTGACCTTAATATAAAATAATATTTTGAGATTTTCCTAAGGTGCCCCTCTCCTCCCTTATAAAAGGGCACCTCCTCCCTCTCCTCCTCACACCAATTTGAGCATTCAAGCTCGGCCAACCCCTGTAAAAATCTCTTATCCACTTCCCTAGTATCATCCTAGAGGTCCTGGTCTTCTTCAAAGACCATCCTTAGTTCTCCAAGTGGAGGTTAAGTGAAGGCGCGTCAAAAAGATGTAATATCCATTACCGATCTTTTTCAATTTCTTTCTTCTTCAACTTCTTATTATTTAGTTGTTTCATTTTAAAGTAATAACATTAATATTTCTTATATACTGATATGTTATTATAAATATGAAACAACTCTAATTAACCTTCTATCCATCCTACGGAAAAAGGAAATCATCGTGCGTGCGTACGTACGGAATACCGTCTCCACGCCGTGGTGTAATCTATTTTCCGCCACCACCTTTATTGGATGGCTATAATGATGTAATGAGTAACTATATATGATTATTATAAAGTTATATTGATAATTAAATAGTATACATACACTTCAACACAATTCCACGACCATGGGAACGATATCATCGCTCGTGCGTACGTACGGACTACCGTCTCAACGACAAGATGAGATTCATTATCCATGTTAACCATTCCAGAATGATTATAAAGTATATATAATGAATAATAATGAAATATATGAAATGTTAAATCTACTGGATTTATGTATATATATATGTATGTCATCTGCTTACTTCCATTCAAGACAATAAGGAAAGGAAAACAGCGTTCATGCATACGTACGGACTACCGTCTCCATGAACGGTGTGTTTCATTTCATTTATCTATCTATTATATATATATATATACTGAATATATATGATATATAAATCATGTTTTATATTCTGGAAGTAATTAAATCATGATATAAGTAATAATATTGTTAAGAAATACATGGCCAAACACCTACGATAAATGAAACGATTTTACCCAAAACGCTTCTTTAACTTGGAATTTGCAAAAGAACGGGTAATATAAAGTCATAAGTGAACCATATATGATATCATAACAATGAATATGATTCTGTAATAAGTTAATGACATTATTTAAATCATTATACAGGAGGTTCGGATACATACAAATCATATCAGAATAAGGTAAGGGAAATATCATAATCTCATTTTTATTCGAGATTGTTTATTCTTTGGTATTTACTGGGGTGTATTTTATCATCCACATCTATGTTTCCTCAATATGTAATATTATTTCCATACACCTACAATTGTTTAAATCCAATTTTTCCCTTTCGGTGAGTTTTTAGTAAAGGATATGAAAGGAATCTTTTGTCGTTTTTGGTATGAGGTACTTTTTGACTTTTCCGACAAAAGTAAGAGAAGAATGTTTTTTTAACTTATACGGCATGAATGGATTTTTAAAACATTATTTCCAAGAAGCTTACTTTACATGTTTTCATGTTTATTTTTAATCAACTTCTTTTAGTTTAGAATTGTACGACATGTTAAGAAAGGAAAAGTTTTTTTGAAGCAGAAAGGATATTTTCTTCAAGAATGGAGTTCAAGTGTTTTATCAAAATTATTTTCTATCTAAGATAATAAAGGGTTTTGTTTCTGTCCCTATTATTACATTTATTTGATTATGTTGTGATGGAATTATATTTTTATGAATTACTTTATCTTATATGAATTGTTTTATGATGTCACCATGTTTAAGATTCCCATTTTTATTATATGGGTTATGCTATGATGTATGGTTTATGATTTTGTGGCACACATAAGAATGGTATCATCATGAGATGGGTGGGACCTATATAACCCTCCAATTCATTGGGTAAAGATTTTATATCTCATGAGATAGACATGACTGGAATGGTAGGTTATAGCGGTTCAGTGAAACAGGACTGAAACGAGGGTGACTCGGTTCAGAAATGGACTTTGTCCACTAAGATAGTCTTGGCAATGAGTCTTGACTAATAAGATATGATTCTCTATGATTGTGTGTGTATTCAAAAAAGTTTCTTGTTTTATGGTATGATTATTGGGATTTCATTTCACTACTATGATTTATCCCATGTTATGAAATTATGATCTCTTTTGCAGGTTAAGATTTCCAAAAGTTATGTGCTTATGTATATGATGTGATTGATATTTCTTTGTTTACCCTTACTGAGCATTTGAGCTCACCCTTTTATATGTTTTCTTCTCCCCAGGATTCAAAGCTAGGTTTTAGGTAAGAAAACAAAAGGGGAAGATATTTATGGGAGATGTTGAAGATCATTCACCATGATTAGAAGATTATATCTATGAGTTTCCAAAGACACTAAACCATTACGGTCCTTATGTGTTTGTTTTAATTATGTATCAAGTATTTCGCAAATGTAATGTCATGTCCATGTATGTTAGGCTTCGGGTCTCTACAAGAATTAATGATGTTGACTTGGAATTTTGAAGTTTTTATGACGCGTCATTAATTTAGGAAACAACTGCACCGTCGCCATGCTGCAGTGGATGTTTCCATAAATGAAATAAAATTAACTGGTTAATTTATTTTATTTTATTTTACTTAAAAAGTCTGAAAATTAACCTTTTTCCCTCGACCTGCGCCATGTGAGGTTAGCCTCATTCTCAGGTAAAGTCGTCATCCCGGACGCAACGATGCACTTAGATTTTTAATCAGGGCATCCGTTTGGAAACTGCCACAACCGCGCACAAGTGCCGGCTCACTTAACTAAAAAAAGTTCAAACCACCATTCCAGGCTCACTAGACCTCGAAATGATGTGTCGTCTTCATGCCCGGTCTCGAAATAATTCCATATAATATTTAAAAATAATAAATGGAAAATCCGAGACATTACAATTTCATCATTATGATGTCATTAAACATACTGAAAAATCAAAATTGTATTTTTACTATTTAGGATAAATTCAAATATTTTAGAAAAATCCAAAAAATTCACCCTAACAATTTTTCAACATGAATAATTAAAAAATGAAATAATATTTTTGAAATTTTTTTCCTATATATTTTTAATTTAATTTTGAAATAAAATCATAATTTATTCCGAAAAATGACTTTAAATGTATAACTCATTTAATGACATATAGAGAAATTAATAAAGGTCCCATAAAATTAAATTATAATCATAATTAATATCAAATAAATTTATGAATACATTTTATGAAAATACATTTCCATTTTAAATTATTAAATTTATCATAAAATTGTAATTAAAATATTAATGTCACGCAAAAATACGAATACATATACTATGTTTGTTCTTTCAATTTTAAGAAGTCTAGATTATATTTATACATTAAAGGGTGAAAGTTCAACTTTTTTGGATATTTTATTATTCAATACTTTTCATTACTATTCATAAAGGTATGTAACTATTCAAAAAGGGTATGTTACTATTCACAACAAATTATGTTCATCTTAAAGAATCCAAATATCTTACTGAATGCATCAATGCATGTTAGTTTTTCAAAAATCAAATTACAGAAGTGGAAAAATTATATTTACTGGCTAGGTTATAACATGGTGGTGTTTTGTGGAGACTATGTGTTTCATGCATTCAATATTAAATCTATTTTTAAATTATTGGGGTGTTAAATATTTCCATAATAAAAAAAATTTCATCCTCGAAATTTGTAATTAAACTTCAAATGTTAATTGTTGATACTTGAAAATTCATTTATGGGAAACCCGCTTTGGAAATATGGTTAATAAAATGTCTTAATAAAATGAGATTAAGGGAAATTAAGTGGTCACAAAAAAATTATTATCAATAGGGTTACATTAGTTGGAAGTAAAAACCTAGACGTGGTAGAAAAATCTAACTATGATGTTCTGATGGAACTTGATAAAGAACATGTCTTGATGAATGTTTATTACAAGAAAACTATAAACTATTGAAAAAAATAATTGATCTATATTATCAATGATTATGATAATATGGCTAATTTTTTTTGAAGATCTTCTCTTTGTGTGGAGGTATATTCCATTATATAAGAGTTTAAATGCACGTTTTTATTTACAAAATCATTCTTTGATTTCACCTTAAACTATCTATATTTATCACTTAGCACAAGTTACCCCATTTGGTGAAGTAATACATTAACATCTAAAATATCGTACAACTTTCAACTTAAACCATTTCATAAATGGGCTCACATTCCTAAATATAATGATTCAACGCAATAAATTGATGGTCTCAAAATTTTTTAGATGAATATACCATTTATCTAAAATCAACAAGATGCGACTCTAAATTTTCACATTCCAAAAATGTAAATTTCTTCCTCACATATCCTTTAAAATATGGTAATAAGTGAACTTTCCAAAATACCTTATTTGGACAAATCATTCATCCTTACAAATGATATTGGGTATATTCCTTATATCCAAAAATTTTGTAAAATCCATCATTGAGAGCCTAAACCACTTGTCGATATATCAATAATCAATTTTTATGTAGTAAGTACTTATCCAAATCAATCATTTCTTTATAATTATGTTTATCATAAATAATATATTAAGTGAATTCATTACCTCAATCATGTGTTTTTTAAAAATAATATCTTTTTTCAAAATTAATTTTCCTTTGTAAGATTTATCATACGACCTCAAATCCTAAAATGAAATTGTACTGTAGTACAATCCTTATATATCTCATAATTCTTATAACCAATAAATTACTAAAAAAATATTCTAGTGAAACAATTATTGACTTGGAATATTAATCACTCCACTAAATCTGTTGTATCATCATAACATGATCATTATATTTGGGGTATATTCCTTTGACTCTTGGGACATTGAATAATATAGTGTTCAATCACTATGCAGTTATAGCACTGAATATAGGAAATTATTTCCATTTTATTAAATTATGAGCATGGTGGAATTTTTCTCCAAAAATGAATCAAACTTCATTTATGCTCAAGTATATACCAATGTGTTTCCTTCTAAAATTATAGTATGTGGGAAAAAACATATTTCCCTTCTTCAGTTTATCCTTGTTTTCCCTCCAATCATCTTTTTCTTTTTCTTCCCTTCGTTTCCAAAAGACTCAGATAAGTCTTTACATACCTTTTCAACACATGATATCATTTCATCATATTATGAGGATACTTGGGAGAAAATATTTCTTTGAAATTATGGCTTAAAACCATTTGAGATATGACAATTCTTACTCTTCGCATCACATGCATTTGTGATGTTTTCATTCCTTATGTTAAGTGGAATTTCAAATAAATTTCATAATATATATTATATCATGACATTATAAACTATATGTGACTCTAAACATGGTATATAAAATTGCATAAATTTATCCATCATAAATCCTATAACCATATACTTTGGTTAATTTTCCACAAAAATCCATCATAATTGTTAGTAATAATAATATTAATTTACCAAATCATATCCACCGGGAGTATCGAACCAAGATACTAGCAAGTCCAGTTGTCATGCACCCGATCTTGTTTAGGTCTATCTCAATGAGTTGTTTTCAGGTTTTACCTCTAGATACATCTACGCTAGAGCCCCCATTAATTGTTCACATCCAGACAGGAATATATTTTCCTGATAAACCACATAATCTATTCCTTACCAAAATTATAGGATTTCATTTTATTCTTCTCCCCAAATTCTATTGTAGGGGTTTTTTTCACTAATCATATCTTTCTATATCTAGTTTCCATGTTTTCTACTAAACATCCTTTGATACCAACTTTAACACCTGAACCACATAAGCCTGAAGACAATGAATTATTTTAATACATTTATATGAATATATGGAATAAAATCCCGAATGACCGAGATGTATAGTAGTTTTGGAAAACTAGATACATACATAGGTTCAAAATTATATCCTGAAATGAAATAAAACATTTCAGTTTTATTGGTAACATCCTCCCCTCCAAGATTATCCCTACTAGTTAGTCATAAAATATTTCCTCATGTCTTGAAAAAATTGAAAGATAAGGAAGGGGCGATCTTAAAATATTTGTATGGGTAGGCAATACAGTGGAAGATTTCATAAACATAAACATTACACATGTCGAAAAACTAAAAACAAATGCCTATTAAAAATAAAATTGAATAGAATATGGCAGGAATTTGAAATGAGTAAACACTTCTATAATAAAACAAAATCATGGGGCTTCTAGTAGTCGAATAAAAAAATGAAATATGAATTTATAGTTTCATAAATATTAAATTTAATATTATGGAAATTATAAAACATACCATCAGGGCCTCATCCAAGACATCTAAAAATGATTAAGGCCTCGACCAAAACAACATATCAAATTTGGAAAGGCATATACCAAGTCCACATCTGTTTCTCTCATTATACCTACTGATTCATCGAGGGGATGTAGTGGGACCCACCCATCACATAATAAGTCCAATTAATTTTTAATATGAATGGGGATAATCATAAATAATATATACATCCATATTGAAACTAACATATGAAATATAAAAGACTTTCCCTGATCATTAAACATATATAGGTACCATTCAGAGTAAATTGGTGAATAGATTTGAGATTGCACATCCACTGTAAAATTAATCAAAAACAATTAAATTAAATATTTCATATTTTATCATAATATATTAGTCCTAATAATACATAATAATCATAAAGGGTGTCGAAACAGATTAAGATACTCTTATAAAAGCATCGAGTAACTATAGAGATAAAAACAGTTTTATTTTGAAAAGAAGTATTCTTTTAGAAAAGATATTTTATAATATAGAAAGTGAAGTAATATAGTTTTTTTAAAATAAAATTATTGATTTTATAATGATAATGGTTTCCAACAACAGACTATAGAGTGACCTTGAAAATAGGTAGGAATTTGAAAACTTCCCTTAAAACGGTCTTGAATTTCAGAAGAATTTAGAATGTTACTTTTAAAACATGTAACACTCTATAAATAAGGAAGGATTATGGTTGATGAAAATATATATATAACACTAAAAAATAATTTATTAGGATTACATAATAATAAATTTGAATTTCAATGAGGTAATTAGACAATGAATGTTTCCCGAATTAAAATGGATGTTCGGGTAGAAATCCCTTACTGCATAGTAATCAATCGATGTGTTTTCACAAAAATTAAAAAATATCAAATGAAAAATTTAAAACCATTAAAATAAATATATTAATTATATATGACACTAATGGGAAGTATATATACACCATTCACAAGTATTAGTAGTGAATATGGAAAATTTCACAAAAATGTAAGTGTGATGGAAAAACCCTTACATTAAGTCCTACAGTGTTCATCCCATGAAATTAGTGCCATGAATAACTAAATTAAATTCATTAATTAATATTTATGGAACCTCATATTTGTGTAATTTATATATTATAACCTTATTATGTTCATCTTTTTACTTCTTGATGGGTTTAAGAGATTCAATATTATTATTTGGGAGCGTTTTCTTCCTGGTCGGTATACTTATACAAATGAATGGAGAATAATGTAAAATAATGATGGTTATCTATAATTGAATTTATATGTTATTATTGAACATAAAAAACGTTTCATGATTGTAAATTCTATTTTTTTTAATTGGGGGGAAGATTAGTAATTTTCTAATTTATTTAATGAAAACCATTTGGGTTAATTGGCTGTTTTTGAACACAACGAACTCATTTTTCTTTATAAATCAAAATCACGTGTAAAAAAATATTCCTTAATCATATATGATCCATAATACATATATTTTAGTTTTTTTCAACAATAATAATGGTTTCATAACCAAAATTGAATACTTTAATAGATATTGAGAACCCGTCAACCATGAATGTGATAAATTAACACAAATCGGATTGTGTTTTCATTTTTAGTACAAGAAGAGGGGAAAATAGAGATGATGATGAATTATTATAATAGAATATTAAAATTAAAATTAATTTATCATTATGTAATTTTAATAGCATTTATATGAGGTTAGATAAAAATAAATGAAAGGAACTCAAAATAAAAGAATGTTGAGAAACCCCTCATGAAAATTTGACAGCCAAACGACAACGCTTGATATTTAATAAAATAATTTGATGAAAGATAAAGGGTATCACATAAATTTTAAATAACATATAAATCATTGGGGATATTAAATTTAAAATCCCAACATAAAATAAATTAAATTAAAATATACTAACATAATAGTACTTCTTGAAAAAGAGAGACATTTTGAGACGAAAATTATGCAACGTAAAAGCTTTGAAACGTGGTTTTAGAAAACATTAAAAAGAGATGGGATAGGGGTAAACCATTCATAATCAAACAGATAATGTAATATAGATATAGAATAATTTTTAAATAATAATATGGTATGAAATTTTGCAATACATACCACATAAATGAAAACTTGGATGGAAAAGATATGATGAGAATTCTCTTACCTTGTAGTGTAACTCCTTAGATTTGAAGGCTCAGACCATTGGGACTTGATGACACCTTGATAGGACTAATATGTAGGAAATAATACTACATATTTAATTATGATTAGTTTGTAATGAAATAAATTTAAAGAATGAGTGGGTATTTATAGGAAATGAGAGGGAGATTTTTTATAATTTAAAGGGACACCTCATTAGTGGTTTCTGTAAAAAAATGGGATTTTCCAGTGTATTTTCCCATGGTGTTAACCTCTTGGTAAACCGCACATCATATTGTACAATACAAAAGTCTCCTAGAATTTTATAGTAATTATTACATCATTATGTTGTCATTAAACATACCGAAAACTCAAAACTATATTTTTACTATTCTTTAAAAATTCAAATATTTTAGAAAAATCCAAAAAAATCACCTTAACTATTTTTCTATACGTAGAATTAATAAATTAAATCTATTTATTGAAAAAAAATCAATTATTTTTAATATAATTTCAAAATTAATCATATTTTAATCCAAAAAACAACTTTAAAAATAGAAATATTTTATAACACATTGGAAAATTAATCAAGGTCCCATAAAGATATCTTATAACCATAATACACTAATGTAACAATTTATGAATACTTTCTTTTGAAAATAATGATCCATTTTAAATTTCTATTTTTATAATAAAGGTTTAATTAAAATATTTAGTACATGAAAAAAATACAAATTCATATACTATGATTGTTTTTTCAGTTTTAAGATTTCTAGATTTTATATATACATTCATGGGTAATGTTTATAATTTTTTAAATAATTTAAAATTCATTACCATTCATTACAATTCATAAAGGTAGGTAACTATTCATAAGGGTGCGTTACTATTCCAAAACAATTAAGTTTTTCTTATCAGACTAAAAATATCATACTAAACTCAATCGTGTATGTCACGTTTTCGAATTTAAATTTATAGGAGTGGAAAAATTATATTTACTGTCTAGGTCAAAACAATGTGGTGTTTTTTAGAGACTTAGGGTTTCATGCATTCAATAATAAATATATTTTTATATTCTTGGGTGGTTCAATCAACTTATGAGATAATGATTATTTATATAAGTGGAATATGCAAGGGATACAAATATTTTATTCAAAATATTTTTTGTATATGATGTACCATGATACCATTATAATAGATCATGCAATGATTCCCCTTTTAGAAAATATTTATAAAATTAAATATTTGTTATGAAGAGAAAACCTAGGTAACCTAGTCCTCCCTAACATAATGAATTTTGAAACTAAAAACTACAACACACTCAAAGTGGTTATTGTAGTTTTTTTTAATATTTATATCATGAAATATATAAGATCATTCGAAGCTAACATTCCAATCAATATATTCAATTGGGAGTTGTGTAAGTGATCTAATAAATTTCTTGTAATGGTCCCGTACTTATATTTTTGTTCTATTATTTTCATTTTTGTATTCAATCATCCCTATGGATTATTAATCATCCTATATCCCAACATAATATAGTTCAAAAGCCATGTATATATCCTGAAAATAATAAATAATACAATCAATTTGTAAATATATCCTGGGGTATACCACTCTAATAATCTATAACTGAGTCCATAATAAAACATATAATCTTCTCCAAATTAGGGGTATGATCTAAACAATGAAGTAGAAATTATCATCGATGCAGCTCTATAAAACTATGTTACATCTTCAATATATAGACATCTGAAAATATACAAAAAAATAGGCTCATATATAGGGAAGAAATTATATGAATTTTCGTGTATTTTAATTATTATATAGGCAATTTCGTGTCCCTCCACTGATATTAGAAATCCAAACACTATACATACTGATATATAATAACACTTATATACTAAAAACATTAGATGATTTTTGCAAAATGTTATTTCCTCACTCTCAAACTCTATAATCTGATAATTGTGGCACTATAACACTAACTCTTAAACACATTGATTGATGAATGGATAAAAATAACAACCATTGAGACTCTGGTAAATCATTAAAACACCCACATATACCACTAAATTTTATGTCACAAATTCATTCATAAAAATTCATTCATCATTTCTTGAAATAGTTTATACCCCTTGTGTCGGTTGTTTTTCTCTCTAACCTTGATATAGTTCTCTAATTATAAAACTTGATAATAACTTTTACCGAAATACCACCCAATCATTGTCTCTAGGTTTGGATTTCAAATCTATATGTAAATGTGTTCGTCTAGATCCATCAATCAAAATTAGACTTCATCTTCCACTTAAACCAAAGCCTACTACATTAAGTATAACTACCTAGACACCTCCTTCAAAAACAAAGCATTTGATTTCAATCTATAGGATCTAGATATAGTGAAAAGGATACACCACTCTAATTTCAATATTTTATGTCTCCCAATTAGTCATAACAATTATCCTTATGGGAGTGATATTTTGTTTGAAAGAATAGAGATATAAATGTTCTTTATATTAAGATATTCAAGATACAGTAATAACAATATATCTTTTTGTAGGATACCACGAAAAAACTTATGAAAATGTAATCTGGTCTGCATGTGTGGTATCATTAGACTATATTTTACTAAATATATCATGGTATTGTGTATTTTATTTCTTGATTTGGGCCACATCCTCCCATATAGATTCAGTAATTATAAATAAATTAATTTATTCATTTAGAAATATTCGGACTTAATAAAGTGTTCAATTAATGTAAAAGTAACCTATGCTAATTTTTTGCTGATATGAGATGGGTCATGATATAGTCTATCATCATTATTTAATGAATAAAATAAATTATTTCCTTTATAATGAAAGTGTTTGAGTTTTTGGGACATAACTATAACTACCTAAACACATTTGAAAACACTCTTCATTATTGATAACTATTTTTTAAATGATAAATGCATTGACACCCCATCAGTGATGAAGAATCCAATCAATATAACTGTAGTTCCATAACTTTTGTATTCCCAAGAAGGTATGATATATTAATTACTAGGTATTTATTCTTAATAGAGTATAAATCATGGTGTTAAAGATGGAATTATCAGTAATAAAGGTCAACCATTATTATATTGTTCATGTACAAATTGATACCGTTTAATATAGATAACATGATACATGTCTTTTAAACCTTTTCTATTTCTCATGTGATGAAAAACATAAACCAATAAGTGGTTTTACAGACTGTTAATTCAATTGGCCATCATATATATTATATTTTGAGGATAATATTTTTATATCATAAAAAGATAGAGCCCAATAACATTACATTATATGCCAACTTAATGTGTGGAATACCTAATTTGGAATACATTTTGATTCAATTTAATCTAAATAGATTGGAAGATGATATAATTATTTCCAATGTATCATATTAAATTAAATACTAATATTAATGTTTTTAATGACATAATCTCTATTTAGAAATTGATATTACATTTTCATGATAATGTAACATGAACCAATTCTCAAAACATTTAATAAAAATAACTTAATATATAGTTTTTGTTGCAACATATGTTATAAGATATTTTAGAATACATCATTGGACACTAAAAACAATGTATCGTAGACTGTGTACGTGATATTTTTTGAGATATTTTAATATGAGATACATTTCATTACAATTCATTATGAGACAACATTTTGTGGGATTAATCAATTATAATTACATAATGTTTTTACCATAATAATGTGTTGGTTCTATAAGAAGAATAAGACATTTAATATTTTGGCTATTTATTATTATAGGTTATAATATTTCGATAAATTCTATGAATTTCGTATTAAATTCTATGCCTCCGTTAATTTATAATGTTTCATAATTTTTTTATTTTTTATAAAATAATTAATGTAATTATTTATTTGGTATATACATTTATAATACTCATAAATATAAATTTTTTATGAATTGTGAGTATTATTTATTCTTTTGTCTACGATAAAAATTAGATATATAAGATAGATTTATATAATACATGCTAAGTGTGATATCAAATGGAATTGTTCTCGAATGCCATAAAAATTGATTTTTATTTGATTTAATAGTTAATAATAGTTATTTAATACAATATGTGTGTATTAGGTTTCAATGTTTCATTATTTTAATTCCCTTTTGAGTAAATACTACAT
Source organism: Viscum album (assembly GCA_963277665.1). Taxonomy (NCBI): domain Eukaryota; kingdom Viridiplantae; phylum Streptophyta; class Magnoliopsida; order Santalales; family Viscaceae; genus Viscum; species Viscum album. Next base: position 561,914,309 of record OY728158.1, read on the forward strand.
TTTATAGGGACTTGGGTCCTAGAGGATTATGCCTTTTTCTATAAGGGTTATGAGTTATTTATCTATCGATCTATTTCTAATCATGTAAATATTATCAATCTCATATAGCACTTGTACTTTACATAATAATGTTCATGTAACATATTCTTTAGATTCATTTGAATATTTACGAATATGTTTAGCTTCTTATTTTTGATAAGTAATAAAAACATCATGTATATGTAAATAGGTACACAATAATTTAATGTGAACACATTAGATTTTTGAACGTAATACGGAATCAAAAAACAAAATCATTAGAGGAATTAATAAATAAATTAATAAAATTTTTGGTAATAAATTTTCATTTTATTCCATGCTTTTAGTATGATGGTGATGTAATCTAAAAATTTTCATATATTGAAAATTAAACCCATTTAAGAACCAATGTGTCAAATTCCAGAAAATAATTAATATCTAAGACAATGAGCATTCTATTAAAATGACAATTACCTCTAAGTTCCCATGTATGATATTTTATAAAGTAATCATGTAACATTTTGACCTTAAAAATTAGTTATCTTATTCATAAAATTAAATTTGTTTTACACTTATATGGGAAACCCTAAATATTAAGATACTAAACATATATTTCTTATTGAATCCCTATAATGGATTTGAAAAAATAGTTATCCACTAAACATTCCAAGAGTCATATATGTTGTGATTAGTAATAGTAGTTTACCAGGTATCATAATTCCTAATTTACATGTTACCTAGTGTGGGTAGAATTTAATTATTGGTTTTTGATCACTAAATAAAAACAATATATTTGGTTATCATTTTAATTTGTAGAAATTTTAGTAAATTTCAATGAAGAAATTATAAATAATACTATAATCCAGAATATAAGGACCGGTTTTTTGATACGGAATGAAACATTATAATCATATTTATTTTCAAAAATGGTGTGACCTATTGAAAAGAACCATGTTGGTATCCTGGTTTGACAAGTGTATTCAATGAGAATATGTCTAATAATTTAATAGATTATGTTATAGAGATCAATTTCTACGATTTTTATTCATGAGTATTGGATGTACAATGTTAATAGCATATTTTAAATGACAGACATATAATCAGATATAAGATAGAATTTATGGAGGGAATAATATATATTCATGTTAGTAATGTTGTAAGAGTTCCCAAATTATAATACATTCCATAAAATATAATTACACCAAATGTATTATGAAATAAATTTAGAACATTATTTATATCCATCTCAAAAAAATACTATTATTTCTATGTCATAGTTATAATGGAACCAATTTTTGTTCATTAAGAAGAACAACAATGATTCATTATATGAGGTCTAAATATTTCATAGAATTGGTATTATGATAAATGGTTTATACATTAATTATGTGGATAATAATTTTTATTTCATTCAGAATAAGAGGGTTTTGGTTGATTCATTTACCACCTGAATATAGAATTGACCTCACAATTATATTGATGAGAAATGGGTCCAAATACTTCAAAGATATGTGTCATTGAAACAACATGAACATGAATCATTTAAATATTTTTGAATCTTCTTGGCATAAATAAATGACCAAATCATATTTTTGGGGTAAGTTGAAAGGGCTATTTTGATCTTGTTTATCATAGATACTGATGTATATAAACTAAAGAGTGGTCAAGAATGTTCTAGTTTTAGATATTTGTTTATGATTATTATTATTTTAGTCAACAAGGATTCATGTTTCTGAAAAGACATTGGTTTAAAACTTTTCAAAACATTAAATAGATTCTAAATAATACAAAGAATCAGATAAGAAAAGGTATTATGATTCTTCATTCAAAATGAGGTGGTTCCTACTTGATACCGGAATTCCTTGACCATCTAAGAGATTGTATTATACTTCAAGACATACCCCTCTTTAAAAATAATAGTGTAATAATGTTCGAAAAATGTGGATTTGTAAAATTTTAGTCACGTTGCAATTGATGATGAATATATGCAATGGTACCATTTCATTTCATGGTTATTATATGGTTACTATTACATTCCAATGGAATCATGATAGATTTAAATCATTTATAAAGACATCATAAGATATATTTTATTTGAAAAATCCTTTATTTCATTTTATCTGGATTTGGGCTGTGATGTACACTAATAAAAATTTTATTTTGATAAGTATATCCTCATATAAGAAAAAAATTATCATCCTAAAGAAAATGAATGTTATTAGATTTACAATGTTCAAAAACATAATGTGTTTCTGACCGAGCATGTTTTTTTCCAGAACAATCACATAAATCGAGGGGTTAGTGGGAGGAATATGTAACATAGAGTTGTTTAAAATTATGAAAGAGTACATTTTCCTGATTTTGAAGATGATTTTATCGCACAATGAGTTGTTGTAAAAGAACAGACTTGGTAAACACGAGAACATTGAGGGTTTAATAAGATTCCTTAAGAAATAATGAGATATCAATTTAATGAAACTAATGAAGATGATGTCTAATCATAATTATAACATGGTTAAATGACAAAAATGTGTGATACCCATGACGTGCAAGTGGGGTTTCATAAATAAAGTTGAATTTTATATTTGACTGGCTTCCTATAATTCTTTTGGGGAGTCTAATGTTTACAATATGATTCATAGTATTTCCTATTAAGAGTAAAATTTTCACTATATGATGATACTATAAATTAAGATATTTCATGGAATAACAGTTCGTTTTTAATATTAAATATTTAAAATGGTTGTAAAAACAAATTTTCCTAATTTTAATGTAATGAATGATTTCCATGTCATAATACTAAAATGTTTTGAAATTAATTTTTTTTTCACTTAATGTATTTTCATTAAAATTATAAATTTATAAGCTAAATAAAAAATTTAAGAATATGAATATCTAAATATAATTTTATATAACATATGTTTTTTTGAATAATTAATATATGATATTTGGGTATGTATGATAATTTTTGGGCCTGTAGTTTTTTTCAAGATATTTGATGTGGAGTACAAAATAATTATCAAAAATGTATATCTAACATTGAACCCTTTGAGGATATTGTTGGGGAATGAATTTTATATGAATGTTGTGGGTGAATCACCCTACATATATGGTATGAATATCTAATGAGTTATATCAAAAAGGATGTTTTCTTTAAATCAAAACTTACACATTGATAAGTTTATAAAGTATTTTTGCATGGAAAATTCACAATAGAGTATTCACAAGTGTCACATAGAAAAAATAATATAAATATTAATGACATTTTTAATGAGTTAAAAAGGATGTATATAATTAAAAATTAATCTTACATATTCTCATTCATATATTCTATGTTGTGTACATTTCATGATGTCAACTATTCTCTTGTAATTACAAGAAAATACACATACAATTATTGTTAGAGACCCTATGTTGTTGTGAAAAAAATCTTTTTGTATGTGATAATGATGAAAGATATTCTAATTTTCTTTAAATGAGTTGATAGGCCAGTATAAATGTTTATGTAAATGAAATATTTTAATATGATAGAGATGATATCATCTCTCAATCATATTTCATACTTTTCTTGAAAGGAATAGATATCAATTTTTTAAGTTATAAATAAGATACCTTTGATAATAATACAAATCCATTGCACATAATCTCATATTATTTTTTGAAGGAAGTTATTTGGAACTATAATTTCATTTCTTCTCTTGAGGTGGTTCTTAGAACCACTGTCAGGATTGAGATTTATTATGAAAATATTGATTCCATTCCTCTAGAAAGGCATCGTTCATCTAAATAAAATAAAAAACTATCTCGTTACAAATATGATATCATCTAATAGACTTATAAAAAGTGTGATATTAAGTCTTATTGGGTGTTTATAGATAACAATGTAGTTAATACACTGCTTAAACCATAAAAATATTAGAATCATTAGTGTCATGTTATGTCTCTTGTTATATGATAGTTTATAGATCCATGTAAAAGATTCATAATCTAGCATAAATTATACTTTTTCAAATTCTATTTATAACTCATTATTGTGTGTTTTAATTTAAATTATATTCATATAGGAATAATAATGTCCAATCCAGGTAGGAATTTGACTTCGTTGGTTTTGATTACCTATAATAGACTTTTATAGTCCTAGATTATATGTTATCACTATTAATGATTTTTTATTATGACACTATTATTATTAATTTTCCTTACATTTTTATGTGATAATTTATCGAGAACATATATCCTTTTTAAAGACCATAATAATTCTTTACTATGATAGTAAACTAAATATTCCATGAAACAACTCCTGAAAAATTTTCTATGGTTGGAATACATTGTCTGATGGGACAAAGATGAAACATGATATCATGTGTAGGAGGTTCAGAAGACCTTGAGGCACTTTATCATGGTGTTTTCCATATGTAATCCAAAATATAGGAGGTTATGGGAATAGAATCATCAAAGAGGAAACCCATATTTCCTTTTGTTATTTGATGTTATGATATCCATATGTGTGTATTGATTCATAGACTAAGGTTTTAATAAATGAATTTCTTGAATCGCACACTTTGATTTACTAATAAAAACAATGATAACATAATATTCCAGTGATGTAGCATGTGTCAGGTCCATGAAATGTGACATTGCATTAATGGATAAGGTTAGAAATGATTTATTCCCTATATCATTTGATGAATATGCTATCTTAGAAATTTTTTTGGGAACATAATTGGATTGATAAATCTATATCCATGGTGATTATTGGGTGAGTTCATTTCTGAAATGTCAAGGAATGATTCATCATGCATATAGGTTGTGGAACCTCCATGAACCCTACTTCATTAATGATATCATAGTCAAGAAAACATATTCCATGATAAGCGTTCATAGGATCATCAATGTCATTACAAGTTTAATAGCTTTCTTCATGATGGAAAAATCACATTTATTGAATCTTATAGTATACATTAGGCGGTTATTATAAATTTCTCATAGAAAGAGTCCAAGAGAGTCATATACGTAGTTTATTAACTGTATCAGTAAAATTTATGTAATGAATTTTAAAATATATAATAAATAATTGTTATTTGTCTTAGTAGATAACTATATTTTAATAAATGGTTATTTAAAAGTATAATTGAGTTAAATTATAATAATAATAATTATCTATTTTTATGTCTATGAAATATAAAATTTATTTAATTTATCATAGAATAATTTAGTTACATTTATTTGTTGAATTTTAATTATTTAAGGATTGGAAAATCTCGACAATGGAAATTGGACAGAACATAATAGACCAATTAGAAAATTTTATAATTATTTACCTTTTTAATGGGTTGCATATTTTATATAATTATAAGTATTATTATTATTAAAGGAATTTGGGTAATATAAAAATATTCAGCATTATTAGGGTCTTTTATCTAATATACCAACCCTATAAAATATATAATAACATACTAGCTATCATTATTTACTGAAATACATTTGTTCTAAAAATCGATAGAGAGAGAATTTCAAAATGCCCATAGTGATTTATCAATTCCTCCACTCTCATTCATTAGAAAAAAATAATTATTTCTTCATCCATTTAAAATAATACTGCAATAATGAACAATGAGATATGTAAGTGATGATACCTTAATGCATAGTTAACTAGATCAATAAATGGAGAAAAACTACAAGTTAAATTAATTCTGTTTCTACTAAGAAATAAACTATAAATTATTTGTAAAGAACCTCGTATTTTAATTCAATCATTTTATTCTTGTAAATTAATATAATTCATGAATGTTACATGATATTTTCACCTGGGGAAGAAACAATTTCTTATAAATTATGATTAAAATCTAAGCTAGTCATACAACTTAATGACACTTCCGATGTGACTAGAACATACTAGTGGTATGAGATTTGTCAGAGGATTAATTTTTAGTTATTCATTATTCATTTATTGGTTGTAAGTGTTAAATGTTATTTTAATTATAATTATTCATTTTGGTATCCAAACAACATCACCTATTTCATTTCATCATTTTTCATAACATTATGAGTAACTAGTTAATGATTAAAAATGAAGAATAATTTGATTTATGCTATCTGGAGCTTCCCAATATCTTCATGGAATAAATTAGAGTACACATCATATACTACCTTAATACATTACTAGTACTTTTTTCACATCCTTATCTTAGGATAATTTGATTTAGTTTTAACGAAATTAGATCTACGATCAAACAAAAGTGAATTTGCATCCTGATCTAGATAGATCAATACATGTTTTGAGGAAGTACATATCATGCAACCACTATACACAACCTATAGTCCAACATTTATCACCACCAAGAACATTGGGTGTAAAATATATTTTTTATCAGATATATGAAATATGGATACATATTTTATGGAAATAAATAGTTAAACACATTATATGTTGGATAACACACATTTTAAAAAGAACTCCATTGAGGGAGGAAACTATAATATAACCAAGGTGTGGGATGAAGGAAGAGGTTCAAGACATTACACATAATGTAATTTATTACATACCACGTACTCTTCTATAGGAAGTGTCCCTAGTTCATCATATATAGAACATAAATATATAATTAAACCTATTTTCATGTGTTCTTTGAGTTATTTTTTAATAGTAAACTCCACTCATTTAGATTTATAATTAAATATGTTAAATATATTTTCATGTTTATAATTTAAAACTAAGATAATGTTTGCCCAAATTACTCTTATGTATATATAAATTTGTTAATGAAATTATTTTTCATTAAAAATATTAGATGATTATCTGTTTTAAATTCATGGATTAAATTAGGATAAATTGAAATATTTGGTTGAATTCATGATTCTTTATCTTAATTAATTAACAAATCTATGTAACTAATTACATATCTTTAAAAAAATTCTCATTTTATGTTATGTGGGAGATCATGATATTAGATGCAAACTTTTTATGTTATTGGAATCTTTTAATTAATTTTATTTCAATTAAAATGATTTCCTAAATTTCATCCCCTATATAATATTTTTTATGTTTGTTAATATTCATGGATTATTTTATGTAAACCACCTTTATCCAATCCAATAGATCTCCTCAAATTTTTATTATTAAAATATTATGTAATGATGGATCTACCTATTGAGAAAATGTGGAATGTGTCAAGAATCCCAATAGAATCTGATCAAGGTAATACATATATTAAAATGTGGAATACTACAGCACCAAACATTATATGGTTCAAGGTGTTTTTAAATTAGGTACTAGGGTTAGTTTATAATATTTTTATAAACATACCACTATATAATATCATTTTCATGAAAATTATAATATCGATCTATCATTTTTTAATTAATTATGTTTTTTACTGTCGTATGATAACTTAATAAGTGAACTAACATGAATAAAATATGGAATAAAATACGACCATATTATTTATTGTTTTTATCTAAAATGGTTTATAATTTATTAAAATTCTAACTAATATTAACATGGCATGTGAAAAGATAAAATTGGATTTATGTATATGGAAAAAATTCATCCAACTAAAATATTCAGCCATGATTTCATTCCACTTCTTATGATGTAAATGATATCAATGTTCAATGTGATTAACCATCTCAATCTGGGGTTATTTAAATTAATGTGGAACTTTTTTATTCATGAATTGGGTATATATAAACCTACTTTACAACAAGGGTTGATTTTAAAAGTAGGTATCAATTTAATTAAGAGGAATATGTCAAGGAATTATTTAAATGTAAAATGTTTTTTGATTGGATAGTTCAACTATGGGTTAATGTCGTAGGAAATTTATGCCAACGTAAAACCATTTAGACAACTTGTTGGTCCAATGTATAGGTTATAAAAAGTGGAATAAGGATCTCTTCAATTTAAATATCTAAGTGACATGATATTCTTAAACTAATGTTGAGGGATATTATTTTTCATAAAAGGGGTTGATTTATGGAATGCGGTTGAATTTTAATCTGTTAATATAATTTTTTTAGGAAAATAGGTATTAATTTTCTACAATTAATTTGTCAAAGTGGGAAAATAAAACAAATTCAACAATATAATAGTGATCTATAAATAATAAATATATCTTAATAACTGAAATGGATTTATAGGAACAGTATACTCAATTTCACATTATATTACACCATGAATAGATATTTTATGTGATGGAAACCCCAAAACCTATGTTCATTTAAAAAGTGTCTAATGTTGAATAAGTTTCTCTCTATTTTCATCATTTTTATGATGTCATAGATGTCCAATAATTTATGATATCTTTCATAGAAAATGATTTTCTAATTTAATATGCGGATATGGATGCATATAATATGGTTTCATGATATAAGGATATCTATCAAGAGAAGGTAGGATCAAAGAGATATGAGATCTCAAATTCACATTTCATGAACAATCATTTTGGTTCAGTTCCATAAAGTAATAATGAGGCCAAGATGATTGGATACATTTAAATATTATACAAATTTGGTTTTAATAACACTAATTAGCCATAGTCACATATCATTTTTCCCTAACAACCAAAAACATCTCATTTCTTATTTTTAATTATAAGATGACCAATATTGAGAAGACACTATTACATCATCACAAACTTGTTGTCCAATATGATATAGAAAAGGGGATTCAAAACCCAAATATTATTATGGTCTATAAGAAAGGGAAGAATAAGAAAAATTCACTGAAGACTCATTCCCTGTATGTGGTTCTGGAGTACATTACATACAAGAATAAGATGATCCAATGGAATGGAAATGAACATGATGTGTTGTTTTTTCTTTGGATGGTAGGTCCAGATGAAAGGTAATTCCATGAGCTATGAAACCAAGGGTATGGTTAAGGATATTTTATTATTTAGTGTAATATTTCTGTATCTATATTTTGGGTATTAGTTATATCCGATGATTAAAATATTTCTATACAAATATAGTAATAATGTATTTTTTGGAAGATTACGATAGAAAAGGAGGATCTGTGGGATAAAAATAGAGAAAAGGATGGCTACTCTAGCCATTGGATACTACCTACGCACATCCTTTATATGATTTATTTTTATTTTAGTGTAATATTACTCTATTTCTAATCTTACCAAGAACATTATTTATGTTTCATATTTTGATATGTATGGATTTTTTCTATCCTTTAAAATAAAGGTTTCTATTTATATAATGGTAGAATATGTTATAGAATGGAAAAAATAACTAATTTTCTTTGTGTATTTAATTTTGAATCCCAAATATTAGTAATTTATAACTAAAAAAATAGTTGAGAGTCATATGACACCCAATAATTGAATCACTCTATAAGGAAATAAACACAAAGCGTTTATAATGCTCTGTAAAAAATGTTACTCTGACACTTTTTTAGACATGTATATATGAGATATGATATAATTTTTAACAAAGAGTGATAAATATACACCATATAGTTTTCAATGTAAAATTCCATATAGTTTCTGCACATAGTACACACTGATTTGATATGTCCTTTTCAAGTCGATGCTACAGGTGGATACATGTGCATTATTTCTTTTACTAATGCTTTGATATGGTATCGTCATATATAAATATAAATTTATAGGCCTCAATCAGTTGAAAAACTTCAGGATTTTATGAAATAAGTTTATAATAATCTTGGTATAGAGATATAGAGACTTCAATCATATCACATAGATGAATATCGTATCCAATACATTGTTGAGTTTTTTTTTTGTGATTTTTGATTATGTCTCAACCCGCTTCTCCTTATAATCCATAGTGTAATGGTTTTATTAAAAGTATATACCCTACCTTTTTGTACATGGTACGATTGATGATGATTTATGTATATATTTCATTAACCTTTTGATTATATGAATCACATACAACATTATACTAACTAAACTGAGTACCAAATAAACTAGAAAACAATATCATGTCAACTTATGGAGTGGAAAGGATTTTTTTGTAATATTCTCATGCATGTGGTTATGAATATTTTTAATGGACAATTCAACATACATGGTCATTCCTTTTGGTAAGAAGTGTTTCTCTATAAGGAATCATAAGGAAAAAATGGAACACTACTTTTATAACCCATTATATAATAATGTGAAATTCGTAAGTTATGTTGTATTTCTATATATAGAAACATCCATAAGGAGGACTATTATAGAAATATTAACTTTGATGAAGTTTATGCTTAGGATACAGAAGAGTTAGTAGTGAAACTAATTCCATTAGTTTCCACTGAATAAGTTATTCAGGAAACCCAAATTATAGATAAGATCACAAGAGAGGTGATAGAAGTAGAGATATAGGGGTTTTTAGTCATCGATAGTAGTGAATAATTATTAGTTAACAACGATGATTTCACCACATATAAGAAGGAATTAGAGAGATCATAATATTTAATATTTTTAGAAGACATGAGTTATAAGATGATTTCAATGTATCAAAAAAAATTCTGGATTTTAATCAATATTCTAGTTGATGTAAATATGTTTTCATATAAATTTTAATTGCAGAGAAATTTGGAGATGAAAGGTAATGTGAGTTCCAATAAAACAAATATAGTGGATAAAGGGGTTAGGATACACCAAGTCATCTACTAGAGAATAACATTTTCAGTAGTTTCAATGTTTATATCCACCATTATATTTTTACCAATGATTCTAACCATAAATATATTATTTAAAAAATCAATTTAAAAACAATATTACTTAAAGAGAACCATCAAGAGGAACTGTATATGACACTACCAGAATTATTCATGACTCCATGAAATATAAAAAAGTTATTTAATTTTAATTTTTTCTATTATGGATTAATTATGGAATCTATGAAAAGAAAAATTATATTTAAAGAATATATAGAATAATCTGGATACATTAACAATTAATATGGTCCATGGGTTTAAAATATCATTATTTACTATGTTATTTTTTTCATTATAGTATATGTTGATGAAATCTTACTAACTAAAAATGATATACCAACCATACAAGAGGTTAAGAAATGGTCGATCTTGTTCTTATGCATTATGTAAATTGGTGATGCATCCTATATTCTATGAATCACAATCATTTGCGATAATTATAAGAGGCTTCTGAGACTATGTGAAGGTAAAAACATTAACCATATACTAAAGATGATTGGTATGGAATTAAAATTGAGTAGATTGGTTCTATTTTATCATGGTATACATCTTTAAAATAAAATTTTTCCTCATGAACAACATGAATTGGAGAGAATAGGTTATATCCCATATGATTTAGCAATATGATCAATCACATGTTTCATGTTATGTAAAAGGATTTATATTTCATATTCATTTATCAGGGTAGGTAGATATCATGAAGATCTAGGTGAATATCATTGGGCTATTGTTAGGACTATCTTTAAGTATCTAAAGTAGACTAATCATATATTCCTAGTGTGTGGATGAGATGAAGATCTAATCATTAGGGGTAATACATTTTTTATATTCCAGATATATCAAAATAATATGATGTTAGAGATATATATATCTTGTGTCTCATTTGGGGGCTGTTGATCTGGACATGTTCAATGCTTTTAGTTGTCTCCGATATTATATATTACTCTAAGTATAATGTATATTATAATGTCCTAAAAAAATTATAGTTTCAGAACATTTTATAATAGATTAATTTGCATACTAGCATAAAAGAACATACAAAATATTGTTGTTATAACACTATAATGGTAAATCCCTCAAAGGAGCCAAGGTCATACAAAAGGAGATATCACATACCTTGGAAGATTAATCTTATCAAAGATTTTTCTCAATGTGGTGATGCAAAGGTGAGTTGGGTATCCATAGAGAAAAATATGGAGGTAACCTTAATTAAGGATTTGTTTTAATAGATGAATTTGTATCATGTGAGATCTAGTGGAGTGAATACTATTGTCGATTGGATATATTTCAAGTGGGATTCTCTGTGAGCTAGTTCCCTAGAACCACATTTTTTAGTACATGATTTCTCATTTTCAATATTAATGATGTCTTATTTTCACAATAATATTTTTCCTCTAAAAATATTTATATGTGATTATGTCCTCAAAATCTATTTATTACTTTAAGGGCATGTTATTTCACCATTATGATGAGAACCAAAAGGTGCAACAACATTGTTATTAAACCAAATTTTTGGAAGGATGATATTGTATGATGAGAACCAAATGATACATTCTATTAATGGTGGGAGACCCAAAAGAAGTGGAGAATCATTCTCATTGTGTTTTTGTTTGTAATTATCATTGAAAATAGGTTAGGGAAACAAACCCATAAAATAGAAAATCCATATCTCCCAAAGTAATTAAATGTTCTTCTTTGAGGATGTATGTACTAATCCATTAGCATTATTATTATAATTAATTGATATCATAATGCATTCACTTTGATTTACTTATTAAACTCATAATGAATTATTCTCACTAAACGGTTGGATACATTGAAAGTTTTAAAAGTGATATTGAATTAATAGATAACACAAGAAATGATATATTAGTTTTATAATTTGATAATAGATGATATCTCATGCCATTTTATGGGATTGGTAATACAAACATAGTTCCATTCCTTTGATGTTCGGTGGGTGAGTTCATTTTTTTAAAACTCTAAGAAAGAGACACCAATAATAAATGTTGAAGGAACTAGAATGAAAGATGTTTCATTTGAAATATCATGATAAAAGAATTAAATTATATGGTATGCATTAATATGATGTTGGATATCATTTCGACATTAATATCATTCTATATGGAAGACATGTCACATTATAAAATGATAACTTTGGACATTATGTGGTTATGAATAATGCTATTGATAAATAGACATATTGAGCCATAGATTTACTAAATAACTTTATCAATTGAATTCGAGTAATAAATTTATCATGTTAGAATCAATGAGATTTATTCAGTTTGGTTGATCTCTATAATTTAATTAAAATTTATTCATACGATTCAGTTATTTAAATAATAATAATAATAATAATTTATTTTCATTTTTAGATAATAATTTTTTTGTATTTAGAATATAATAATTTTGTGACATTTATTTATTAAATATCATTATAATGGATTGGTAAATATCAACCAGGGAAATGAGACCAAGCATAATAGACCTATTAGAAATATTATTAATGGTATTAAATTATATTATTAATGAATTTCACATGTCATGTGATTATTAATAATTTAATTATTAATGGTCACTAGTTTTTATAATAATATAAATGAAGGTTTGGGTATTCTGTGTCATTTTCCAACATTAAACATTCCATGATAAATATATAATTATTAATATTTATTAAAATACTTTTGGAGTGCACAAAGTATAGAAAGGTACTTTCTAAATATTTAGAATGAATTTTGTTCTCTTCACCACTAATTGATTAGAGAGAATGTCAAGAGTTCTTCCTCATTCGATAAAAATACTATTATTATAAACTGAAAACGATGAATGTGATCAAGATCTACAATGCATGGACCTGATGAATAAATATTGAATTTATTAAATTATGTTTCATGTGTGGTTCACCAATATAGTGATTCATTACATAGTTTCTAATTAAAAATGGTGGTATTATGAAATATATTTAATCTGATAAAAAAAGAACAATTCAATTTGAGGAAATTCAATGTCAAGTAATAGATTAATTATAAATTACGAGTGAAGTTCCACCATAAACGGTTCAGATATTTTAATCTACTGATGTAATATAATTTCTTCATTGGACTATCATTTTGATCATGTGAATAAATTATTCCAAGTAATGTAATACTAATAGTTATTTTGGTCATACATTCAATGGAATATTCTATTACACTAAGAACCTTTAGAGTTTTCCATAATAAATAATTACAATTCATTATCATTGGATTTCGTAATATATTGAGAATATCATTTTTTGTGGTTTCATTTGATAAGAAGTAGTGATTTATTATTTTATCTAACCATATAAGTATATCCCTTGTATTGTTAAGCATTCATCGATATTCATAGGAGAGTATGATTATGATAAATTTTTATTAACAATGGAAACAAAATTAAGATGCATGAAAATTAACATTAATTTATAGAATTATAATGTAATATAATCGAAATTATATATTTAGGTGGTGGTTAGGTATGTTGTGGATCATGTCACAAGTTGAAGATTAACCATGATTGGATTTTTCATTTTCTGTGATCATTAACTACATCTCAACATTGATTAAATTTGATTGAGAAAATGAATAACCATTATTATTTGAGTTACATGTGATGTGTAGAATGGGATTTTTCACTAAATGGACAGATATTGTCATGCACTACATTTCGACCGTCTCCTTTAGAATCAAGGTCAATGGGGATCTCAAAAAAGGATTCACCCCAACCCAAGGCCAGCACCATGGAGATCCCCCGCCCCTTTTCTCTTCATCATGGTGGAGAATGTTTTCTCTAACCTTATTTTCAGGGCTACATCCGCTAAGTCTCTTCATTGGAGAAAAGGCATGCCGTGAGAGCCCCCAAGTGTCACATCTTTTCTTTGTGATGACTGCCTCCTTTTATCCAGAGAAACTATTAATGAATTTCAGGTGATCAGCCATGTGATCTAGTAATATTAGTGGGAATCTTGAAAGTCTATGAATCACTACAAATCGAAAATCTCCTTCAGCGCAAGGGTGCCTCCAACCAAGAGAGATGAGATTTTTGCATCTGCAGGCATCCATATGGTCGATAAACACCAGAAGTATCTCGGGCTCCCTATAGTGATTGGCCAGTCCAAAAAAATATTTGCATCTCTGGTGGACATGACTGAGAAAAAAATTCAGGGATGGACCACAAAAGGTATCTCTAAAGATAGAAAAGGAAACCTCATAAAAGATATCATTCAGTATATCCCCATCTACTTTATGTCCATGTTTAAGCTCCCTGGTGGCCATCATCAATCTTATCCATTCACATACTGCCAACTTCTAGTGGGGGAAAATGATGGAAGGAATAGACCCCACTGGTTGGACATGGAGAAACTCTGTAAACCCAAGTCGGAGGGAGGGATGGGATTCCGGAATCTTCTTCTGTTCAATGATGCACTGTTGTCCAAGTGAGAATGGCATCTTTTTAACCATCCATTAACTCTCTGTGCGCGGGTACTCTATTCCAAGTACTTTACCACACAGACTTACTTGGTTCCTGTCTTGGCCCCTGACCTAGCTTCCTCTAGAGAAGTATATGGGGGGCCCCAAATCTCTTGGAAAAAGGGTCGGGATGGAGGATTGGAAATGAATCATCTGTCAACATCTGGACTGATCCCTGGATTGTCGATAAGGATGGTATGTGGGACACATTCCCCACCCAACCAGGTCTTGAAGAATCCACTTTCAACTGCCTCTTTTCATACCACGATTCGAGGTGGTGTGTGGAAATGATCCAGGAATGGTTTAATGGAAGAGACTAATGAATTATCCTGAGCATCCCCTGGATCCTTGATGCAGACCCATACCATCTTTTCTAGACCAATGATATTTCGGGTGATTACTCGTTGATATCCGGGTACAGAGTGGATCTTGGCATCCACTCTCTCGACCGTGATGAGGGACCATGTAAAGCGCTTTGGAAGCTCAATATCCCCCCAAAAAATGGCTAATTCTTGTGGAAGGTATGCACGAGCACCCTCCCTACCATGAAACTTCTCGTTTATTGACATATGGCCAATGCCGAGTCTGGCCCTTTCTTCCAGAATATCCCAGAAACATTTTGGCACGCCATTATTTACTTCCCGGGATCTAAGGAAATTTGGAATAAATGGGTCCCAGTTTTGGATTATTCACCGGACATTTCCTCTAACCTCCCTGATCTTCTGATGCATTGGTGTTCCTCTATTTAATCCTCTAATGCTGGTTCTCTTTGCACTATATCCTGGATCATTTGTGTTTAGAGTAACGATTCAGTTTTCCACCATGTTCACAAACACCCTGATTTCCAGGTTGAACGAGCCATTTCATGGATAAAGGGATGGAAGGACCACAAAGGACACTTTACGCCATGTGATACCCACTCTTGTCCCCCTCATTGGACCCCCACCCCCAACAGAAGGGAGTATTATGCTTAACGTGGACGCTTGTCTCCCCAAGTATGCGCATGTTTCTCTCGGCCTCCTGGCTCAAAATCATATCGGGAAGATCACTATAGCAAAATATGAATCACATCATGCCCTCAGAGAACCTGCAGTTGTTGAGGCCTCTGCCATCCTTGTAGGTATGATGCTTGTTGTAGAACATTGATGGGCTGATATCATCATTGAGTCTGAATTCCATTCTGTTAACAATGCTATTAACCACAATTATGCCGGACTCCAACCTTTTTGGCATCATCATCAGGATAATCTTCTCATTTTTCCAAGGATTCTCTTGCTGAACCATATCCTTTACCAAAAGATAAGGAAACAATGCATCCCATCAGGTGGAGGCCTCAAGCCCCTTCGATGTCAACCAGCTATGGCTAGACAATTTCCCTTCATGGATCTGCTTATGTACAGCTGCTAATCTTCGACATTAATATTATATTTCCTTCTTTTCAAAAAAAAGTGTTGTATGAGATGAACTCTAATAGATTGACATAATTCATTTTCCATACGAAATTCGACGTCATGTGAATGAGTATTATATGTATATGTACGATATCAATGGATCTTATTGTACATGAAATATTCATTTGAGATATGAGTATGTTTTATAGAATTAATATTGCCCCCATTAGAATCTTGAGTATTATTAATTATTTTCTAGAGGCTTCCCTATTCTTATGTTGAAGAAATTGGTAAAAACTATATATGAAGGATGAAATCACATGATTTCAATCCAACCATGATGAGGACCCCAGAACACCAATATTTTTTAAGAATCATCATGAAATATCAATATATTAGGATGAGTAATTGGTCATACACTATAATAGTATAATGTCAAATTGTTCAGGATTATAAATCTATTGTGATCATTAACTCCTGGTCTAGTATTATAAATTAAATTTACTGTTCATGATGATATTAATAATTATGGGTTATCACATATAAAATAATTTGATCGTAACATTGGGCATTTTTCTAATTTTATAATCAGTACTTTATATAATGTTTACAAGTAAATAATCCTTTTCCTGAACAAATAAAGAATAACTCTAACCCCAGCACTGATGCCAATCTATGGAAAACACTATGGTGAATTTTTGATCCCCATAAGTTAGAAACTAATCGAGGGAATTAAGAACAGTCATTGGGTATATTTATTCCAAAAATAAATATAGTAAATGATTTGAAACTAAAAACTATATATAACATCACCATACATTAGTGTGTAATGTACAAGGTGAGAAAATAAATAAAATAATAAATCCCACATATAATAATATAAATTAATATAAATGGATATGTAATAAATAACCTGAAAATAATTAATTAATCTAGCACAATTTAAAATCAAAAAATAAATGGGATTGGGATGTTTAACATTAGAGGAACCAAAGGTATTAACATGCTTCAAACTAATCCAAAAATGAATAATATAAAATTTTACGCATCACTATGTGACAAATTTCATATCCCACCACTATGTCACATGTGTATATTCCATTCTGAAAACATGTGTACCCACCACATGAATGTGGCACCTAGCCTTTACCTACCTTCGTGAAAAAGGAATGCATATATGAGTTTGGTGTATATAGGATGTGAGTTTGACAATCCATGTAAAATTTTCCCAAGTGTTCCATACATTAAATATTCGTAGAAAAATACAACCACTCTAGTTTGAAATAAAATTTAAATTATTATACATTAATTGTTTTTAATGAAACAAGAAACATAATTTAATTTCATAATATTATAATGAAAATGTATTTAAATTATATGAAATAAAAAATTCCTAAATAATTTAACTTTTGATAAAAACCCAAGGTCAATATGTCCATGATTCCCTTGTTATATAATATCACTAGGTGGAGTCACCCATGTAGTGGAACGTAGAAACAACTACCACCTACCAACAATTATCCAGAGTATATCATAGCAAATAATATTTTTTTTCACAAGTAAGGGAAACAACTAAAATAGGGGAAAATTATCAATCAATTTTCCTTGGATCCCTATGTAAGTGCCATAACTTTACTATGAAATTTACATAATTTTAAAATAATCATCGATCACTACTGCCTTACGAAACTAACTGATAAAAATATTTTATATTTCCAATATATTGGTTTTTGAAATAAATTTAAACATTAAGGATTATGAAAGAGAAAAAACTTTACTATGTAAATATAATAGTCCTCAAAAGATACATTTTATTAATTAAAGTCAATTTAAAAATTCATTTTAAAGGAAGATGACATATAGTTCAAGGAATAATGGAAGGGAATAAAACCACTTTCCGTAATTAATTAAACCATAATAAACAATGTTCAATCCATATGTTAAAAAATCATCCTTGAATGAAAACCATAACCCATATATAGTAAACCAAATACCATATATTCATGTAGCATCAATCAATATGTATCCTTGTGCATAGGGAAAAAATAAAACAAATAAATGGAGGATATTTCGTCTATGGAAAATGAAATAAAATACATGATTTTCCGGCTATTCGTGGTGAAAAAAATACAAAATAAATTTGGTCAGGGAGGAGAAGAATTTTAATCACAAATAAGATCCTTGTGAATTCTATATAGAGAGAAAATGAATGATGCAGAATAAATATATAATCCAGGTATTCTATATATTTCATTAAATTATCCTTAAAAAATAAATTTAATCTTCATCATGGCGTGACAGCTTAGAAAAATTTTGAGGATCCCCACTTTTACTAGTAGTGAATCATTCCGGGGGTTCATTATGATGTAACGATATCATCAAAATATGATCATTAGGTATTCATCATATAAAAACCAATTAAATGGTGTGACTGTGGAAGGAAAAATATCATTTATATCTCAATGGGTCTTCTGTACGAAAATATGCACCTCTAAACCCACATAAACAATTAAAAAAACTAATAAATCATCAAATACTAAAAATAATAATTAAATAAATAGTTTAAATATTTACGTCAATACTTATTGATGTTACAATTCTCTCAACTGTATTGATTTCTTCCTTGAATTTCAACCCAAAACATAATCTGAAAATATACAAGGACATAGATATTTTATTGATGATTCATTATCACAATACATATATGAACAAGTCTCATTATATAATAAATCATAGTCCAATATGAAATATTTACCATATTTAACCATATCCTTGCTGTGAATGAGATTTGTTTTGGATCATTGACACATATAATTTCAACTACACAACTATCTAGGTAAATAAATCCAAATGATCAATGTGTTACCTCTTCAATTGTGAATAATTTGATACATATTGATGCATAAACTATGTTAGAACATTTAAAATGAAAACATAATTACCAATTCTCATGATGGTATTAAAAATATCCCATATTTATCATATGAAGGATCTATTATATCAAAATATATGTTTTATGGAAGATGAGTGAGGGGGTTAATATGTTATTTATATTCATTTTATATTTCTCTCAGAATATCCGTAATTACTTATTAACATATAGTGATAAATATAGTATGTATAAGGAAAACAAACATTAATATAAATGAACATGGTAGATTTATATTTTCACCGATAAAACAGAGAAGGCCAGTCCTTCATGAGGTTTCATGTCTACTAAGATAACAGGACCAAAAAAAATTATCTTCTCAGTAGCAATATCATTGGATTATCCTTGAACATTCATTAAAAGTCTACTAAAAGTGTATTGATATACCAAAAAACACGTACATTATTCACCATGAAATAATTGAAAATATAGAGAAACTGTTAAAGAGATATCCTATAAACAAATTATTGGTATCTTCTTCATGGGTTATTTTCATCCTCGATTTCAT
This sequence comes from Viscum album, assembly GCA_963277665.1. Taxonomy (NCBI): domain Eukaryota; kingdom Viridiplantae; phylum Streptophyta; class Magnoliopsida; order Santalales; family Viscaceae; genus Viscum; species Viscum album. Next base: position 561,934,323 of record OY728158.1, read on the forward strand.
AAAGGAATGACACCTCTTCAATTTATATTAATAGAACATCATACGATAAACTCTTTAAAAACCTAAATATTTATCATGGAAAGAGATCTTCAGAATAATATTGTATGATAAACTTCATCACACTATTTCTCTATTATCACTATGTATCTTCTTAGACATTTTTTTCCTTTCACAAGTCATACATTAACATTTCTTATATATTTTTCTTTAAATATATATTTAGAAAATTTCTTGAATGAATTTCCATATAATTTTCCTTCCTTTTACTTCATAGTATTGTAATAAAACATTTTAAAATAGTTGTATTTTAATTCATATATGATCTCTCAAAATTTTCATTAAGACATTTTTATTATCAAATATTTCTCTATTCCCATGCAAAATGCTTGTATATATTGAATAAATAACTACATAATTTGTTATTGACTAAAATATTATACTATAATAACATAATTTAAAATATCAAATACCATTATTTTTTCCTTTTATGTATTCCACATTAAATATTTATGTTCATTATCTTGGAACATGGATTCAAAGAAGCACATTGTATTTATTCATTAAGTAAAGATATATTGAATCACCATTATTTTTCATTATTGGAATAAAATTATTTAAACACATCCTCAATAGTATAAATAAATGATCCACATTATAGTTGATTGTACATATTATCATTCATCATTAAAAAAATAAAATGGTCTTAATGTTGTGGTTAAGTATGAATAAAATAATATTTATGGAAATTCATCCGTATGTTCTATAGGAAAATCATTCTGGTAGTCCTTGAAGATGGTGATTTTATGTAAGGATAAAATGATAATAATGGTGTTTATAATTTTGAATTTATAACATTTATCATTTTTACGGGAGATTCATGAATATGAAGACACCCAAAAAATCAATATTATTGTAACTGAAATTCCAAACATTCTAAAAATGATCTCATAACTTATTCTAAATCATCACATCACATCTTTACTATCAAAAAAGCCTGAATTTTTACATCACATGTGATATAATGTTATTTGAACAAGATTTAGGAATTTATAACAATATAAAAGTGATTATATTAATCAACATAAAAACACAAAAAAATTATCATGTTAATCCCTAAAAAAAAAGAGGAAACATCACGTAACAACAATATATACATGTATTCAAAAAATACAAAACAATTATTGGGATAAACAATCTCCCCCCAAGATATTGGTTGTATTATGTAAACTAAAATCAAGTTTCAAATAAATACATATAGTAATGAATCATAATTCAAAACATTTAATACAACAAGAGTGAACTCAGTGTACTAAATAAGAACATTGAATAATAATAACTTGTTATCGATAAAGAATTTACTTTTCATTCATACCCTATTCAAACATGATCAATTTTATCCTTCAATCAGTAATTCAATATCACCATAAACATGGAATATTATATCATCAACTTGGTAGATAAGATTCTGAAATCTTGCACAGATCATGAATTACATGATAATAATGTGATCATTCCTTCAAATATAATTTTTTATTTATTATTAGACATTTTAATATAATTGATTAATATTTTGATCACCAAAGTTTATTAACTTTGAATAATTTTTTTACTAAATCATTATAATATTTATTTAAGTATCCATTATCAAACAAAAAGTAGAGAAAGATAAAAAAACTTTTAAATGCATTAAAAAAACACACCATAAGGTTATAACATAGTATTCACCTTTTAAAAACAATCATAATGCATTATCCCCGTGGATAAGGGAAAATTGTTTTTGGAAAATCCTCATATCATTTCCCATCCCAATATATATACATAAGAGGAATCATCATGAATATGTATACATTTTCTACCCCTTAAATAATAATATATATTTAAAATATCTAGAGATTATAAAAAATATATATCCCTGGGAGGGATGAGGATGAACTGCCAACAACATCCTCTTATACGGAAAATAATATTTTGATATTTCTGGGTGATATCATCAATTATTTTTTCAATTATAGTTTAAAATAGCATCTTCAATTCACACCATTGCATCATCTCGATGGTGAATTGTTTCATTATATCAATTTTTTTGGATCATTAATGGTGAATTGAATTCCATGAAATATTGATAACACATGTCCCATCAAATACAATAATTTATTGAAACATCACTTCATCCTTGAGGTAATCCAAATTAGTTTTTATTGACATTAATTATGTTACAGCATGATTATAATCCATATATTCTTCCTCAAAAGTTTTCAATGTTACCAAAATCATGTTCTTTGTGGTCAAATGACCACACATATTACTATGGTATAAAACTCCAATGGATGTGAAACTTATATCATTTAAATCACTATCACAATATGTATTTACATTTGAAGTCATATCATGTTTCTATTTAATGTCACATTTCATGCCATATCTTTTTATATTTTTGATATACATAGGAATTATCTTTTCATCACTATAATTAGAAACTTTTTCGGCATGTTGATACCTATAAGAAAGTGTAACATTATAAAATGTATCCTTACTAGAATTAATCATGAAAAAAATACTTAATATTAGTTTATGTAATTACTATAGATCTACATCAATTATATTATCATTGACAGAATTCTTCGATTTTGTATTAATTAGGATAAAAACTATATTTGTTTCCATAGTGAAAAACTATTTTAGAATTACCCACAAATAATTCTGTTCATAAGAAAAATGGTATCTATATCTCATGAGAAATTTTTATGCCCATAAATTACCTCATATACCCAATTATTGGAATTTGAAAAATCTTTTTCATCACCTTATATAAGAAACCCAAAATTCATAATCATTACCCTAAAAAAATTTATATATATAAATAATTAACAATAAGATATACGAGTTATCCATATAGGCTTTAGTGTTTGTTTTCCATTCATCCCTTTATGATATTAAACAGAATCAAGAATATTTCTAAGATAGAAAACCTAGATCCAAAGGATTGTTTCAACCAATATAATTCCATCTCTAGACTGAAATTAATATTTCCATATACTCCAAGAATAATATAGAATGGTTTTTAAGTGATTAAAGCCTATTATGACCAACCATTGACAAAGGAAAACCGTATATCCATTTGATTAATATTTTATTTCCATTTTGAATTAACATAATTACATCATCTAAAGGATTTATGTAATTAAAATATTAAAAAGGGATGATAAAATTATACTCTTTTATGATATGAATATCATTTCTATAAATGTCCAACTATATTTATCGCAACATGACTTATTTTATTCCTAAAATTTTATAACAAAAAAATTGTACTAATAACATTATTTTCTTATAACATGGGTACAAACTTACATGTCTCCTTCATCTCAATCTAGAACATTTCATAATTCGTTGAATATTCTGAAATTGGTTATTCAAAGATTCTTTGACATCTCAAGTTTCATCATGTGAAAATATTTTGTATAATTTGTTTTCAATAATGTTTTCCTTATGGGAACATGTTGTATTTTGTATCCTATAATGTTTTGGACCAATAATTTCCCACTCATCCTTTGATGAATAGAATGAGACTAATATGCATCACTTGAAATTGTTTAATATTATTCTCTATCTAGTAATCCTTCAACACTTTTATCACTTTCATAAAAAAATTGGATTTTTTGCAACAAAAACATCATCATCACTTTTCAATATTCATTTTTCATGTCCAAAACCATAATAGAATTATCCACCTCCACGGAATCAAAAGTATCAAAAATTTAACTAGTTTCATTTTTTAATAGTGTTTAACTCTTCTATATAGAGTATGTATTTTCCTGATTCCTCCAACACTACTATTCCAAAAAATAGTCGGAATTTCAAATTTTATCATGAATATATAAGGGATTAAACACATAAATATATTTAAATCAATTAAATTAATAAAACTCACAAAAAATATGTTACAAATTCATGTGAAAATAATGGGGTTTAATTTGAAATTATACACTGATAACATTATTCTATATGTATTGAGATTTATCAGTATAGTCCAACATTTTACCAGCCAATTAATTGGACCCTTTCTCATCCATTTTGAATGAAAATTTCTATGGTGTATATATTGAACTGTAATTATTCCAATTTCTAGTTTCTCTAAATAAGATCAAGTCATTCCATTTGTAAAATTAGTACCATATTTTTCTTTAACTTCTAGAGTGGAAAATTTCACACTATTTTCACATTCCAAAATTATTTTCAAAATCTATGATCCTTATACAAAGATATAATAAATAATAATATGTAATATGAGAGAATCCATCTATAAATATAATAATATAATTATCTTCATTACTTGATTTATTCCTCATGGATCCAAAAACATATTAATTAATTAGATCTAAAGGTTGGATACACCTAATCTCTATCTTCTTATGTGATGATTTAAAAATCCTATCCTTTTATGATGGTGAAAAAATCATATCTATTTATCTTTAAAAAAATGATCAATATATACATTATCTTCTTGAGTGATCTTTTTCATTTTCTTTTATTTGTGATTGATAATATATCTATTCACTAGTTAATTATCATCATTCATTAGCATTACAATATCCTATCAACCAATTTAATTAAATTTACATTAGATTTGAATCCATATTTCAAAAAAATTCCATCATGAATACTATTTCTCAAGGAAACAACCATACAGAAAACCACATTTTTTACTTTATTAAAAATCTATTAAATAGATGATATATTATGTTTCAATACATGAATATATAATTTTTTTTGGTATTTATTTTTTCTTCATCAAAATATTATTGTAAAAATTTATTTTAATCATTTTTGAACCATGTTTTAAATTTTTTACTGAGCCACAATTTTCTTTTCAAAATAATTTTCTGTTTTAAAATCTATTTTAAAATGTGATGGGAATCCACTATCTAGTATCCTTAGAAAACCCATATTTTTAATTCATATAGTAAATAATATATAACAAAATATATCCCATTATATTTTCATTCCATTTAATGAGTAAATTTAATATTATAATTTAAATTTTGAGAGATATTAGATGGAAATGTAAATCATTAACATGGTGACTAAGATTGTCACATATTCAATAGACCACTTTAGGTCCTATAAACACATTTTATTATATCAATAAAAAAAATTGGAAATTATGTTTCAACATTAATACATTAGGATGTTAGTATCTCCATAAATAACATCCTCCTAGGAATCCATAGGATTTTACGAATCTTATAAATAATACAAAACATTTTTTAGGTTTCCCAACCACTATATAAAACATAAAAAATCCACAGAAAGCATTCTTACTATTTTAAACTATGTGTTACCTAGAATTTGATAGTTTTCATCCTTCCTTATTTAACTCTCAAATTAGGGATCATTTTTATAAACCCTATTATTTTTATATCCTATAAAAAATTTCATCATATAAACATTCTTCTCATCCTTTTTAATATCACCTATTTTATTAGTTTTTCTTTTATGTTAATGTTCCAACAATTTCACTATTTTTATGGGACACAATATTTTAATAAAAAATTGATTTTTATGAATTGTTTTTTCTTATAAGGTTCTACATATACATTTTTAGACTTGATTACACCAATTTAATATTATTTTAATTGAAAATTTTGAGAATTAGACATCTTAAAACAGTTTATAAATTTATAGATATAATTATGGTTCTTGGATCCTTAATTGTTTATTTCTTCATATTTGAATATTTTTTAATGAACCTAATTAATATTCATAAGTTTAGCTATAATTATTTCTTCTATATAGATTTTTAGAGTGTTTTCATCACCATAACTCAACTTTTAATATTCAATATTCAATATAGATTTTGATTTTTCTTTACTACTGATAGATTCTTTATTATTGAAAAATCCATTAACTATACAAAATATTATGATTTTATTATAAATTTTTTATAGTGGTGATACAAATTATTTCAAATATCTATTATATTTAAATTCTATATTCATTTCTACATCATAAAATTTTTAAATATTTTTAAAAATAATTTTATATTTTCCATTCACTTTAGAATTGAATTGTATTTCAGAAATTTGGATACTATATGTATCAATCATTTCATTCTCTTCAAATGATTAAATTTCATTAATTAATAAGTATATTTTTTAAAAATATTTGGATATGTTTATTCACTAATCACTAGAAGAAACATTTGACTTTTTAATTTTCATCCTTGATATTATACTCATATTATCTTTTTTCTCATCATTATCCTCTTCAATATTTGATTTTTAGTTGTTTATTGTCAAATTACAAGTAGATAAAAACCTGATACATTTTAATTTGATACAGACCTTGTATTTTATATTCTAACTTATAATTTTTATGGATATAATGATCATGAACTCGTTGAATTTCATATCAAAAACATCATTAGAATCAGTATTTACGGATTCTTCTTCACAAAAACGTTTATTTGAATTCTAATGTTTATAGGGTTTATAGTAAATATCATTTTAAAAATTATACATATTCTTGAAAAATTATATATTAATATATTGTATGCAATTATAATGTTATATAAGTCCAAAAAATAAAATGTACACAAATATTTTTCTATTGAAATATAATAACATTGCATCTTACATGTATGAGATGATGAGAAGGATCTTTGAAACATATATAGAGGGCTTACAATTCTAATCACAACCTCTGATTATGATCACAAATACATTAATCATTCTAAATAGGCTTTAAATGGATTCAAAATCACACATCCATAATTATTTATATTTAAACCTTGAAATCAGGGCACATTCTAACTTTACTGTGGTATTTACATCAATGATACTCAGATGTTTGTCAAAAAATATTTTTACATTTTTTATTTATTTATCATTCAAAAAATCTATCTCTTAATTTTTAGAAGAAAAAAAATACTATTTAGTTTATGTCCAAAATTCTCTAGCTTCATCCAATCTTCAATTTTTATGATGGAGTCATTATTTAGTGGTATTAATCCATTTGATGAATCTTTTAAGACATCATAACTAAATAATAAAATGTATATATGTAATAATATTTTCCTTCATTATTTGAAAAAAATTATCCCATAAAATATTGGAATCCCTTTTTTATTAATTAAATTCATACAACCTATTGTTGATAATTAAACGATGTGACTACTTATTCTACCAGAGAGACTTGAAGAAAAATGCATTAAATATCCATTTTCAAAGGGAGGGAAACTATAACTAATTCCACTAGTAAAACCACTAAAAATGTATATGTGAAATAATTAGGATGGATATTTAATCTATAAACTATATTTTTTACTTAATAGGAAAGAACCTTTATCATCTACTAATGTAATGTTGCATTTCCTATTTCCAAATCCAAAACACTCCCCATTAGAGGAACCATAGATAATTAATGAGTTTCTCTCATAAAATTGAAATGGAAAGTTATTATTATGATTTTATTTCAAATGATATTAAATAAACCCTTATAACTATTATATGATAAAATAAAACAAATGCTTATGATTAAACACACTTTAAATATCTCTTCATATTATACCAGTTCATCCTATGTTTATGTGCATTCCAATCGTATCAATTATTTAAAATATAGATGAACAATGGAAGAGTATACCTATAAAATTAATTTTTCTTATGTTTTTCATATGTTGATATTATTTGATTCTTCATATATTGCATTGTATCATGTCAGATCCTCAACCCATTTTCACAACACTTTACACAAAAATAGTAATCACTATATTTATCATCATCATGTAAAGTAAAGTTTGGAATAATTTGGTAACTGAATTTTTTTTTCTCTCTCACAACCATCACTATGTCTCTATTTTGAATCTTTTTCTAAAAAAAAAACATTTTCAATTATTTCATCTTATTATTATTAAAAATATATATATTTTTCAAAAATTATAAATGTATTACCCAATAATTTTTCATGTTTTTCATTTACTATTTAATTAAACTATATCGATTATTTAAATTCAAATTAGATAAATAATTGGCCTAATAGTATTCAAGATACTTTAATTATTAAATAAATCTAATTCATCTTTAAAATACCACATAAAAATTCTATTGATAATTTCATGAAAAAAATGTAGTAATTAGCTTCTCTAAAAATAATGGATGAAATTTTTTTTTATTGTGAATCACTCTTCTTTTTTAAATAATATCATGATTTTGAATCATGGATTTTCCAAAGAACATGATATTTATATATTAAGGAATGGAACAATACTTCACCTAAATTTATATTCCTCTATAATGATAATTCATATGATCTTATAGAACTATAAGGATAAACGATCCTTACTATTGAACATCATCCTTATGAACAATCATGTTTACATAGATCATATGTCATTAAAAATTGGTCAAGTAAGGATAAAATGAAACTTACGGTGTATAAACCTTACACAGTGTAAGAATATCATCATAAAAATCATGTAAAAGGGTGCTTACACATAATTTATGAATGATTGTTATGGTGATCATCCAGATGATGTCCTATAATTGGGCTTATGCAAGTAAAATATAATTTTTATGTAGAGTCATAGACATTGTAATGTTATCAAAAATAAAATTCCATTAATTAATCTAATGATCTCTTAACTTCATCCAATACATAAAAATCTATCAAAAATCTAACAAATCCATCACTATATACATAAAACATTACATAATTTGAAATTTTACTTTATTTATCTATGGAATAGAAAATATAATACACACACCAGTTCCACATTAAATATATGTAATATAAATTCTCTTGGAAATCATTATATACTAGAGGAAACTGCATATTAACAAATTACAAAATGTTTTTGATCTCATCACTTATCTTGATTTACAAACTATTGATGACATCATTGAGGAGAAATTTTAAAAAATACGTGGGGACACACTAATTGTTCCAATTCATGATGTTGATGATAGGTATTAATATTTTAACAAAATTTGGTCATTTACATACACCATTGAATATTATTGATCTTTATAGCCATCATGTTGGTAGGACATGGTCACTCCATAGATTCATCAATAATCACAACCCAATTGATATATTAATTAAAAGGCAAATAATATAATGGATCAAATGGATCCCTTAATTATAAATCATTGTAAAGTGATATTATTACTAAATTGAATCATTCATATATTGTTATCTATTAATCCTATAATGTGTAAAATGTTTTTTGGGAGAATATATTCTTTTTATCAAAATCTCCCACTCAGTTTCGACACCATTTTGATGGAGTGAGTTTTCATCATCATTATTTATGATCTCATCTCCTCTTAGATTCCCTTCTAAAATTAAGATGTGGCCCAAGGTCTCCAGTTAGAAATAATAGTATAATGGATTACATATAATATCACAATAACTTATACATATATATTCCTAAGATCCTCCACATTCTTAAAATCTTTATTCTGAATAAAATAAGCATATTTCGTAGTGAGATCAATTAGGGCCCAATAGTATTCTTTAAACTATGTGGGAAAGAATGTCTGATGATAAATTCAATAGAAACCTCTTCCCATTTCTATGTATGTATAGGAATTTTATATAGAAAATGATATGAATTCAAGTGTTTATCTTGACCTATAAAATTATATAATACCATGATAGAAATTAAATTATATAATGTCATTTTCTCAAACCCCGTTACTAACAACTCATAAAAAAACTATTTTTAGAACAATTATGTGCTATCTAAAAAGATCATTGGGTGTCCCTTATCACATAATTTTTCTAAATTAATTGAATAACATACAATATAATTAGTAAATTAATTACCTATATTTATATAGATCACTAATCAGTGGACCCACTACAATATATAGTTCCTATTTTATTCTTATATTTTTTATCTTCTAGATTTTTGTGAAATATAATTTAATGGAGAGAATGATTTAATTTACCATTAGTGTGGAATGATCATTATATATTATCTTTTAAATACATGTTTAGTAATTTATAAAATTCTTTTATGTTCTTACACTTCCTTAAATACCATCAAAACAAGTGATATAAATTTCTTACTATGAGCATCAGTGATAAAATTTACTTTCATTGGTGAAAAAGAGATATCAAAAGGAAACATAAAAACACAATCCACCAATTACTTATGAAAAAATTTGAGATCATTCTAAGAGAATATATAGCTAAAATATTTAAGATTAGTGTGTATTTTAGTATTCTCATTGAACTGATTATGTCCTTAACTTATATGTGCATGCATAATTACTTCCACATTATGGTCATGTGTAAGATAATTATATTTTTTAAAAAAAATTATCATGATCCACCATCTACCACATCATTATTTTGTATGAATACACAACCCAATTCTATACCATATAAATCAAAATATCCCAGTTCTACCCTTAGTAAATTCAAAATATGGGTTTAGGAAAACCATCCCTTCAACTCTTCCAAAGAGGATTGAAATCTTCATATCCACACAAATATCACCCCTTTCATAGGGAGGCCAATATAGATTCTACATTACAAAAATCCCTAAATAATTGGATGTAGAACTATTCCGATTTTATGAATATTCATGAAATATTGATATTAATTGGTGTCTCCAAAGACAGAATGGTCTCTATCATCTTAAGATTCAAAAAATTTCTTTATTTAAATATAATATTATCAAATAAAATACATTAATAGTTATAGAAGCTATATTAAGATAGTTTTTTACATATATTATTACCCTATATTATTCAAAAGAAAATTCTAAACATCAACTCCGTATCCTACACAGTTTAAAAATAAATCAAAATATCATCAATAAAAATTAAATAATAATTCAGATTTAAAAGTAAGTGTGTGATTCATTGAATCCATAGTAATTGAAAGATAATTATTCAATCCAAGAGGTATAGAAACATAATCATAGTGTCTATATCAAATTCATAAATTCATCTGGGGAATGCCACATTCTCTCACTCAGAAATGGTGATAACCAAATTATAGAACTAAAATTAAATACAAAATTTCACCCATTGGAAAAGGAAATTTATCATCAATAAGTGAAAATAGTTTTTTATTCATCATATTGACTCACTTTCCCTTCTATAATCAATATAATACTTGAGATTTACGTTATCCATTTTGGAGAAAATCATCAGAGCAGTCCACGGAGATACACTAGTGATAATAATTACTTTATCCATTATTTCATAATAATATATTTTAATGTTCTTTAATAAAATAAGATAAATATGATGTGATTTATAATATATTGGATTCTATCTTCGAATAATCTCGAAATTGAACCCAACTTCTATTTTGGGTGGTAACCTAGATATTTCATCAAAAGATATTAATTGGAGATCCTAAAATACTAGTGGTAGAAAATTTATTGAACTAAAATCATTAGATTTATATAAATATGAAGGATATCTTACAAATAATCCTTATATCATTATGAAGATAAAGTACCTATGAACTTGTACTTGGTTCCCATTCCCCTCAAAACATATTAAGACTCCCATAATGGCAGTGAATGTCCCCTTTCAGTTATAGTTGTCAATTTGATCATTAAAATCCATAATAATATCTATCCTAAAGATTATATAAATATATTAATTGCATGGATTAGAAAATACCAAGATAGATCTACATTGAATATATAGATAATTTAAAAGGTCCATTGATATGGATGCTTCTTCAATCTAATGGGTGTCAGTATCTCCATGATATATGGTATTAAATACAATGATATAATTGGTAAATACCAAAAACTAAGCAAATATAAATGATTGAGAAGTACTTATATTAAAGAAAAAAAATCAGTGCTGATGAAATAATATAATTATGTTGAATAATCAATTTTTATTCCTTATATTCCATAGTTTTTGGATCTATAGGGTAAAAAGACTTACTTTCATTAGGATATGGGGGTCATCCCCTTTCCTATGGGTTACTCTTAAGTAAATTCAACACATAAGAATATTTTACTTGTAATCCATGAAATTGAGTATGGGTCCGATTGACAATTTATGCATATGACTATTATATAGGTCCCTTAAAAGGAAAATAAAATATTCCATAGTAATGGATCATCTTATGAAATTTCTATAAAGAGTTATTTTCATGACAATATTTTTCAAATTTATTAAATATATGTTCATTGATCCCCATATGGGAAGAGGAAATCAGTTGAGAATTTGGTTAAGGAAAAATAGTACAACCTCAACTAGATTTTTCCTGGTTTCTATATAATTTATAAAAACACTACCACTACCCATGATAGGATAGTTGTTTCAAGAATCATAAACATGATGTATTGAAGTCTTTCCATATTTATAACATGATCTATCACTTCAACATAGTTTTTGATCGTTATAAAAAAATAAATGACTTCTTATATCCTATCATAGAACCATATAAAATCCATTAGACATTAATTCATAATTATATAACATTACTGGTGTTAAATGATTAGGATCTAAAAAATTGAAATTGTATTACAACATCTTTAGGATACATTTTTGAAGGGTTGAAAACTTTTTGGATTTAGAATTATAAATTGTGTCAATGTAAAACTATTTAGTGATCACTTATTTGAAATAATTTAATAAAATATTCTCATGAATTTTATCTTGAACCACTAAATCCCCTTACTTATGAAGGGTTCCTTCAAAAATAATTGATAAACATCTTATATTATCTAATCTAGGAGTCTCATGTATGGAAAATATTTTTCACATCTTCCTTATCCATTCTATCACCACCTGTGGATAATTTTTATATCAAAACCATCAATATAAGTTCATGGAGAAAATCTATGGTTAGGACCATGTCCTAACTTACACATGGAACTTCCTTATAATTCTCAGATGAACCAATACCCACTCCCTACACTATTACTCAAACAATTTAATACTACCTCAATGAGATACTACAAATGGAAGTACTCTCTAATGGGAAATTATTTGAACCTCATTCAGGGAGGTTAACTTGATGAATGTGATGGGGTATTGAAAAATATATTAATTAAATGAAAAATAAATAAAACATTAAAAATATTAAAAAAATAAATCAATAAAATATGTATTCGTTTAAATATTTATATAAATTATTGAAAAATATCATAAAAAGGCCAATCCCTTTAATAAATCATAGTCCACGTATGTGGTATATAGATAGTTTACCATGATTATTAATGAAAATATTAATTTAAATAAGAATGAAAACTATAAAAGTATCATAACATCTTGTAAATGAATATTTGGTACTAATGTTTTTTCTATGCACTTCTTCATACCAACCTGTCTAGATTCTATTATCTTATATTTTTCAACTAGGTCATTCCAAAATATAATCCCTCAAAATTAGACTAAGATAAAATTTTATCATCAACAAACAAAGAATACCCAAAACAAGGTTCTTCATGATGGTTGGTGCAAATGATCATATGAAATTATCCACACCCATAGTATAATAATTTCTGTTAAAGAATCATGTGTACTCCATGGAAAAAAGATTCCTAATAATGTAGCTGGAGGTACCTAACAGAAATATTGAAATTAACACAATATATATTATCAAGTAAGGACCACAATTAATAAAATAGAATAATCATCACAATAAATTGAAAGAATATAAAATATAACAAATTTAAAAAAATCCCATAATATTCAAAAAAAATTAATATATACAATTATAAACAATGAAATAAAAAATAAAGGTGATGTGATGGGATGGTGAATATGTTATACACTATAATTATAAAAATTCCACATAATAAAATAAAAATGAACAAAACAATCGACTAGACAAACTATGTGATAGAAGGTCTACCACCACTCCATGACAGATCCACAGAATCTTGGTAGTTAACCAAATTACCCAAAATTTCAAAGTGGTAGCCTTAAATTATACTACATATATGAAAATAGTTATATATATATTAATTGGTTGTATATAGGATGGAGATTAACATTATCATTAGTATCTAAGATTCTATTATGTGAAATACCATCGATATAAAAATTCAAACATCCCAGTATTAAAGAAATTCTATTAAATTAAGGTGTGTAAATTTTTTTACAAATTATAAACATGATATTATTCATTATGAATTAAAGAATCTATTCATAAAATTAATGGAATCAAAACATTCAATAGAAATCAACATGAGAGAAAAAAATAGTTAATAAATTCAAAATTACCTCATTATATTAAATTACTAGTTTAGGTCAAAGACTTTTGGAATGAATATTCAACTAATACACACCAGATAATATCTAGAGTTTACTCATGGGTAAATATATTAATTAACATCTCAATAAAACACATTATTCTAGTGGGGAAACTTTATCTATCAAATTTCCTTGGATCTTAACATCAATACATATAGATTCCCATAAATTTTACCCATTTAATATAATCATCACATAAATTAATTTATTTTAAAACGTTCATAAACATCCTTTACATTTCATTTGAATAAGTTTTAAAATAATATGATGCATTCATGAGAAAATTAAATAATGTAACAACAATTTTTATGAAAAATTGTTTTTAAATGTTAGATTTTATACATTCAGAAAATTTTGAAATATTAAATTTAAATTCCCATCACATATTATTCTTCCATCTAATAAAAGTAAGATAATGAATTACCATATAAAATTTAATGATAACTAACTGTGGTGAATTGAAAATATGAGAATATGAATGATCCCAAAATGGGAATGTGGAATCCAAAAACCAAAAAAAAATTAAATATTTGAAATAATATACTCTATAAATTTATAATTTTATTTGGAGAATGAAAACTAATAAAAAAAGATATTAGGTTAAGAGAAATTTATCAAAACCACATGCATTATATTATAGAATTAATTATATATGAAATACCATTATAATATGAAGTAAATATTTGATGTGAAGAACGGTTTTCAAAGAAGGGACCTCAGTTGGATAAGAATGCGCATCAAATGTAAGTTTAGGGTAGACAACTTAATAAGTTAGTATTCTATGTAAATTGATATTGTTTCCTAGAAAAATGTATAGACCCTAAAAATGATTGACACCAAAATATCAGTGCGACCCCCCCCCCCCCCCCACATGGTGAGTCATTATCAAAAGTCACATGACTATTAAATTATGGTGGTGTCATGACAATCGTATGAAGTATATAACTGAAACCATATACAATGGTATGGTTGTGTTTCAATTTTACCTAGTAACTACATCATGGTTTGTAAATTAAGAATTAATATCTTCTAAAACCACCCATACACCACCCAGAATAAGAAAAAATAAAATTATTAATGAAATTTATAATATAAATAAATTAAATTTCACTACTGGTTAATACAAACCTATGTAACAAATCCTTATCCTTGGTGAGTAAAAATAGAAGGTTATTATGGTTAAAGCGGGTCAATACATTATTCACCTCTACCTCCCCATGATATCTTACAAACTTCACACCTAAAACCACCTCGCAGAGGGACATCCTATATAAAAAAATGTGAACTTTTTCCCAAATATTACCTCAAAAATGGAATTCCATCTATACTATCATCATTATTTCCCTCAGTATATTGTCTAGATATATGATTAAAATATATATTTAGTATACCAACACAAGAATAGGAAAATTTATCTCTTGACTAGTTGGACCCCTTATAATATACCTCTTTTATCAATATATTAGTCCTTGATCATGAATGAGCCTATGTTTAATGTCAATATCTTGATGATTATTTTTGGATGTTTTTTATATTGATATTATAGGGAATATGAAACATTACATTATACTAAAAATATTTTCTCTTGGGAGATATTAATGAATAATGTATTCGAAAAGACTATAAGATAAGTGGGGATGCATAATGAAATAATCCTGACCAGAATCTCAATTAGGAGGTCATACTCAAACATTTAAGATCATGAAAATCCATCACAAATCAGGTACATGAAGTACCTCATGGATTCCATTAATCTTAATTTAAAAAATTTATATTCATTCTTCCCTATTAAGGATTAATAAATATGTACAATTTCTCCATCCCAAACCCCATTGGATATAACTTCAACATTAAGAGGTGTCTAAAAATTGAACAATATTCGGTATGTTTAATTTATGTCTCTCTATAT
This sequence comes from Viscum album, assembly GCA_963277665.1. Lineage (NCBI taxonomy): Eukaryota > Viridiplantae > Streptophyta > Magnoliopsida > Santalales > Viscaceae > Viscum > Viscum album. The sequence goes on from OY728158.1 coordinate 561,950,478, forward strand.
AACAATCACACTATATATCATCAAACTATAGTGGAAACATGATTATATTATAACTATTTGATCACTGTGTGTTAGAAAAAATATTATTTAAAATTCCCTGAATCTATCCAGTCCTCTTCCACTAGTCGGTTGCCACACCTCAATACTCGGGATCCCTATAGATATAGAACTGATTCCATGAATTTAGTCTATAAGTACTATCATCCTACAAAGTGAGAACATCCATCCACTTACTAGATATAGATTTTACATTATAAATAATGGAGCAACGATACCTCTCTACTAGGTTCATGAATTAATTCCTTAACATTCAATTATTCAATAACTAGGGGAAAACGAACTAGCATAGAATCAAAGAGAACTTTACTCTAAATCAATGTTTTTGTCCTATTTACCAGAATCTAGTATTTGTATGGATGAACCCATGTTTATTAAAATATATAAATATGAGATAACTAATGAAATAATGTATATTTAGAATGGAAATGCTGTAGGATACATGTAATAATTTTTTACCCTATAATTTGTTGCATTGGAATTTTATTGTACTAAATAATTTGTACTTTTTTCAAAAAACAAATATGTTGGTCTGTATCCTAATGTTTGTTTTGAGGGTCTTATATCCAGAAATATGACACCTTAAAATAATTTCCCTATGTCTCCCATAGGAAACATTTCATTATTTCTAACTCTAAAATATTTCAGAAATATAGAATAATATTGAAACAACTATGACATGACCCAACCCACTAGAAACATACCAAAGATAGTATTTAGGTCATGTGTGAATTCAAAAATTCAAAATCTAATGCCTAGGGTCCGATGACTAACAAAAATATGGAATAAGAGACACATGTGATTCCATTACAAAAAAATATATTTAAAAAAAATATTTATATCCTGAACCATGAAATATAAAAAACAAAGCATTAATGAAAAAAATAAAATAAATATTTATAATGAGGTGAATGTATGTGATGCTAACCGTAGAGAAAATATATATCTAGTAGAACACTAATGGGAAAAAGGTGTAATGTTATAATATTATATATAATGACAGACCGATAAAAGTGGAAGCAAAATCCACTCTTTAATGTGTCCTTGTAAAGTATATGATAGTAAAATTCACTATTAAACACTACTAATCACCTACTATAGTTACCCAATTTCCATCGAAGTCACTTTCATATTGTTCAATGTCTATACAGACATGATACATGCGTAAAAGGTGTCCTATGAAATGGTGGGAACTAAAATACCAAATAGAATTTCATGAAAACAAAAAGTGAATGGAAAAACGTTTTTTTGACATAAAACCATTGGATAGTGAAAAAAACATAAAATCCCTAATTCTACCACCTGAATATATAGTTTAAAATAATACTATGTTTAATATATTTCTTAATAAACTTCACAAAAGTTTATGTGAGTTGTGATATAAAAAAATATTATTATTTATAGGTTACCATTGTATCTTTGAGGTTATATTGGTTTCATGAATAATAATAACCAAATAATGGAAAATATATATATAAATTGTATTTAATTAAATTTACACACTAATAAATAAATTCTAAATTTTAGAAAATTTATTTTGAGAAAAAAAAATTCATTAAAAATTTGAATCATCACTTTCAATGATGGAATATTATAATAAATATATACCCAAATTTAATAAGAAATAATTCCTAAAATTATTTTAATTTTTTAATTAATAATATCAATATTATCATTGGGTGAATTTCTAGTATTTTTATGAAAATATTTATTTTCTATAGTATTGTGAAAAATATAGATATTTTATAAAACTATTACCCCATTCAATATAATATAGTTATTTAAATGAAACATTATGATATGAATATATAATTTAATAATAATCATCATTATTTACTAATATATCATTTAATTAATTTCATATGAATCATTGTTATTACTGACTTTGGTATAACTACAATTTCTTCTTTAAAAGGAATTTTACAAAGAACATTTTTTTATTAAATTTTCTTTTTTTTTGTTAAAATAATTTCTTCAAATTCAAGAAATTGAATCATGAAAAATGAATTACATATTTGTAATTAAGAGCTTCATATATGGTAAAATTTTGTTTTATATTTTTTCATTAAAAATTTAATCCTTAGTAAATATATTTGACATTTGTAAGTGTAAAATGGGTTCAAAAAATTAAAACTATTGGATAAGTCATCAGAACCCCCTAAGACTTGGAATAAATTTTTTGGATAATTTTTAAAAAAAAAAAATCACGGATAGATTATTTTTTAATTCGTTTTAAATTTCTTTTGATTATAACTGTTATGATATTTTATGTAACAAGTAAATTAAAATGTCATAGTATTTATTTTAATATCAATAATATTTTAATACATAGATAAAAACTAGTTATGTTCAATTATAATATGTTATTTAAGAGATAAAATAATATTATTATCTTATTAGTCTATATATATATTATATTTATGTAATAATTATATAAAATTATTGAACAATACTAACATTGTGTATGTCAAATTAAAAAAATCAGATAAATTATTTTAATAACATGAAATTTAATATAATTAGAATGAATTATTTTTTATATAACTATAATAGATAAATATTAATTTTTAGTTTTTTAATAGTCCATCTTTTAATTCCCTTACTATCGTAGTGTAATTAATATGAAACTATGTGAATAGTACCATCAAAGTCTATAATGTTATATTATGTTCAAAAAGTTTTACATAATGACATAAAATTCATTTAAAAAACCATGTAAATGGGATTTATTTTGGAATATAAAGCATGAGACACACTGTTGAGAGGGATTTATCATTCACAGTAAACAAATAAATTATTATTTATCCATGCATGAAACATAGTGTGAACCATAGGGTTGATCTCTCAAGGAGGTTGCTCGCTAAAGAATGTTTATATCATCACTATATAAAACTATAATAGAATAAAATAATAAAGTACAAAAATAATGGAGGGAAAAGAATTTATTTTATATATAAATATATAAATGTAAATTAAAAAAATGAAGAAAACAAGGATGTGAAGACAAAGAGATTGTAGTGAAGATGAATTATTTCATTGTTCTCAAGTCTTTTAGGTGATGGAATTATTTTAACTAATATATTAATTCTGAATATTTTAATCAATTTTGAGATAACCCCAATCACATACCCCCCCCCCCACATTAAATTGTTATTATACCCTATTAACCATCCCCACAAGAGAAAATACCTACTAACGCCATCATCATAATGAAACTCCACCACATATACAGTATTATAAAGATGAATGAAATTAATATAAATTGAATAGGAAGAAGTTATTAGTTGTTGTAAAATTTTGGGGATCTATTATCCACATATGGTTTTATAAATATATAAATTTCTGGAATATAATAGTGAAAATACAACTAGATACAACAAACATTGGAGAGACCCACTACCCATCAAATAACACTGAGGGTTTGTTCTAAATTTTCATGGACAGTACTGTCATGACCCCCTCCCACCAAAGATTCCCCTCCTGAGCTCGAAATGGTGAAATGGAGATAATGAACCCCGAGTCCCGCCTCCAGTAGGCCCCGGGGTGGCGACTAGCACCAAGTGTATAAGTTTTCGCAAATATGGGAGGCAGTAACCTTTTTATTATTTAGGATCTGGAAATAGGACAAGTCGACCACCAAAAAGGAAAAGAAAAAGTGTATATAAATAAACCAAAACCAATCCCACATGCATGTTTAAACAATTTTATAACAAGGTACAAGTACAAGAAAGCTCAAAGTACAATACCAAAAGAAAACAAGAGTACAGAAAATGAAACAACTGAAACTGTTCGACTAGTAGGGTCCCGCACGGCCCTGGTAGTCCTCCTAGAAACCTGGAAGTAAATGTAGGGTGAGCATACAAGTATACTCAGTAGGGAAACCTGAAGCTCTCGTGCACAAGTGGGGAGATATCCTAATGTCCTGTGAGAACAAAAGAAGGAACATAGAAAGGAATTCAATCCACCCAACCTCACTAACCACACTAACCAGAAGCACAATCACAACAGGTGGTTGTATATAAGAAACAAGAGTATTGGGTATCCTACACCATTTCCCAGTAGCTAGATGCTCTTCCTAACGGCGAACGTCCTGACGCTGCCACACTCTCCATGCTCGCACACACCTGGGCCTCACAAACCACACTTACCGCCCGCACACACCTGGGCCTCACAACCACGTATCCCGCCCGCACACACCTGGGCCTCACAACCACGTATCCCCCCCCCACCGCACACACCTGGGCCTCTCAACCACGTATCCCTCCCGCACACACCTGGGCCTCATCCCAATGATTCTTAGGAAACATTAGAACCTGATCGAAGAGTCTTGGGCTAAAACCACCCCAATCAAAACCTACCCAAAGAGTCTTAGGTGTAAGGTCGCCTCGGGCCATCACATCCGAGGGGAGAAGGAGCATAAAAAAGATAGTAACTAAGGGAAAACACCCCCTCCCATGAAATGGTAGTGTTCATCACTAAGTGCTTAACATGGGTGGGTGCGATAAAACACAAACGATACAGATATATATATGTATACCAAACACACATCCCAACCTATGGCTTCAAAATAGAGAAACTGAGCACCTGCCTCGGCACTGCTACTACGAAGCATGCATAAAACCAAGAACTCCAACCCCATTTAGGTTTTCACGTTTCATCAAAATTAGATTATTTAGTTCCTTAACTACTGGGAAACTATCCAAAACCAACCAAATCAATCGTTCTTAAAACATATCCCTGCCATCCACAAATCATGTTAGGAAAACACAAGAAACACAACCAAGTCCCTTCTTATCAGCCAACCAACCCATGATTATAATTTCCATTCCATTACTAAGCCCCAACATTCATTAAATTTTATTATTCACAACCCATAGTCTATACACATTCCAACCCAACCCTGTAGCCTTGCCGCCAACTACGATAACCACAATCACAGCAAAACTCGTACATCATTATCCCTTTAATACCATTTATTGCAGCCCCGCTTCCCATCACTAACATAGCATTCACAACAACCCACAACCATGCCAAATGTAGTCCCTCTACTCACCCAAACCACAACAACCCACAAAACACCCCCATCACATGCCACGTATCCAAGCCAACACCCACATCTTCATTATTCCGTCTTATGCAACCGGGGTGATCAAACAAGGGTTCTCAATTTTAAATCATCCAAATTTACGTGATTAACCAAATTCTACATTCCACAAGGTTCCATCCATAAAAACGGTCTAAAAATATAGTGAAATATTTAATTGCATAAGCAAAGGCCCCCGACGACCACAATTTTCAGTAGGAATAATCCTATTCAATTCACAACATATAAATATGATAAAAAAAGATAAAAATAACAACTTTCCCATACCCGTTCTTTATCCAGTTATTATCTTTATTTAATGGTTCAACAATTTCTCATGAAAACAAGAGGATACCTACCCTCCATGATTCAAAAATTAGAGAGATGAAGGTAAGACTCGTACCTCAACTAGTTCCGATCACAACTCTCCCTCGGATCAACCTTAGAAGACGTCTGTCGGCGTCCTTCACTTCTGTCAGGTCCCAGAAAAACCCTCCTCGGGTGGAAGTAGGAAAAGAAACTCCAAAGGAGAGACAACAGATCCAAGCTCGGAAGCTCCGCCTCATCGTTACGATCTCATGGCCACTGACGGATCATAAATCGGAGCTCGGACAAAGAAGTTATGGAAGAAAGAGCCTCCGAGTCTCTTGGGAGAACTCTGCTCAGAGTAAAGGGGAGGAGAGGGGTGAGTTGAAAAGGAGGAGGGGACCCCTCCTTTTATAGGCGAGAAAAGAAAAAGTACACGGCTTTTACTTTATGGTACACGGTATGTACTCGGTTATTTCACACGGTCTCCACGCGGCTTCCAACATGGCTCTGCAGCCGTTGACAAGTCAACACACGATTTGAGGGTAACGCATACTCGGGGAGGCATTACACGGCGTGTAGTACTGGATATGTGCCGTGTACCCATTTATTTCACACGACTCCAACACAGCACATGACCGACTGGTCAACACACGGTAACGCGTACGCGGGAAGGGACAACATGGCGTGTAGTACTGGATACACAGTGTGTACCCATTTATTTCACACGGCATGGACACAACCTTCAACACGAGGTATATCCGACAAGGGGGTACATGGAGTGTACTCAAACTACACGGTGTGTAGTTTTAAAATTATGGAAAGTGTGGGAAAAGTCCATTTTCCCCTCTATAACACATCGTGGCCTTATTTTTGATAAAAGAATGGATCTGAGAGGTCCGGGCCATTACAGCAGATACCTCTTAAAGCATTCTCATCCCCTAGAATTCAAAAACCAACCCGGAGGAACCCAACAAGATACCTCTTAGGGTTCTCGTTATAACAGGAACCCAACCAGCAACCCTAATCATATGTGTTAGGAATTCCTTCTCCTATGTCGAGATATTATCCGCTTTAGGCGGCACTGACTCACCTGTACGGGTTTAATCGTATCATCATTAATGCATCTCGATTAAGAATAGGGTCTTCCCACTTTCATACATTAGGATTTTTCTACTCTCACTACCCCCAACACCACACAACCAACGCACTGCCCGAACATGTGGTTTGGGGAAATTCCTTCTCCTATGTCAAGATATTATCCGCTTTAGGCGGCACTGACTCACCCGCATGGGTTTAATCTCATCCGCATTAATACGTCTTGATTAATGATCAGGTTTTCCCTTTTTCCCACTCACCCGAACATGCTACACACTTCCAGAGAACAAGGAATGAAAAGGTCTCACAACCGACAATCCAAGCTTTCCATATATCAACGGTACATAGTACAACATCAACACAAAGCTCAGAAGAACAATAAAAAACACAATTCAAAACAACATCGGGTACTGAGAGTGCATCTGGGCCTCCCGCTCCCATGTGCTCTCCTCAAGGCCGCCATGCCTCCACAACACACGAACCAACTGAATAGTTCATCCACGGAGCACCTTCTCCTTACAATCCTCGATTCTGACTGGTTGTTCCTTGAAGGTCGTGTCGTCTCCCATATCTATCTCTCCCCAGTCGATAACGTGATAGTCTTTGTGTAAGTATCAACGTAGCTGGGAGACATGGAAGATGTAATGAACATTCTCTAACTGAGGTAGAAGGGCCAGCTGATATGCCACCTCGCCAACTCGCCTCAACACCTCAAAGGGTCCGATGAACCTAGGTGAGGGCTTTCTCCCTTTCCCAAACCTCTGCTACCCCCGTTGAGGGGAAAACATCGAGAACACATGATCTACCACCTCGAACTCCAAGGGCCTTCTCCGACGATCAACCTAAGACTTCTGTAGGTCCTGAGTTGCTTTCATCCTTTCACGTACAAGATGGACTTTCTCCGTGGTGATCCGCACTACCTCTGGCCCAAGAGCACATGTCTCACCAACCTCTGCCCAACAAATGGGTGAACGATATGTCCTTCCATACAAAGCCTCAAACAGTGCCATTTCGATAGTAGAGTGGAAGATGTTGTTGTAGGCGAACTCTACTAAAGGAAAGTGTCGTACCCATGATCCTCCGAAATCCAAAACTCATACTCACAACATGTCCTCCAACATCTGGATAGTCTGCTCCATCGGTCCATTGGTATGGGGTGGAAAGCAGTGATAAGGTGTAGTTGGGTGCCAAAAGCATGATGTAACCCCTTCTAGGCTCGTGAGGTAAACTGAGTATCCCGATCTGAGACGATAGTCTTCAGAACTACTTGCAAATGCCCCACCTATTCTACGTACCTCTGTGCTAAGGTACTCACTGGTCCTGACTCCTTAATTTCTATTAAGTGAGTAGATTTCGTCAGTCGATCCACCACTACCCAAATAGCATCATAACCACCCTGAGCTCTGGGTAGTCTTGTGACATAGTCCATTGAGATGTCATCCCACTTCCACTCGGAGACATCTAAAGGATGCAACAAACCACTGGGAACACGGTGTTCAACTTTCACTTGATGAAACACTAGGAATTTAGCCACAAACTCCGCCACTACCCGTTTCACCCCTGGATGTACCGCCAAGGCTAAGCTATTAAACTCACAGATAACTCCCTGACACATTGTCTCCGGGACAAACAACCTTCCATGGAAGAGCATCTGATGTCGGCTGTCCTCTGACCATCCTTCTGGAGCGTTCCCCTAATCGACACGATCCCGCATCACTTCTACCTCGGTGTTACCCCACTAAGACTCTTCCACCTACTGCAACAAGGAAGACTACACCGTCATCTGAAACAAACAGCCTCTAACACCTTCAACCCTGGCATCCAAGTGCAAGGAATCTAACTCTCCCATCGCCTTCCAAGCATCAGTGGATTCCCGAACCACTTCCTTATGCGACTTCCTACTCAGGGAATCAGCCACAACGTTTCCCTTACCTTCAGTGTAAGAGATCTCAAAGTCATAGTCTTGGAGAAACTCGACCCATCTCCGCTGCCACAGGTTCAGGTCACGCTGGGAGAAGATATAACACATGATCTTGTGATCTGAGAAGACCACAAAGCGCTCCCCAAAGAGGTAATGTCGCACCAAATTCAATGTGAACACTACTGCTTCAAGCTCTACGTCATTGGATGGCAGAGTTACGCTCATGAGGGCGTACCTATCTAGACCCATAACAGATCACTCCCTTCTTCTGCATCAGTACGCACCCTAGACCAAGGATAGAAGCATCATAAAACACCTCATACAACAACCCTTCCTCTGGAAACCTGAGTACGGGAGCACTGACCAACTTCTCCTTCAGGTAGTCGAAAGATTTTTGGCACTTCTCACTCTATAGGAAGACCTGGTTCTTCCTAGTAAAAGATGTCAATGGAGCAGCAACTCGAGAGATGTCCAAAACCAACCTCCGATAGTAACCTACCAACCCCAGGAAACTACGAACTTCTACCACGCTCTTGGGTGCTGCCCAAGAAACAACTGCCTCCACCTTCGACGGGTCCATCGACACTCCATGCTGAGACACCACGTGACCAAGGAAGTGTACTTCTTGCGTCAAGAACTTACACTTCGACAATTTCCCGTAAAGCTGGTGGTGTCGAAGGACTTCCAAGACTGCCCTGAGATTCTCAACGTGCTCCTCTTATGATATTGAGTAGATCAGGATGTCATCGATAAACACAATGATGAAATAGTCCAGAAACTCTCGGAAGACAAAGTTCATAAGTCCCATAAACACAGCTGGTGCATTCGTAACTCCAAACGACATCACTACAGACTCGAAGTGCCCATACCTGCACTTGGAAGCCGTTTTCGAGATGTCACAGTCTTATACCCTCAGCTGATGATATCCAAATCGTAGATCAATCTTGGAAAACCAACATGCTCCCCTCAGTTGGTTGAAGAGATCATCTATCCTTGGAAGGGGGTAACGGTTCTTGACCATTACCTGGTTCAACCTTCGGTAGTCTATGTATAGCCTGAGACCACCATATGCCTTCTTCACGAAAAAAACTAGAGCACCCCATGGAAATATGCTGGGTCGAACAAAAACCTTCTCCATCAGATCTTCAATCTGAATTCGCAACTCCCGCAACTCCGAAGGTGCCATCTGATAAGGGGCCATCGAAATCGGATGGGCACCAGGCTGTTAGTCTATCCCGAACTCAACATCACGTCCGGGGGGGGTAGACTCACAACCTCCTCAGGAAAAACCTTGAGGAACTCCCCAACAACCTCTGGGACATCCATCATCTCTGTATCAACTGGAACCACTGATAACCCGCCTAACAAGGAAATGAGAGGCTCCAGACGCCAGATTCTCACCTGATAGCTCCTCTCAGCAACAAAAGCTACACGCTGCCCGTCCATGTTGGAGAACACAACTCTTCTCTGGATGTAGTCGATAACAAAACTAACAAAAAACAACCAGTTGATGCCTAGGATGACATCGTATGGATTCGTCAGTAATAGATGAAAGTCCCACCTAGATCGATGCGGTCCCAACATCAGCCCACATCCCCGAGAAACACAAGATATGCTGGTCTGGCCTCCAACTGGTGTAGTCAGCACCAGTGGTACGGAAAGTCATTATATGTCTAGTCCCAAAGCATGGGCTAGACCAGGTGCAACAAAGGAGTGCGAAGGTCCTGAATCGAACAAAGCAGAAATGAGAGTATTGAACAAACAAATCGTACCTCGCACCACCTTTGGTCCTGTCGGAGCTGTCAACTATGTTGCGTGCAACTGTCCATGCCCAGCTCCTCTGCCTCTCTGATGTCATCCACCTCCCCGACCATGCCCTGGTCAAGGTCCCTGAGGAGCACCCTGAGGTCGGCCTCCCCACGCAAAGTCTGCCCTCGGAGGAGCATGGTCCTGCTGCTGCTGGAAGGGCCTCATCGGCAACTGGTGGTGCTGAGGTGGGTGCTGAACCTACCCACCCCACCGTACTGAGCTCTGGTCGTACACAGACTTTGAATGTGCTCGAAACCTCCACAAGAAAAACACATCCATCCTGGGCTCGTGAAAAAGGGACGAGGACCTGAATATCTGAACTGGAACTACTGGGGCCTACTCCCCACTGGCCTGAACCTGGAAGGTCCTGTCGTAGGAGACCTGCTGCTGATTGTCTTCCCCTTCGACAAGCCCGGCTGGATCCCCTCACGTGGTGCACCTCCCTGCGAGTGCATCCTCTCTAAAACCTCTGCCTTCTTCTATACTGCAAAGTATGTCGGAAGGGTGAAGGGGGTAACCGCATACTAGAGCGAAGGACGAAGTGCCTCCTCGAAACGCCTCACCCGAGACTCCTCATCCGGAAATAGATCCAAAGCAAAGTGAAGGAGATCCTTGAACTTGATCCCCAACTCTCGTAATGACATACTCCCCTACAGAAGGGAGAGTAACTCCTACCGCTTCTCTACTTTCATCATGGAAGAAAGGAATTGCTCTCAGAATTACTTCTCAAAGTCAACCCATAGAACGTCTTCCTATATCCTCTCTCTGAGGTAGAGCGTCCACCACTATCACACCACACCTCTCAACTGACTGACTACTATGGGAACCCAGTACTCCCTCGGAGCACGAATCAAGGTAAAAGCAACCCACATCTCCTCAAGAGAACCCTCCGTCTCTGTATCCGAAGTACTACCCTTGTACTTCGTGAGGGTCTACCACTGGAAAGAATGGAGAGTCTTTTTCCACTGGCTATCTTCTTCCTCTCGGTCAATCCTCAACTGATCGACCGCCTAAATCTGTTGGGCCTTGGCCGTCTGAGCCACCCAGGGATGACGTCTAGGTGACATAGCTATACAGTAAACAAAGATCTCCTAAACCCAAGTAGTAAGGAAAAACTCAAGGTTTTATTTTATCATTTTATTTCAATATCTTTCCCAGAACACCCAAATCAAGTAAAACACAATCATGATTATGCATGTTCCTTCACTAGGGTCTCTACCCTGTAGTCAATGTAGTCTCACTTGGTCATTCGGTAGGCTCAGAGTCCTAGCATCAGATCACGGGGGGGGGGGGCTAAAATATTGTGACCTAGCCAGTCTTCCCTGGCCTATGTCACACACCATGATTAACTAACATTGTCTCCCTACCATCCCATGCAATCCTCACTATGCGTAACTCCAGACTCCATCCTATCTCTCAACCTGCCTCTAATACCATTCTGTCATGACACCCTCCCACCAAAGATGCCCCTCCTAAGGTGGCAATGGTGAAAGGGAGATAATGACCCCCGAGTCCCGCCTCCAGTAGGCCCCGGTTGGCGACTAGCACCAAGGGTATGAGTTTTGACAAATATTGGAGGCATTACCATTTTTATTATTTAGGATCAGGAAATAGGAAAAGTCAACCACTAAAATGGAAAAGAACATGTGTATATAAATAAACCCAAACCAAACCCACATGCATGTTTAAACAATTTTATAACAAGGTATAGGTACAAGAAAGGTCAAAGTACCATACCAAAATAAAACAAGAGTACATTAACTACAATAACTCCAATTGTCCATCAAGTAGGGTCCTTCATGACCCTGGTAGTCCTCCTGAAAACCTGAAAGTAGATGTAGGGTGAGCATACAAGTATACTCAGTAGGGAAACCTAAAGCTCTCATGCACAAGTGTGGAGACATCCTAATGTCCCATGAGAACAACATAAAAAACCTAGAAAGGAATTCTATCCACCCAACCTCACTAGGCACACTCACCAAAATCACAATCACAATAGGTATTAGTATATAAGAAACAAGAGTATTGGGTACCCCACACCATTTCATAGTAGTTAGCTTCTCTTCTTAATGGCGAACGTCCTGATGCTGCCTCACTCTCCCCACCCGCACACACCTTAGCATCACAAACCACACATCCCAGCCGCACACACCTGGGCCTCACAACCACGTATCCTGCCTGCCAAGACCTGGGCCTCACAACCACGTATCCCTCCCGCACCCACCTGGGCCTCACAACCACGTATCCCTCCCGCACACACCTGGTCCTCACAACCACGTATCCTGCCCGCACACACCTGGGCCTCATCCCGAATACTCTTGGGAAACAGTAGAACATGCCCGAAGAGTCTTGGGCTAAAACCACCCCAATATAAACCTACCTGAAGAGTCTTAGGTGTATGGTTGCCTCAATCCATCACAGCCTAAGGGAGAAGGAGCAGGACGTAGCTAGTAACTAAGGGAAAACACCATCTCCAATGAAATGGGAGTGTTCGGAACTATGTGCTTAACATGGGTGGGTGTGATAAAACACAAAAAATATAGATATATATATTTAGTCCAAACACACAGCCCAACCTATGGCTTATAAACAGAGAAACTGAGCACGTGCCTCGTCACTGCTACTACGAAGCATGCATACAACAAATAACCCTAACCCCATTAAGGTTTTCACATTTCATCGGAATTAGTTTATTTAGTTCCTTAACTACTGGGAAACTATCCACAACCAACCACATCGATCATTCTTAAAACATATCCCTGCCATCAACAAATCAAGTTAGGAAAACACAAGCAACACAACCAAGTCCCTTCTTATCAGCCAACAAACCCATGATTATTATTTCAGTTCCATTACCAAGCCCCACCATTCATTAGGTTTTATTATTCACAACCCATAGTCCGTACACATTCCAACCCATCCCTGCAGCCCCACTGCCAACTACCATAACCACAATCACACTGAATCTTTTACATCATTATCCCTTTAATGCCATTTATTGATGCCTCACTGCCCATCACTAACATAGAATTCACACCAACCCACAACCAAGACAACCGTAGTACCTCTGCTAACCCAAACCACAACAAACCACAAAACACCCCCATCATATGCCACGTATCCACGCCAACACCCACATGTTCATTATTCCATTTTTTTCAACCGGGGTGATCACACAAGGGTTCCAGATTTTAAATCATCTAACTTTAAGGGATTAACAAAATTCCACATTCCACAAGGTTCCATCCACAATAATGGTCTAAAAAGAATGGGCAACATTTAATTGCGCAAGAAAATTCCCCCAAAGACCGTGATTTTCAGTAGGCATAAGCCTATTCAATTCACATCATATCAATAGGATAAACAAAGATAAACATAACAACATTCCCATCCCCATTCTATAACCAGTTATTATCTTTATTTAATGGTTCAACTTTTTCTCATGAAAACAAGAGGATACCCACCCCGCATGATGCACAAATTAGAGAGACGAAGGTAAGATTTCTACCTAATCAAGTTCCGATCACAGTGCTCCCCCAGATCAACCTTAGAAGACGTTCGTCGGCGTTCTTCACTTCTGTCGGGTCCCAGAAAAACGCTCCTCACGTGGAACTCGGAAATTAAAGGCCGAAGGAGGGACAACGGATCAAAGCTCGGATGTTCAGCGTCGTCATTACGATCCCGTCGCCGCTGATGGATCGTAAATCGTAGCTCGGACAAAAAAGTTATGTAAGAAAGAGCTTTCAAGCCTCTTGGGAGATCTCTTCTTAGAGGAAAGGAGGGGATAGGGGTGAGTTGAAAAGGAGGATGAGACCCCTCCTTTTATAGGTGAGAAAAGAAAAATTACACAGCATGTACTTTATGGTACACGACATGTACTCAGTTATTTCACACAATCTCCATGTGGCTCCCAACACGGCTCCGTGGTCGTTGACTGGTCAACACACGGTTTGAGGGTAACACATACGCGGGGAGGGACTACACAGCGTGTAGTACTGGATACATGGAATGCACCCATTTATTTCACACTGCTCCAACACGGCACACGGCCGTTTACTGGTCAACACACGGTAACGCGTACGCGGGAAGGGACTACACAACGTGTAGTAATGGATACACGGTGTGTACCCATTTATTTCACATGGAAAGGACACAGCCTTCAACACAGGGTATATCCGGCAAGGGTGTACACCACATGTACTCAAACTACACGGCGTGTAGTTTTGAAATTATGGAATGTGTGGGAAATGTCCATTTTACCCTCCAGAACACTTCGTGGCCTTCCTTTTGACAAAGGAATGGGCCGGAGAGGTCCGGGCCATTACAAGTACAATGAGTATCGATGGTGAAAATAATAGACAAAATGGATTAGAATAGAGAAAGATAAAAAAATATTTATCAATAGAAAATATATGTTATAAACCCTATTTTGTGTTGGTGAACTACAATTATTTATGGAGTGGGGTGCTAAATTTTCTCAAAAATATATAATCCAATTGTTGAATTATTTTATCATAAAATAACAGAATAATATACTATTGTTGTCTTCATTAATGTTTTTCCTCTATATCTCCCCTCAAAACATGAGAAATTTATGATTTATTTAACAATTTGGTGTGTGTTATTATAGTTTTACTCCAAATATATTATCTATCATCGAGACTATTTTAATTTAAAATGATTGGATTACTATTAATTTATAGCATTGAAGACTGAAAATTATTGAGTTTACAAATTAAAGGAAAATTTTCTCCACCTTTATCTAGTCCTCTATATAAAATTTCAGATAATTTGGGGTAACCATTTTTTAGATATGGTACCATCTAAAAAATTTATTCCATAAGGGAATGGATTGTAAGGCCCATAATGTGAGATTACTTGTTCCTCAAAATGTTAGGTTGTTCTTAGGGTCATGTTTAATGAAAATATTCCAAACCTGTAATGAATCATAAAAAATATAATTTCATAATTTCAATTATTCTAAAAAATTTGTGGTCAAAATAAAAAAAATTAAAAGGCTACTTTTTTCTTGTAGGACTTTGAAATATATTAATGAATTTTATCACAACCAGGTGTTGATATGACATAATATTTTGTGGCCTAGCGAGCTCAAAATTGATCGTAAAAAAATTAAATATATTTATACCACACATGGTATTTGTTTTTGAAATAATTGAATATATCATGAATAGAGTGAGGAATAAAAAATTTGAGACCACCGTTGAGTCTAGAACATTGGCGTTTTCCAATAAATGTACTATATTTGGACAATAATGGAAATTCGTATAAGGGAACTGTTGGTGGGTATGATAAGTCAATTTGTTAATTTATTTGTCTCATTAAATCATATAATTCAAAAAAGTGATTTACCTCAATAAATATCTTGTTATGTAAATCTCTCTGGTTAGTTGTATAATGCTAATATAGTTTAGAGGATAATTCATCTTTCTTAAATGGTTAATCATGAATAGATGAAGAATGTTGATCATATTTAGGGGATCGAAAAATATGGAACTCAAAAGATCCACTAGATTTCTAAAAAAATGTATTCTTCTCCAACAATCAATCCATAATCATGGTAGGAATCATTAAAAGAGGGTTCCTGAATATATTGAATGTTTGAGTATGTTTATATCTTCTATTCTTTGATATTAGATTAATTGACACTTCACATGATCCCGTAATTGAATTATATTGAATATTTGATTTGATATCGAATATTACATGGTTCTCACCCAAAATATTCCCAAAAAATGAATGTAATACAATAATGAATGACTAATGATTTGTGTACTAGTTTTCATTTACCATTCACCAACATGTTCTTTTTAATCTTCATCATCATGATATGGGGACATAGTTAAACATTTCTATATGGGACCAAGAATTTTAAGAACCTAAGATTTGTGATGTATGTTCCAATAATGACTATATGAGTAATTTTAGGATTGGTCAGGATGTATTTTGGGTTATCCTACTTTGGTCATGGATTCAAATAAGAAACAAGCTGAAACCCGAGGAGATAATTTTGATGGGGAAGTTTCATTATTCAAGGGATTTATTGGATTCGGATCTCTGACCAAAGGATGAAAAAAACAATTAAAAGGGGTAATTAACACTTATATTTGGTGTAAATACAATGAAAAACACTATGAGATAAAGTTTCCCTATGAAAAAATCTATAAGTGGATGTTTATTTGAAATTTGTGACTACATGGTCTGTAGTATGAAGAAAACATGTCTTGTATCCCCACCCAGCTATGGTAGCTAGTGTATTGGGGGAATATAAGTGTCAACAAATATATTGTGGGAAAACATACCACATGGCCATCCATGTTTAGATATTTCATGTGGTAGATATATATTTCTAGGACCGAAAGTAAGGGAAACACCATGTACTATTGGATAACCAGGGAATGTTCCAGTACACATGTAAATGTAGGTATATGTCTAGGTATATGACATGGGTTAACGAACTTGTGAATGGACATGGGAACTTGGGAAGGCTCTTGGTGGAAGGGATATATTGTCTGGACCATATAGATTTCATGTATGTTGTATTGTATATTGACTCATGTCTCGAAGAGGTACAAATGGGTGATGAGGTAGGGATGTAGGTTATGTGTACTAGCATACATGATTTGATAATTTTTTATTAAATATCTACATCTCAAATTTTCTTCAGATGGACTCCAATTTCTTCCAGTATGTATAATAACTTGAATCTTATTCGATGTATAACTCAATGGTATCATTTTTTTGAATATTTTGAGTTATACTGTGAGATTTTACAAGTGTGAAACTTCATTAGGTAACAGACAATGATTGATGTAATTTGGTAGTATCATCATATAGAGGCCAAGACTAGAAACCAATTATCGTACCATTTCATTTGTACCCTATACTAATTTATATGGGTTTAGTGGGACCCCACTTATGGACATGGGAATGGGTTATTTTCCTAAAAAGTGGAACCCCCATGACAGGAATGGACATGGTTCCACATCCTACTGAGTGTATCCCCTAACAGACTAACGTGTGTTCCATCTACCTTATTATTAGACCCCCCTAATGGATTAGGGATTTATTCCTATAAATAACAAGTGGAACCCCCATGAAATACTAGGGTGTGGGAACTCATCCTACTGAGTGTTTCCCCTTGAATGACTAGTGTGCGGGTCCCATAAATTCTGATTGTTTCCCCTAACAAACTATAGTGTGGGTCTTCTATCTATCTACTATGTTGAACAACTTTATATTATTAATTCCTGGGTCATATACTTGGATATTTATCCCCCTAAACAGTGTACCATATGGGGGAAGTGTGGGTTGTCCGTGTAGTTAGTTCATCATAAACAAGATATTCTCAGTATCAAGGAAAAAATATTTAGATCCATGGGAAGACTCATTATCCTAGGCTTGGCATTAAGATTATTATAACCTTTCCCTCTCATTTTGGTTTACTTATAACTATATATTTATTTGTTTATTTTAGTTTCTATATTTATTTGTATTGATCTAACTACTTTTATGGTGTCTTTTATTTCTCCATATTTAGTTTTTGGGGAATCCTACTAAGTATACATATACTCTCCCATGAATGGGATTTTCCAATATGTTTCATGTATTATATTGTTAGAGGATATGTTGACGATGTATTTAAATGATCATAGGAATACACTAGTTCATTGAACATGTACTGTGGTCAGGGATTGTAGATCGTGAGTCAGAATCTATTAGTAATTTTTTTTATTCTAGTTGATATTAGGACAAATTTTCTAGTTGGTAATATATTTTTCCCCTTACTTTTTTTTATTTAACGATTTCAGACCTTTTTATTCCTTAGAGGTTATTATAGGCATGATTTTTACTCATGATTTTATTTTAATTTATAATTATTCCTCTAAAATTATACATAGAGATGGATGGGTTTATGGAAATATATACTTTACGTAAAGGCCACCCATTTTAGTTCGGACTTATCAGGGCCTGTCAGTAGCCCCTGGCCTATGGAGATGGGATTTGGGTTGTGGGGACCCTATCTCACACTTGTCAGGTAGGCCCTAGTGGTTTAGTTTGGTATATATTAGTATCAAGGGTGGTTCGACAAAGAGACGGTGTTTGGAGTTTTGTGTCCTTATAAGTACTATTTGGGAATTTAGGTTAACCAAGTAAAAGTTTCTCAAGTGAGGATTTATGGCTAGGGATCTTATTGTTGGTATAGAAGATTAGGTATCCATAGGCAATAAAACATGATATATGCCTATAAACTCAGTATAGCAAGGTGTTGGTTACAAGGAACATTGGTAGATTCATCATATAGGATTTAGTTATTTAATTATCCAAATTGATTCATCTACCCATAAATAAATAAATATATATATATATATATATTCTCATCTAACGGTGGTACATCATGATTAAATTTAGTATGTCTCTTTGACGATATTTACCTTAGTTGTAGACTAACTATTATATAATGATTTCATGAGAAATTAGGTATTTGTTCAATATAAATATCACAATTATTTCCCTATATGATGCTAGGTAGTAGTACACTATACCATTCGGGGCCATGTTATACCAACCTTGAAGAAATAGGATACACAGGCTTAGAGAACTGCATGAGTTTATATTAAAAAGGCCACTAAGGTTCTGCAGGGTTCTAGATCCCCATGTAGTGTTGTATTGTCTTCAGTCAGTGATCCATGTATTCATAATTTTGTAGTCCTGATCCTATTATATGGTTACACAATATGCCAGTCTCTTCTATATAATAGAAGGGAGATGGTGGAGTCTAGTAACATATATGTATGATGAGTCTCCAGCCACATGGCCCAACATCCATCTTTTATTTCATGAGGAGTAACATCCCTCATTTGTTCAAAATGATCATATTCAATATCTATTTGTGTTCTAGAAGATATGGATTAATGTTTCATGGTATTCCCTGAGGTTTATTGAACATATTTAGTAACCCCACAACTATATTTGAGATGTTTACTTCCTCGAAATGAAGTTAGAGAAGGTTTTCGTATATAAATCATTGCAGGTGTGATACCCTTATGGATTCCCACATATGTTAGAGTTCTAAAGTATTCATAAGTGATTGAAACATTTATATGTGAGAAATTCCATAGACCTAGAGTAGGTAGTGGGCATCATGAAGCTGATTCATCTGCAGTAGCTAGCATGCACCAGTCATCAGCGTCTTGGATTAGGAGATCTTCTCAGGTCCATCCTCAGACACTCGGTAATACTACTCAGGGACTGTGCATAGAACCATGGAAGGCTAGTTAGGGGAAATTCTATGTATTTTATGGGATTGGACACAAAACACATTATTTCACAAACTAAAATGATAAGGAGGTTGGGAAATTAACAGATGGACTGCCATAGTAGACCCTTCACCGGGATCTTGGATCTCACAAGAGAGGTTATGGTGGCCCTCCATGGAGGCTGAACAGTAAGAGAAGAATGTAGGGATCTAAGAGGAGGAGACTATTTTGAAGGATGAAAGTATTTGATTCATGCACCCCCACCATCAGGGGCCCCATTCCATTCTCTAGGAGTTTGTGTTTAGGGATGCATGTAGCTTCAATCTAAGGAGTCTTATGGCCTAACAACTCGTTAGATTAATAGTAGAATGATTTTTATTCATTAACATCATCAATATATAATATTATAAGTCTATAATAACTTAATATCTTTGCTTAATTTTTG
The DNA here is from genome assembly GCA_963277665.1 of Viscum album. NCBI lineage: Eukaryota > Viridiplantae > Streptophyta > Magnoliopsida > Santalales > Viscaceae > Viscum > Viscum album. The sequence continues at coordinate 561,970,475 of OY728158.1, forward strand.
GGAGATGGAACTCCCAATTGATACGTTAACCTAGCATCATTGGTTTGATGTTCCATTAAGGATTGCTTCTTTGATATAAAGAATCTGGGAGTAACATGATCTCTCTCTTTGTGGAGGGAGATTCTCAAGGGTCCTATTGGTAATAATGATGATAACATATGAATTCATATTGGGTATGGAATGTTGTTTCATGGTCATATACAAGATCAAATGTCCCCACACAAGATTTGGAAGCCTTCAAATAGTTGGGATGAGATTCAACATTATGGACCACAGTGATCTCATAGTAGAAATAGTGGGTATTAAGAGCATGAAGCTTCAACTCATAACCCATATTTTGGTGATATTATCCCTTAACATAGAGGGATATTTAGTTATTTGGGTTCATTCAGTATTAGTGGATTATATGGATGCCATACCCAATTACGTTCTCTAATTACCTATGAGGAGTGATATGGAAATTTATATCAACCTGCTCCATGAGACTACATAGATATATTCGATGACAAATAATATTAACACTAATTAGATCCTGGGGATTATGGTTAATTTTTAGGATCTTTGAGACAATGTTTTTATAATACCTAGTGTGTCCCCCTGAGTATCTATGTTTTGGTTCATGAAAAAAGACGATATGATCTTGTGGAATTGTTTTGATTTTCGTCATAAGAACCATGTTAATATAAAGTTCAATTACCCCTTGATGAGTAATGATCACCACTTTCTTCCATTTCATGGTGTGATATGGTTCTCGATGATTGATCTCGGGACATGCTACAACCATTTGAGGGTTTGTGAGGCTGATATTTGAAAGCTGTCATTTTGAAATAAATATGGATACTATGAGTTCAAGGGGAACACATTTTGGTGAGAAAAATTTTCCTTTTCTGATTAGGAATCTAATAACCATGATCATCTTTCTATACTAGGACAAATTTTTGGTTTTTATAATTGATGACGTTCTCATCTACTCAACAACAAAGTCTGAGAATGAATAACTCTTTTGGATGGTGATATGCATTCTTTGGGAGAACTAGATTTACTGTAAACTCTATAACTACCAGCTCAGGATCCTTTATTTTCACATTCTATGTCATTTAATTTTAATCATGACTAGTTATTTACCATAAAATGATTTATGTAGTGATTTTATGGATACCTCATCGGTGCGTGTCAGATCTGTGGTGTTTTTGTTTCTTGTTGGGGTACTACAAGAGTTTAATGTTGGAATTATCTATGATTGAGACCACTTTTACCACCCTGATATGAAAATTGAATCCATTTTCATGGACTGAGTATGTCTATATAGGATTTCATTAGCTGATAATAAGGGTAACTATTTATCTAGTATTGTGGACATCGATTAGGGGAAAATATTATAGTGTATTATAATGCCACTATAAATAAAAAATGCTTGCATTTTGAGGAAAGGGAAGGGAGTCATAACATATGTTTTGAGAACTATGAGACCCAATGAGTACAAATACTCATACCAGAAAAAGGAATTGGTAGGTGTTTTCTTCTCTCTAGGATTTGGAGGCACTATCTTTTTCGAGATCCCTTTATTGTTTACTCAGACAATTAAATTCATCAGTATGTCTTCACACAGGGAGCTCTAAACCATATTCAATGGTTATTATTAGTTTTCTAGATGTACTATGACATTGAGATATTCTATACTCTTTGGAAGGAATATGTGGTGGTATATTCACATATTTTGAAGTCTTCTTCTCACATTATAGAATAGTTGTCTGAGCTATTGGATTATTTAAAACATACCATGGTGGGGGAGAGGGGTGCAACGTTTCTTCAGTTGATGGTGGTGAATACTCTTCTACTATACTATGCGATGGAGAGTAATTTTTAATACATGGACTTTGATGTTCTATGGGACTACATATCCATATAAGATTCACCAGCTTGATTCTCTAGGGACAAACCGTTATTCCATTCTTGGTATGAGAGAATGTGTTTAGGGAATACCACACATCTACTATAGATGTAAATATATATGTAGGACAAATTAATATGTAAACTAAATAGTAGATTCTTTGGGATATCGTGATTCAGAGTGGAAATATAATCACTACGTGTCTAACATTATAGTTGTTGAAGCATGAGAAGCAGGTTTCAATAGATTTTTTTAGCATACTATGATCTCATAGCTGAAGTGGGGTGACATATTAATGGACATTTAGACTTGGATTCCACATAAAATGATATTCCAGGATTCTATCTAAGAATCATTGGAATGACATACCAATTTGATTATCTTCATTCATATCATAGAGAATATTTTTATGGGAATTTGGTGATTTTTTATGTGCAGGAGATCATCCACCTTCCAAGGGTTTCCTCAAATATTGTCTTTGACTATTTTGTGTGGTTCACATCACACTTATAGAGAGGGATATAGGATGAATTTGGGACCCAGATGAAGATGAGTATAGATTTTCACCCAATGATAGATGGTAAGATCGAGAACACTATCCATATGTTGCAGGATATTATAAGTGTTTTCATGTTAGATAATGGATGGAGTTGGGAAGATCACTTACCTTTGGTAGAGTTTTCCAAAAATTATATACATCACTCTTTTATCAGCATGGAGCCTTTTTAGTACCTATGAAGAAGGACTAGGGGAAATAGATATACAATACTGGGATCAGTGAGTCTTCCCTTGTGGGATTGAATATGGTGTAGGAGTTGATAAATATGGTTTAGTTCATTCGTTAGGGAATGAGGAAAACCCAGAGATGACTGAAATATTATTCTAATAAACATATTAGGCCATTGGAGTCTGAGAAGGGATGCCATTTTTTCTTGTGAGTCTGCCAAAATAGGGGTTTTCAAATTTCATTCATGGAGTTAATCTTCCCAAATGGTTTTGAAGTTCATAAGAGTTTCATTTGTTGTCAATATAGATTTAAGTGCATAAGAATGATGATTGAAGCATAATTAACTATGAAAATTGTTGAACTGTTCTTAAATTTCCAAGACATGTATCAAGGTGAAACAATGTTAAAACACTCGAATGAAGATATGTTCCATGTATAATCTATGATTGGATTGGAAGAAAGCATTGAAGATCTTGGATTTGTTATTTAAAAAATGATGTGTGGAATGATGTTTGACAAATGAATAAGTATGGCTGGGAATTTAGTATTTGGTTACTTTGTTTTTATACAATGTACCCACTATTTACATTAGCGAAAAAAGCCAACCATTGGGCTAGCCTTAGGGCCTCAGCCGAGGGAACATGTGGGATTGAAGTCACCACGCCCATGAGAAAACTGCACGGGCCATCCCAGTGAGGTCGGGCCATGTATAAGCCCGAGCCACGCGGTGGTGAAGCCCGCACAGCGTTGGCACCATTGGCGCACACGAAGGAGCATAGTGGGCGCTAGAGCGTGCCTGCAGGAGAACCAGTGCGGGGCGGAACTGGAGGGGGCATGATTTAATCTCGGTCGTCCATCTGATCTCGCATCCGATCTTAGCCGCATGATTCATATCGCCGCGCCAAGATATAATCTCCTCTGTCCGTGATCATTAAATGCTGATCCAATAGTCGTGGAATCGTCTTCAACCTCTGGCTCCATGGAGTGTAACCCGACGTCGCTGCTCACCACAGATGAAGCTGATCCACCTTGATCGAGCTCCTGACCACTGTAGAAGATCAAATTAAGTGCATGATGATCGTTTTGATAAACCAAACTCATGCATGCATTAAAAGTTGTATGCATGCAACCAGATGAAGAAATTCAAAGGAGCCCGAGGAAAACGAAGTTTCCGAGGGTGCACTGCCTATTCGATGTACAAGGAAATGCTTTGCATGCGTTTTTAAATGCATGTATGTGATGCACACACCAAGATTAGAGGATCCCAAATTTGGAAAAATGAAACACCCGAGATACACAACATATCTTAAATGCGGGTTGAATGTTTTTAAATAACCAAATATCTCGGTTATTCAAAGGAATGTATCTCGGGCATTCATGATTTGATCTCCGCGGTTCTATTTTCATTCCTCACCTATTAAAAGATGATCCTATGTACGAGAAGGTTTTCTGCCATTATTGAGAGAGAGCTCATGTTTCTCTGAGAAATAGAGTAATGCGCGCAGCCCTGCTGTGCGAAGAAGTCCTGCACATCCCTTGTGCAGAGGAGAAGAGACATCATGTGCATTCCTTGCATGAAGCAGTCCCACACAGGTCTTGTGCGGAAGAGAACCGACCCATTGGTTCATGGAAAAAGGAGATTGCACAACTCTTGCGTGAAGAAGGAGTTCCATGCATCACCTGCGTGAAGGAAGGAGGATCGGTCCACCCTGTGCGCTCCCTTTTGTGCGACGGGAAGAGGCAGAGTCACGCGACTCTGTGAGACTTCTACCCGCGGAACCTACATGGCAGTAGGTGGCCACGGAACCGTCATGCCCACTGCTCTCGCACCCTGCGCGCATATTGCACCCAATCACTCTTGGTGCGTATAAGACCTGTGCTCCCTGGTTTGCACGAAGAAGAAGAACTGTGCACTCTATTTTTGCACAAAGAAGAAGAACCTGAGTCATTCTATTGTCACAAATAGGAATACATTCATGAGGCCGACGCTTTGATAACCTATTGAGAAGAAAACCACACACTTACACAATCCACATAACCATTCAGATTGTGTATGATTTACTTGAATAAGGTGTGTGCTCGCATGGTGGAGTTAATGTGCATGCAAAGATAAAAACAAAGTGTGTGTGCACATGTGAAGGAGGAGTTGCATGTATGTACATGCATGCATGTTTAATTAAAAGGGGTGGAAACATTAAGAAGAAGAAGAAGACACCCACATCAAATAAGAACATATATTTATGTGTGTGTATGAAAATTAACTAAGTGTGTGAATACGAGAAGACACATAACACCTTAGTGTATGTGTGAAAGAAAATAAGACAGTGCATGTTCAAAAGTAAGAGACATATGCATGCAATCATGCATGAACACATACATGTGTATGAATTCAGATGATGCAAAGTGATCTGATCTTCAGTGGTTGAATAATCACATCAATGTATGTGATTCTTGCCATGAAAACAAGTATAAGGTGTCGTGCATTCAGCTATTGCACTAAGGAAAAAAATTTGAGATACACATGCAATCCATGCATTAAGTGAATGTGAACTGAGACTAAAGCCAGACTGAATTAAAGAAGCTATTTTACCTGAGTGTTCAGTAATTTAGAATCCAATAAGAGATACAGTGCTGATATTGTGCAAGATCATTATTTCATATTATATTCTAGAAGAAGTTGTGTACACCTTTGGCACACATCTTAGTGAGGTCTGGTCTTCATAAGAAGAAGAAAGAATTGCCTGAGCATTGTTGAGCTTAGCACTAATCAACTGAAGTGATTAGTGTTGTTGATCAAGGACAACAGATCCTATCAATGTTTTTTGAATATTCTTGAAGAGATTCACAGGAATGTGTGATTCAGAAATCCTGTGTGAAGAGATCAGAAGATCATCTATAGTGAATCAAAGAAGAACTTAAAGAAGGAAGTTGCTCGTGTGACTTGAGAGCTAGAAGAACCTTGTGAGATTCAGGAAGGAGAAGAAGACTTTAGTGAGACTCTGAAGAAGGCCAGCGAGACTATGGTAACACTGTGTGAAGTAGTATAAAGAACCTCCTGTGGGACTCAGGAGAGATACAGTGTGACTCTGTATCGACCATTGTAATTACGAATTGAATTATAGTGGAGAATCTATGTTGGGGAGAATAACCAACACAACAAGGAGTAGGTCTATAAACCGAACCTTGTAAATTCTTGTGTTCAGTTCCTTTACATTTATAGCATCATTTGAGGAAAGGCTGAGAGACATCCGAAGAGTGGATCGAGGCATTTAACCACCCATAGAGGTTTAAGTGAAAATAATCAATTTGTAATGATTTTAAAGGGATCACTGATTCACTCCTCCCCCTCTCAGTGATTCACACTGATATGGGAACTACATTTTGTATAAGAGGGATGTTGCCTCTAAAAGTTCCATGGGAGTCTTTATGAAGTGAAGATTTGAGGAAATGAGTGATCAACCTCAAATGGAAGTATCTTCCAAGACTCAGAAGAACAGAAATAAGAAACAGGCCAGGAAGATGAAGAAGAAGCTTACCAAAACTGTGGATACACCATATACTGAAGGTAATATGAAAGGTACAACATGTGATAATTCTTATTATACTTATGATGAATCATGTTCAAGCTGTGATGATCATAGATCAATTAGTGATCATCAGACTACACTAAAAGATCATATGATGAAATTCCCTAGAGAAGTGGCAAGACACGTTGCTGTAAGTATTAGTTCTCTTCAAGATAAAAAAATTATAGCTGTAAGAAGAATCTAATGCCATTGAATAAGCATTGGCTTAAAGGGTTGGCATATCCAACACTCTCACAAAACTAGTAAAATAAAAGGAAGAAACTATTTCTCTTTGCAATGAAAGACATGCTCAAGTTACTAAAGAATTATATGGAAGATTTTGTGAGAAAGAATTCTTTGAGATTGTATTTGTAGAAGCTTTCCATGCATTTGAAAAGTTTCACAAAGTTTATATGGTTGTCAAAGGTACTCAATTAGAAGACAAATCCAACAAGCTAAAGGATCTTGAAACCTATTTGCAACAATTAAGAAATATCCATGAAGAACAAATAACAATGCTGAAAGATAATTGGGAATGTAAGCTCAGATCAGTTAAGGATGAGAAAAATTCTATCAACATGAAATGTTTAGAATTGGAGGTATGATTGAGAAATCAACAATCACCCCAAGATGAAATATCCCAATCATATGAAAGAAGATATATCTCCACTCATGTTTTCCTTGGGGAGTATGATTCCAAAAGGAACATCAGATCATCCTCTAATCCAAGGGAAACATCCTCTAAGAAGATGGTATCACATAACCCGGTTATTAATGTTTCTACTTACATAGGTTCATCTGTAAGAACAGGTTCAAAACCAAAATATGGGAAGATATGGATTGATAAAAATGATGATACATCCATCAAAAGATCATGGGTGGATACTGGAATGATTAAGAATAGAAACTCTTAGAAGAATGCTCCAAATAAAGAAAGGCAATTCCAAAAACAATAATTCACTAAATATAGACAGACTGATACTACAAGTAAAAGAAGGAGATTTGTTGGATATTGTTGGTGTTTTTAGATGTTTGGGCATCAAGACAATGTTTTCTGGAATAATATGACAGCATATGAAAATTATGAAAGGTCTACATTCAGGGAAAGTAGATGTGAAGAAATGAAGCAACCTGCAAAGAAAATGCAGCAATCATAGATGAAGAAGAATCTATCTATTGAAAACAGATTTGATTATCTTAAAGACTTTTGTGATAATTGCAAAAGAAGTGGTCATAGTTATGATGAGTGCTGGATTAGTCATACCATGCCTCAGAAATATGTTGATAAGAATCATAGACCACAACAAAGACAGGAGAAAGAAAAAGGAGTTGAAAAGGTTTCCATTGGGAATATGCAAAACAATGAAGTCAAAATAACAGTTAATGACATTATTCTCAAGCAGAAGTTCAAATTAGATTCCAAGAATGTCATCTCAACCAATAAAAGATGTTTATACTCTAGAAAGAAAGGTCATACCATGGATCACTGCAAAAAATCCATGGAAATGAGTGTAAGCAAGCTGAAAATAAAAAAGGATTCAATCCATAATAAATTCAGATTGACTGAAGACATTCCTGAAGATAATCTTAATCAGTTTCCTAACATAGGTAACCTGAATACAATGAGGAAGCCATGTGGAACCTCCATATCAAGAAATTGTAAGGATATTTTATTTATCTGGCCTAATCAGTTGCATCTTTCTAAAGAACTGCACAGAGCTGAAGATGAAATACTAGCTAAATCTAAGGCAAATGGAAAACAAGTCATTCCACATGAAAGAGAATTCTAATTTCATGAGAGGTTGTCAACATGTGATAACCCAATTATCTCAAAACTATTGTGTGGAAGGTGAAAGAAGGTTGGACATCATGAAAACAATCATTTAACTATTTTACCAGGCCAAATGGAGAAAATAGAACAACATGCACCAAATGCTACTTTACTACTGACAAAAGTGAAGAAAAAAATCCACACAAGTTGAAGGTGAATGAATGTAAAGAATCCATGCTGACAATGAAAAATACATATGCCAAATGGAGAGGAGACATCAGCATGACGAGTACTAGACACTTTAGATCTACAAGGAATGGAGTTCTTGGGTTGATAGAAAATTCTCAGCCCCAGCTCTCCAATTAGGATGCTCATATGTGCTCCATCTTATTACCTTTAAACTTTTGTTATACATGTGAGCTTACATTGCAGGGAATTGAAGATGAAGGTCATTCAAAAAATGACAGTTTAATGAGAATGGTGGAGAACTGCAAGTTGAACTCATTATTCATGATTTAGAAATTACTTGATGTCATTCATAGTGGATGATTATCAACATTCATATCTTCAATATTATTTCCTGATATTCTCCACCAAGGAAATTCAAAGGGAGTGCACCCCTTGAGGGGGAGTAAATATGAAAGAGATGATATCAACGATTATGGCATGAGAAATCTTGAAATTCATTTCATCTCAAGAAGTTGCAACTGTGGTATTCTAATCACACATTCATCCATTGGTCCTAATTGTATTTATCATATCAATTAAGGGGAGTGCTTGATTGATGATTGGATGGGATGAAATGGGGAGATTTATCTTTGCACCTGAACTTTTAATATGTTTGGTGAAGTATGTGAAGGATTTATCATTTCACTGACATATCTGATCCTATCCAATTCCCTAGTCATGAATTGAACCATTCTAAGCATGATTTGACATGTATGATTGTTTATGGACAACACTAAGAACCATGGTCATATCACTGTTTTTTTCTACAATGGGTTAGCCCAAGTAGTCTTAATGTTGATTAACGAACGGCACTTTTCCAAGTGAACCATGTGACATCATCCCTCTCTCAGAAACATTCCAAAAGATATTATTCAAAGGGAGTAGGACATGTTTTTGAAGAAACTCCACTAACACTGTTGCATTTGGTTGCCAATAAGGGGGAGAAAAGTTTGGCACACATATTGACCTATTCAAAGTGTTATTAAGTGATATTGAAAACTAAATACAAAGGGGGAGATTAAAGTGAATAAGAGTTTCATTTGTTGTCAATATAGTTTGATGTGCATAAGAATGATGATTGAAGCATCATTAACTCTGTAAATTGTTGAACTGGTCTTAAAGTTACAAGACTTGTATCAAGGTGATACAATGTTACAACACTTGAATGAAGATATGTTCCATGCATATTATATTATTGGATTGAAAGAAAGAATTGATGATCTTGGAGTATTATTTCAAAAAGGAAGGGTGGAATGATGTTTGACAAATAAAGAAGTATGGCTGGGAATTTAGTATTTGGTTACTTTATTTTAATACAATGTACCTACTATTTACATTAGAAAAAAGAAGCCAACCATTGGGCTAGCCTTAGGGCCTCAACCAAAGGCACGTGTGGGACCGAAGTCACCACGCCCATGGGGAAACTGCATGGGCTAGCCCAATGAGGCATGTCCTTGTATAAGCCCTATCCACGCGGTGGTGAATCCCACGTAGTGTGGGCGGCAATGGCGCGCCCGTAGGAGCATAGTGGGCACTAGAGCACACACACAGGAGAATTGGTGTGGGGTGGCACCGGAGGGGGGAGAGGAGATTTTTGAACCGATGATGGGTGTAACTGATTGATAAACCGCGCAAAAACTGTGACACATTTCGATGTGGGACAACATTTTAAAGTCACAGATTTAATCTCGGCCGTCCATCTGGTCTCGCGTCCGATATCAACCGCATGATTCATCTCACCGCGCCACAATATAATCTCTGCCGTCTGCGATCATTAAATGCTGATCCAGCGGTCGTGGAATCGTCTTCAACCTCTAAGTGCATGGAGTGTAACCTGATGTTTCTGCTTGCCGCAGATAAAGCCGATCCACCCTGATCGAGCTCCCGAACGTTGTAGAAGCTATAATTAAGTGAATGGTGATTGTTTTGACGAACCGAACTCATGCATGCATTAAAAGTTGCATTCATGCAACAAGATGAAGAAATTCGAAGGAGCTCAAGGCAAACGAAGTAGCCAAGGGTGCACAGCCTATTCGATTCACAAGGATAGCTTTGCGTGCATTTTTAAACGCATTCACGTGATGCACAAACCAAGATCGGAGGATCCCATGTTTGAAAAAAGGAAACACCCGAGATACGTGACATATCTTAAATGCGGGTTGAGTGTTTTTAAAGAACCGAATATATCAGTTATTCAAAGGAATGTATCTCGGGCATTCAAGATTTGAGCTCTGCGGCTCTATTTACATTCCTCGCCTATAAAAAGTGGAGCCCGTGTACGAGAAGGTTTGCTGCCATTATTGAGAGAGAGCCCTTGTTCCTCCGAGAAATAGAGTAATGCGCGTAGCCCTGCTTTGTGAAGAAGTCCTGCACATCCATTGTGCAGAGGAGAAGAGACGTCCCATGCTTTCCTTGCGCGAAACAGTCCCGCAAAGGCCTTGTGAGGAGGAGAACAAAACCCTTGGTTCGTGGAAAAATGAGGTCGTGAAACTCTTGCGCGAAGAAGGAGTTTCATGCATCACCTGCGCGAAGGAAGGAGGGCAGGGCCACCCTGCGCACTCCCTTTTGCGCGATGGGAAGAGGCCGAGCCATGCAACTCTGCACGACTTCTGTCCGCGGAACCTATGTGGCAGTAGGTGGCTGTGGAACCTATACGCCCGTTGCTCTCGCACCCTGCGCGCCTGTAGCACCCAAGCACTCTTGGTGCGTAGAAGACCCGTGCTCCCAAGTTTTCATGAAGAAGAAGAACCGTGCACTCTTGTTTATCAAATAGAAGTAGTACCCAAGGCCGTGTATTGTCACAGAGAGGAATAAATGCATGAGGCTGAGGCTTTGATAACCTCTTGAGAAGAAAACGACACACTTACACCATCATCATAACCATTCGGATTGTGTGTGATTTACTTGAAGAAGGAGTGTGCTTTCATGGTGGAGTTAATGTGCATGCAAACATAAGAACCGAGTGTGTGTGCACATGTGAAGGAGGAGTTTCATGTATGTACATGCATGCATGTTGAATTAAAAGGGGTGAAAACTTTAAGAATAAGAAGAAGACACCCACACCAAAGAAGAACATATATTTATGTGTGTTTATGAAAAAGAACTAAGTGTGTGAAGAATAGAAGACACATAACACCTTCGTGTGTGTCTGCAAGAAACGAAGATAGTGCATGTTCAAAAGTAAGAGACATATGCATGCAATTATGCATGAACACATGCACGTGTATGAATTCAGATGATGCCAAGTGAGCTGATCTTCCGTGGTTGAATAATCACATAAGTGTATGTGATTCTTTCCAAGAAAACAAGTAGAAGGTGTAGTGAATTCAGCTATTCCACTAAGGAAGAAGAATTTTAGATACCCATGCAATCCATGCATTAAGTGAATGTGAAATGAGACTGAAGCCAGACTGAATTAAAGAAGCTCTTTTACCTGAGTGTTCAGTGATTGAGAATCCAAGAAGAGAGATAGTGCTGATATTGTGCAAGATCATTATTGCATATTATATTCCTGAAGAAGTTTTGTGCACCTTTGGCACACATCTTAGTGAGGCCAGGTCTTCATAAAAAGAAGAAAGAAATTCCTGAGAATTGTTAAGCTGAGCACTGATCCACTGAAGTGATCAGTGTTGTTGAGTAAGGCCAACAGATCCTATCAAAGGTTGTTGAAGATTCTTGAAGAGATTCATAGGCAAGTGTGACTCAGCAAGCCTATGTGAAGAGATCATAAGATCATCTATAGTGAATCAAATATGAACTTAAAGAAGGAAGTATCTCGTGTGACTCGAGAGCAAGAAGAACCCTATGAGATTCCGGAAGGAGAAGAAGACTTAAGTGAGACTCTGGAGTAGACTAGTGAGACTCTGGTAACACTGTGTGAAGCAGTATAAAGAACCTCATGTGGGACTCAGGAGAGATACAATGTGACTCTGTATCGACCATTGTAATTACTAACTGAAATATAGTAGAGAATCTACGTTGGGGAGAATAATGAAAACAGCAAGGAGTATGTCTTTGAACCGAACATTGTAAATTCATGTGTTCAGTGCCACTACATTTACAGCATCATTCGAGGAAAGGCTGAGAGACATAAGAAGAGTGGATTGAGGCTTTAACTAGACATAGAGGTTTAATTGAAAACAACCAATTTGTAAAATGATTTGAAAGAGATAACTAATTCACCCCCTCCCCCTCTCAGTGATTCACACTGATCTAGGCACTACAGGTTTATCAGGACATTCAAGATACTACATTAGTTAGCTGAGGTGACATACCGACCAGCCCTACCCCTATTGTTATAGCGGCAGAACCAATTCATCCACTCATTTCAAGTGAGTAAATACGAGCACAATCCTATATTTTTTTTGAATGGGGTGGGATTGATATTGAGGATGGATCCACATTCAAGGATTACATTATGGTGATCATGTATAAGTAGGATTGGATCCATTTTTTGATGTACCATTCCTACTGTTCATGTGATATGGTAGCGTGGAATCATGAAAGAGTACTCCTTGGAGCTGGTGATCTAGATTTGTGCTCGGTATCCCCACATTATTTATTATATTTTCTTTTTTGGGATTAAAATCATTAAAGGAGTGAATAATATAGAGTATTTGTTTCATTAATTACATTGATATATATTAAGGAATACAGTTAGAGATAGGGGTTGAGACGGTGTGAGATTCCAAATCACAGTGACCCAGTAATTGACATTTAAAATATATTAAGTATATTTATACCTTACAAATGCATTTATTAGAAATAATAGAATATATCTTCAATGAGGACTCTAATAGAAAATAATTGATAATAATTAATTCCAAAATATTGGTTTTACAATGGGTGTGAACTAATGTTAGTTAGCATCATATGTTTAGATAAGGTATCCATTGGTGGGTACAACAAGTGAATTAATTAATTTATAAATTGATTTATTTAATTAAAATAATGAAACCAGTTTTCATATAAATATATAATATTATAAAAAATCACCATGGTTACCCACATAACAATGGGATAATTTAGAGTAGGATTCATCATTAAACATTAGCAAATTGAGATCAGTTGATGACTGGTGATTAGATCAATGTTGATTGATAGAAAATAGATGTGTCAAAAAAGCATCATCATTGGAAATTTTTGTCTTTACAAAGGATAGATCCATAATCAAGGTAGGGATAGAAAATTTCCATTTCCATACATAATTAAAATACCAAGAACATTATTATTTTATATTCTTTTAATCAGCGATTTACTAATCCACCATACGATTTATTCATCAAATTAAATTATTTATTCTATTTATTATCAAGAATCCATGTTTCTCACCAGGAATGTCTACAATCAATTATCATTGTACATGAATTCTTGACAAATTATTTATTCACCATTGTTATTATGGCTTTATCCCACCAATTTTCCACGTTCTTCACCGTTGGATTATGGGGTCGTAGTTGGAGACTGTCGGGTGGGTCCAAGTGTGGTTGATATCCCAAATTCATCGTGGATTTATAAAAAATAATAGAGTAGTGATTTCATGATAGATAAGTATGGATTATATTTGTTCATTACTAGACTATGGATCTGAAGAGGCGATTGGTGGTGACACAAGGACCTACGGGTGATGGGTGCATTGTGGTCCTTGAGGGATGCTATGGATTCTAATTTCTATCCAAATGGTGGAAAATCAAAGGGAGTAGGAAATTACCATCAATTAATGGTGGTAAAATAAAGGAAAACATGTTGGATGGGATATATCTCTTGAATGTTTTATGAAATTGTATTTTCTATGAAAAAAGTAACCAAACAACATGTATTCGGATGAACTCATGCTATGTGTCACCACTTATCTATGGTGGAAATGGCTTTGTGTAATATAAAGATGAAACACTCTATGAACCTACTTCGGTATCCATGATGTGTGCAAGAAGAACATGACGAGGACCCCATGTAAGAGGACATGAAATCTATTATGGATGTACATATCCATGTGGTGCTACCTATTAAGGGACTTGTACACTGTCGGTACACAACACAATATGACATTCATTGTTGTGGACAATAGTACTCGGGAAGGCCCCGAATGATTGATACATGCCATCTGGTCCCCATACACATCATTTATAGTGACATAGTCACTGATCCATGTTAATAAAATACACAAATATGTCACATGGTGGAATTACATGCAATGTGGTCCCCCACACATGACATATAATTCATTATGAAACATCTACCTCTTTTATATTTTTCATTTGGACTCTATTTTATTATTGTGAGAATTGTATCTTGATTTTTCATCCACATAGAATGTCATGGTATCCATTATAGTGCATATTGAGATATTATGTCAGATTTTCCCATTTTCACACATCCTTAGGTTGTGATCTTTGATTATTTTGATCAAGAAACACCATCAGAGAGTGGATGGGGTTGGAAACCTCTTGATGTGTACTTGATAATATACCCCCATAAAACTCATATTATTTTGAGTATAAGACACCTCATACACAAGGGTGTAGATCCTTTTACTATTTATTGGACCCCCCCACGATAGAGTTGTGAATATGTCCTCAACCAAATGACTGGAACCGTATGTCAGACTCACATGTTAGTCCTATACCAAATGAGTGGAACACCTTTCATGGACTGGGGTATGGGTAATCTACCTACTAAGTGGAACCCCCTTAATGGAATATAGAATGGTTTATCATCCTACTACGTGGAACCCCCTAGTAGATTAGGGAAAAGGTCTTGTACCTATTGAGTTTCACCTCCATATCGTATTTGATCCTAGGACCTCAATCTATATGCTGAGTGGATCCCCATTATAGTTGTAATGCATGGGTCCTCTACATTGAGATTATTTCCCCTTTACTTTTAGGAACAACGGTGATGTATGGGACCTCTATATGGCTATTACTTCGTACACTAAATATGACAGGAATGAAAATATATTTCTTAGAGATAAGGGTAGACTAATAGGATCGGTATGGGATTTGATATGAAGATACCCTTTCTCTATAATTTCTGTTTCATTATGTGAATATTTCTATGTAATGGGTTTCTTTCCCCTATTTCTTTGTTTTAAATGATTACTTCAATCATGTATTCTATTTCACCCTCTTAATTTTTTGGGAAGCCTAATGGATATGTATATAAACACCCATGCATGGGATTTTCCATCATGTGTCTTGTCTTATGATGATGAAGGACAAATCAGTGTTGATTTTAGAGTAGAATAGCGAAATATGGGTGAATTGAACAAATGTGGTGTTTGGGACTTTTAGATATATATTTGGGTTCTCTCAGCTATTTTTTATCACACATATTGTCATATTATGACACATGTTCTTTCTAGATGTGTATTTGTACCATTAACATGTCATATTGCACTATCACACTCTTTTATATTCTATATATATTATTACATGCATGTTCTTTACACTAGATTTTATTACCTTTTAATATTATTCGTCTACTCTTCAACATAGATATAGATGGGTTTGTTCATATATGAACCTTAGAAAAAGTCATTACATTTTGTATATGACTTTAAAGTGCTTTTTCTTCATCCCCTAGACTATCGAGGTGGTCTTGGGGTTCTGGTGGGCTAGTCTTATGGTGGCCAGGTTGGCCTTGAGGGGTCGGGCTGTTAAAAAAGTGAAAATATTATTTATATTCAAAACATATGTCAGATATTTAATATTATAATTTTATTATTAGTTACATCTATAATTTTTTTATTTACTATTAAAATGTGAAAATATTATGAATAAACTATCAAATTAATGCACAATATTTTTTTAATATGAGTTCTAAAAATCCACCAAAAATAAGAATTTAACTCTTATACAATCATGAAATATAAAAATCAGAATAATCAACTAAATTAAAAGTGATAAAACAATCATTAGCTTTTCCAAAAATAAAATTTATATCACCTCATATTTGATAAACAATTACCTTACATTTTCATCCCTCGCATTTTAATTTATCCATCATGAAAATCATTTAATGGGCTAATCACTCCAACCACATATTAAAATTGCTATCATGCTTCACTCAATATAGAATAAATATGGAGTTTTTATTGAACATTTAAAATTCATTTCTTTCCCAAGTCTTGATGACATTTTCATCTCTCCACATAATGATGCATTAAAAATGTTTTCAATCATGATGTATTTTTCAAGGTGAATTGTTTGTTTATGTGTTGGTGGGTAAAAATTTAAAAATTTATGTCACCAAAGAGGATGATAAACTCTAAAATAATAATGTGTTAATATTAAAGGGAAAACATATGAAATATATATTACTTAGTTTCATTTACATGTGAAACCAAAAACCCCATTTTTGTGACATGGGTCATGATTAAGGAATTTAATGAAAATAAATATGTCATCCTAATTCTCCCTTTATTATTTTACTCTTAAGTGTTTAATTGTTTATAATTGTTTTGATGGTGATTGAAATTAAAGTAAAATACATTTAAAAATATCATTCCATCATTTTCATTAATGGGAAATGAGTCATAAATGTTAGCAAAATGGATAATTCAAAATCAACTTTAATTTCTCCTTTTCTAATATTTTAAATTTTTATGGATAACTAAATGATAGAAATGAATAAAAATGAATGGAATGGACTCATTACCTTTATTAAAATTGTTAGATCAATGACACATACCTCACACACCTTCAATTATTTTCATCATAAATATTAGACACACAAATCCATTTCTGCAACCATAAACATGAAATATACTTAATAAAAAATTTAAATTTAATATAGTTAAGGAAAACATATCTTATAATATAGAATAATACTATATAGAAATTAATTTATAATAATGGATGTTAAAGAGTACATGTAAATGGGGGGATCATGTTAATAGTTGGTTTGGAATAAAATCCCCAATCACATAAAAACATTCTATGTACTCAAACACATTGAAATTGAATAAGAAAATGTTCTTCTTTTCACAATAAATATGTGCTTCTATAATGAAATATTTAATATTAGGAATAATATTTCAAAAGGGAATCAAATACGACATTGTATGCGAAATGTTTTTAGTCAATATTTAATTGGAATGAGTTTAAAATACTGGACAAACTCCAAAAAATTATTAAAATAAGAATCTCAAATAATTTCACCATTAATAATCATTTAAATTCTATTTTAATATAAATCACGGAACCCCTATCAAAATATTCTTATTTGAGAAAAATGAAAATATATATTCATTGAATAATAACATTACTAAAATAGTTAAAAATGATAATCACAAAAAATAAATGACTAATCTGGTTGACCCTACCCACACATAAAATTAAACCATACTTTATTTAAGATAAAAAATATATTTATAATGGAAGAAAATAGAAATATAAGTTGAGATAGCAAATGAATTTATATTCTAGTGAGAACAATGAGTTAATCTTATAGTTCATACCACATAGACCTAAAATTAATAAAAATTCAAATTATGAAAACTATTGAAATGAATAGATAATGTGTATTAAAGCGGTGTAATACATGGTGCCCCCATATAGTTTTAGCTATTTACTACCCCAATTTATGTATATATTTTACTTTATCACCAATATGATTTTGTAAGAACAACCACATATCATTTTTCACAATAACCATATGTTTCATCTATGGGTGAGAACACCAACAGTAAATAAAAAATGTAACATACCCATAAAGTTATGAAATATTGAATTTATGATTATTGGGGGAAATATATGAATTTAATGTTTCTCCTATTAAAATATCACGGGGTTCTCGACCTTGTGAAGTAAATGTTGATGTAGAATATTTAGTCTCATCACCAATTTCTCTTCTAGTTCTTCTTCTTCGTCATCCCAAAATTCCAAAACTATATTTTACATAGTTTTGTCTACTTCATCATCATCACCACCAAAGTCTATGAAAATATTTGTAATTGATTATGTTAAAAAATTGATGTTGGTAAATTAGATTTTATAGCAATGTAAAATAAATAGTGTTTTGACCATTCAATTTAGGTGATTAGAATTAAGTGTTGACTCCTCATGAACGGAATTTAGGATGATTATAGAATTTTGTGGTCAATAATGTTTTGTATGTTTAATTTAAACAACTATGATTTCACACTAATAGAACAAAATCCATTACCAATGTTTTTGAAACATTGGAATATACCCCCAAACCATTGGTATAGGTTGTAGAAATGATTCATACGATTGTTGTCTGATATTCCCTCAGTATATAACTGTATTGATAATTTTGAGAAACTATTGTTATAGGTATATACCCATGGTTTTGAAAATTGATGTTAAAGGGTTATACCAATAGTTTCCAAAATCATTAATATAGGCAATTAAAAAAATTCTTGTTTGGAATTAATCCAAGAACCCCCAACTTATATTTTAATGACCTAACCACTAAGATAAAATAAATTTTATGAATATAATATGATATATATTTATATATATTAAAAATTATTTTAAATCCTTATGTATTAATTATTATTTGATAAAATAATACATAAAAAATTTGATTACTAATACCAACGGTTTTGGAAACTATGGGTATAGACCAATACAAATGATTTTACAAACCGTTAGTAATGGTATTTGGATTTTTGGCTCCTAAACCAGTGGTTTATAAAAAAATGGTGGTATAGGGATATTTGTTCTCAATAGGTATGTTATGACAACAGTTATGGCCAAACCGTTTGTATATTTATGTCAAATACAAAATATTTTTCAAAAATACTATTGGTGTGGGGTCTTATTATGGATGATATACCAACGAGTTGGATAAAAAAAGGATGTATAAGGTCATTCGATGATACATATACCAATATTTGTTGCCACAACATTGTTATAGGTCTGTTTGAATGGGTCCAATTTCTAGTAGTGTCATCATCAAAATTTGGATTGATAATCGCTTTTACGACTTCAATTACTCTTTATGGAAATACAAAACATAGTGTGAAAATTATTTTATATACTCCAACAATTCTTCTCAAATGATTTCATCAATGTATTCATTTAAAATGAATATGAGATAATTTAATTTGTCTCAATTATACATACAAACACCATGTACTTGTCTAACAAAATATCTAACTATTTCACTCAAGAAAATAGATAGATCATTAAAAAAGAACCCCATTTTTATTTTTATTTTTATTTTTGATTTATTTTATTTTATGAAAACAATATATGTAATAAAATGTCCTTCCTAAAAATATAACCAAATTTTTGAGAGTTATTTTCCATTAATCCCACAAAAATAATTTTATATTTACTTAATCATGGTTCATAATGTGAAATGATTTTTTAATCTCTCAAAGAGTCCGCTCACACACCTTGATTTAATGTTTTTACTATTTTATAAAAAAATATACTACTGTAATAAACTAATTAATTTTTTGGTATAGAGAGTCAGTCATCATTCAATTCCCTTCGTTGATAACAATTTTAAACAAATTTATTGTTTTGTATTTTAGATGCTAGTGTGATGCGAACCTATATTGGGACTCAATATGGGATTTATTTATCAAGGGAGAATGAGAAAAGTTTATATGGGATCAAATTGAGGGAATATAAGGATCAAAGTGAAGGAGATACCATGGAATCATTTATCATGCTTTGACTCAAGGGAATGATCAGAGAATTAGAATACTCAGAACCTTAACATGGTTTTGGAGGTCATTGGTTGGGTTTTGTTGGAGGAAAAGAACTAAGATATGGGGGGATAACGTTACTCTCATTTAGTTATCATGGTGTGAATTAATTTTTTAGTTTTCAAATATAGTATAATTATTTTTGAAGGGAGATTCGTGGAACACTGCAATTGAATTTTTCTTAATAGTGATGAAATAGTTGGTCTTCCTTGTATGATCATGTTGGGGTAGTTTATTAAGTGGAGTTATCCCAATATAGGTTTTAAATTGCACATAAATGGATAATCTATTCAATGGATGATGGGAGAGGGCATTTTGGTTCAGGACAAAAAGGGTTTTATATTCTTAGTATTTAGTTCTATTTATAGCTTGACACACTATTGGGGATGCGATCAGAGCAATACACAGTTGTATTATTTTCTAATGTTTTATAAAATCATCCTATCAGTGGAGGAATATTACTCAATGACTTTGGTGTATTACATTTCTTATAATGGTATTATACAAAGGGATCTGATCTACTACATCACAAAGTTAATGTTTTTCATTGGACAAGTCTTGGATGATAAGATTATTTTAAGGGAAGGTAAATTTTGATGGCCTATATTCTTACTAGAAATGGAATTTCATTGTGAATGCAATATTATTTTTAATCACACATGGTATCTTCTTATTTATTTAATGATTTTCTTATATGATGATGCTCTTGTACCCCATCATTACTGACCCCCATGAGTTAATTGTATTTGAATACTAAGTTAACTTTGAAAGATGAATGTAGGGGGTGAGGGGTTAAAATGAATGTGATATATACATATATAAAAATATATATTTAAATTAATGGAAAAATGAATAATACAAGGAGCAGAAAAAAATATCACTTGGGAGTAAAGATTTATTTTTTCCCAGGTGTTTATAGTGATGAAATCAATGTTCATTAAAATGATAATTTTTAATATTCTAATAAATGTGGAGATCAAATCTCTAACTCCACACCATCCTGAAGAATTGTTATTATCCCACACCGAACCTATTTATGTTGTACAATACTCAATCACATCATCTCAAACATGATACTCCTTGACATATATATTATTATGAATATGATTGAGTGGAATAAAAATTTAATGTGAAGATGAACTGAATATTAGTTAAATTCGAGTGATTTATTCTCAAAAAATGGAATCACCACTTCTGAAATTTAATGAATTCAGTAATGAGAAATAATTTAATCACAACTAACTCAATAAAATCTCCCCTTCAGAAAATAAAAAATGGTTAATTCCATGTTTTCATATTGATTAGATAGATCACATTGGAGGAAATCAAGAGATAAAATGAATGAAAATAGAGGAATGTGAACAAAAATATATTATACAAGTCAAGAATTATTAAATCACCATAAAATATCATCTTCAATAAAAAATGGTCATCCAATGTTTAAAACACTATGAAAGGAAGGTGAAGTATAAATTTATGGACAGAGGGGTGCTCATTTTCGCTTCAAAATCTATTCAACGAAAGATGTTATATTTTTTCCTTCTTTAGTGGATAGATTTGGGACAAATGTCTTCATTTAAGTTGTTCTTACATATCTCTAATAACCGTACATAAATTTTGGACACCATTTTCCATGAGTGTATTTAGTAATGATAATATTCATTAAAAAGTATTTTCAATAATGTAGACTGTTTGAATTCTAGAGAAACTACTTTAAATAAATTTATGGAATTGAATAAGGAAAAATGAAGAGTGAAAATAGGCAAGTAGAATGTATGAAGTATATGTATATTTCTCCATATTACTTTTTTAGATCATATGGGATATCTATTTCTGATATATTTCCCTTTCTAAAAAAATTATTCAATCTAAGAACAAAATCTATATCCAAAATTGTGATCTTGTTATGGGCCCCAAAATATTGAATTGATCTTTTTGTATTCATAAATTAAATGAATCCAAACAATTAAATAGGGCTAAATATTTAACATATTTATTTTATTTACCTAAAAATAATTTATAGACAAAATGCTAATAGAATATAATAATAATTAAAATGTAAAATTAGGCAATTTTTAAAATTAAGATCAAATATTATTAAAACCAAAATCCGTGATGATTATCCATACAATATTAAATGGGTTGGATTAAGAAATATTATTAATGAATTATATATTTAAAATTTTTAGTTCCATCCCACTTATGGGCCCCAATTCCTTTAATATTAGTATTCATGACACCTATGGAGTAAAAAACCCTTATATTGTTGTAATCATCATAATGGTTAATTGTGGGTGAAAACTAAGACATAATTGTTAAAGTATCTACCAAAAATATAAGAGATTCATAGGATGAGATTATGTCCACTAATCCACATATTAGAAAAAAATTATTAGTTTCAAGCATCATAATCATGAAAAAATGTTTATATTGAATTAATACATAATTTAATTCGTTTTCTAACACTCTTATCACTTATAAAAGTGATTATCCTATACTATATTTCAAAAAAAAATAGAACTCTTATTAATTCATTACATATAAAATTGTCTATCAAACACCCCTTACCTTATCATAGTTGTCCCTGTCTCACTAATATACATAACCGTGAAGTCTTAAGGTGTAATCCAATGATGTTATGTGAGATGAATAATATAACCTAACTGGACGATTTTATGTTTATTTACTCGTATACCCCATTAAAATATTATGAATCCACAATAAAATAATAATTTCAGTACATTACATATGTATACATTTAATTATAATTTTTCTAGAAATTTTTATCATCTTTATCATATCCTATGGGAAATAAAATAGTTTCTCATGTGTACGTTAAGATTACCACCTCTATAAAGTGATGTGTTTCATTTTTCATCAACACATTAGAAGTATAGTTATAATGGTTGATCTAATAAATATATAAGATTAATAAAGATGTAATTATTCTTATGTAAACATAATATATCAAATATATTCATATGTTACCATTTAAAATGATAATTTTTTTTGTCCGTATGTGTGGACTACCACCTCTATTAAATGATTTAATTTGGTATTCATGATGTGATTTCATTAATGTTTATAACATTATATATAATATATAAAAATGATAATTATTTAATTATTATGCTTATAGAGATGATATAACAATTATTCCTTTCAGCATTGTTATCCTACACAAGTTATTTTTGCCTTATGAACTGAAGTTCCTCAACACGTATATTGTAATCTTCATTGATTAAGTAAATAAAAAATACAAGGTCGTAAATTATATAAAATTGATTCTGATATTGAAATTAAACTATAAAAACTAATTAGGAATATAAATAACTAATATAATATTTTTATTAAATAGTAATAGAACATACAATACTTGACAAAATTTTAGGTAGAGGAATTTTCATTAATATCACTTTTAATGTATCCTTTTCAAATACTTTTCTTCTATATACTTGTTCAGTTAATTATTTTATTAATGTTATTATTCATAAAATAAATAATTTTAAATTTCATTTTAAACTATTTCTGTGTTTTTATATATGTCATATAAACAAATCTTTCATTTATTTTACTATTAATGTATTTTTACTGAATGTTTGAATATTATCGTTATCTTTTAAATTATTGCATGAAAACAATTTATTCCATAATGAAATTTTAATCATTTCAATCATCATTTACCATTTCTAAATGTTAATTTCTTATGAAATCATTTCCATAATATTTTAGTGATTTTGTATTTTAATATTTATACAAAAGATTGGCGTATTTACCACTATTCTAATTTGAAAATGGAATGTTTTTATATTTGTTGGTGAAAAAGTGTTTTTCAAGGTATTTAGGTTATAAAAGGTGAAGAATTATAATGTATTGTTTAAGAGTAGGTACTTGTTAATTATTTATTATTATGGCTGATCCTAATACAACTTATACATTTCATGATCCTGCGCGATCATATATGATGTGTGGGACTGCTAATGTTCATCAATTAATTCGATGATTTTTCATAAAAAGAAAAAAGTGGAGTTAACTGGGTGAGGTTTCTCTTATGGGATCAATTGGTATCATTTTATTAATGACATGAGTGAATATGGGTTCTGAATATGGTGCCCTAAGATTCATACAAGGGCTTATACATGGTTTCAATGGGTTTAAAAGGGATTCATTTTGGAAAAAGAATATTTTCTATAAGAATGCAATTTATTTTAAACACTCAAAGAATAATGTTAAAATTTTAACCATTTTAATGATTTTCATGTTTTTCACTTGACTAAAATTTTTCATTTTTCTTATCTCTTAATGATCTTGTTTTCTCATCCCTTATTTGTAACTTTTTTCAACAAGATTACAGATGTGTAAGAAAATAAGAATAATTCAAGTTGATATTCATAATGATTTTATAATAAAAAGAATAATTTTTTATTTTAAATATATTATATCTTTTAAAAATGGATACTGGTTGAAAGATTGCAAATTGTTTGAAATGGGTTTATTATGTAATTGTAATGGTCTAATTATATAAGGATATAAACTATTACGATCTTTAAAAAGTAATAAAATTAATTACTCTATATAAACTCAGGATTGTATAACGATTTAAGGATATGTAATTATAGTTTGTTTCCAACAATTTAGAGTAATATTATTCGTATAATGAATGTTTATTATTTTGATATATCATTAGGGGTTAATATATCTTTGTATATGAATATATCTAAATGTGTAGGAATAAAAATGATTGTTTCGGTTTCTTAGAAATTATTTCAATGTATATATACTAGAATGTGGATTCTAATGTTCTACCTATGCACCTAGGGAAAATAACTCAAAACATGTTAGATTGTCTATTATCTTTATCTTTACTTAGTTCATAATGTTTAGACATAATAATATACACCAATATTGACTCTCCCATGGTATATGCATGTGTTAACTCACATATTTTTTATGTTTTTTTATAATTCATTTTAACATAATGTTATATAACTAAATGATGACCATGAATAATAGTTGTTAAACATAAGGTATTATAAATTAAAATAGTAAGTTAAATAAAGTATGACATTAAATATTAAGTAATTGTCTCTATATGAATATGTTTATAAAATTATTTTTCATTAAATCATAAATTTCATTCAAATGTGTAAATGGTATTCTTCCACATCGATGGACATACATCAAACCAATTCATCCATTATCATCATTATGAACTATAAGAAATAATTATTACAAAATAAATATCATTAGAAAAATCCTTTATTATTTTACCTACCTAAAAACAATTTATAATGTATCTCAACCATCTTCAATACTTTAATATCATTTATGAGATTTGGATATATTTGAATATTTTTTTCAAACACAACTGTATAAATATACCCATTTTAGAATAGACTATAAAGGACATTATCACATTTTTACGATGAATTACTTAGATAAAGGATTTCCAAACCTGTATTTAGCTTTAATGGTGGGTGACCTTTAATCATCTTATGTATTTATCTTATTATCTGGAATTTTTTATTTTTATAAAAATTATCACTTAGTTGAAAATTTAAAATCAAAATATATCCTAATGTATTTTGATATAAAAGTTCAATAAGATGTATGAAACCAATATATTCAAAAAAACTATTTATTTAAAATTTTATTTAACATTAATTATCCTTTTCAAACTAGATTTAAGGATTATACATGTAAAACGGTTGTATAGGTACATGGAAATGTTTTTAATAAATTTACAATTATATAGAAATTAATTGTTAGATCATGGGGTTTATATAATTGAAATTGGGATTATAATAAATAGTGATATATATTTCTATTGTAATAATTATTTATGTTTAATGTAGAAAATGTGAATATATTTATATTTATGATTCATTGGATATGATTCATATTTCATATAAAAATAGAATAATGATGATATAAGATGGAAAATCATGGATACATTATTATATTGAACATTGAATGATTTAATGTGTCTAAAAAAGGGTTTTAATATTTATAATGTAGAATTATTTTCTTAAATAAATTTGTATATTGTTTGGTTTTATGAGATCATATATATTAGGAGAAATTTATTTAGTTTTAATAAGTCATTCAAGAATATGTAACGCTTATGTTTAACGCAGGTAGTAATGAAAATAATATTTGAGGGAAAATATTTCTATGTTTTTGGAATATAAGTTGAATGTTGTCGTTTAACCATTTGATTTTTGGTCATTTATAAAGTTGGGGAAATTAAATTTAACTATAATAAATGATAGACTAATTTTGGAAAACATGCGATTTATCATATAGATAGAAATTGGCTTGAAATTTTATTTTTTACTATACCACTAATGTAATTTTTGAAGAATTTAAATATATTGTAAAAAATATATGACTAAGGTTAATAGAATTATTTTTGGATAATATGTGAGTTTATTTTGAGGTATAAATACTAAATTATCTTTTGGAAGAATATATTATTCTATTGTGCTTTATAGTGATTTATGGAAATGATTATGGAATTTTTAAATTATTTGTTATGTGAAATTGATTCTAGGTATATGAAATTTTTAGTGATTTAGAGATAATTATTGTGTTGATCTTGGAAGAATATAAGATCAAATCATTTTAATATTTAGGTTTAATTCTAGTTCATGCGTATTTTGAAGAATATTTATGTTTTTTATATAATATTTAATGTTTTACATTGGGTTATATTTTTGAATATTTGTTGATTGATGTAGTAGTTATTCATATATGATATTATTATTTCTTGTGATAATTATTTTTGGGTTTTTAATACCTGATGATAGAATGAATACCATTTTACCTTTTTTCGAATCTTATGGAATATTATAATATTTTTTTAGTGCTTTATGTATAAAAAATTATTTGGAAAAATAATTTGATTGAGTTAGATATGAGGAAAAATATTAATTTGATTAATTCAAAAACGTAGGATGAAATTAAGATGGAAATTATTCATGTATGATTATATTTTGTAGTTTTTTATCATTATACTAAAAAAATCCCTCATCTCAATGAAAATGACATTGAAATGAAAAACAAGAATTTCCCCTTTATTTTTCTGAATTGATATTATTCATTATCCTATAATTGTTTAACGATATTTGGTCATTAATATTCTGATGACCATGTTCTCTATCACAATATATGAATCCTTTTATATTATTTTCACTTCAATGTATATATTTTAACATCCTTAAAATGTTCTCATTCTCTTTTAACTTTTTTTTTTATTATTTTTAGTAGCCTTTGTAATTACCCTTTCCCCTTTTCAAAAGAATGCTTCATTATGTTGCTTAATGATATAGGATTTCTGTAAATTTATTTTTAAACATTAAAATGGGTTTTCAAATCATGATTGTATGTTCTATATTCCAATCGCTATAATAGATTTTAAGAAACATTTTTGTAAATCATTTCTATCTGTAAAAAGAAAGAATTGTGTGGATGCAGTTTCTTTAAGGTGGGTAGAATGTAAAACCCCAAAAATACTGTTTAAAATATTACTATGATCGATACATTTCTAAATGTTCTAAAATGATTATTATGATTGTTGTGATAAAAAAATATAGTTATTAAAATGATTCTAGTATATCCAATATGTTAAATTGGATTTATAAAATGGAATATCAACATTATGAAAAAAATTTAGTTTCTTTATATAATTGATATTTTTTATTAATAAAAATCAATATTTTTTGTAATGTCGTTTTATGATAAAAAAAGTTTTTCATTAAAATTGTATTTATTTTTTAATAAAGAATATTATAACTAATTTCAAGAACATTTACTAATTATATATGATTATAAGGATATATTGTTTTCAGTAAACATGGTTGTATTATCTTAGAGGGAACTTATTGGATTCTTCAAAAGTGATTTATTTTTTCATAAATGAAAGAAAATAAATATTTTGTTAAAATATTATTTATTATTATTAAATGGTTTAATGTGAAAGTCCAATTATTATTTTAATTTGCTAATATATTTTCACAATACATATTTATGTAGATATAATATAAATAATTTCATATTACTGACAAATATACCATATTTCTATATAAGATCATTTTCATAAATAAAAATATATTTTAATAAAAATTGTTCTTTATTACATTTTATTTTTTATGTAAAAAAATATGATGAAACTTATAAAATTTGAATAATGAAAAAAGGATCCCATATTGGGAATTAGGATGTTTAATTTTTTATAATTCCCTAATACTTTGTGTTATTATGAATTGTAACCATAATAAATATTTGTTACCTTAGTAAGTGTAAAATGGGTAAAAAAGAGAGCAAAAATAACGAATAAGCCATTGAAATATGTTTATCACATGAATTGTTTTATATATTTTATTTGACCATTACAATATATGGTTTAATAATATTTTTATTTCTTTCCCCTTTCCATTGATTTTGACATTAACCAGATTTTTCATATAGTATAATTTAAAAAACTAAATCTAATGGTTTTAATATCTGTAATATTTCGTGATTCAGATAAAATTATTTATGTTCAATTATAAATAGTTATTTAATGTTTTAATGATTTTTTTCAAGATAATTTATTTTTTATTTTTATTCATTGTATAATAACATTAAATCCAAATGTAACACTGAAAAATTTCTAGTTCAAGTAATAGAAAACACCACTATGTGATTTTAAAAACAATAAAAATAATAAAATTTGGATGAATTATAATTTTCAGGGGATTTGATTGTGAAATATCAAACAATAGTTTTGTTTTTTATTACTATTTTTAAATTACATTACTATGCTGATGCCATTAATGTCAAACTATGTGAATATTCCATAATATGAAAATAATGGTAAATTATGTTCACAAATATTTTATTTACCCATAGAAATTGAGTAAAAATATATTATTCAGTGAAATTAATCAGATATAGTAAATAATATCAAACATGGTGCACTTAAGTGAGAATTTTCCTAATATAATAAATATCACGACTATTATAGAGTGACAATCATTGATAACACAATAGTAATTAAAAGTATTAATTAGGGGTTGAAATTAACACATAAGGGTGAAACATAACTTTACATTGTCAAAACCTTATTAGATGATAAGTTGTTCACTCATACTCATCATATATTTGATATATTTCTATTTTAGTAAAATGAATAAGACACATCTTTTTATATTAATTTAACACTTTATGTATGTCAAATAGTACATGTCATCTCACTTATAAAAGGAGAAATCATCTCATATCTTCATCACGTGATTTGAAAACTCATGGTAATCCAATTAATGACCAATTATCTATCAAAACTCCCTTCCAACAGCTAATAGGTCTTGTTTTATCCAAAATACCAAACCTAAAATTATTATGGTGTTTGACAATGAGGTTATCTGAGGAGGTTGTATATGTCCAAACCGACATATTTCAAGGTTATTTATTTCTCCACCTACTTATAATCCTATTAAAATGTGATAAAATAATTACATATTTATATTAAATATACATAATTGTTATTATGATTCTTTTAAAAAAATCCTTTAAACTTCATTCCCATCCTTCGGGAAATTAAAACATCACTCATGTGTATTCTTTGATTACCACCTCCATGAACTGGTCTATTTTGTTTCTCATTGACACGTCCTATGTATGATAACAAAGATTAGTTTAGTTAATATATATAATTTATAAATAAAATAATTATAGACATATAATTAAAACACATAAAATATTTTATCATTGTCCCTCTATTGAATAATAAAAACATTGTTTGTCAATACTGATTGATGACTAGCTCCCCAAAGTGAGGTGAATAATTTATTATTTATGAATATAATATATGGTTATGAAATTGTATTTAATTTATTTTAATTATATTGATTCCCTAGTTATGATTTTTTAGGTAATTGAATAATGGACACTTTGGCCGTTATTTTCTTACAACAACTATTTTGGGATGATGAACAAAACATCCTCAAAACAGTGGATTAAAATTAACTTATTCATTAACTAAATAAAACATTCCCATAAATTAAATAAAAGATATAATATTAATTGTATTAACAAATGAAAGTTCATATATAACTTATTTAAAATATAAAAATATTTTATTCAGTAGTTACAAAATTTATGACTCTAAATGGTATTTAATGTAATGGATTTCTATTTTAATGGCTTTTTTTGTATAATTCCATTCTAATAATTTAATTATATTCCCATTTGCATTTATATTTTTCAAGAAGTTTATAAATTAAAATAAATTGACATTAATTTAAATTTTAAGATTCATTCGAAATTCTTTATTATGTTTAAAAGGGACTCATTTTTCATTTTCTGATAGATTTTTTTTATTGAAACTATGAGATGAATATGTTTTTTCATATTTTACAGTATGAATGTAATTTTCTACCATTATTAATTTGTATTTTTTTAAACAATATATATAAATTTTTATAGTATCATTAATTTTTTTTAAAAACACATTATTTTAGGAGTTTGTTATATTATAATATTTTTCAAAATAATGGGGTATTTATAGTTTTTTTTATTTTTTTATTGAATGTTATTTACTTCTAGGATCAATAGTTGTTTTTAAGATATTTATAATAGAAAACCTAATGAATAAAATTTAATTTTAATATATGGTAATTGATCATTATATATGATTATGGGTGAGCTTGATACCGCTTATACGAGGGGTGATATTGATATCGCTTATAAGATGCGTGATCCGAATAAAAATCTCTAATGAATTATGTAATTTTGTATGTCTGAAATAAAAAAAACATGGTATATAACTAAGGGAGGATTCTCATAAGGATTTAACTGAGTTGTAGGTATTTTAGAGATGGTTGAAAATATTATATGAATAAAATTCTCAATGATTCTTTCAAGGGGTTATATTTTAATGTCATTTGATTTATTTGTTTTCTTTGATAATTTTTTTTTAATTTGGATGTGATATATTTTAAACAGACATTGAATAATTTCAAAAATGATTGAATTATATGGGTTTTAATATATTTAATTAACTAATTATTATCATAATTTAAATCCCTTTTTATATTTTTTATACATCCTATTTCATAAAAAATTGGAAGATCAGTGGATGTGTTGGAATAGTGATGAAGTTGTGTTTAAATTTATGGTAATTAGTTTGAAAGTAAAATTGGCTTCATTTTCCATGTTTTATATATTTTTTAAAATGGAAACTTAGTGGAAGTGTATTAATTTATATATTTTGGTTTGGTATGTACATTTTATGAATTAATTTTTTAAAACACTGAACCTTAAAGAAAATTAAATTGAAAAAGATTATTTTTTTCATGAACATTATTATTATGTACTGTTAAAATCATAAGTATTTATAATTGATATGATTTAAGGATTATAAAATCAATTCAATAATAATTGTATTTTTCCATATTGTGTTTTATTTTATATATCCATGTTAACTATATATTCTTACATGTTTCTAAATACATACCAACACTACTCCATAGATTGAAAAATGTATATTTCATCTCTCAAAAACCCTATCGGGGACCCATACATCATTGAATTAAGAAATTCTGTCTAGGAAGTTACCTAACCATATAGAAGAATCACAACTCATCAAAGGGAATATATATCAACTTAGGTTGTACAAACTCTATGGATATATTTTCCACACCACATATCATGAGGGGCTTCTACTACATTTTCCTAATCAAGTAACCTTATTTTTGAAGTACATGGGGATCCAAAACCATTCTTAAACTAACCAATATGGTGGAAAAATGAGTTTTATTTGAGAGGATATTCTTACTCCACATATTATTAAATATATATTTATCATATCATCATTAAATTATTAATGGAAAAAAACCCCATAACCTCAACGAACCTAAATGGCACCCCCACACTCGTATCAGTAGTCTTCAAGGAGACTAACCACCCCATCCTAACTAGGAATGTCTTGCTAAAAACTAATTCTAATATGTATATATATAAGATAATAAATCCAAAGAAATATTATTTTAAATGCTCTTGAATGGTAAATAAACTCCCATAATTATAATATACAGTGAAAAACCCATAATAGAATACATATTTCACTATTCATAAACCTTAACAAGAATATATGAAAATACCCAAAAACGTATAATATATGTATTGTACTTCAAATTATCTTGGTTTGTGAATCAGAAGTGGTGAGGTGGGAGTATATAATTCCCAGTCAATTCATTTACTAAATAAAAAGTATTCCTTCTCTCTTAATAAATATTTAAGGCTTATGGGTTACTCAATGCGTACATCCACGATGTAAACTATGTCATATTGGAATAAAATCATGTCTATTAAGTGTCATGGTGTGTGTATATCATGATATGACTTTGGTGTATACTGAATAATCATGTCATAGCATATATCTGACATCGTGTGTGCATACTAGTTGTATTTCATATTTTACATTCATAATCACTACGAATATACTTCAACCCACCCATGGGTAATCCTATAAATTTGTATCCTCGCACAATTCACTTGATATGAAGAGAATTGTAGAAATGGATGAGCAATTCTAAATTTAGAAAGCATTAGAGTTTCATGAATTAAGAATTAATTATTTTCTTGAGCATCATAAAATCTATGGTTTAGACTGGAATGTTTCTATGGATTTCCATAAATGTTATTTTTGTGATGACATGTTATTTCGTGTTGTCATGGTGTTATGTAATGGTTATGAGCCTCATGAAGGTAGTTTCCTTTTTGAAGGATGTGGTCTTTGTGAGTCCATTTTTTCTAGATGATTTTGATATTTATGAATGTTCATAGATTCATGAATGTGAGTTGTTTAACAAATGGTGTAACATTATTGAATAAAAAATTTAGTTTTCTGATGTTTGAGAGCTTTATGAATAGTGGTGTTGATCATCAGGTTTATGTGAACTATTAATTCAAACGCATCATCTCTAGAATATAGTGAAATTAGATACCCATGATATCAAAGACACAAACTTAAATTCTCATTATAATGTCAAGATATTCATGTTTTTAAAATGATTAGGACCTCACCTATATACACCCGCACTTTTAATACCTTAACATTTCATCCTTTTTTCATAATTCTTAAAACAATACATGAATAAATTCCCAAAGAACGTATTAGTTTAGTTCCATTAGAATCATGGAAACAATAAAATTTGTTCGAGAGAGAACTAAAATATCAAGCACTAGATTTTTCATAGCAATCTCCATTAATAAAAACACCATGTATAATACATATCTTTATTTTCTAGGGAAAAGAAACATAATATTTGTTATCATAGATTCTTAGTAATTTAAAACAAGGGACATATGTAAGCATATCAAGAGCATAGTGGTATGAGAATATGGTCATGAAAATAGAATATTATACCACGAATATGAAAGATCATAAGGAAGAGTCATAGAATGATTATTAGTATATCATAATTCAAGAATCATAATCAAATCACAAGAAGAATCCACAAAATCATTATATAATATTATAACACATAATTTGTATGAGACACCAAAACATGTAATATAATTTCTTATAAGTCATGGTTCATTGAAAAAACTAACAAGTTAACTTAATGTTGGCTACACCTACTAGGTGGGACACACCGCAATCCCCATTAAATGTCCTTTCAATGAAGTAGAATGATTTTCCACATATTTTCATAATGCATCGGGTTTCCCCATCTTCAATATTGGATCAATCATGTCAATATCATTATATTCATTATCTCATGTGGTATAAATCATTACACAATACATTGAATGGAGATATAGGTCCCACCCATAATATAATGAAAACCCTACTGATGTATTCTATATGAACATAAATCATTCATCATATAAGAACCCATTGAATGAAATGGGTTCTATAAACATCATATAACCCTAACATAATCCATGGAAAATTAATGGGATTCAAAAATATCATTAAATCAGAAACATAAATAATTATTAGAATGAATAAAAATGGGTGCATTGAATCATATACCTTTTATAACACATGTAACAAAAAATAATGTTCACTTAGAGGGAAAATAATTTTGATAGACCAATTGAAAACAATTATTGAAGAAAATATTAGTTACTATTTTAAAACATTTTGTTTTCATAAAATTCCACATAAATTTTTAAGAAAATATTTAATTTTAAAATAACATTATAATCTTGTAATGTAATCATATAATCAATAACATTTCATGATGGTGTAAAATTCTATTTTTCTCGTTCAAGTTGAAACAACCATTCATTTAGTATTTTTTCTAAAAAGTCACAAAGTACCTCATTTGGAAAACAGAAAAAAGGATTCATTTCTAATTATGTAGTAAAAAGTAAAAAAATTTAAAAATACATTAAACCTCCATATGATAATATAAAACTCCTTTTTAATTTTTTTATAAAACAGGGAAATGGATTATAAATATTCTTTAATAGAGACTTAAAACAGATAAATCCCAAATATTGATGAGATTATGAAAAAAATACTCATTACATTATAATCAGTAGAACCATATTCCCCAATAATGAAATAAAATAATTTGGATATGAAAATACCATAATCATATAGATAATAAACTTAAAATAAATAAATGATATGTATAAACACCTCATAGAAGAAACATGTAGTGTATAAGGCATGTGTCCCATATAAATAAAAGTGAGACATTAATCCCTTACCTCAAGTATTGAATCTCTTTGAATTTGTTCAGTACTAATGTTTAATAAATTTAAATCTATTATAAATACATCAAATAAGAATATTAAATTACATAATAACATATATGATTTACTTATGACAATCTATTAATAGTTTCTTATCCAATCCATGTTATTTTTATGTTTCAGGTAATATCCTATTATATTGACTAGTTATAGTTGGTAATTTGACATAGGTAACTATTTATTCATGTCTAGAATGAATAACCTGATAAAAATATCTTATATATTATTTATATAAATATTTATAAATATTTATAATAAATATAAATATGAAATGAAATACATTGTTTATGGAAATGGTGGGCCATACAAACAGCAGAATGTTGTTTGTTTTAAATATGGTTTTGAAAGAATGATATTAAATGAAATATATATGTGAAAAAATATATAATAATTAAAAAACTATAAATAAATCATATATATTTTATAAAATTATATTTTCTCTATAATTCTTAACCAAGAGAGGTGGTAAGGGAAAAAAGATACAATATCATTTGCTAAGGAGGTAGTTCTCCAAACACAAGAATGGGATATTTGTTACACATTTTATAGAAGTGAATGTGAGTGTAAATAGAATAATTAGAATTATACAATATATGTATATTTTTTGTATTAATGATATTATATTATCATGGAATAATAATATTTGAGATAGTGGATAACGAAAATAAAACAAGAGTTCATGTGATAGGAGGTTACCTCTTCTTACGGTAACTCCCCGTCGTTTCCACCAAAGGGATTTCTTTGATGGATTTATTCCTAAAGAGTATATTATAATATTAATGGGGGCATGTTGGGAGGATATTCAGATATATTTTTTATTAGAAAAATAGGTTTCAGTGGGTGGTGAAAAGATAAGATTTTGTGCCATTTTATAAGAGTGGTGAGGGCAGATTTGGAATTGTGACAAAAAAATAATTTATAATAAATTTAATCTTAATCAAAAGACCTCCAAGAAATTTTATTTATTGAAGATAATATGATATAGTGTTCTAATATAATCTAAAAATATATTTTATATATTTTTTGGTATAATTTATAAACTTATCATTTTTTTAATCTTTAGTTATCCAATTTTAATTTTAACTAGGGTAATAACTTCTTTAATAATAAAATGATGGAATTTTTTACTTATGTGATTTTAATTAAATCATATATCAATAATTTTCAATCTTTTGTGGCATATTATAATATATTTGTATTTTTAGAATTTTTTAAGGTTTTTTAAATATTCAATAAGACCTTATTTTTATAAAATATCATAATTCTAAATTTTGGATGTATTTATTAAACTAACATTATAAAAAAAATTGAACAATAAAACATCAAAAAAATCATTTAATACATCACTAACATAACATATTATCCTAAAATTTTTAATTAACCATAATTATGTCAAATAAAATTTCTGTTAATATTTATTATATAATTTAATTCAGTTTTTCATTAATTGAATAATTACTACATCATTATTTTCTAGCTATTTATGATAATTATTTATTAACTAAAAATTAAAACTAAATATTTTTAGTTTATATTAATAATATATATTTCATAAGAATATATATCTTCATTCATTTCTTCTATTTATGCCTATATTAAACATATAAAACTTATTTAAATTAAGAGTGTGACATGTTTTCCCTCTCTTTGATTTTAATAATGTCTATATCATTTTTTGGACAAGTGTCTATTATATAATTAAATTTAGAATCCTTAGGTGATATGGAACAAATTAAATTTTTCCCATAAAATTTTATCTTGTGATAGGGTAATTTTCTAATATATATAATATAATTTTTTACCCTTAATTTCATGATTTTCTCTTTGTTGTGGAATTCAATATTACCAAAGTTATTATTCTTATTATTGAAAAATAAAAGGGAAATAATTACTAAATTTTAAATACATGATTCACTATTTTGAATCCATATTTTAAAATTTAAAACACAAAGATGGATAATTTTTTTAAATTAATCTTGTTGAAGTAATGGTATAAAATTTATTTATAGTGAGGCATCAAAAAGGTCGAATAGTTTTTATGTCCAAATTCAATGTGAAATTGATTCCAATAAACTAAATTGTATTAAATTTTTAAAATTTATCAAATTATTCTAAAAAACTATCTACAAAAATATTTTTTTCAATAAAAATTAATTTGACAAAAAAACAATTTTGATAAATAAATTCAGTATTATTCACTAATCATAAAATATAAATGTTCTCTAAAAAATTCCACAAATTTTTCAATTTTATTTTTTGAAATTCATCTATAAAAATGTATCTCAAATTTTGATGCAAATATTGTAAAAGATTCAATAAATTTTATTTAAAATAGGATCTCCATTAAATGGTGGTAAGACTAATTTTGAAAAATATAGATATTTTTATACTTAAAAATGAATTTATTCGTATTTTAGTCCTATAAAATTTATTGGATCAACATAAAAAAAATTTAAAAAAAATGTTTAAAAATTGTATATTTAGTCCTATTCATTCCCACCAATATAAAAACTTAGTGATAACTAAAACATCAAATAATAATATTATCAATATATTATTTTGCATTATAACTCATTTCTTACGTTCAATGTAATTTTTTATAGAAAATAGTTTTTGTGTAAAACACACTTCATTTCGGTGTTGAATGTAGCACAAGATTGACATTGTGTATAATATAATACTAGACATCAAATAAATTTAATTTATTTGATAAAAATGTTCAAAAACATAGGGGGTGTTACATTATAACCCCTTTAAATGAATATCTCCCTCACAATTAATCATTATGAATCAAAATGTAAAGAAAATTAGGCCTCCTCATTTCCAAAAGTTCCCACATAGCTTTCTTAAACTATTGGTTTCTATAAAAAACATTTACTGGGTGAGTGAAATTTATTTCTTATAACTTTCTTTATAGGATCTAGAATTTTCACTTTTTGTTCCTTATAGGAAAGATATGACTGCAACGGTATGTCATTTGAGTTCAGTGCATGTGAAGAGTTAGGTATGTACTTCCTCATAATAGATACATGAAAACATCATGTACTTGAGAAATATTTGGTGGAATTTCCAAATAATAGGCTACCATTCAAATATGATAAAAAAACTAAGGGAACATTATTCATAGGGCTTAGTTTCCATTTCATCCCAAACCTCTTAACCATCTTTCATGATGAGATTCCTTTAAACACCTCTTCAACAACATCAAATTATAAATAATGCCATCAGTTATCAGTATAACATTTCATCCAACATTTTTTTTCCTTGATATATTTTTGAATGGTTCTACACTTCCCATCCATCTCTTCATCGATCTGAGGTCCCAATAGAGTTATTTCTCCATCTTCATCCCAGCACGTTGGAACTATATATTTGTTCCAATATATGGTTTTAGAATGATCCATATGAATACTTGAGTGAAATATATTGTTATATAAAAACAAAAATAGAAGAAAGTGTTGATCCTAACTAGCTTTCAAATATAGATAAAATGATGTCCACGTATCATATGGGGTATCAATTATTATTTACGACTAACCACTAATCTAAGGATGATAAGCACTGATGAAACAAAATTCCTTATAATGTTATTGTGGAAGACTTTTCCATGATTTTTAGGTAATCCTCGTGTCCTAATTAGATAAAATAGAATGTGGTACTCCATGAAACCTTACGGCTTCCCTAATATATATAATGGAATGTTGATCCAAAGAGAAGCCTTCTCTGATAGCAATTTAGTGTACTGACAAAGTAAAGAGATCGACTACCACCCATATAATATTAAAAACTTTAGAGGATCAGGGAAGTCCAATTACATTTTCCTATGTGTTTTTATTCCCCTTCCATTTTGGTATATATAATGGATGTAAAATCCCCTAATATATTTATCTATCTACCATATCTTTCCCACCCAACAAGCACATAGATACAAGCTTTGTGATATATCTCTTTATGATATCCCATGAGAATAATTTCATAAAATCAGTATATAACTTCATACATCCATAATTAATAGATAATAAATAACTATGGTCTTCCACTATTATATCCTTATTTAAATCCAATAAGGATAGAAATGGATAGTGTTCCAAAACCATATCATTCTATCCTAATAAAGGTTAAAATTAGGAACATTTAAAACCTTATTTTGTAGATATACATCCTTCTTTATGCCTGTTTAATCCTAAATTTGATGGAGGGTTGGGAATTAAATTGATAAATATCTTATTTTCCCCTTCTGTCATGATTTCGAGATCTATCCTTTAAAAATATAGAAATATGGGATATTTTTTTATCCTCATCTGGTATAATGTAGCATGATCTTTTTTACTCAATGCATCATTCACCTTGTTTGAGTTTCCCTGGTAATAATGTATTAAGCCATCATAATCATTTATCAGCTTCAATCATCTCCTCTATATCTTGTTCAACTCCTTCTATCTGAATATATATTTCATACGTTTATGTGTTTTGTATATATCACATGTTTCTCCAAAGAGTTAATGCCTCCATATCATTAATTCAAAAATTACCCCATATTACTTCAATTCATGAGTTAGGTAATGTTTCTCATTAATCATCAAATATCACGAGGAGTAAAAAATAACCATGTTTTTTATCATAATAAAAATTCCCAATCAATTTTTAGCTACATCATTGTATACTTTGAACCCTTCTCCATTACAGGGTAATGTTAGAACAACATCACTGAACAATATTTTCTTTAGTTCCTTGAAATTTGTACAACATTCATCTATCTAGAGGAATATATCCCTATTCTCTGTTAAGATGGTATTATGATTAGATTGTCATGATAAAATATCGATAAAAAATCAATAATATCAAACTAAACTAAGAATACTATAAATCTCAGTCACTATGGTTCGTCAAGGACAACATTCAATAGTGATCATCTTTGACTAATCTAAGGCCATACTATATATTGAGATTATGTGTCCAAAAATGAAGTCATTTAAATAAAAAAATCACACTTTTTAAATTATTCATACAGTTTCTCCTTCCTTAGGGACTTTTACAAAATTATCAAGTAATCTTGATTCTCTTCCCTTCTCTTTTAATAGATTATAATATAAACCATAATGATAACCAAAAACCGATCAAGTTAATATCTAATTATTCTATTAGTTATATCCATGAAGAATGTTAGGGAATTAGTAAGGCCAAATGGTATCATTACATATTCACAGTTCCAATACCTTTTACAGAATGTCTTCTTGAATATATACTCCTACTTTTCCCTCAATTGATGATATCTTGAACAATGGTTAATCTTGGAAGGTATTAAGCTCCATGTATTTGATAAAACAAATAATTCATACATGGAAGATGATACTTTTCCTTGATTGTGATCTTGTTCAAATACCAATAATGAATGATGATTCAAATTTTTATATCTTTATTTTTCACAAAAATAATTGATGCTCTCTAAGGTAACACAGATGGGCGAATTAATCCCCCATTATGGTTTTTTGGAGTCTCTCCTTCAACTCATACAACTAAAATTAGTTCATTTTATAGTGATTATTTAAAATTGGTGTTTAACCATGTATGATTTATATGAAGAAATCAAAATAACATCTTTGTGGAATACTGGGAAATTAGTCCAGAAAGACTTCCAAAACAATCAAGAACAATATGCATATCATTGATGTTGATTTTATCCCCAACCATTTGAGATTAAAATCCCATATGAATGTGTCACGACCTGTCCTCAGGGCCCGTTCCGTGACAACCCCAAGCCTGCCTTCCATAGGCCAGGGGCTAGCGATTACCATCAAAGGAGAATCCCTGATAAAAAAGGGAAGGCATTGCCGTTTAACCTGTAACACACACACAGTCTGAACACAAGCAGTAGAGGAAACAAGTACTAAAATAGAAAAGTAAGGTGTGCTGAAACTAAGTGGGCTAGTATACAAACCCACCTGGACAACAAGTAAAAGTATAAGTAAAAAAGGGAAAACAACTCTGACATTGACCACATGGGAATTATACTTGAATGGTAGGTATAGAACTCGAACAACTCATCCCTAAAGTACGTCCTGTCTAGACCAGCTCCAAGATGCCTCCGTCTGTCACCCTTAGCCTTGATCAATATTGTCTGTCGTCTGCACAGAACCCAATAAGGTGAGGGCGAAGCCTATGCAGGGGTGAGTATATCAATACTCAGTAGGGGACCTCGGCACCCCTGAAGGTCTCCAAGAATCCACAAAAGATAAACCACATTAGTAAGTTATAATGATGAAGTATCAACCAACCTAAATTAGGTATATGACCATGCATATACCTAAGTTACCAGTCACAGTCCAGCTCCAACTCTCGAGCCCAAACACAACCCAGTCCACAAAGGAAGTAAATTCAATCACCAAGAAGATAATGGTTGAAAGACATGACTTAGCTCACATAGGTATACATATTTCATAGAGTTATAGAGATGATCATATGTAGTCACTGATTCATCTTAGCTGTCGGACTTACACAAGATACAGGACCAGCTAAGCTGTCAAATCCACACAGGATACAGGACAAGCTATTCTATTGGAACCACACAGGATACAAGAACAGAAGATAGAACCATCAGATCCATGGAGGGTCCAGGTAAAGTAGTCATAGATATCGAACTCATGAGGGATTCTGGTTCAATAGTCATCTCTGTCGAACCCACGTAGGATTTCGGTTTAGTATTCATCGTTATCGAACCCTCAGAGGATTCCGGTATAGTAGTTGTCACAACCGGCTCTAGGGTTCCGCACACAACACAATCGATTCGTGGAGGTTCTACTCCTCGAGATAATTGTCGATACATAAACTCTCACAAAGTCTCGAGTTGATGTATCACGTAGTTCTGTCTCATCAAAAGTAACCCAATTTGACAGATGATGCGTCAATCAGACGCCCGATCTGCGAGTTGTTGGCATTTCCCTTCCAGGGGCCCGGTTGGATTTATGCTCGATCTAAACCAGTCCATTTTCCAAATTTGACCAAAACTCACTTAGAGTATTGAAAAAGGACCATGTCGTCGTGAAGGTCCTAGTGCCGCAAACAGCGCATCGATCAGACGCGCGGTCTTGAAGTTATTCACATTTAAGCGAAGACGGGCTCGGCCCGTCAAACCCAGTTGGCTGGCAGGCCGGCCTGACCCGGCTTGGAGGGTCCGACCCAGCTAGGGGGTCGGCCTGGCCCGGTAGGGTGTGGCCCTCATGCGGACCCGGCCTGCCTTACAGGCTAGTCCTGTTCGCCCGGCGGCGCCGCCTCCTCCCCTACCCGGTCAGCCGTAGTCGGCCGGTTCGTCTCGGCGCATGCGACCCATGCTACGGGACGCAGTGCTTACCATGCGGCGCCTATGGCCACCGTGATTATCTATTTCAGCTGGTTCGACCATCCGAGCAGTCTGTGGATACGGGCCGCGGTCGCCCTCCAAGCGGCGCCTGCAGGCGTCGCGGTCTTCCAACGGGCCGACCGGTCATCCCGCGGTCTGGCTCCGCAGCGGTCGGCTCGGCTGGCTGCCTCCGCACTTCAACCATGGTGAGATAGCACCACGGACCAGCTGCACTCCGCGTGTCATGACAGAGACATGGTTCTTCATCCCCCACAGACCTCCCGACCACGGTTCCTCTTTCGTCACTGCGGTTCTTCTCCAGCGCGGTGCGACGACACCGCACCCTTTCGGCTCCGCCTCCGACGTCAAAGATCAAGAACCAACGGAGGGGCGTCGGGTGGTGTTGGTACAACCTGCCCCCTTATCATTCGGTGATAACATGTGGCCATCAACAATCCCAAACAAACAACGAGGAATGAGGGTACAATTTAATCAAGAAAAACCCCTACCCCGATTCAAAGTACATTGGCGAAGTCGCGGATGACGGGCGTCGCGAATGACGAATGTTGTTCCTTCAATGTCAGAGGAAGTAGAGCTTGGTGAATCCGAGTCGAGACGATGCCCTCAGTGTACTTAGTGGAGGTGGTGCTACACTTCCTTTCTCCGGTTGAAGAAGATAGAAGATGTTTCTTCACGTTCTTTGGTGACGTGTAGCGTTCTTCATCGAGAGGATGGCGTTCCTTCCAAGAGTTCTCCCAAGCTCTCCAACGATTATGCCAACCCCAAAATAAAAGATTATGTTTCATTATTTTAATGTTGGCATAATTAATTTAAAATAATTCAAACACTGAAATTAATTTATTATGTTGGTTGACTTAATTAGATTCATGGAGTTGGCAAGAATTCCAAGGGATTCAATTAATTAATAACAAGGTTATATTGGCACATTAAGGGGATGTTTTAGAGTTAAAGGGGGTTCAAGGGGAGTTGAAGGGTTTGATGCTTATGTGGGCCCCACCAAATAATATCCTCCCATGGGAGGTTATGTGGGGCTAGGTCCCACCTCCATCTTCCCCTTGGAGGTTAAAACTGCCACTTAAATAAAATTATGTCACATATAATTTTTATTTAATTTACTAAGAATCCCTAAAAAATAATCTACCAATCCCGATAAAACGCAACTACGGTAAAGGTCTCCTTAAGAGAATACCGGCACTGCGAGTTCATTTGTGTTCTCAGATTTCAATTCCATGCACCGGTTAAAAAGATATAAAAACATTCACAGTCGTTTACTAAACGTACCTAAAAAAACATAAGAAATTGGTTCTAGGCACACCGGGCCTCAGAATCAAGCGCCGTCAGAAACTGTAGACTCATGAAATACCCATGTATTTAAGAAAAAAAATTCCATAGGATTATTGGGACTCTAAATTCTCCCAACCTCAGGTCATTACGTCCTCATAAGATAAAACACACAATAAGGGAACAAATGTGGGTACTGAGCACGCATCTAAGCCTCTCTCTCCGGTGTGCTCTACTGGAGGTTCCCATGTTACCACCAAATTCGCCCCAGGGAAATCGACCATCCACGTAGGACCCACTCTTGTTGATCCTCAATCTCCACCAGAACCTCTAT
This sequence comes from Viscum album, assembly GCA_963277665.1. Taxonomy (NCBI): domain Eukaryota; kingdom Viridiplantae; phylum Streptophyta; class Magnoliopsida; order Santalales; family Viscaceae; genus Viscum; species Viscum album. The sequence continues at coordinate 562,014,070 of OY728158.1, forward strand.
GAATGTCGACCTGTCATCGTTGTCCAACTCCCCATGGTCGATGATGTGGGACAGGTCGGGCATGTATCTCCTCAGCTGAGATATGTGGAAGACGTCATACACCTTGTGCAACTGAGGTGGAAGGGCCAGGTGGTAAGCCACCACACCCACTATAACTAGGAATCAAAAAGGTCTGATGAATATTGGAGATAACTTTCCTCCTCATCCAAGTCTATGTAGACCTCATCGATGTGAGACCCATAGGAAGACGTGGTCATCATCCTCGAACTCCAGCGGTCTCCGTCTCCTATCAGCATATGACTTCTGTATACTCTGTGAAATCTTCATCCCCTCCTGGATGATCTGAACATTCTCTATTGTAGCCTATACCATCTCTGTCCCTACAAGTGTTGACTCCCCAGGGTCAGTCCAACACAATGGTGATATGAAAGGTTGGCCGTATAGTGCCTCGTAAGGTTCCATCCCGATGGTGGAGTGGTAGCTGTTGTTTTACGAAAACTCCACCAAGGGTATGTGATCCTCTCAAATGCGACCAATTTCATGGAAACATGCACAAAGCATGTACTTGAGAGTCTGAATGGTTCTCTTAGTCTATCCATCCATTTGAGGATGGAAGGCGGTTCTGAATCGAAGCTACGTCCAAAAAGCCTCCTCCAACCCCTTCCATAGCTGGGAAGTGAAATGAGCATCTCGATCGGATATGACCGTCGATGGAACACCATGAATCCGTATGATATCTTGTACATGGAGGAATCCCAAGCCCTCTACTGAGCCCTGCTCTCTGATCGGTAGGAAGTGGGTCGACTTGGTGAGTCGGTCGACAATCACCCAGATAGAGTCATGTCCTCTGGATGTATGTGGAAATCCCATCACGAAATCCATGTATATCTTGTCCCACTTACACTATGGGACCTCTATGGGATGAACCAAGCCTGCTGGAACCTGGTGCTCCTCCTTCACTTACTGAAAAGTGAGGCATTGCAAGACAAACTCTGCTACCGCCTTCTTCATACCCAGCCACCAGTGTTGTAGTCTGAAGTCTTGATACATCTTGGCCTCTCCTTGATGTACCGCTACAGGGGAAGTGTGGAACTCCCTCAACACCTCCTCTTGTAGTGGAACTGATACCGTGGTACGTCCTCTAAAAAGGATGACATGCTCCCCACCTTCAGAAAACCCATCAGGTTCCTTCCCGGAGGATATATGAGCACGTCACATCTCACAGTCAACATCCCCACGTTGTGCCTCTCTGAATCGCTAATGTAGTGGAGGAGTGGCTGTGAGAGAATGTAGAATGTTTGCTCCATCTCTATCCACAAATGATATATGATACGGGGCCATCTGCTCTGTCGCCTCTCTTAACAGCTAAATTCCTGATCTCCTGCTGAGAGCATCTGCTACAACATTCCCCTTCCCAGGAGTATAGAATATCTCGAAGTCATAGTCCGGGAGGATCTCAAGCCATCTTTGTTGTCTCTAGTTCAGGTCGTTATTTGAGAAGATATACCTAAGACTCTAGTAGTCAGAGTAGACTGTAAAATGCTAACCCATCAAATAGTGCCACAACATCTTCAAGGTGAAGACCACTGCTGCTAACTCCAGTTCATGGGTAGCGTAGTTCTGCTCGTGCTGTCTCATCTGTCGTGAACCATACGCGATCAATGCTCGCTCCTACATCCGGACACACCCGAGTTTGGTCCCTGATTCTTTGCAGTAATCTATGTACCCTACGCCCTCATCTGGTAGCCTCACGATGGGTGCACTAGTCAACCTCTGCCTCAACTACTGAAAGCTCTGCTGGCATCTATCTAACCACACAAAGGGTTTCCCCTTTTTATTCAATACTAAAAGCGGTGATAAAACTTTGGTGAAGTCTTGCACAAATCTCTGATAGTACCCAGCTAGTCCTAGGAACTTACGTACCTTTATCACACTCTTAGGTGGCTCCCAAGAATGTATTTCCTTGATCTTCACTGGATCCACTACAACTCCAGCCTCTGAGATGACGTGTCCCAAAAGGCTAACCTATCGAATCCAGAATTGGAACTTCCAAGGTTTACCATAATGATGGTGCTCTCGGAGTGTGTCCAGTACTACCTACAAATGGTAGGTATGCTCCTCCTCAGTAATCGAGTAAATTAGTATGTTATCGATGAAGAATACGAAAAAATGATCGTGGTGAGTCTGGAAGATCCTGTTCATGAGACTCATGAACACTGCTGGTGATTTGGTTACGCCAAAGGGCATAACCAAGAACTCATAGTGGCCATACCGACACATTAAGGCAGTGTTCAGCACATCCTCATCTGGAACTCTGAGCTGGTGATAGCTTGACCAGAAGTCTATCTTTGAGAACAATTGTGATCCTTTGAGCTAATCAAAAGGATCTTCAGTCCTCGAGAGTGGGTACGTGTCCTTCACGGTCACCAGAATCAGGTGATGGTAGTCGGCACACAGTCTAAAGCTCCCATATGCCTTCTTGGAGAACAAAATCGGAGATTCCCAGGGTGAAAAACTGGGTCGGATTAATCCCTTCCCATGTAAGTCCTCCAACTATACCTGCAGCTCACGAAGCTCGGCAGGAGCCATCTGATATGCTGGATAGATATAGGTGCTGTCTCGGGGTACAAGTCAATGTTGACGTCTACCTCTCTCTGAGGAGGTAGTCCTAGAACGTCTTCCAGAAAACATCCGCGTACTGATCCACCACAACAGGAAAACACGGACTCCGCACATCAACCGCTCCGAGGATGAGACTAGACAACTGATATGTGATCGGTTTCCCCCACCTCCATGTAAGTCCATCCTATGCTGAAAAGGATCCCTTATTACTAGTGAAGGTGAACCTGGTCTCATCTGTGCAGATACACCACACTTTGTGCCTAATATAGTAACTTTGAGCATAAACTGTGGATAACAAGTCCTTACATAAGATGACGTCCTAAGGCCTCGATGCCACTACAAGAAGATCTCAGTCGAAGATCTCTCCTCTTAGAGTAAGCTCACACTGTCAGCACCAGTGCGTAATCGTCGATTCTGCTCTCATAAGAGTTTCTAGCCATAAGGATCGATCTAACAGCTCCGTCGGAATCTCCGAGCTCCGAACGAGGGTATTGGCATTAAAATAATGAATCAAACCTATGTCTATAAGTACTAAATTAAGGGTGAAGTAGACACAGATAGTACCTCCAATCATCTCATGTGTGCCTTAGTCGTAGGCCTTGACTGCCTGGAGCTGAGCCCGCCTCTCTCGTCCAGCTCCCTATGGTCCGGGTGGACCTCCTGGTGGTGGTGGTGGTGGTATAGGCTCGAAATGTCATCCACCACCCATTGCTTGGCCAGTTCCTCTGCCACATCAGCCTGCTCGTGACGGACCACCATGGACGATCCTCCGCCTCTCCTTGGGAGGTAATTATACTGTCTACTGCCCATATGAATGGCGTTTCGGGCAGTCCCGATCCATGTGGCCTTGCCCACGTCATTCATAGCACTGCCTGTTCCTTGTATAGCTGGATCTTTCTCGTGTTCCCCGCACAAACGAACCGGTTTCTTGGGTTCGACCACCTGATGGCATGTTATTCTTGGACCTCTACATCATTTGTCTACTTCCGGCTGCAGAAGACTCCACTACGTGTCACCCTGTGATGGGTCTCGCCACTAGTGACAGCTCAGCGAGAAAACTCTCCACTGGAAGTGCTCTCTCCAGCACCCACGCCTCTGTCGGAATGCTGAGGGGATTTGTCGAAGCCCTGATCTCATGCATGAGTCTCTGGTCGAAGATCTGAGCCCTGAACAATGAGTCTCGTACCATATCCTTGGAGTAGCATGTGAAGTTAGTGAACCTCGCAGAGTACTAAGCTATTGTCATGCTGCCCTGCTGTAGATTAATTAACTCTTGAATCTGTGCCGCATGAAGGGTGGTTGGAACATACTCTGAAAAATAGTGATTCCAGAAGTATATCTAGAGTAATGATTCCTTGTCATTCACCTGGAGCATCAGGATCCACCATTTTCCTATTTTTTCATGAAGGAGACTCATGACAAGGATCACCATGAGGTTTGCTAGTGTCCCTACCAATCTGAAAACTCTCACGACAGTCTCCATCCAATTCTCAGCTACATGTTCGTCCATCTCTTCCCGGAACAAGGCCTGCCTCTGGCACTGGAACACATGAAACACAGTTAGGTAGTGTGCACTCTCTTCTGCTGGATCTACTGGTATCAGTGGCCCAGTGGGGAATGGTACAACTGGTACCTCCGCTGTGATAGGGCCCTACACCGAGGCCTCGTTTCTCGGTGGTCTACCATCTCGAACGAAACTCAGAACACTATCTAGATAACTTCGTGGGGCCATCAAAAAAAGAATTAGTTGTTCCACTATTAAAATAGTTTACCTTGTGATCTGACACAAAGTAATCATGAAGAAAAAATTTTCAAGGAAAGACACACGCAATCTGTGTTTTTGTGTACTGAGTCGGAGATCGGAAGTCAGAGTCGTAGAGTATAGATACGTCAGCCACCGCACCAATATTGGTTTCCCTAAACTGATAACCATTCCCAAAACACTTAACACTATTGACGTTAAAAGAATCAGAGTCCAGGTTCTGTGGTAGAACCGACTCAACTGATACAAATTTGTGATGTCCCGTCCTCGGGGCCCATGCCGTGACTACCCCAAGCCCGCCTTCTATAGGCCAGGGGCTGGCAACTACCACCAAAAGAGAATCCCTAATAAAAAGGGAAGTCATTGCCTTTTAACCTGTAACACACTCACCGTTTTAACACAAACGGTATAGGCAAAAAGTAATAAAATAGAAAATTTAGGTTTGCTAAAAGTAAGTGGGCCAGTATACAAACCCAACTGAACAATAATTACAAGTACAATTAAAAAAGGAAAGATGATCTTGGATCATCCACTGGGGAATCCTACAAGAAGGGTAGGTACAAAACTCGAACAACCCTTCCCTGTGGTACATCCTGTCTAGTCTAATGCCATGAAACCTTCGTCTGTGACCCTCAGCCTCAATCACTACTGTCAGTCGTCTTCACAAAACACATAAAGGTGTCGGCGAAGCCTGTGCAAGGGTGAGTATAGAAATACTCAGTAGGGGACCCCGAGAATCCAGAAGGTCTCCTAAAATCCACAAAGGATAAACCATATTAGAAAGATACAACCATGAAGTATCAACCAACCCTACTTAGGTATATTCCCATACATATACCTAAGTTACCAGTCACAGTCCATCTCCAACTCTCGATCCCAAACACAACCCAGTCCACAAAGGAAGTAAAGGTAATCATCACGATGATAATGGTTGAAAGACATGACTCAGCTCACACAGGTATACATATTTTGTAGAGTGAGAGAGATGATCATATGTAGTCACTGATTCATCTAAGCTAACGGACCCACAAAGGATACAGGACCAGCTAAGCTGTCGGACCCACACATGATATAGGACTATCTATTCTGTCAGACCCACATAGGATACAAGAACAGATGTCAGAACTGTCGGACCCACGGAGGATCCCAGTACAGTATTCATCGCTATCAAACCAACGGAGGATTCAAGTTTTGTAGTCATCTCTGTCAAACCCACATAGTATTTTGGTTCAGTAGTCATCACTGTCGAACCCACGGAGGATTCCGGTACAGTTGTCGTCACAACCAGCTCTAGGGTTCTCGCACATAGCATGCTTGATTCCGGGAGGGTCCGCATCTCGAGCAATGTTTTGATACATAAAATATAATGAATCGACGATTTTATGTATCACGTAGTTCCTTTTGATCAAAAGGAACCCAACAAGACAAATAGCGCGTCAATCGGACGCCTGGTTTGAGAGTTACTGGCATTTCCCTTCCTGGGGCCCGGTTGGATTTATGCTCGATCCAAACCCAGATATTTTCAAAATTTGTCCAAAAATCCCTTAGAGTATCGCAAAAGGAACACCCCGTCATGAGGGTCCCAGTTCCGTAGATGGCGCGTTGATTGGACACGCGGTCTTGAAGTTATTCACATTTAAACGAAGTTGCGCCCGACCCGTCAAACCCAGTTGGATGGCGGGTTGGTCCGACCTGGCACGGTGGGTCCGACCCGGCTGGGGGTGTAGCCTAACACGGTGGGGCGTGGCCCACCTGAAGACCCGACACGGGCTGCGGGCCGGTCCAGTTTACCCGGTGGCGTAAAGCGTTGCCACCTCCTCCCTTACCTGACCGCCCGTAGCGAGGCGGTTTAGCCCAGCGCACGCAGACCGCGCTACGGGACACAGTTCCTCCATCGCGGTGCATGTGGGTGCCGTGATTCTCCAGCCTGGCCGGCTATAGCCAGCTAGTTCTCCTAGCCATGCGGCCCATAGATGCGGGTTGTTGTCTCCCTCCATGCGGCCCCTGCAGGAGCCGTTGTCTTCTAGCAGGTCGGTCGGTCAGCCAGCCGGTCATCCTGCGGTTCGGCTCCACGGTGGCCGGCTCAGCCAGCCACCTCCGCACTTCCACCGTGGCGCATCGGTGCCACGCCCCCTCTGCCGCAACCCGACATGGACGCGGCCTTGGGATCCACTGCGCGGCGTGATTGAACCCCACTTCTTCATCGGTCGCATCCCTCCCGACCATAGTTCCTCTTTCGTCGCCACAGCTCTTCTCCGGCACGATGCGACCACACCACGCCCTTTCGGCTCCGCCTCCGGCATCAACCAACAAGAACCAACGGAGGGGTGTCGGGCCATTTTGGTTCAGCTCGTTCCCTCCGCATTAGGCGATAAAATGTTGAAATCATCGATCCCAAACAAACAATGAGGAACGTGGGTACAGTTTAATCAAGGCAAAGCCCTACATTGATTCAAAGTAAGTTGTCGAAGTCAAAGATGACGGGCGATGCGGAAGACATACATCCTTTTGTCAACGTCGGAGGGAGTAGTGGTCAAAAAAGCCGAGTCAAGACGATGCCCTCAGTGTACTTCATAGTGGCGGTGCTTCCCTTCCTTTCCCTTGTTGAAGAAGATAGATGATGTCACTTCACGTTCTTTGGTGACGTGTATCGTTCTTCATCGAGAGGATGTCATTCCTTCCAACAGTTCTCCCAAGCTCTCCAACGATTATGCCAACCACAAAATAAAAGATTATGTTCCCTTGTTTTAATGTTGGAATAATGAATTCGAAATAGTTCAAACACTCAAATTAATTTATTAAGTTGGTTCACTTAATTAAATGCATGGAGTTGGCAAGAATTCCAAGTTATTCAATTAATTAACAACAAGGGTGTGTTGAAACATTAATGGGATGTTTTTGTGTTAAAGGGGGTTCAAGGGGAGTTGAGGGGTTTGATGCTTGTGTGGGACCCACCACATAATATTTTCTCATGGGAGGTTATGTGGGGGTGGGCCCCACCCCCATATTCCTCTTGGAGGAGAAAACTACCACTTATATAAAATTATTTCACACATAATATTTATTTAATGTAATTAGAATTGCCACAAAATTATCTTCCTCTCCTCATAAAACTCAACTACGGTAAAGGTCTCCTTATGTGAATATCGGCGTTGTGAGTTCATTGGTTCCTCGGATTTCAATTTTGAGCAGTGGTTCAAAAGATATAAATACCCGCCCATATTTTTGCTGAATGTACCAGAACAAAACATTAGAAATTGATTCCGGGCACACCAGGCCTCGGAATCAGGCACTATCAGAAACAACATACTTGTAAAATTTCCATGTATTTAAGAAATAATTTTCCACAGGATTTTCGAGTCTTTACAGAATAGGCATCAATACCAATAAAATGTATTAAATATCTATAGAAATTTTATACTTATAATCACATTTAAAGAAAACCATAGGGTTTTTTCAAACATTAAATGTAACTCCCCTTAATTGAGAATTAATGTGGAATTTATAAAGAGAGAACCAATCCATTTCGAATATGATATCAAATTAAACCAGAAGAAGAATGATAATATTTTTAGGAAACAAATTCCAAAAAACTTCAACAGGAGAGGACTCAAAGACTTGAGTTGCAATCATCATACAATTAGGGGTTTTCACGGATAATTCCACATCTAATTTTCTATGTGGAATATTAACACCCCTATAAATATTCTTTATATATGAAATAGTGTGTAAAAACAAAATAAAACAAGTCATTAGATTTTCTAGAGAGGACAATAATTGTACCTCTCATCTTGTCATTATCACACCACAGATCACAAACATTGATAACAAAATATTTCCCCCATTCCATCGGCATAAGAGGTTTCTGAAACCGATCATCATCTCTAACCCTTATGTTCGGGAACTGGTTAGAATAATTCCAATTCTCCTCACACATGAAGAATTGATGCTTTAGTGGATCATTATGTTTGAACTTCCCACTATTCACACCATTTTCCAACTTTTCCCCATTATTTTGGAAGTCAATTGTCTGATGGAATCCAATAACACACTTAACACATTTAGTAGACCATGTAAGTTAATTCCATCCACGATTCTTTTCACACAAGGATCATAAAATAAATACCATATTATTTTCTCCATGGTATTTTTATTTTCCTTTGAACCCCATCTTCCTTTTCTTGTTGAAGCCATGATATTGATACGTAAATCCAAATTCAATTTCAGCTTTGATTTCACAACTCACAATATAATCATAGCTATCAATGTATCTTATGAATAACATCCATATGAGACTTGGTTAAAACCACTACATAATCATTTAACCATACTCTATGGTAGGTTGATAATTCCAAATGCATACCTCACATGTCTTGTTAAATTATCCATGTAGGAACTGATAGATCCAACATCCTTCTAATTCAACTCAAGTAACATCATTTCCATATTCGTATGTAGAACATGAGGAATATATTTATTAATGAATAAGTTCTTCAACTCATCCAAATACATAGATTCGATCACAACATGATACCTCATATTCTTGATTAGAGTCCACCACTATTCCACTCACCATATAACCTATAGACTGCCAAAATAAATTTCCCATGTTCCTATCATTAAAAAATGGAGAATATCTTTTTACTGAGAGTGATCCCTTTTCCAAAAATGTGTGAACAATGGAATAATAATTTTCACTCCAGTTCTCATTGAATTTGGGTGCCCTGAAGGGATATTGTCACATTATCTTTCATAATCACCATTTGAATGGTTCCTTTGAGTTCCATCATTTGACTAAAAAAATACTAGCGTAAGAAAAAGTCATCATAGTGAGGAAACATATAATCATGAAAAACTATTTATATGATTCATAAATTATGAAACCAAATTTTTAGCTATGAAACCTTATCTGTATCTATGTATACATCCCTGGACAAGTCCTTAAAATATCGTTTGAGATATCACCATTGTTTTTTCATTCCTTTTTCCAATGGTTAACTAAACTTTTCAATTGATTCCAAATATAGTGCCACTACCTTTTCATACAGTTACTTTTCATCATTTTTGTGGAATATATAATATAATACACAAACTGACACCCAAATAACATATTTCATTAGTGACTTTAAAAACATGGAAAAAATTGGTACATAAGTGATCCATGTTATCTCTTAATATATTCTTAATGACTAGAACCATTCATCTAAATAAAATTCATAATATATATATTTATAACATGGGTAAAGGAAACACAAATTGGGGTGAGCTTAGATGCTTAGTAAGGTTAAAAAAGGGACATTTATAAGAATATCATGATAATTAGAGTATGATAACATGATATTAAAAATATAGGATCATGAACTACATATAAATGATCGTAAAAAATATTCAGGTCCTAATTATTGGTAGTTTATAAGACACGAATCGTTAGGGAATCAAGAGTCAAGACTAGGAAAGCATAAAATAATCATTTAACATCGAATTTTTGCAGACACATAAAAATGTAAGATCATTTCCTATAATTCTAGGTGCATTTCCAAAAAATAATAGGGCACTTCCTGGGGACTACACCTAATTGTTGGGACACACCACTATCATCATTTTTAGCCCATTCCATTTAGGGGTTCAGGTTTCCTCATCATCCCATAATGGATCATGTTTCCCAATATTCCATAGAGGATCAAGCCCGTCATCTTGATACCCATCATTAACTCATGAGGTATAAATCATTTCTCAATGAATTAGAGAGAGATATAAGTCCCAACCATCTCACAATTAAAAAAATTATGTTTTCCACAATAACATAAATAATTCATCATAATATAACCCATGTAATTAAATGGGTTTCATAAACATCATTCAATCATAACAAAACCCATGAAAATGAAATGGGTTTCATAAATAATATTCCATCATAAACACAAACCATTATTAGAAACAATACGAATGGTTTAATTGTATAATATACCTATTAAAATATAATTATCAAAAAAAAATTTATCTTAGATAGAAATACATTTTGATAGGTCACATGAAAACAATTTTTCATTAAAATATACTTTCTGATTTTTAAACATTTTCATTTATTAAAATTCCATAAAAATTTTAAAAGAAAACCTTTTCATTGAAAATAAACATGTAATAAAATTTAACAAAGTTACTACTCATATTATTAAAAAATAAAAGGGATATAATTAATAATTTTGGACTGTATAATTCAAAATATTCAATCTGTTATTCACAATTTATGATATATAATTGAATAAAAATAATTAAAAGTTAATCATTTTTACAGAATGAGAATACATGTTTTTAAATTGAAAACAACCAAAAGATTGCCTTGTTTTTATATCCAAATTTAATGTGAAATTGATTCAAATTACCTAAATTGGATTGAATAATTATAATTTGATAGAATTATACATAAAAAATAATAAAAATAATTATTTACCAATATAAAGATATTTTACAAAAAAGAATTTTGGAAGTAAAATTTATTATTTTTAATATTCATCAAAATATAAATGTTTTCAGAAAAAATACCAAACATTCACCCAAAGGAAAATTTGTTATTTAGATTTAATAAATGAGTTTTATAAATTTATTTAAAAAACATAAATGTTTATATAAATTTGATTTACTATAGGCGCACTACAAAATAGAAACAAAATAACTCTTTAAAAATATAGAGCTTTTTATGCATAAAATTGTATTTATTTTTATTTTAAGCCTGTAAAAATTATTAGATGAATTCTAAATCCATTAATAAATTATTTTCAAAAGAATGTAGTCATTCATATTCATTTTTGATGAAATAATGGTTATTTGATAACTACCACATAAATTAATAATATTAAGAATATATTATTTTTTGTTATAACACAATTCTTGGGTGCGACATAAGATTTTGGAAAAAATAATTTTCTTTATAACACAATAAATTTTGGCATTGTCCATAGCCCAAGATTAACATGTTTAATGATATAAAAAACATCAAATAAATTTAATTTATTTTAAAAAAATGTTCATAAAAACTTGTGGTGATACATCCCCTAATTTAGAGAGAGAGGGCGGGATTCGCCAGATATGTTTTGTGGGTGGTAGTGTGTTAAAAGTAAAATTATTTTAAAGAATGTTTTCATGGAACATAATCACTATGTATGGTCTAACTTTATCAAAAATAACTAGTCAATATTTTAGGATTTAGGTACAAAGGACACATTTTCAATGTATTTTCCATAGACTAACCCTTTGGTGAACCATGTAAAACTGATGTGTTGTCCACATGTATGTCAATTTTAAATAATTAATTAATAGAAAAGAATATATTTACATGTTTCTAACAACATTGTAAGAGGATCTATCCCATTAAAGGAAAACATTGACACCCTGATTCACCCCATTTCCTCTTAGGGGTCTCTGGGTCTTACAACTTGTATTAGAGGCATGTTACTTATGATCAATCTATATTAAATTTTTTTCTTAGATAATATAGTGAATTTTATGGGATTTAATCTATATAATAGAAGATACTTTCTGATTTAGAATAATAGGATGGTAACTATTCTTCATTCCCATGACATTGATGTGAATTTTTACAGATCTTAGGGGATTCATTTCACTGGTGAAGCATGTCTTTCTATAACTGAAATAGATTTGAAAATGATTGATGAAGATTCTAAATTACAAAATTATCTCAGCACAACTCTATATGATCATATATATTTAATTCTGATGAGTTTTAAGTCATCGAAGTCCAATTTTGAGATATTGGAAATAATATTTTATGGAAATAACATAGTTAAAGATATAAATCATCAAATATTACACAAAAAATTCAATGATCAAAAAATGAATCTAGATGAAAATTTAGATGGTTTTTTTAATCAACCGACTGATTTTGTTGGAGTTATTGGATGATATGAGTAATAAATTATGTATATTTAAAATTTCAATAAAATCATAAGAATGATATTATATTTGTATAATCTAAAAGTGTCAGACCTCGGGTAAATATATTTTAATGGAACTATATCTTGATGATGTTTAAGAAGCCTAGTGGCATATGAATTGAGTATCAAATAATAAGTTATATGCACTTTAGTATGCAACTAAATGGAATAAAATGCCATGAAAAAATTGGATATTTACATTGAATGCAATGGTGTTCGTGATGAGAATGAATATTTTATTTCCCTTTCCAATATGAAATTCTAGAGAGGAAAAGGGATATTTCAACAGAAGATTCTATTTGATTGTTTTTAGTGTAGTAGAGTTGGGAATATTGCGTCTCCATTTTCATGGAAATATAATGATGCATAAAGTGAATAAAAAATTATTTAGAAGACTCATGATAGGTCTACTAAAAAGGGATACATCAAGTAAAAAAATAAATTATAGAGATATATATTTTTTTAATGAAAATTATGATGATAATTATTTTTGGAGGATGTTCAACAAGAGTTTAAATCTAATCCCAATGCATCCATGATGGATACAATTGAGAATTTATAATCTATTAAACATGACGATAATTATATGGTTGGTGTTGTGGACCTCACAGTGGATCTGGTGGGTTCTCACGATGATCTTAACATTCAATGAAAGAGAAACACAAATATGAGAGTTTTGGGGATAGAATCATCCAAGTATGTTGATCCACATTTAAAATAAATTGATCGACTGGAAGTAGAGGAATTAAAACATCTAATAACACCAAAAATATTAAAATAATTTGTTTTATTTAAACTTCATATTGAATATAAGAAAAAAACAATGATCATAAATCATGAATGGAGAAAAGGGATATGATTTTTGAGGTACTTTCATATGATGTTATTACATTAAAGAGAAAAGACAAAATTATATCAAAATTAAATGAAACAAAGAAGAAATTTGAGAATAGAAATTTTTCATATGAATTTCTATTATAAATAGAATTTTTTTTGAAGGAGTATAGAAGGCCTTGAATGATCAGACATCCCAATTTATGGTAATAAGGTTAACTGACTATGATTCAGAAACATCATTTTCTGGAAATGGTATGGGAAAAAATAAATAGAACCATAAGGTTAAACATATCACAAAGGACCTTATTTTTCTATTACAGAAATATTTGAACCAAATAAAAACGGGATTTGAAAATAATTCGAAAATATCTAGAGAAAATATCTTGTCAATTAGCATTAAAAAGGTTGTTAATATATGGAGGAATGGATGGGATAATAAATTTCTCCTTTTGAAATGTCAATTTTATATATTTCTGGGCCATACCGTGTCATATTGTGAAGAGGCAAGGACATATCTAAATAATGAAGTTCCTAGAATTCAAAAAATGATAGTGATATTATATCCTTCATAATATGTAAGAAATAGGTTTATAGATATTGTTATCAAATTTTTTTAATTATTTCCATAAATCTATTCATTGAATGAAGACAATATGAAATAATAATGCCTACCGTACTCAGAGTCAAGTCAATACTCATCAACATAGCATAGTAACTATTGAAATTAGGTATTCTCATCTAGTAGAAGAATTTGAGTATGATAAACCCACGATTACTGGAAATAGATTAGAAATGTCATCTTTTTTCCCTACTCAATCAAGTATCTCATGGAATAAAAATAAGTTGATCAAGAAATACAAAATTATAGAAATAAATATCAAAGATACAAAGTACAATATCACATATATTCATGATTGTATATGATCATATAGCATGATAATAAATGAATATATATTAAAAAAATTATGAAACTGTTTGACAAAACATCATGATTTGGCAATGATCTTGCTTTAATGATAAATATAAGTCTAAAAGAAAAACTATAAAATGTTTAGGAATGGAAAACTAAATTTCTCCACATAGGGAATTTGTATTAAAAAAATATGAATGTGAGTCATCTTTGTCACTCAAGAATAGATGTGATATTTAATTGGAATGTGAACTAAAAAAAGGAAATTCATGTAATTTTTTCACGGAATGATGTAGAACATAATCCAACTTATACCATTTTGGTAGTAAATATAACACTTATTAATTAATAGATGATGAATAAAAAAATTTCTATAACAGAATATGGGGTCATGTTAATCTACAGGGCATTGAACAAATATTTATGATCAGTATAGATTGAGAAATTCAAAATATAATAGGAGATCAAGAAAAAAATGTGACGCATTCATGTGAGGAAATATCATCCGAAGTTAATTCGATCCAATGAAAAAAGGGAATCAAATATGCTAGTCCTTATCCACATAGATCTTTGTGGTCCAATTAATGTGAATGTAACATACAAAGAGAGGTTCTTTATTATTTGTATTGATGAATATTGTATATTGGATTGTGTGATGTGTGTACAAATAAAAAATCATGATCTAGATTTCATGAAGAGTTATCAGCAAAGTATTGAGAATAAAACATGATGCACAATCAAGATTCTATGATATGACAACATAAAGGACTAATCATCTGTTAAATTTTAAAATTTCCAGGAACATTGGTGAAAATAAAGAGTTGAATATTGTAAAAACTCCTTCAAAAAATGGGGTCATTGAAAATATAAATTGATGTTAGATCAATATGGATATAACCAATCTTATTGAGATTTGTGTTTCCCTTCACTAAATGAATGTGGTTGTTCAGTTGCTATTGTATACTTATAATTAGAACTGGGATGTTTTTTGGTAAAACCAATACACCATAATAATTATTGTATTAAAGGAATCCCTCTATGAATTATTTTCACATTTTTTGAAGTAAATGTTTCAATTGAAAAAAATAAATTAATAAATGAATGTATGGTGATTATACAAAGGAGGGAGTATTTCATGGATATTTAGTGATGAGTAGATCATAAAAATATTATAATAATCATCTTAAAAGGATTACGAAAGTAACTAGTGTCAAGATCAATGAGGATAAAACCAGAAATACCTCATCGAGCTCATATTTTGATATAATTGAAGATGAAAAATAATGTGGACTTGCGACTGATTCATCTAGATAAATAGTGGAAGGAATATAAAACATTCTAGGCACACAAAATGATGATGATTGAGAAGATGAATCAAAAGAAGAAACCATTGTTGAGTAAACTTCATTAGAAACTCATAGGAGAAATAAAATAGAGTAAATTGATTAATCCAACATCATTGGGGTTTGGAAAACACCTACATTGATAATGATAAATAGGAATGAGACACATTCTTCTTTTCTATAAATGGTGGAACTAACCATGTTTGAAGAAGCATTAAAGGATTAATCATGGGATGAGTCCATTAATGATTAAATGGATCAGATTGAAAAGATCCCAATATGGGATCTTGTTATGAGCCCTAAAAAAGAAAATATGATTAAAAAAAGTAATATCTTTAAAAAAAATCGTTTATCATGGAAATATGATCAGAAAAAAAAGAAACAATTGGTGTGTAATGTCTATGAATATATTGACGTCTTTGATGATAAAGAAACATTTTATCTAATAGCTATTCAATATTTGATCATGATCTTACCTATAATAGAAATTCAATTTGGGTACAAATATAATCATATGGGTGTAAAAACGGAATTCATAAATGTGGTTCATGAAGTAGAAGTCTAATTTGAAGAGATAGTATGATTTATAATTGGAAATGATGAGATGAATGTTTGTATGTTAAATAAGGCTCTCTATGGTCTAATGTATGCACCACAGGTCTGGTACACATTATTGGATACTAATATGAAGATGAAAGAATATACAATATGTGGTATCAACCATAATATCCATGTAAATAATTATTACATAAAAACATTTATCATTATTGTGTTTGTGGATGACATTAATTTCGTACATAAAAGTTACTGATCTGTGGAAAAGTTTTCCAATCACAGGAAATATGAATTAAAATTGTCTACAATTGGTGCAATATCAAAAATTTTGAGTCTATATGTGGTTTAACAAAAGGATTAAAACACAATTTACCTGAAATTATATTAAAGAGAGTTGTTGTAGAAATTCAATATGCATGACTCTACACCAATTTCGACTCTAATTTCAATTGGGAAAATATTAAATGCATCAGGATAGAAATATATATTGACCCCACCTTATATAAGATGATTAATGGAAGCTTTTAATACTTGACTGTAACATGAATTAATATCATCTTGGTAGTGAGCTAAGCCACTTTCTTACAAAGTAATCTGAACAAAGGGAATTTGAAAAGTAAAAAACTAATCATGATTTATACTCATGGAACCCTCATTTTTTTATTATACTTTATTATAGGAAGAGATAATGAATTATCATCATTTTATGATGCTGACTGTGCTAGAGATGTTGTGGATAGAATGTCCAAAAGTGGTGATACATTAATCATTAAAAACAAATGTTTGTGATAGTTGAGAAAGAAACATGAAATAACTTATCTTAGTATGGATGAAGGTAGGCATATCTCGGCTATATAGGCATCCGCTAAACTTTTATGGATGATGAACCAACTGATTGATATTAGTGATGAGGTGAAACAGATGATGGAGGTTCTCTATGAGAAAAATAGCATCGTCAATCTTATGAAAAACCTGGTTCAACACTCTCATACCCTATATATCGAGATCAGATATCACATAATCTATGAAAATGATGAAAAAGGTGTGTAACACCCCCGATATTTTTTAATTAATTATTTAAAAATTAATTTAATCTAATTGTTATTTTTAAACTCACACAACAATTATAATTGTTTATTTTATATTAAAACACTATTTATGGATTGCGTTATACATAACACCATTTTAATCATCCACTAAACACCACATAAAATTTATCTTACTCAATACAAAATACTGATATTATCTTACATTACATGCAATAATAAATTTCCTCGATGGACTAACTATCAAGAAATAACTTTACTTAATAAAAAATAATATATTATTAAAATATTATACTTTAATATAATAATATACAAACAAAAAGTTAAATTAGTGTATATTATTAGTATTTATAAACATATTGAAATATATGTTTTACACAAATATAAGATGAATAAATATGTTACTAATTAAATAGAAATGAACATATAAAACCAATTGAATAGGAAAATTATATTTTTATTTTAATTCTATGAAATGTTTTTCGTTAATAAAATAAATTGATTACAATTAGTGAGTGATATTAATGTAATAAATTTGTTAAATATTCAATAAAATATTTTTCATCATCATCTATGAGATTTGATAGTGATAAGATAAGAATAGACCCAAATTTATTCTAAAAACCAATATTTTTACAAAAGTAGTTTTACCACATTTTAAGGGAAAACGTATTTTATGTCAACTTGTTTGAATTTATATATATTTACTATGTTAAAATAAACTTCAACTTTAATTATGAAAAATAAAAATTATGTTAGGATAATTTTTTGGTAATTTTCTGTAAGGATTCATTTTCAATAAATAGTTAAAATACTATATTTTCATTCAAAACACCAATTTCACATAATTTATTTATAATATTTAAATTATTAATTAAATAATATATTTATTAAATAATAATGTTTCGGCTTTTGTAATCAATTTCACTTTGAATTTGGGTATAAAAACATAGAAAACTTTTGGACATTTTTACTTTTAAAATCTGCATTGTTATCCCATATGCATGATTAATTTTAAATTAAGTAATGGAACATTTATATTTGGAATTATTAAAAATGGATTCCAAAATCAGAATGTTCATAATTTATAATGTATAATATGTTCTGCATTTATTTTAACCTAAAATATTAGTGAATGGGATTAAAATTAAATATAGTTCTTAAGGTAAAATTGTGCTTAACAATGGAATAAACATTCTATTTAAATTCCGAAATGACCAACCCACATTTCCAACATTCATTTTCTCAAAATATTTAGGCCATAAACCTTACATTAATTATTTTTTTGTTTTGGAATGACTGTTTTTCTCTAATAATGTTGGTACACAGAACATGTTTTCCAAAATGTAATGTGTGTCCCCTCCATTCCCTATAAAATGCCATCACCACTCCCAATTTTATAAACCTCTAAAAACATATTGGTTTTGATAATGTATACCCAATAAAAATCCCAAAATCCATCCCCTCCCCTTTTATGTCTCCTTTTTTAATGAAATCAACCTAGGGAATCCCTTTGGATAAAACCCAAAGTAGTTACTGAAAGAAAAGGCAACACCCTCCCTCATGCTCCATTATATTAATTTATTTTTCCACCACTTAAAATATACTTATTAAATTCTTTATCCTTAAATTTTTGAGTTGTTTTTATGATATTGTTTCAACCTATACATACACACAGTTTCATCTAATGGGTAACGAATATACTTTTTATGTGTATTTAAAACTACCGCCTCACAAAATGACATTTTTTATTCTTCCATTACACTCTCTCATGGTGGAAATTATGATCGATAATTTATTAATATATAATACATATGATATTTAATATTTTTTAATTCTTCCCTAATTCATTTATAATATATAATTATATAGATTACATTTTGTGTAAATACAATAATTTTGTTTGAGGAAGTGTAGACCACCGTCCCTCAAAGTGATGTGATTCGTTCATAGACGACATGACATATATGGATAATTTTTTAGTGAAATCATATAACATATATGATATAATAATTCAACTTATATGATATTATATAAATATATACATAAATTACAATTTCTATATTTCATTCAATATACACTAAAATAGAAACATCATTCATGCATACGTATGACCTACAATCTCCATGAATGGTAAATTCCATTTCATACATATATTATATATAAATTATTATAACACATATATAATAAATATTAAAGATATTTATATCATGTTTTATATTCTTTAAATCGTGATATTTTTATGAGGACCAAATATACAAAAAAAAAATGGACACATCTGAAAACAAATATATTATTACATGAAGTGAAACCATAAAAAATATTTTTTAATAAGCATGTTATATAAATTTTAAATCAAACCATATATGTAATTATATATAATAATATGGTTCAGTGATAGATTTATAATTAAAATATATTTATTATTCAAGAGTTTTCAATGAGTACGATGATAGTAAAGACACAATGTAAGGGAATTTCATCTAAATTTTTTTTCTTTGAGATACATGCTTTATTCAACACTCATTCCTTTTGTGTGGTGTGTACACATCCCACAGATACATGGTATGGATATTTTAAATTAATTTTTAGCTATTTACGTATCCATTTTATGATCTTCCTTTCATATGGTCTATGTATCAAAATTTATGCAATTTGTAATGTGATTTTGTCACAATTTTCCTTCTTTGAGAGACAAGTAATGTTATGCTCCAATATTTTTTCCATGATATGTATATAATTCATTGTACATATTATATCATTAATATACTTATTTCCATGATATTTAAATATTATTTTGATTTTATTCTTTCCATTTTTTATGACTCAATGTTACCAAATTAGTGACAGTTTATTCCTATAGTCTCACCATTTATCGAGATTATTTAATATTATTCTCCCATTGATGAAATATTACGATCCATATCTCATGAACTATTATAGTGCTTCTTATGATATTGTTTTGCATGTTATATCAAAGCAATGGTACCTTTTTCCCACTATTTGGAACATATTATGATGAATAATGTGTTATTAAGAATGTCTGACTTCATATCTCTCTTCGGTTATAATTTTTTGTTCCTTAAAACAATGTTTTACAAAAATAATGTTTTCCAAATATATTCAAACATTATTCTATGATATGCAAAATCCATTTCTACCCATGTTTTACCATTCAAATGAAGGATTTTTTTAAAAATTAATATTTTTTTCCATTTTTCAGTCGATACACTTTTCTATTATTTTTACGGTGCAAAAGGAATGTTCAATATGTGTATATTTAACTATAATGATAATCATCATTCCATTGAAACTTCCTTTATAATATTGAAAATTATTTTTTTTAAATATAATTTTCCCTAAATTATGTAAATTATTTTCATTAGTTTAATTTTAAATAATAATGTTTTTCAAACATATTTATTGTTAAAAAATTGTTTTAAATTGATTTTAGAAACCTGTTTTATAATTTTTAAAACGCTTTTTTTCAAATAAATGATTTCAATTATTTTCGAATGTTATTTTAAATTAATTCAATTTATTTTAAAATAAAAAGTTTTTAAAATCATTTTCATACTTAATTTATATGTTTTCAAGGAAAATAGATTTCAAAATATTTAGAAGATACTTTTTCATAATTTCTAAGAAAATGATTTTAAAAATGTTTTAAGGTTTATTTAATATTTTAAAAAGTTATTTTCAATGAAATAGTTTTAAAAATGATTGCAATGTTATTTTACATTCTTTGAATGTAAATGATCTTCATATTTATTTAATATTTCAGTATTATTTTTCAAAGTGTTTTCAATGAAATAAATTTCAAAATGTTTCCAAGATTATTTTATACGTTTTCAAGGATAAATATTTTAAAAATATATTTATCTTCTTCATTATATGTTTTTAAATAATTATTAATGATGTTTTTTTAAAGGTTTTATATTTTAAAAATCCTCCATAATTTTTTTTTGTATTTTATTCAAGAAATGTATTAAAATGTATATCCAATATATTTTGCATCTAAGAATACATTCATTTATGTTACAATTTATATTCTAGGAAATGATCCAATGGTTCCCTTTATATTATTTATTGAATTTATTTTTGATGGAATTATGTTTATAACACTCATTACTATTCCATAGGTTATATGACTTTGAAAACCACTTCTTTTCCTAGGTTATGATTTGATGAAATGATTATGAAAACTATATATTTTCTATATGTTATGATGTGATGATTTGTTTATGAAACCCATTTAATTTCTTGGGATTATGATTGGTTTTTTATAAAAACCATATCTTTTTAGGGGTCATGATATGATAAAGGTTCTATTATATTGTGGTACATGTGTGAATGATATTATAATACTAATGGTGACACATTTATCTTCCAATGATTTATTAGTTAAATATTAATATCTCATGAGATAATAAAAGGAATCTAGTCAACATACTTGACCCATAATGGGAATATGTGGATACATGATCCCTTAATAGGAATGGACTATGATAGGGGATGGTGTTTTTCCCTCCCAGTAGGTGTTGTCACCATGAATATGGATGATGGGTATAAGGCCCCAACCTTAAACCTTACTTAATCTTGAGTTATTATAAGATTACACATTGATGATCTTTTTAGGTTTAGAGTTTTAGAAAATTAGATCATGAAACTTGCATTACATTCCATATTTAAACAATGTGGTCACATAAAAGACAGTATTCATTCTTCCCACCAACGGAAACATGTTGAAAATAAAACATGGATTCTTTCTTAACACATCCTTGACACTATCATCACATCATGTACCTTTCCCTTGACCTGTGAAAAACATTTCAAAAACTTGGAAGGAGCATAAAAATCTCAGTAAGGGTTATAAAAATATGGAAAGGAAACATGAGTTCATATATAAATAAGAATGAAATCATACTTTACCCATAAAACATAGGCACTTTAACATACCTCATCAAATCATGAATAAATTATAGAAGTCATAAGACATAAAAGTAACTTGAGGCATTCATAACATTCTTACGTAGGGAGTAACCCTCTTGGTTACGTTTGGAATACCCATCAAAGTATATTCCCTAAATCTCTTCGGAGAAATCTTAACGTTTCACTCCTTCGCGTTTTCCAATGCATTAGAGAGCTATATCGGGCTCACCCGCCCTTAGTTTGTCACGGAACCACCCATCTTCATAATAATGCCCAAGAACCTCAACATAATCGTATCACATAAAACATGCATAAAGGAAACATAACATTTCCACCTTTCAATCACAAGATATCAATACAACATATTGATATAAAAACATTATAAAAACCATTTTAAATACCAAAATAAAAGAAAAGTAAAACATGATATTTATTTTTCTTTTAAAAAGAAGGTATGGCTTGTAGAGGAAGCTGAAACCCAAATAACGGTCACGGCGGCGGAGAAGTTGTTATCGCCGCATACGTACGACAAAAACATTCCCTTTTGTAATTTTGTAAAACGCTTCGTATAAAAAATATTCTTTTTGGATAAACGTAAAAGTCCAAGGGGTTTATACACCATATAAAAGAAGGTTGTGTATAAAATAGAATATGCCTCAATGAAAGGAGATTGAGATGAAGTCCCTTACAAAGACAGTGTCCTTGGTTTAAGGATAAATCAATTACATAATTATGTGGGACAAACGAATACACCAAATATAAGTGGATATTAAGTGTAAAATAATCAAAGGTCATTCACACATATTCAAAGGATGACATATTCAATAACTACATGTTGAACCCAATGAAATCGAAATTGGGTTAGGATGTTCCCTTGACAGCCTAACGACGTCACATCAAAATAAGTTGATGAGAGATAAAAAAAGGGTATCTCATCACTTGGACGTAAAATTTACATAAATAAGGATATATGAGAACATATCCCAACATAAAAATATGTAAATTAAAAGACCCAACAAAAGAAGTCTTTTAAAAAAGAGGAGGGTGAAAGGTTTCCTTACCGACTTGGGTATCTTTCAAAACAAACACCCCATGAAAGAAGGACAATAAATCATTGATGTAAATACTCATAAAGGAAATTATGTTACACAAAGAGTAGAATAATGGGCAGTAAATACACCACTCAAAGTAAATTGTGGCAAATGTAGCATAAATCTCACTAGAATAAAAGTGAGATGAAAAATCCCTTCCGAAAACTCGGCAGCCTAACGACACCACATAAAACTTACAAAAATGGATTCATGAGATCAAATAGGGGATATAATCATATTAACTTAAATTTTATAGAAATAGGAATATAAAAGAACATCCCCCAACATAACAAAGAGGAGCATAAAAGAAGTGAAATAAAGGAGAGTACATCTCTTACGAAAATTCGACAGCCTAACGGCGCCACTCAAAACTTCCAAAATGGATTGATGAGAGAGAATATGGTCTCTCATCACATGAACATAAAAATTACAGTAAGTTTAATATAAAATAACAACCCAATAACAAGAAAGATGATCTTTAGAGGGAAATTACATAAAAGAGTGTACTTAAAAAGAAAGAGAGGAGTAAGATCCCTTACCTCAAGTCCAACTTGTCTTGTTCGTTTCTTTATATTCCTAAATAATAAACTTTGGTCAATTAAAAATTGCCTAAGTACATACTTTAGAGATTATTATTCAGTTAATATCACATATTATAATGTTATAATAATTGTTTAATAATGTTAGTTCATATCAGACGTTTTTGCCGATGTTTGGTACATGAGTCAAAAATGAACTTGTTTGAAAAAAGATTGCCCATGTAGTTATAAGTAAATAATTTCCAGAATAGTATTAATGATTAAAATATCATATATATCCAGTAAATATTCATTTCATACTATTCCATATCATTTGGAGTTAAAAAACGAAAAGCACCGTTCATGGAGACGGTAGGCCGTACGTACGCATGAACGCTACTTTCATATTTTGTCATATTAATGGAATTAAAACAAAATGAGATATATATATATGTTATAATTACAGAATTATATCCATAATTTTGATGTAATATATTACATATATATCCATTATATATATGTACTTATAGTATTACATAACATTTTGAGATAAGAAATGAAATGTACCATTCATGGAGACGGTAAGCCGTACGTACGCATGAACGCTACTTCCATTTCTATTTCATATTTAATGGAATTAAAACATAATGATACATAATAGTATTTTAATTCCAGTATGGTATCATATATAATATCATTAAATATATCCTTTATACGTACCACATATGGTATTAACGAATCAAATCACTTTGAGGGGGCGGTAGTCCGCACTTCCTTAAATGATGATATCGCGTTTACCCATAATGGAAACCATAATGGTATTCCCAAAATGAAAAATACATAAGCTTATGGAAATCATAAACATATTATATATCATATATAAATATTGTTTCATCTTAATGGTCACCTTTGAAGGTGTTAAAAGAATGTTGAACAATCATCGTTTCGGGAGGCCGAAATTCGCCATCCACGGAAACAGTATGTTCTTTAACCATTAGATGTAGGTGTGTGAAAGTGTAGCTCGAATCATTCTTATAAAAACATCCTAGTATATTGATGATACTGTATTTGTTACAAAAGAAATGAATAAAAAGAGTTTAGGTGTCACACCCCGTCGTCTCTAATTTTATTTATTTTATTAATTTTATTTGTGTCGGGTAGTTCAGGTCGAAACCTGACTTAAGATTTCGAGTTCTTTGTGTTTTGGTCTTGTTTGCGTCCAGCACAACGCGACCGAAGCTGCGCGGCCTCACCTGGGTCGCCGGGCGGCCCCGCCCGTTTCACCGCACGCCCTGCTCGATGGTTAATTAATTAAATGAAATGGATCAGTATAATAAAACAATAATATTAACGGTGTTAAGAATATAATTTGTCTTGTGTCATTATTAATATTACTCTTAATAAAATAATAAATTACGGTCACCTCTTGTTTTATTTGGCTTTAAAATATTTTGTCAGGGTACGAGTTGAGTCGGTTCAATATTGGTTTTTTTGTCAAAAAAATGGGTCTTTGCAGCTTGGCAACGTCCGACGCTCGAGCGGAGCATGAATTGGAGATCGCGCGGCTTCGCCTGAGCCACTGGGAGGCCTGCCGATGTGAGCCAATCAAATAAGGCGAATTAATAATAATAATAATAATAATAATAATAATAAAACTAATAAGGTTTAATAGATTGTTTTAATGATAACAATACATATATTATAATTTGAGGTATTATTATTATTATTATTATTAATACTGAATTTATGTTTTACTTCCTTTTTATTATATTATATTTTTTTTTAATTTCATTTTATTTTAATTAATTAATTAATTATTTATTTTATTTCTTTTCTTTTTTTTTTCTTTTTCTTCTCTTCTTTTTTTTCCTCTCTCCCGCCTTTTTTTTCTCTTTTCTTCTCAATCCCGTCGGTTTCCCTCCTACCCCCCTCGTCACGCGGCTCACCCCTCCCCTTCCCTCTAACCCTAGCCGCTGGCTCCCCCACGGCCCTCTCCCGCTCGCCCCGCCGCCGGCCTGCTCGCTCGCCTCGACACTCTCAACCGGCCACCGTGTCGTCGCCCTACCAGCCAGCCGCTGTGCCATCGCCCTACCAGCCGGCCGCCGCGCCGTCGCCCTCCATGCCGGCCGCCGCGCCGACGCCCTCCACAGCTGGCCACCGGACCCCCTCCCCCCTGCTCCGTCCGGCCTGTGCTGGTACCCCCGCACCCCCTCCGGCGATCAAGCCCCGACGCCCCAACACCCCTCAGACCAGCCGCCGCCACCCCCACCAGCACCCGCTCCCCACCGCCGGCCTCCTTACCAGCCGGTGCCGCCCCCGCCGGCCTCCCACTCCGGCTAACACCCCCCCTCTTGTCCCAGCCAACTTCCTTGTTGTCGGATCCCTAACCGCAGCCTCCTCCAGCGCTCTGGTAGCCTCCGTCAACTTTCGGTCGAGACCCCCGTACCCTCCCTTGCTCGACCGAGTGTCCAACGACATTCCTTCTCTTTTTTCCGGCGTTGCGAAACCCTCAACAACCTCCGGCGACCTCGGACCGGCCTTTCGCACCCACGCCGCTGGTGCGTTTCACCTCATTATGTTGTTTCTCCATTTTGATAAATTTTTGGGTTAGGGTTTATGTGGGTTTGGTCTGGATTTGATGTTATTCTTGGTCCAATTCATGTTTTAGGGCCTGCTATTAGTTTGCTTGTGGTGCGTATTAGGTGCGGATGAAGGTCCCGCACAAGTTTCGGGGAAATTCAACATCGAGGTAGGTGTTTCGATGCCTCGTCATCACTTTATTAATTGAATATGTTTGTTTAGATTTACTAACGTATTCTTTGGTATGTTTATGTGGTGATTTTGGTCTGGAAATAGGGTTTTTGAACATGTCTTCGAGTGTCAATGGTTTTCGCGTCGTCTTTACAGAGGCGTTTTGGTTCGAGGTAGGTGGTTCCATGCCCTTTCATCATCTATATAATTTAATTTGTTTGTTAGTTAAACTTATTATGTTCTATGGTTTAGTTTCATGATGCGAATTATGTTTAAAATGCTTTGGTATGCTCGTTTGAAAAAAAAATGGGTTTTTGGGAGTGATATAATTTTATCGTTTATGTGTGTTGTGTTAAAAAAAATGTTTGGTAGTGCTGTAGTGGTTTTTCAAAATACATAAGCCAGTTGTGGTAAATTTTAGAAGTGTTTAATAATTGTTTATAGCGTGCCAATGAGGTTTTAGAATTGTGATTTGTGGAATTGATTTTTTAATGGTTTCTTTTTCATGCGATATGTTTTATAAGTTCATGAGTTGTTTATTTAAGTGGTGTTTTGACTGCGAAACATGGTTGAAAGGTTTTTGAGGGTTGTTTGGTAAGTGTGGAAGGCGTTTTCAAGTCACTTTAGGCGTTTTCAAGCCACTTTAGGCGTTTGTGTTTTTATAAATAGACATTTTCAAAGTATATGAATCACTTTTGGTTTGTTTTCCTTGTTGTGTACCTTTGAAGTTGAAATGAAAAATTGTTTGAATAATGGAAAACAAGTTTTGACATGGTTACCTCGTGTATCAAGTTTTAATGTGACGCCTCTATATAAAATCAAGCTGTTTTTGGTGAAAGGTCTTCTTGTCTTTTCTGGAAATGATTTCATTAATAACTCAAATGCTGTGTTGGTGTATTTATACGACGCTGAAATGGTTCTTAATAGGTGTTGAATATGCTTTCACTTTTAAAGTGGTGTATTTTTATAAAAAGAGACATGTCGTGTGCGTGCGTTTTTTTTTGAAATAGTGCTCTGGTATGCAAATGGTGACCTTTGTGTGCAATATCTTGTTTGGTCTGTGAAATGAGAAAGAAATATACTATGTTAATGTGAAACTTGTTTGAGCACATGGTAAAACCCTGGGTATCTAGGTGGGCAGACTAGAACTAGTGCGCTAGTGAACCGGATGGGTGTCGTCCCTGTTTCACTTAGCTAGATTGACGATTGCAACACTAACTAAACATGATATATGAGGGTCGTGGCCTTCTAAGCCACGTTTCACCGAGACACGATTTTTCTAGGGTCCCACTCGAACTAGATGAACCTTAGGGGATTTACCCACAGTGCTCTACCATCAATGGTGGTGCCTTCCATCGGCATATGGGGGACCACTTGGGTGTTAGCGTGTGTACGTGTGCGTGTGCGTGTGTGAGAGTGTGTGTTCCCATAATGAACTTCTCTCATCCTTTTTTTAAAATCGTGTCTATGAAATGAGTTCTTTTTAGTGTTTTTCTTTAGCATTTGGTTTGTAACTGTTTTCTTTAAAAGTATTTTGAAAGTATAATTTTGAATAAGCACTTTAAATTGTCTTTTGATGTTGTGGCATGGAACTTATTCTCGGTGGAATCCTACTGGGCTTTTAGCTCACACCCTACATACACCCTTGGGTGTATGTAGATTCTTGTTTCGTGTGTATTCCAGGTTGTGCGTCGTTCTCAGTGATGGTGGTTGGTCGTTGGCGGTCTTCTTGTGCAGGTTAACGTTTGTGACGTGTGGATGTCGCACTTCTCCTGTTGCTTGGAGGTTGGAGTTTGAGTTGAATTTCTTTTGTTGTTGTTTTCTTTTGGATGTTGGTTCATGTTGTAATCCTTTAAATTTGATTTTAGTTAAGGTTATGTTTGGTGGTTAGTTCATAGTTTTATTTTCATCAACTTATCCGGGGTTTTCTGTTTATTATTTCGGGTAAATCGTTCCCACGTGCTAGTTTTGATACCCAGGCACTTGTGCCAGCCCATGGGGATCGGGAACGCCCTTCAGGCCTTGCCACGGACCGGGTCGGGCGCTGGGTCGGATGGCGACCCGGCCTGGTTCGTGACAAAATGGTATCAGAGGGCAAGGTTTGCTCTCTTGGGTCGTGTTCTTTCAGGTTAGAGTCACGATAGACTTGAGTTATGGTTTTCGGGACTCGATGTCCTGGCTACGAGTAAGGTGCATGGCCAGCACACCTCGTGGCGGGACTCAAGTTACCAAAATATGTTGAGGTTTGTCTGAGTTTTTTGTTCATTGCGGGTAATCTTGTCTAAAGGAAATGAAAAGGGGTAAGGTCAGTGGTCCTAGAGAGCTCACAGGGTCTGGCAAGCCATGTGGAGCTGGGGACGCTATCCTAGAATACCCTCCGTGGCAGTGGTGTGACTAGCGTATGGCCGCCAACCATACGTTCCAGTCACCCGCTGACACAAGTTTCTATTGCGTCATTTCTCGTCCCCTTGTTTTGGATTCATGGGAAATTGGTTTTTAAGTAAAAATGTTTTGGTCATGGAAAATGTTTTCAAATGAAACGCTTTAAAAAGAAAATGATGTATGAAGTTTGAAAGGTGTGTGTTGAATGTCTTGGTTTTGGAAAAAAATGGAAGGGTTTGGTTTTGATCCTTGGCGCTCTCATGGGCAACCACATGCATGAGTGTATACGAAAAGGGAAATGGTTAATGGCACGAGAGGATGAGTGCCTGGATGACATGTGTTGGGTGCCGGTGCGGCACGGGAACATGCATGTGCGAGGCTCATGGGACGCCATTGGTGTTTGTGAAATCCACTGGGTTTACTTATTTTCAAAATGTTTTGTTAAAGGTAAGAAATTTGGTGATTTAGTTAATAGTGTTTGTGTGGCGTGTCCTTGTGTTTTGAAAATGTCGGATGTGAGGCGTTTTGAGCCGAGGATTTTTTCGGAATGGTTGTGTCCTGAGTTTGAATTCTTATTTGTAAGTTGGTATGCAAGCGTGTATCTAGTTAATTATTTTGAATAGTATCTCGGGGAGCCATTGCAGTGGTTTCCCCTGCACGTGTGGTGTTCGCTTGTGGTATGTCCTGACCATTGGACCAGTTCGGTTGGGTCCATGGTTTTCTTTCTTAGCTAGTGTACGCCCCCAATAATGAGTTAATGTGTGAACGACGTGCGACCATAGATGGTTCACCGTTGGCCGACCCTTCAGTTGACTAAAGTAAAGACTCATCCTTTTTAGTGACAATGCTAAGTCTATTATTTTTTTTCTTTAGATAAGCAGATCCTCTCGCAGAAGAATGACAGATGCGAGGGGAGTTGAATGGAGTTTTGGTCTTTTGACTGTCTGACTCGTCAGGAATGAAGTTTGACACTGTCGTGTTTGGAGGTTCCCCCAGGAAACGGCGAAAGGAAGTCCAGCGGGGAAGGGCGAATGCAATTCAAAATATTCAGTGTTGACCAGTGTCTTGAAGGGTTTTTTAATATTTACATCAACTGCAAGTGTCATGTTCAGTGACATCTTGTTGTGTGACTTCTCTTTGATTGTCAAGGGTGAAGTTTGACCTCATCAATATGAAAGATCAGCTTGGAAATGGTGAAGGATATTCTAGTGGGGAAAAGGTGGAAACAACCTAGAGTGGTCGGTACGGGCCACTATTCTAAATGAATTTGTGTTCTTTTGTAGGTTTCGCTTAAGAAAGGGTCTACGTTAGGCCACTAGTGTGGCCGAACTTGTCACATAGGGATGCTACGGTCGATTGTAGTAATAAAATTTTGTTTAAGACTCAGTTTTAAATCCCTCTCTGTATAATGTTCCTCTCAACAACAATGGTCATGTTCAGGTGATGATTCATGGTGTCATGTTCTCATCCAGTGTGACAAAGGGTGATACGCATACACCATTGGAGCTCTTGTGTTGGTTAATGTTTTGGGTATGATCAATTAGATGTCATGGTGTGTTGTGTCTGATGGTGTTGCCTCAGTTGCAGTATGATTCCGTGTTACACTGAAAGGAGAAGCTCCATTCAAGAGTCTTCAATACCTGACTGCGAGGCAGAAGATGCTTCAAACATCAGGGCTCCAGCCATAGGCCTCGGAGTGAAGCTGGCGCGTAGTCAGGAACCCCAGGATTGTATGAGACCCCATTGTTATCTCTGTCGTCGGTAATAAAGGTGAAGGCAATTTAAAGTTGTTTTCTGTGGTTCCAATCCGAACGACCCGATTGGGTGCGTGAGGCTCCATGTGGCTATAAGGTGGCGCAGTCGTCTCATTATCTTAAGGTCTTGAGGGTTGCGTTCCATCAAAGGTAATCGTTTTTAGTTGTCCCTATGGGATGTGTTGGGTAAGTTGGTATCAAATTGGAATGGAACTCATCTAGGGATGTGAAGATGTTGGTTCGTCTTGGGTTGTGGGTTTGACACCCGGTAGTTGGGCCCGACCCTCCCCGCCCCTTGTGGCGGGGTGCCTAGCCCCCGTCGAGAAATTTCTAAAGTTTTGTATCTGCTGTCAGTTCTAATGGTGGGGAGACCCACAGTGGGTCTCACACGAATGTCTCTAGAATGAATCAGTGTTGGACTTTTCTTTACTGGCGGGGAGTCTGCTTGAAGCTTTCCGTGCCAGTTTTCCAGTCTCGTTTCGAGTGTTAGTGACTTCCTAATGGTGGGGAGCCCCTTGGGCCTCCCCATGTAGATATTTTGCTTCTGTTTTTAAATATGGTTTGGTGATAAGTGGTAAGAATGTTCCGTGGATGTGGGTTGACCTTATTTGTTCATTCTATCTAAATGGTGTGGTTCCGGTCTAATAGTTCTTGAGTTGTTTCGTCTTCTGAGGTTGGTTTCACTGGGTGCGAGAGATTCCTTCATTGATCAGTAAACTGGAGGAGTTTTAGTTCTTTGGGGTGGGCGACACTTATCAGAATGTCTTTTTATGCGTTTCTTGAGGTTGTCATTTGAGTCACTCCCTCCGAGCATGATGCTTTTGCCTCTCTTTGCTTGATGTTGTGGGGATACCCTTTGAATCAAAAGTGAGTGTGGTTTTCTGCTCCGAGGTTTGGTTTTAGTTGTGGATTTCCGTGGACGGAAAGCTTTATGGTGGGGAGAATTGTCACACCCCGTCGTCTCTAATTTTATTTATTTTATTAATTTTATTTGTGTCGGGTAGTTCAGGTCGAAACCTGACTTAAGATTTCGAGTTCTTTGTGTTTTGGTCTTGTTTGCGTCCAGCGCAACGCGACCAAAGCTGTGCGGCCTCACCTGGGTCGTCGGGCGGCCCCGCCCGTTTCACCGCACGCCCTGCTCGATGGTTAATTAATTAAATGAAATGGATCAGTATAATAAAACAATAATATTAACGGTGTTAAGAATATAATTTGTCTTGTGTCGTTATTAATATTACTCTTAATAAAATAATAAATTACGGTCAACTCTTGTTTTATTTGGCTTTAAAATATTTTGTCGGGGTACGAGTTGAGTCGGTTCAATATTGGTTTTTTTGTCAAAAAAAAGGGTCTTTGCAGCTTGGCAACGTCCGACGCTCGAGCAGAGCATGAATTGGAGATCGCGCGGCTTCGCCTGAGCCACTAGGAGGCCTGCCGATGTGAGCTAATCAAATAAGGAGAATTAATAATAATAATAATAATAATAATAATAATAATAATAATAATAATAAAACTAATAAGGTTTAATAGATTGTTTTAATGATAACAATACATATATTATAACTTGAGGTATTATTATTATTATTATTATTAATACTGAATTTATGTTTTACTTCCTTGTTATTATATTATATTATATTTTTTTTAATTTCATTTTATTTTAATTAATTAATTATTTATTCATTTTCTTTATTTTCTTTATTTTCTTTTTTTTCTCTTCTTTTTTTTCCTCACTCCCTCCATTTTTTTTCTCTTTTCCTCTCAATCCCATCGGTTTCCCTCCTACCCCCCTCGTCCTGCGGCTCACCCCTCCCCTTCCCTCTAACCCTAGCCGCCAGCTCCCCCACGGCCCTCTCCCGCTCGCCCCGCCGCCGGCCTGCTCGCTCGCCTCGACACTCTCAGCCGGCCGCCGTGTCGTCGCCCTACCAGCCAGCCGCTGCGCCATCGCCCTACCAGCCGGCCGCCGCGCCGTCTCCCTCCAAGCCGGCCGTCGCGCCGACGCCCTCCACGGATGGCCGCCGGACCCCCTCCCCCCTGCTCCGTCCGGCTTGTGATGGTACCCCCGCACCCCCTCCGGTGATCAAGCCCCGACGCCCCGACACCCCTCGGACCAGCCGCCGCCACCCCCACCAGCACACGCTCCCCACCGCCGGCCTTCTTACCAGCCGGTGCCGCCCCCGTCGGCCTCCCACTCCGGCTGACACCCCCCTCTTGTCCCGGCCAACTTCCTTGTTGTCGGATCCCTAACCGCAGCCTCCTCCAGCGCTCTGGTAGCCTCCGTCAACTTTCGGCCGAGACCCCCGTACCCTCCCTTGCTCGACCGAGTGTCCAACGACATTCCTTCTCGTTTTTCCGGCGTTGCGAAACCCTCAACAACCTCCAGCGACCCCGGACTGGCCTTTCTCACCCACGCCGCTGGTGCTTTTCACCTCATTTTGTTGTTTCTCCCTTTTGATAAATTTTTGGGTTAGGGTTTATGTGGGTTTTGGTCTGGATTTGATGTTATTCTTGGTCCAATTCATGTTTTAGGGCCTGCTTTTAGTTTGTTTGTGGTGCGTATTAGGTGCGGATGAAGGTCCCGCACAAGATTCGCAGAAATTCAACATCGAGGTAGGTGTTTCGATGCCTCTTCATCACTTTATTAATTGAATATGTTTGTTTAGATTTACTAACGTATTCTTTGGTATGTTTATGTGGTGATTTTGGTCTGGAAATAGGGTTTTTGAACATGTCTTCGAGTGTCAATGGTTTTCGCGTCGTCTTTACAGAGGCGTTTTGGTTCGAGGTAGGTGTTTCCAGCCCTTGCATCATCTAGATAATTTAATTTTTTTGTTAGTTAAACTTATTCTGTTCTATGGTTTAGTTGCATGATGCGAATTATGTTTAAAATGCTTTGGTATGCTCGTTTGAAAAAAAATGGGTTTTTGGGAGTGATATAATTTTATCGTTTATGTGTGTTGTGTTAAAAAAAATGTTTGGTAGTGCTGTAGTGGTTTTGCAAAATACATAAGCCTGTTGTGGTAAATTTTAGAAGTGTTTAATAATTGTTTATAGCGTTCCAATGAGGTTTTAGAAGGGTGATTTGTGGAATTGATTTTTTAATGGTTTCTTTTTCATGCGATATGTTTTATAAGTTCATGAGTTGTTTATTTAAGTGGTGTTTTGACTGCGAAACATGGTTGAAAGGTTTTTGAGGGTTGTTTGGTAAGTGTGGAAGGCGTTTTCAAGTCACTTTAGGCGTTTTCAAGCCACTTTAGGCGTTTGTGTTTTTATAAATAAACATTTTCAAAGTATATGAATCACTTTTGGTTTGTTTTCCTTGTTGTGTACCTTTGAAGTTGAAATGAAAAATTGTTTGAATAATGGAAAACAAGTTTTGACATGGTTACCTCGTGTATCAAGTTTTAAAGTGACACCTCTATATAAAATCATGCTGTTTTTGGTGAAATGTCTTCTTGTCTTTTCTGGAAATGATTTCATTAATAACTCAAATGCTGTGTTGGTGTATTTATACGATGCTGAAATGGTTCTTAATAGGTGTTGAATATGCTTTCACTTTTAAAGTGGTGTATTTTTATAAAAAGAGACATGTCGTGTGCATGCGTTTTTTTTGAAATAGTGCTCTGGTATGCAAATGGTGACCTTTGTGTGCAATATCTTGTTTGGTCTGTGAAATGAGAAAGAAATATACTATGTGAATGTGAAACTTGTTTGAGCACATGGTAAAACCCTGGGTATCTAGGTGGGCAGACTAGAACTAGTGCGCTAGTGAACCGGATGGGTGTCGTCCCTGTTTCACTTAGCTGGATTGACGATTGCAACACTAACTAAACATGATATCTGAGGGTCGTGGCCTTCTAAGCCACGTGTTCTGAGGGTTGTGGCCTTCTAAGCCACGTTTTCAGAGGGTCGTGGCCTTCTAAGCCACGTTTCACCGAGACACGAAGTTTCTAGGGTCCCACTCGAGCTAGATGAACCTTAGGGGATTTACCCACAGTGCTCTACCATCAATGGTGGTGCCTTCCATCGGCATATGGGGGACCACTTGGGTGTTAGCGTGTGTACGTGTGCGTGTGCGTGTGTGAGAGTGTGTGTGTGCCCATAATGAACTTCTCTCATCCTTTTTTTAAAATCGTGTCTATGAAATGAGTTCTTTTTAGTGTTTTTATTTAGCATTTGGTTTGTAACTGTTTTCTTTAAAAGTATTTTGAAAGTATAATTTTGAATAAGCACTTTAAATTGTCTTTTGATGTTGTGGCATGGAACTTATTCTCGGTGGCATCCTACTGGGCTTTTAGCTCACACCCTACATACACCCTTGGGTGTATGTAGATTCTTGTTTCTTGTGTATTCCAGGTTGTGCGTCGTGCTCAGTGATGGTGGTTGGTCGTTGGTGGTCTTCTTGTGCAGGTTAACGTTTGTGAGGTGTGGATGTCGCACTTCTCCTGTTTCTTGGAGGTTTGAGTTTGAGTTGAATTTCTTTTGTTGTTATTTTCTTTTGGATGTTGTTTCATGTTGTAATCCTTTAATGTTGATTTTAGTTAAGGTTATGTTTGGTGGTTAGTTCATAGTTTTATTTTCTTCAACTTATCATGGGTTTTCTGTTTATTATTTCAGGTAAATCGTTCCCACGTGCTAGTTTTGATACCCAGGCACTTGTGCCAGCCCGTGGGGATCGGGAACGCCCTTCGGGCCTTGCCGTGGACCGGGTCGGGCGCCGGGTCGGATGGCGACCCGGCCTGGTTCGTGACATTAGGGGGTTGGAGAAGCAAAATAAAACAAAAGTACTCAAGTGAAGACATTACCTTAAAATCGGGTAACTCCCTTTGGTTTGAGCTTAAAGTCTTCCTTGGGAAGACTTATGCCCAAAGTGAGGTGTCAAGGAGTAATAGAGGTAAGTGGATAGACAATATGGGAAGAGGTTGGCCGGGCCAAAGGCTTTGGGAGTGTGGGTAATGAGGTAGGTGTGGGGGCCTTTTATAAGAGGAGAGGAGGGGCACTCTTGTAATGTTACAAAATGTTACTTTATTTTCAAAAGAGTTTCGGATTTTTATGGTCCCAAATTGATGTATTTCGAGGATAAGGTGATAAGGGTTCTAAATGCACTCATCCAATAGGTTTTTTACATGTGTAGGTCTTAGATATTACATTATCTTTCCATTTTATTTAAATCGTTAAATAATGAGGTCATCGCTGCATCATCATGATGTCATAAATAATTTTATTTATTTAATGTCTGAAAATTATAAAAAAAATACTATGATGTAGGAAATATTTGTATCTTTCCAATGAATATTTATAGTCAAAAATCTAATTTGTATAACCCCATGTAATAAATGTTTTAGTAAAACATTTCATGTTTGTCTCATTTTTTACTTTAACTTTAAATAAAAAGATATTAATGTCATTTTCCAACCAAAGTGGCTTCATGGGGTCCCCAAGTTGACCCATGGGTTGTATTTGTCGGCCATGACACATCCAATGAGGTTAGGACATGTTTCAAGTTCATTTCATATTATTAAAATATTATTTTTACCTTAAACTACACTAATTACCTCTAATCGCGATTAAAAACTTAATAAGTTACTATTCACCAAAATAATTTTTTTATCCCATTGAACCAAATTTTACTTCTTAATTACAACCATGTATGTCAGATTTTTGAAATTCAAAACACAAAGATGTAAAAATTTCATTTAAACGGAAAAATCAATTTTTATAAGTACCACATAGTGGTTTCACTATTCATCAAAAATTGAAGTTTTTCAGAAAAATACCAAAAATTCACCCTAAGATATATCAGATATTCCAAATTCAAAAATGAAGTCTATTTTAGAAAATTCAAAACATATAAGTCACATTAATTAATTTAATAATTAATTCCCGCTATCAGATCAAATAGCACGTTTTTATGAAATAATAAGTATCAAAAGATTGACACTAGTTTAAGTCTGATTCCAAAGTGAAATTAATTCCAACAACCACTATTGGATTTAATGGTAAAAATATATTCTAATTTCACTTTAAAACCAATTCAAAAGATAATCTAATCATATAAATAAATTAGATTAAAAAGTGGTTTTGAATTAAAATACAACATTTTACACTATTCATTTAAAAAATGAACTTTATCGGAAAGATACCAAAAATTTACACAAAGTAAATTTTGATGTCCCCAATCATAAGAAGAGTTTAATTTGGTCCAAAAGGATGTATAAGAGTGAACAAAACTATATTTAATGATGGTTCTCTATCAAAAGGCGATAAGTGAACCATTACTGAAAACTAGGGCATATACGCCTAAAATCAAATTAATTCCATATTTTATGCCTTTATCTTTTATTGGATAAATGTAAAAACATTAAAAAACATATATAATCATATTTTAGTTATTTCTATCCATTCATGCCAATACAACAACTACATGTTAACTACCATTTAAAATAATATTATTTTATTATTAGAGTGCAACGTAAGATTCCCAAGAAACTCGTTGTTGCGTGTTGGGTACGCCATCGAGCATAGCATCCCCTTTAAAGTCATATTAATATTTTATACACAAATATGGATAAATATGTTATTTTCATATTCTTTATTTACTTGGGGTGTTACATCCTTCCCCCCTTTTGGGAATTGCGTCCTTGCAATTTTAAAATTGCGCTTGGAAACATCCTTGAAAGTCCCACATCGAAACAAGAGTCTGTAAAACAATCACTTTAAAATAAAGAAAGATAAGTACAGAGGTCACCCAATTTAACCCATACTAGGACTCCATGTAGGAAAACATGTACATAGAGGAGAAAACATAGGGTCATGTTCTGATGGAGAGTGATAGAAAACATGTTTAGGAGAAAGTTAACAATAAGAAAATCAAAAACATGTGATGGGTTAAACGGTGTTGGGTTCCCCAGTAGGAAAAGTTAATAGACAACATTTTTGTTTTAAGTTACTTTTTATTGAGGAATTTATTCATAAGGAAACATAATCACTTATCATTTTGACTTTCAACTTTTACTAGATTCCTTAATCAAACTCATATTTTTTCCAAAAGACGAGTATTTAGGGAGACTTGTTAGCATTAAGAGTACTATAATCAACTTCTAGAGAATCACCTAATCCACAAAAGAGAACTATATACATCCCATGTCTTTAGGTTTTAACCAAAACCAAAACTAGAAAGGTTAGTACAAGGTCAGATAATCCAAAAAAGGATAACCCTTTATAAAAAGAAAATCTATTCTTAATCTCAAAATTTGTCCAACAAAACCCAAAGTTCAACGAGGAACATCATATAAACAATTTGTCCATAAAATTATTCAAATTAAACCAATATAAGATTGAAAACCAAATATTTGAATGATTTAGTCACATAGTCTTCTAAGTTAAATCGTAACATTTATCTCCAAACAATATCAGTTGCTCCTAAAGTCTCGTATTGAAAAGTAATTAACCTAATCACATATTCTCTATGATAGGTTAATAATTTTCATAAATAACCCAAAATCAACTTACTCTTAATTCATAAAATCATCTAACTAAAAAGAATCGGTCAATCTAACCAGGGACTTCACGTAGTCCAGTGGTAGACAATAAATACCAGTCGCACATTGGTTGTGGGTTCGATTCCCGCAGATTTGTCCGACGCGATGGGTTTTCACACAGTCTGCATGTTGTCCTTTTTCCAAAACTATATAATTCTAAAATCATTCCCCAAAAAGAGATAAAATCATCAAAAATAATCATAACATATTTTAACCTCAAGTTTATCTCATGCCATTCATTTTCCAGCATATCATATAATAACCCATAATTACCTCAAAAGTAAGGATCATATAAACTCTAATGGTTACCTTTATAATTATTACCTGAACTTCCACATGGATTGGTCATCTCGTACATGATTCATTAAAGATCATACCAAGGTTCAAGTGGTTGATCATGACTCCTTGATAGTTGGTTTAGAATAACCATGAGTTTCCTCATTAAATCCCCCATTTTATCTAGTATCGTAATCATAGAACCACCACAGTTTCCTTCAAACCCGTTGTCTCTTTGGTGCCTGCTAGATCCATCCATTCACTAAAAACAGAAATGTTAGTGTGAGTATATCAACAAAACCATCATGTACTAATGAGGAAGGTAAACACTAAGATACACTTACTCATTCACTTTATCTATAACTATGACTCTTTCTGAAATCCTATCCATTTTAGTAATGTCACTTATTCTTAGAGAATACCCTAACCTCTAATAATATCTAAACCGACCTTTGATACCAACTATAAGGCCCCAGCCTTAAACCTTACTTAATCTTGAGTTATTACAAGATTACAAATTGAGGATCTTTTGAGGTTTAGAGTTTTAGATAATTAGATCATGAAACTTGCATTACATTCCACATTAAAACAAAGTGGTTATATAAAATATAGTATTCATTCTTCCCATAAACAGAAACATGTTTAAAATAAATCATGGATTCTTTCTTGACACATCCTTA
Organism: Viscum album; assembly: GCA_963277665.1. Lineage (NCBI taxonomy): Eukaryota > Viridiplantae > Streptophyta > Magnoliopsida > Santalales > Viscaceae > Viscum > Viscum album. The sequence continues at coordinate 562,053,022 of OY728158.1, forward strand.
AAACTATCATCACATCATGTACCATTCCCTTGACCTGTGAAAAACATTTCAAAAACATGGAATGAGCATAAAAAGCTCAGTAATTATAAAAATATGGAAAGGAAACATGAGTTCATATATACATAAGAATGAAATCATACTTTTACCATAAAACATAGGCACTTTAACATACCTCATCAAATCATGAATAAATCATAGAATTCATAAGACATAAAAGTAACTTGAGGCATTCATAACATTCTTACGTAGGGAGTATCCCTATTGGTTACGTTTGGAATACCCATCACAGTATATTCCCTAAATCTCTTCAGAGAAACCATAACGTTTCACTCCTTCGCGTTACCCAATGCATTGGAGACCTATATCGGGCTCACCCGCCCATAGTTTATCACAGAACCACCCGTCTTCATAATAATGCCCAAGAACCTCAACATAATCGTATCACATAAAACATGCATAAAGGAAACATAACATTTCCACCTTTCAATCACAAGATATCAATACAACATATTGATATAAAAACATTATGAAAACCATTTTCAATACCAAAATAAAAGAAAAGTAAAACATGATATTTATTATTCTTTTAAAAAGAAGGTACGGCTTGTAGAGGAAGCTGAAACCCAAATAACGGTCACGGCGGCGGAGAAGTCGTTGTTGCCACATACGTACGACAAAAACATTCCCTATTGTCATTTTATAAAATCCTTCGTATAAAAAAGATTCCTTTTGGATAAACGTAAAAGTCAAAGGGGTTTATACACCATCTAAAAGAAGGTTGTGTATAAAATAGAATATTCCTCAGTGAAAGGAGATTGAGACGAGGTCCCTTACAATGACGGTATCCTTGATTTAAGGATAAATCAATTACATAATTATGTGTGAAAAACGAATACACCAAATATAAGTGGATATTAAGTGTAAAATAATCAAAGTTCATTCATACATATTCAAAGGATGACATATTAAATAACTACATGTTGAACCCAAATAAATCTAAATTGGGTTAAGAAGTTCCCCTGACAGCCTAACGGCGTCACATCAAAATGAGTTGATGAGAGATAAAAAAAGGGTATCTCATCACTTGGACATAAAATTTACATCAATAAGGATATATGAGAACATATCCCAACATAACAATATGTAAATTAAAAGACCCAACAGAAGAAGTCTTTTAAAAAAGAGGAGGGTGAAAGGTTCCCTTACCAACTGGGGTAACTTTCAAAACATACACCCCATGAAAAAAGGACAAAACATCATTGATGTAAATACTCATAAACGAAAGTATATTACACAAATAGTAGAATAATGGGCAGTACATACACCACTCAAAGGAAATTGTGGCAAATGTAGCATAAATCTCACAGGAATAAAAGTGAGATGAAAAATCCCTTACGAAAACTCAAAAGCCTAACGACGCCACATAAAACTTACAAAAATGGATTCATGAGATCAAATAGGGTATCTCATCATATTAACTTAAAGTTTATAGAAAGAGGAAAATAAAATAACATCCCCCAACATAACAAAGAGGAGCTTAAAAGAAGTGACAAAAAGGAGAGTACTTAAAAAGAAAGAGAGAGATTAGATCTCTTATGAAAATTCAGCAGCCTAACGACGCCACTCAAAACTTCCAAAATGGATTGATGAGAGAGAATAGGGTCTCTCATAACATGAACATAAAAATTACAGTCAGTGTAATATAAAATAACATCCCAATAACAAGAAATATGAGTTTAGTGTGAATGACATAAAAGAGTGTACTTAAAAAGAAAGAGAGGAGTAAGATCCCTTACCTCAAGTCCAACTTGTCTTGTTCGTTTCATTATATTCCTGAATAATAAACTTTGTTCAATTAATAATTTCCTAAGTAACTCCTTTAGATATTATTATTCAGTTAATATCACATATTATAATGTTATAATAATTGTTTAATAATGTTAGTTCATATCAGACGTTTTAGCTGATGTTTGGTACATGAGTCAAAAATGAACTTGTTTGAAAAAAGATTTCCCATGTAGTTATTAGTAATTAATTTCCAGAATAGTATTAATGATTAAAATATCATATATATCCAGTAAATATTCATTTCATACTATTCCATATCATTTGGAGATAAAAAACAAAAAGCACCGTTAATGGAGACGGTAGGCCGTACGTACGCATGAACGCTACTTTCATTTTTTTCATATTAATGGAATTAAAACAAAATGAGAGTGAGATATATATATGTTATAATTGCAGAATGGTATCAATAATTTTGATGTAATATATTACATATATATCCATTATATATATGTACTTATAGTATTACATAACATTTTGAGATAAGAAATGAAATGTACCGTTCATGGAGACGGTAAGCCGTACGTACGCATGAACACTATTTCTATTTCTATTTCATATTTAATGGAATTAAAACATAATGATACATAATAGTATTTTAATTCCAGTATGGTATCATATATAATATCATTAAATATATCCTTTATACGTACCACATATGGTATTAACGAATCAAATCACTTTGAGGGGGCTGTAGTCCGCACTTCCTTAAATGAAGATATCGTGTTTACCCATAATGGAAACCATAAAGGTATGCCCAAAATTAAAAATACATAAGCTTAAGGAATTCATAAACATATTATATATCATATATAAATATATTTTCATCTTAATGACCACCTTTTAAGGTGTTAAAAGAATGTTGTACAATCATCGTTTCGGGAGGCCGAAATTCGCCATCCATGGAAACATTATGTTCTTTAACCATTAGATGTAGGTGTGTGAAATTGTAGCTCTAATAATTCTTATAATAACATACTAGTATATTGATTATACTGGATTTGTTACAAAAGAAATGAATAAAAAGAGTTTAGGGGGTTGGAGAAGCAAAATAAAACAAAAGTACTCATTTGAAGACATTACCTTAAAATCGGGTAACTCCCTTTGGTTTGAGCTCAAAGGATTCCTTGGGAAGACTTATGCCCAAAGTGAGGCTTCAAGGAGTAATAGAGGTTAGTGGAGAGATAAAATGGGAAGAGTTTGGCTGGGCCAAAGGCTTTGGGAGTGTGGGTAAGGAGGTAGGGGTGGGGGCCTTTTATAAGAGGAGAGGAGGGTCACTCTTGTAAGGTTACAAAATGTTACTTTATTATCAAAAGAGTTTCGGATTTTAAAGGTCCCACATTGATGTATTTCGAGGATAAGGTAATAAGGGTTCTAAATCCACTCATCCAATAGGTTTTGGACATGTTTAGGTCTTATATATTACATTATCTTTTCATTTGATTTAAATCGTTAAATAATGAGGTCATCGCTTCATCATCATGATGTCATAAATAATGTAAATTATGTAATGTCTAAAAATTATGAAAAAAATAATATGATGTAGGAAATCTTTTTATATTTACAATGAATATTTATAGTCAAAAATATGATTTGTATAACCCCATGTAAAAGTTGTTTATTAAAACATTTCAGGTTTGTCTCATTTTTACTTTAACTTTAAATAAAAAGATATTAATGTCATTTTCCAACCAAAGTGGCTTCATGGGGTCCCCAAGTTCACCCATGGGTTGTCTTGGTCGTCCATGACACATCCAATGAGGTTAGGACATGTGTCACGTTCATTTCATAATATTAAAACATTATTTTTACCTTAAACTACACTAATGACCTCTAATCGCGATTAAAAACTTAATAAGTTACTATTCACCAAAAAATTATTTTTATCCCATTGAACCGCATTTTACTTCTTAATGACAACCATGTATGTCGGATTTTTGAAATTCAAAACACAAAGATGACAAAATTTCATTTAAACGGAAAAATCAGTTTTTATAAGTACCACTTAGTGGTTTCACTATTCATCAAAAATTGAAGTTTTTCAGAAACATCCCAAAAATTCACCCTAAGATATATTCGATATTCCAAATTCAAAAATGAAGTCTATTTTAAAAAATTCAAAACATATAAGTCACAATAATTAATTTAATAATTAATTCCCACTGTCAGATCAAATAGCATGTTTTTATGAAACAATAAGTATCAAAAGATTGACACTAGTTTAAGTCTGATTTCAAAGTGAAATTAATTCCAACAACCACTATTGGATTTAATGGTAAAAATATATTCTAATTTCACTTTAAAACCAATTCAAAAGATAATCTAATAATATAAATAAATTAGATTAAAAAGAGGTTTTGAATTAAAATACAACATTTTACACTATTCATTTAAAAAAATGAACTTTATCGGAAAGATACCAAAAATTTACACAATGTAAAATTTGATGTCCCAATTATTAAGAAGAGTTTTATTTGGTCCAAAAGGATGTATAAGAGTGATCAAAACTATATTTAATGACGGTTCTCCATCAAAAGGCGATAAGTGAACCTTTAGTGAAAACTAGGGCATATACGCCTAAAATCGAATTATTTCCATATTTTATGTCTTTATCTTTTATTGGATAAATGTAAAAACATTAAAAAGTGAGGGTTGATATAGTTGGTACTAGAGTGGAGTTTTAGTTAACATGTGGAAACTAGGATGTAAAAACATTAGTGATATTCCTTGGTATATTTTTAAGGATAAGTCTAGTGATTTATATAAAGATATGTATAAGGATGAGTTAATATTTGAGAAAATCAAGTGGTATTTTAATAGAGGATAGAGTGAGTGGTTTTCGGGAATTAAATCCATTCCTATGTACTACAAGTGTTTTTTATATATAACAATTGTAACTAGGATTAATAAAACTGACAATGTGTGTCTGGTCTTACTCAACGATAATCGACACATGAAAACGAGCCTTGTAGGACACCTTGTTTGGTACTCTTGAGGTATATGCATTGGAAATTCAAAAACTATTTATGAACCAAAATGAATTATTTAAGTAGAATATTACTCTTAATATCCTAGGATAATCCATCATCATCAAAAATTAAATAAGTTGGATCCATGATTTTGGAATCCTATAAAACAATTTCAGGATGATCTCATTTGAAATTATGATAAATATTTCTCACACTCTACATTCTTATTTCAGTCAATGGAATGAACTATAATGAAAATTGTTAACATTTAATGTTTTAAATGTGTAATGTGTGAGAATTATGGGAATCAATTTCACATGTGTAAATCTTATAATGATAATCATGAATGTGGTACGAGTATTGGTTATACTTGTTATAATAATGATACCACAAATCAAATGTGAAAGGTATGTGATTTTCTTCTAGTTGTTTTACGTAAAAAATAAGAATAATGATTATATTGATGTATAGGAACCTTAATATATGTTTCAAATTTCATATTTTTCAAAATATGAATTGAAAATTATGTTGATGATTCTTATGTAATGGTTTAAGAATAAGGTTGTATGAATTAAGTATTTATGGTTTGGAATTAAACTACTATGTTATATGAATAATGAAATATATAATTATTTTTTGTATATGTATTCATTATAGATTATAACGTACATGTTAAATGGTGATGAATATATAGAAATGTTATTTCATGGAAATGTGATATTTTTATTACGGAATGATTACCCTTAATTAAAGCCTCACATTTAGTAATGTGGTTTTTATGATGATATTTTTCATAATAAAAAGTAAACTAAACGGTACATATTACCCAGGAACTGATTTTTGAAAAACATTTATCTGTCATTATAGATGGATATTAAAAGTTAACAGATTTAATTATTTTACCACGTAATCATTGGAATAAGGATGAATGAATGGTTTCCCAAAGTATTTATGGTAATTCAGGTTATCACCTTCTTCCAATATACTATATCATGAGGTTATTCACATGTTTCAAATGCGACAACCATGATCTACTTTATGATATATGGGGAGTTCAATGTAAAGTATATTTCAGGACCTTCGTTAGAATTTTTAGTATTTTCTATCTTTCAGAAGGGTTATAATGTTGAACAATTATTGAGTGTTTATGTAAACCTTTGGATGATTTATTTATGTATTGAGTTTGTATTGAAAACCTTATATATAAATCTATTCAGTGATGAAACATATTTCAAGGATTCCATCATATTTATTTTGGAATCTATATTACTGTTATTATAGAAAAGAACATCTTGTATGTCGGATGACAAAATAATAAGGTTCATAAATGATATGGATATTGTTCCCAATACCAAATGATGAAAATGGTCTCATGCTTACCACAAGCCCATGTGATTTTCAGATTAATGTATAATTATTTTTGATGAATTAATATTTATGATGAAACAATAGTATTAATTTTTTGGTTTAGATTATAATGTGTTAACAATATTTATTTTTCATAATAGTTAGAGATAAATATTTACACTATAAATTCTTGTATGGTATATACAATCTACAAAAAGTATATTTTAGTACCTCATAAAACAAAGTTAATTTCTAGAAATATATTTCTTGAGTAATGGCTGAATTAGAAATAGATAAAACCACTTGAAAAGAACGAAATTTTGTTTAAATAAATATATCAAGAAAGTATATTTCATAATGTTTTTGACTATAAATGAATTACTCTATGTTAAGATAATGATAAAAAAATGGGTTGTCGAAATACATTAATTTTTTTTGAATTGATAGCCTTTAAATTTATCTCCAATTTATGAATTTGAGTCCCCCAATTTTTTTTCGATCAATCACTTGTTTGTGATTGATGACCTCAATCACTCCCTATAAATATTTAGGATTTTCATTTATTTTCAAGCATCAATCCCAATATATATTCTCTTATATGGAATCTAAGTTAAATGTTACTTTGGGTAACCATTATAGTTCTAATATTCTATTTTTAATGGACGTTGTAGTATTCATTTTTTTGTAGTGGGTTTCTATGATTGAAACATTAAACTATAAACCCTTTGACAACCTTAATGAATTTTGAGGTGGAAATTCATTTTAAGGGGGTAAAATATAACACCCTATGAATTTTACATTTTTTATCAAATTAATTTAATCATTTTAGTATTTTTCATTTCAAACAACACTAAAAATTGTTTATGTTATATTAAATAACTATGTTGGGAATGTGTTATACACAACACCATGTTAATAATTTACTACAAACAACATAAATATTATATTTCTCTACATTTAATAATGAGTTTATCTTATGTTTCACACAACACTGAATTTCCTCGATGGATTGCATAACTCACAAGACCGAGTTTAACATAACAAAAATATATTATTAAAATATTATTATTTAATGTAATAAGATATAACCTATATGTTATGTTAGTGGTTATGAATTGTATTAACTACCTTTTGTAAATATATGGTTTACAAAAATTTAATATGAATTCATAGGTGACCAATTAATTATAAATGAATATGTAAGAACAAATTGAATATAAAGGATATATTTTTATTTTTAATCCCCAAAGGTTTTTTTGAATTAATAAAATAAATTAATTACAATTAGTGAGTGATATTAATTAAATATACTTTTTACATATTTAATAAAACACTTTATTATTAATCCAATAGATTTGATAGACATAATATAATAATATACCGAATTTTATGCTTAAAACAATATATTTTAATAATGATCATTTTATCACCTTTTAATAGAGAACCGATTTAGAATTCAATTTTTGGAAAAATTATAGATTTTAAATTTAAAAATAAAAATCTTCTTTTAATGAGAATCATAATGAAAATTTTCCAAAATTTTTGGAACTTTTTCTGTGATGTATAATTATCTATTGAATAGAAAAAAATATAATATTAATTCAATAAAACTTATTCATATAATTTATTTATAAGTTTAAACTATATTTTAAAGTTGTTTCAATGTTTAATTATATAATAATTTTATGCATTAATCCAATTTTTCTCAATTTAATCGATTTCACTTGGAAATTGGGTATACAAAATTATAAATTTTGGACATTTTTACTCTTAAAATCAGCATTGTCATCCCATCTGTGGGAATAATTTTAACAACATGATTACCACTTTTGTGTTATTAATTTTTATGAATGGATTCCATATTTGGAAGTAGTATAATTTAAAATTTATAATGATTTAAACTTTTTTTTTGACAAAAAACTATATTAAATGTAGTGAAAATTAATTATAGTTGTTCAAGAAAAAATTAAGCGTAACAATGTAATTGACCTTAAATTTAGTTTCCTAAGTGACCTAAAGAGTTGTAAAACACCCATTGGTTATCCATATATTATCCATACACCTTCCATTATTTACTATTGTTGGTTTTTATGACTTTTGTTACAGATAAATTTGGCTAACCCAAACTGGTTTTCAAAAAATCCATGTGTGTCACCTCTTTTTTTTCCTCTCATCCTCTCACCTAATCCTTATTTCCTTCTTCATCATGAATTCTCTATACTATGGATTTTATTTTGGGTTGTATTCTTTTTAAAATATCTCATGGGGTTGCGATGATGATCTTCTACTGTTTTTTCACTTTGAATTCTTTTCTATGGCTCTTCCCTCCCATTCCTCATGGCCAATCCAAGCCTAATTTTTAGCTTTGGTTCAAAGAGGTTCTTGGTTTCATAATTTAGATGTTTATGAGTACTATAAAGATACCTTGGTTAGTTTCCCCCTTTTTTCTAGGCTCCAGGTTTTTTCCTCATTGATTATTTCTATAATGCCCCAGCCTTAAACCTCACTTAATCGTGAGTTATTAAAAGATTACACCTTGAGGATCTTTTCGGGTTTAGAGTTTTAGAGAATTAGATCATAAAACATGCATTACATTCCACATATAAACAAAGTGGTTACATAATGATAATATTCTTCTTTCCCATCAATGGAAACATATGTAAAATAAAACTTGGATTCTTTCTTGACACTCCCTTGACACTATCATCATATCATGTACCTTCCCCTTGACCTGTGAAAAAAAATTTCTAAAAAACTTGGGATGAGCATAAAAAGCTCAGTAAGGGATATAAAATATATATGGAAAGGAAACATGGGTACATATATACATAAGAATGAAATCATACTTTACCCATAAAACATAAGCACTTCAACATACCTCATCAAATCATGAATAAATCCTAGAAATCATAATACATAAAGGTAACTTGAGGCATTCATATCATTCTTATGTAGGGAGTAACCCTCTTGGTTACGTTTGGAATACCCATCACAGTATATTCCCTATATCTCTTCGGAGAAACCTTAACGTTATACTCCTTCACGTTACCCAATGCATTGGAGAGCTATATCGGGCTCACCTGTCCTTAGTTTATCATGGAACCAACCTTCTTCATAATAATGCCCAAGAACCTCAACATAATCGTATCACATAAAACATGCATAAAGGAAACATAACATTCCCACATTTCAATCACAAGATATCAATACAACACATTGATATAAAAACATTATGAAAACCATTTTCAATACCAAAATAAAAGAAAAGTAAAACATGGTATTTATTTTTCTTTTAAAAAGAAGGTATGGCTTATAGTGGAAGCCGAAACTCAAATAGTGGTCACGGTGGCGGAGAAGTCATTGTTGCCGCATACGTACGAAAAAAACATTCCCTTTTGTCATTTAGTAAACTCTTTGTATAAAAAATATTCCTTTTGAATAAACGTAAAAGTAAAAGGGGTTTATACACTATATAAAAGAGGGTTGTGTATAAAACAAAATATGCCTCAATGAAAGGAGATTGAGACGAAGTCCCATACCTCGGGTCCAACTTGACTCGATCGTTCTTTAATGCCATGAATAATAAACCTGAGTTAATTTCTACTTGCCTAAGAACCTTTTCATGTTCATTATTCCTTTTATATCACTTATTTCCATGTCATGAACACTATGTAATTATTTAAGTTAATAACGGTCGTTTTAACGATCATTGGTACTTGAGTAAAAAATAAACCCTTTATAATTACATGTTGTTCATGTATCCATTATATCCATAATTATAATCATTATGTATATATCATATATATATACAGTACATACATGCATTTATAATATTACAAAATCATTTAGAGGTAAGAAATGAAATTCAATGTTCATGGAGACGGTAAGCCGTACGTACGCATGAACGCTACTTTCATTTATATTTCGTATTTTATAGAATGGAATCATAATTATATAAAGGTATATTATAATTCCAGTATAATATCATATATAATATCATAGTTCCATTCTTTATACGTCCCACATATGGTATTTAACGAATCAAATCACTTTGAGGGGGCGGTAGTCCACACTTCCTTAAATGAAGATATCACGTTTACCCATAATGGAAACCATAAAGTTATGCCCAAAATGAAAAATACAGAAGCTTAAGGAAAACATAAACATATTATATATAATATATAAATATAGTGACATCTTAATGGCCACCTTTTAAGGTGTTACAAGAATGTTGAACAATCATCGTTTCAGGAGGCATAAATTCACCATCCACGGAAACAGTATGTACTTTAACCATTAGATGTGGGTGTGTGTAAGGTTAGATAGATTACTTCTTATAAAAACATCCTATTATATTTAAGATATTGGAGTTGTTACAAAAGAAAAGAATAAAAACATTTTGGGGGGTTGGAGAAGCAAAATCAAACAAAAGGACTCAAAAGAAGACATTACCTTAAAATCTGGTAACTGTCTTAGATTTGAGCTCAAAGGCTTCCTTGGGAAGACTTATTCCCAAAGTGAGGCTTCAAGGAGTAAGAGAGGGATTTGTAGAGCCAAAATGGTCAGGTGTTGGCCGAGCCAAAGGCTTTGGGAGTGTGGGTAAGGAGGTAGAGGTGGGGGTCTTTTATAAGAGGAGAGGAGGGGCTCTCTTGGAAAGTAAAGAAAAGATACTTTATTTTAAAATGGTATTCGGATTTAAGAGGTCCAAAATTGATATAATTGGAGGATAAGGTTATAAGGGTTCGAAATCTACCCATCCAATAGGTTCTTTCAATGTGTAGGTCTTATATTTTACATTATCATTCCATTTTATTTAAATTGTTAAATAATGAGGTCATCGCTGCATCATCATGATGTCATAAATAATTTAATTTATTTAAAGTCTAAATATTATAAAAAAATACTATGATGTAGAAAATATTTTTATCTTTACAATTACTATTTATAATTAAAAATATGATATTTATTACCCCATGTAAAAATTGTTTTAGTAAAACATCTCATGTTTGTGTCATTTTTACTTTTACATTAAATAAAAAGTTATTTATGTCATTTCCCAACCAAAGTGGCTCCATGGGGTCCCCAAGGTGACCCGTGGATTTTATTCGTCGTCCATGACACATCCAATGAGGGTAAGACATGGGTCAAGCTCATCTCATTTTATTAAAGCATTATTTTTACCTTAAACTACATTAATTACCTCTAACCGCGATTAAGAATTTAAGAGTTACTATTCACCAAAAAATTATTTTAATCTCATTGAACCACATTTTACTTATTAATTACAACCATGTATGTTGAATTTTTGAAATTCAAAACACAAAAGTGGTAAAATTTCATTTAAATGAAAAATCAGTTTTTATAAGTACCACTTAGTGGTTTCACTATTCATCAAAAATTGAAGTTTTTCAGAAAAATACCAAAAATTTACCCTAAGCTATATTTGATATTCCGAATTCAAAAATGAACTATATTTTGAAAAATTAAAAACATATAAGTCACATTAATTAATTTAATAATTAATTCCCGCTATCATGACAAATAGCGTGTTTTTATGGAACAATAAGTATCAAAAGATTGACACCAGTTTAAGTCCAATTTCAAAGTGAAATTGATTCCAATGACCCCCATTGGATTAAATGGTAAAAATATATTCTAATTTCACTTCAAAACCAATTCATAATATAATCTAATCATATAAATATATTAGATTAAAAAGAAGTTTTGATGTAAAATGCAGTATTTTTCACTATTCATTAAAAATGAACATTGTCTGAAAAATACCAAAAATTCACACAAAGGAAATTTTGATGTCCCAATCATAAAGAATAAGTTTATTTTGACAAACATAGCTTATAAAATTGTCAAAAGAGAGATTTAAAAATGGTTTTCCATCAAAAGGCAGTAATACGATCTTTTAAAAATATTAATGTATTCCTTGCCTAAGATTGGATTTATTTTCATTTTAAGCCTCTAAAAAACTGTCTAATTCATTAATAGACATAGATAAAAATATCTATTACTCATTACTTACATGGGATGTTACATCCTTCCCCCCTTTTGAAAATTGCGTCCCTGTAATTTATTTACTTATCGAATAAATGTGTGTACTTATCCCTCATTGCATTTTTAGATTCCAATGTTGCCTCTTCCATCATATGGTTTTTCCACAAAACCTTTACATGATTAATCACCTTATTCCGTAACACTTTATCCCTGTGGTCAAGAATCTGGACTGGTTGTTCCTCATAAGATAGGTTCTTTTCCAGCTGAACTACCTCTGGACTCAAAACATGAGATGGATCTGGCATATACTTTCTCAACATCAAAATGTGAAAAACATTGTGTACCTGAGATAAACATGGAGGTAAAGCCACCCGGTATGCAACTGATCCAACACTCTCCAGAATTTCATATGGTCCAATCAACCTTGGACTCAGCTTTCCTATCTTACCAAATCTCATCACACTTTTCCAAGGAGAAACCTTGAGAAAAACATGATCACCTACCTCGAAAGATAGATCCTTCCTCCGGTTATCCGCATAACTCTTTTGCCTGATCTGACATATTCTCATGTGCTTCTTAATCAGCTGAACTTTTTCTGCCATCTCTTCTACCAATTCTGGTCCCATCAACTTCCTTTCACCAACTTCATCCCAGAAAGCTGGAGTTCGACACAGCTTCCCATATAATGCCTGAAATGGTGCCATCTGTATACTGGAATGAAAACTGTTATTATATGAAAATTCAACCAAAGAAAGATATTGGTCCCAACTTCCCTGATAATCCATCGAACAAGCTCGTAGCATGTCCTCCAAGGTCTGAATTGTTCGTTCTGACTGCCCATCTGATTGAGGATGAAATGCTGTACTAAAATTTAATTCAGTACCCAACGACTTCTGAAGGCCTTTCCAAAAGTTAGAAGTGAACCTGGGATCACAGTCAGATACAATGGAGAGAGAAACTCCATGTAACCTGACTATCTCTTTAAGATACAAACGGGAATGTTGATCTAGGGAAAAAGTATCTCGTATAGCAAGGAAATGAGTAGATTAAGTCAAGCGATCAACAATAACCCAGATTGGATTATTACCTCAAGATTTCTTCGGTAATCCCACAACAAAATCCATGGATATATTCTCCCATTTCCACTCTGGCACTGGTAAAGGTTGAAGCATCCCTTTCTGTAACTTCTGCTCTGCTTTAACCTATGGATATGTCAAACACTTCACAGTAAAATCAGAAATATCACTTTTCATTCCATCCCACCAGTAATACTCTCGCAGATCTCTGTACATCTTAGTACTGCCAGGATGAACTGAAAACGGAGAACTATGAGCTTCACATAACAACTCTCTCTTCAACTGTGAATCACAAGGAACACACAATCTCTTTCCAAATCTCAAAACACAAACATTATCAATGTTGAATTCAGGCAACTTACCTTTCTGAACCAGCTCTACCTTTTTCTTCAACTCACTGTCTTACTTTTGTGCTTGCTTGATTCTATCTGATAGAGATGATATCACTGATACCTGAAACAAAACAGAAGAACTTCCTGCACCAACAACTTCTATGCCAAAGTTCATCAAATCCTTAAACAAAGGACCACATTCCAAATGCAACATTTCAAATGAAGCATTACATTTTCGACTCAAAGCATCAACCACTTTATTTGCTTTTCCTGGATGGTAATGAATTGTACAATCAGAATCCTTGATTAATTCCAGCCATCTCCCCTATCTCATGTTTAACTCTTTCTGAGTGAATATATACTTTAAACTTTTGTGATCAGTATATATTTCACACTTTACTCCATACAAATGATTCCTCCAAATTTTTAAAGCGAAAACAACAGCAGCTAATTCCAAATCATGTGTAGGGTAATTTACCTCATGAGTTTTCAACTGTCGTGAAGCATAAGAAATTAGCTGATCATTCTGCATTAGGACGCAACCACGTCCTTTCAATGAAGCATCACTGTATATAACAAACACACCATTCCTGGAAGGTAGTGCCAAAACTGGAGTATTCACCAATCATCTTTTCAATTTTTGAAAACAATCATCACATTATTTTGTCCAGATAAACTTAACACCCTTCCAAGTTAGCTTAGTCATTGGGCTAGATAACCGTGAAAAATTTCTAACAAACCTTCGGTAATAGCCTACCAAACCAAGGAAACTACGAATCTCAGTTACATTTGTGGGTCTTGGCCATTCTTCAAGAACCGTTGTTTTTGCAGGATCAACAGTTATCCCATCTTTAGAAACAATATGAACAAGGAAAGAAATTTGTTGCAACCAAAACTCACACTTGCTGAATTTTCCATACAGTTTCTTTTCTTTTAAGGTTTGCAAGATAAACCTTAAATCTCTTTCATGATCCTCTTTAATTTTAGAAAACACCAAAATATCATCAATGAAAACCACCACAAACTTATCCAAGAACTCATGGAAAATTCTATTCATTAAGTCCATGAATACAGCAGGTGCATTGGTTAGCTCAAAAGGCATTACTACAAATTCATAATGGCCATATCTTGTACGGAACGCGGTCTTCAGAACATCTTCTTCCTTTACCTTCAGCTGACGGTACCCTGATCTCAAGTCAATCTATGAAAAATACTGAGCTCCCTGAAGCTGATCTAACAAATCATCGATATGAGGCAAAGGATATTTGTTCTTAACAGTGATGTTATTCAAGGCTATATAATTAATGAAAAGTCTCATTGAACCATCTTTCTTTTTAACAAATAAAACAGGAGCACCCCATGGTGATGTGCTAGGTCGAATGAAACCTTTCTCTAATAAATCTTGCAATTGCTCCTTAAACTCTAAAAGTTCAATTTGAGCCATTTGATAAGGGGGTTTTGAAATTGGCTTAGCATCAGGAACTAAGTCAACAGTAAACTCATCTTCCCGATATGGTATTATTCCAGGCAACTCATCAGGAAAAACATCAGGATACTCATTTACCACTAGCACATCATTAATCTGAACAGTTCCTTTGTTTTCAACGATGTGTGCAAGGTAACATTCATTTCCATCTTTTACAAGTTTCTTGGCCTCTTGATAAGTTATCAACAGTAAGGGTTCATTCTTGTACACAAATTGAAAGTCATTCTGAAAAGAAACTTCTTTATCTCTATAGTCAATCTTAGCATGGTAAATAGAGAGCCAATCCATACCCAGGATAACATCAAACTCTACTAGAGGTAGAACAATAAGGTTTGCAAGTAGGTTCTTTCCACAGATAAGGATAGGAAGATTCTTAAAAATTCTTTTTGCCTCAACATTTCCCCCAGGTGTTTTTACCTAAAGTTCAGGAGTCATTTCTTGAGATGGTATTCCCATTTTACTAGAAAAGGTTTCAGAGATGAAATAATGTGTAGACCCCGAATCAAACAACACACTGGCATAATCTGAAAAAACAAACAAAGTACCTGATAGAACTTCATTTGATGGCCCGACATCTGCTGAAGTAGTTGCAAAGGATTTCACCACCCCTTTTTGCTTGTAGTCTAACTGCTTCCCATCAACCAAGCTCTTTGTCAGACACTAGTTTTCATAGTGACCCATATCATTGCACTTATAACATTTCACTAACTGTAAATCAAATTTGGTCTTACCATCACCCTGATCTTTTCCAGTGCAATAACGAGCCTTATGTCCCATCTTACCACATTGGTAGCACTTTCCAGAATTCAGAAGACATTCCCCAGCATTCCTTTTGCCACATTTATCACAAACTGGAAACTTAGTTTTCTTACCATCAGACTTTTTTGAAGAATTCTTACCTTTCTCCTTCCACCTCGGTCTCTTCTTCTGTTGGTTGTTATAGAACACTTGATCATCGCCAAACTCCATTTCCACCTTCTCAGCACATCGAACAAGCTTTTCATAACTTTTAAACTCACGAGAAGCGTATGCCCTTCGATATTTTGGCTTTAATCCTGAGTAAAAACGAGTGATTTTACTATCAAGGT
The DNA here is from genome assembly GCA_963277665.1 of Viscum album. Taxonomy (NCBI): domain Eukaryota; kingdom Viridiplantae; phylum Streptophyta; class Magnoliopsida; order Santalales; family Viscaceae; genus Viscum; species Viscum album. Next base: position 562,069,171 of record OY728158.1, read on the forward strand.
CTCAGATAAAATTTGGAGCATACCTTGCCAATCGAGTGAACCTTTCTTCATAGGCAGCCACTGAGTCTTCCTCTTGCCTCAATTCCAAGAATTGATTTTCCATCCTATGTCGAACAGCCTTAGGAAAATACTTCTCAAGAAACATACCTTTTAATTCATCCCAGTCGAGAGCATCAATCTCATTAGCGTCCCTGATATTTTTAACCATCGACCACCACTGATCTGCTTCACCCTTCAAACGATAAATAGCAAGACTATCCTTTTGATTGTCTGAACACCCCATGACATCAAAAATCTTCTCCAGTGCTTTAATCCACCGTTTAGCTTGCACAGGGTCAGATGATCCTCTGAATGATGGGGGATGTTTCCTCATGAAATGTTCCACCACTGACATGTTCCTCTACGGTTGATCTGGCTAATCCCATGCATGGATACCACCACTATTTATCGCTTGATTCAATTGCGCCATTATTGCAACAAACTGTTCAGTTCCAATTCCGACCATCTCAGGATGCTGATTAGGAAGGTTATTTCCTTCTGCATGCCTTCCTAGCACTGCTTCCCTGTTTCCTTTGCGGAAAACCATTTTGAACAAACATGTCTTAGATGAAGCAACATGGTAATCGTCAAATACTATATCACTTCAATTTGACCATAAAACAAATATTTTTGGATAATCATTTAATAGAATTATAACTCCTATGGTTATCTAAACTGATCTCTGATACCAACTATAAGGCCCCAGCCTTAAACCTTACTTAATCTTGACTTATTAAAAGATTACACCTTGAGGATCTTTTCAGGTTTAGAGTTTTAGAGAATTAGATCATAAAACTTTCATTACATTCCACATATAAACAAAGTGGTTACATAAAGATAATATTCTTATTTCCCATAAATGGAAACATATTTAAAATAAAACATGGATTCTTTCTTGACACTCCCTTGACACTATCATCATATCATGTACCTTTCCCTTGACCTATGAAAAAACATTTCAAAAAAACTTGGGATGAGCATAAAAATCTCAGTAAGGGATATAAAATATATATGGAAATGAAAAATGGGTACATATATACTTAAGAATGAAATCATACTTTACCCATAAAACATAAGCACTTCAACATACCTCATCAAATCATGAATAAATCATAGAAATCATAAGACATAAAGGTAACTTGAGGCATTCATAACATTCTTACGTAGGGAGTAACCCTCATGGTTATGTTTGGAATACCCATCACAGTATATTCCCTAAATCTCTTAAGAGAAACCTTAACGTTACACTCCTTCGCATTACCCAACGCATTGGAGAGCTATATCGGGCTCACCCGCCCTTAGTTTATCACGGAACCACCTGTCTTCATAATAATTCCCAAGGACCTCAACATAATCGTATCACATAAAACATGCATAAAGGAAACATAACATTCCCACCTTTCAATCTCAAGATATCAATACAAAACATTGATATGAAAACATTATGAAAAACATTTTCAATACCAAAATAAATGAAAAGTAAAACATGGTATTTATTTTTCTTTTAAAAAGAAGGTATGTCTTGTAGAGGAAGCCGAAACTCCAATAATGGTCACGGTGACAGAGAAGTCATTGTCGCCGCATACGTATGACAAAAAAATTCCCTTTTGTCATTTAGTAAATACTTTGTATAAAAAAGATTCTTTTTGAATAAATGTAAAAGTCAAAGGGGTTTATACACCATATAAAAGAAGGTTGTGTATAAAACAAAATATGCCTCAATGAAAGGAGATTGAGATGAAGTCCCATACCTAGGGTCTGACTTGACTCGATCATTTTGTAATGTCCTGAATAATAAACCTGAGTTAATTTATACTTTCTTAAGAACCTTTTCAAGTTCATTATTCCTTTTATATCACTTATTTCCATGTCATGAACACTATGTAATTATTTAAGTTAATAACGGCCGTTTTAACGATCCTTGGTACTTGAGTAAAAAATAAACCCTTTATAATTACATTTTGTTCATGTATCCATTATATCCAGAATTATAATCATTATGTATATATCATATATATCCAGTATATACATGCATTTATACTATTACCTAATCATTTAGAGGTAAGAAATGAAATGCATCGTTTATAGAGACGGTAAGCCGTACGTACGCATGAACGCTACTTTCATTTCTATTTTGTATTTTATAGAATAGAATAATAATGATATAAAGGTATATTATTATTCCATTATAATATCATATATAATATCATAGTTCCATCCTTTATACGTCCCACATACGGTATTTAATGAATCAAATCACTTTGAGGGGGCGGTAGTCCGCACTTCCTTAAATGAAGATATCGCGTTTACCCATAATGGAAACCATAAAGGTATGTCCAAAATGAAAAATACAGAAGATTAATGAAAACATAAAAATATTATATATCATATATAAATATAGTGACATCTTAATGGCCACCTTTGAAGGTGTTAAAAGAATGTTGAACAATCATCATTTCTGGAGGCATAAATTCACCATCCACGGAAACAGTATGTCCTTTAACCATTAGATGTAGGTATCTGTAAGTGTAGCTCGAATCCTTATTATAAAAACATACTAGTATATTTATTATACTATAGTTGTTACAAAAGAAAATACTAAAATGAGTTTAGGGGGTTGGAGAAGCAAAATCAAACAAAAGGACTCAAAAGAAGACATTACCTTAAAATCGGGTAACTCTCTTAGATTTGAGCTCAAAGGCTTCCTTGGGAAGACTTCTGCCCAATGTGAGGATTCAAGGAGTAATAGAGGTATGTGGACCGACAAAATGGGCAGGGTTTTGCCTAGCCAAAGGCTTTGGGAGTGTAGGTAAGGAGGTAGAGGTGGGGGCCTTTTATAAGAGGAGAGGAGGGGCACTCTTGGAAAGTAAAGAAAAGTTACATTATTTTAAAATCGTATTCAGATTTAAGTGGTACCAAATTGATATAATTCAAGGATAAGGTGATAAGGGTTCGAAATCCACCCATCCAATAGGTTTTGGCCGCGTGTAGGTATTATATTTTACATTATCATTCCATTTTATTTAAATCGTTAAATAATGAGGTCATCGCTGCATCATCATGATGTCATAAATAATTTAATTTATTTAAAGTCTAAAAATTATAAACAAAATACTATGATGTAGGAAATCTTTTTAGCTTTCCAATTACTATTTATAATAAAAAATATGATCTTTATTACCCCATGTAAAAATTGTTTTAGTAAAACATCTCGTGTTTGTGTCATTTTTACTTTTACATTAAATAAAAAGTTATTTATGTCATTTCCCATCCAAGGTGGCTCTATGGGGTCCCCAAGATGACCCATGGATTGTCTTTGTCGGCAATGACACATCCAATGAGTGTAGGACATGTGTCAAGCTCATCTCATTTTATTAAAGCATTATTTTTACCTTAAACTACACTAATTACCTCTAATCGCGATTAAGAACTTAAGAGTTACTATTCACCAAGAAATTATTTTAATCTCATTGAACAAAATTTTACTTCTTAATGACAACCATGTATGTCGGATTTTTGAAATTCAAAACACAGAAGTGGTAAAATTTCATTTAAATGAAAAATCAGTTTTTATAAGTACCACTTAGTGGTTTTGCTATTCATCAAAAATTGAAGTTTTTCAGAAAAATACCAAAAATTTACCCTAAGATATATTTGATATTCCGAATTCAAAAATGCAGTCTATTTTAAAAAATTCAGAACATATAAGTCACATTAATTAATTTAATAATTAATTCCCGCTGTCATGACAAATAGCATGTTTTTATGAAACAATAAGTATCAAAAGATTGACACCAGTTTAAGTCCAATTTCAAAGTGAAATTGATTCCAATGACCACCATTAGATTAAATGGTAAAAATATATTCTAATTTCACTTCAATACCAATTCAAAAGATAATATAATCATAAAAATAAATTAGATTAAAAAGCAGTTTTGATGTAAAATGCAGTATTTTTCACTATTCATTAAAAAATGAACATTGTCTGAAAAAATACCAAATATTCACACAAAGTAAATTTTGATGTCCCAATAATAATGAATAAGTTTATTTTGACAAAAATAGCTTATAAAATTGTCAAAAGATAGATTTAAAAATGGTTTTCTATCCAAAGGCAGTAAAACAATCTTTTAAAAATATTAGTGTATTCCATGCTTAAGATTGGATTTATTTTCATTTTTATCCTCTAAAACACCATATAATTCATTAATAGACATAGATAAAAATATATATTACTCATTACTTACTTGGGATGTAACATCCTTCCCCCCGTTTGAAAATTGCATCCCCGCAATTTATTTACTTATCGAATAAATGGGGGTACTTATCCCTCATTGCATTTTCAGATTCTCGTGTTGCCTCTTCCATCATGTGGTTTTTCCATAAAACCTTTACCTGATTAATCACCTTATTCCGTAACACTTGCTCCCTGTGGTCAAGAATCTAGACCAGTTGTTCCTCATAAGATAGGATCTCTTCCAGTTGAACTACCTCTGGACTCAAAACATGGGATGGATCTTGCATATACATTCTCAACATCGAAACGTGAAAAACATTGTGTACTTGAGATAAACTCGGAGGTAAAGCCACCCGGTATGCAACTGATCCAACTCTCTCCAGAATTTCATTTGGTCCAATGAACCTTGGACTCAGCTTTCCTTTCTTACCAAATCTCATCACACTTTTCCAAGGAGAAACCTTGAGAAAAACATGATCACCTACCTCGAATGATAGATCCTTCCTCCGGTTATCCGCATAACACTTCTTCCTGATCTAAGCTGTTCTCGTGTGCTTCTGAATCAGCTGAACTTTTTCTTCCATCTCTTCTACCAATTCTGGTCCCATCAACTTCCTTTCACCCACTTCATCCCAAAAAGCTGGAGTTCGACACAACTTCCCATATAATACCTGAAATGGTGCTATCTGTATACTGGAATGAAAACTTTTATTATTTGAAAATTCAACCAAAGAAAGTTGTTCGTCCCAACTTCCCTGATAATCCTTCGAACAAGCTCGTATCATATCCTCGATGGTCTGAATTGTTCGTTCTGACTGCCCATCTGATTGGGGATAAAATGTTGTACTAAAATTTAATTCAGTATCCAACAACTTCTGAAGTCCTTTCAAAAAGTTAGAAGTGAACCTGGGATCACGGTCAGATACAATGGAGAGAGGAACTCCACGTAACCTGACTATCTATTTAAGATACAAACGGGAATGTTGATCTAGGGAAAAAGTATCTCGTATAGTAAAAAAATGAGCAGATTTAGTCAAGTGATCAACAATAACCCAGATTGCATTATTACCTCGAGATGTCTTCGGTAATCCCACAAAAAAGTCCATAGATATATTTTCAAATTTCCACTCTGGCACTGGTAAAGGCTGAAACATCCCTTTCGGTAACTGCCGCTCTACTTTAATCTATTGACATGTCAAACACTTCACAGTAAAATCAGAAATATCTCTTTTCATTCCATCCCACCAGTAAGAATCCCGTAGATCTCTGTACATCTTAGTACTGCCAGGATGAACTGAAAACGGAGAACTATGAGCTTCACATAACAAGACTCTCTTCAACTGTGAATCACAAGGCACACACAATCTCTTCCCAAATATCAAAACACAAACATTATCAATGTTGAATTCAGGCAACTTACCTTTCTGAACCAGCTCTACCTTTTTCTGCAACTCACTGTCTTGCTTCTGTGCTTGCTTGATTCTATCTGATAGTGATGATCTCACTGATACCTGAAACAAAATAGAAGAACTTCCTGCACCAACAACTTCTATGCCAAAGTTCATCAAATCCTTAACCAAAAGATCACATTCCAAACGCAACATTGCTAATGAAGCATTACTTTTTTCGACTCAAAGCATCAGCCACTTTATTTGATTTTCCCGGATGGTATTGAATTGTACAATCATAATCCTTGATTAATTCCAGCCATCTCCTCTTTCTCATGTTTAACTCTTTCTGAGTGAATATATAATTTAAACTTTTGTGATCAGTATATATTTTACACTTTACTCCATACAAATGACGCCTCCAAATTTTTAAAGAGAAAACAACAGTAGCTAATTCCAAATCATGTGTAGGGTAATTTACCTCATGAGTTTTCAACTATCGTGAAGCATAAGAAATTAGTTGATCATTCTGTATTAGGACGAAACCAAATCCTTTCAATGAAGCATCACTGTATATAACAAAATCACCATTCTGGGAAGGTAGTGCCAAAACTGGAGCATTCACCAATATTCTTTTCAATTCCTGAAAACAATCATCACATTTTTTTGTCCAGATAAACTTAACACCCTTTCAAGATAGCTTAGTCATTGAAATAGATAAACGTGAAAAATTTCTAACAAACCTTCAGTAATAGCCTACCAAACCAAGGAAACTACGAATCTCAGTTACATTTGTGGGTCTTGGCCATTCTTCAACAACCTTTGTTTTTGCAGGATCAACAGTTATCCCATATTTAGAAACAATATGACCAAGGAAAGAAATTTGTTGCAACCAAAACTCACACTTGCTGAATTTTCCTTACAGTTTCTTTTCTTTTAAGGTTCGCAAGATAACCCTTAAATGTATTTCATGCTCCTCTTTACTTTTAGAAAACACCAAAATATCATCAATGAAAACCACCACAAACTTATCCAAGAACTCATGGAAAATTCTATTCATTAAGTCCATGAATACAGCAGGTGCATTGGTTAGCCCAAAAGGCATTACTACAAATTCATAATGGACATATCTTTTACGGAACGCGGTCTTCGGAACATCTGCTTCCTTTACCTTCAGCTGATGGTACCCCAATCTCAAGTCAATCTTTGAAAAATACTGAGATCCCTGGAGCTGATCAAACAAATCATCTATATGAGGCAAAGGATATTTGTTCCTAACAGTGATGTTATTCAATGCTCTATAATCAATGCAAAGTCTCATTGAACCATCTTTCTTTTTAACAAATAAAACAGGAGCACCCCATGGTGATGTGCTAGGTCGAATGAAACCTTTCTCTAATAAATCTTGCAATTTCTCCTTCAACTCTAAAAGTTTAATTTGAGCCATTCGATAAGGGGTTTTGAAATTGGCTTAGCATCAGGAACTAAGTCAACAGTAAACTCAACTTCCCAATCTGGTATTATTCCAGGCAACTCATCAGGAAAAACATCAGGATACCCATTTACCACTGGCACATCATTAATCTGAACAGTTCCTTTGTTTTCAACGATGAGTGGAAGGTAACATTCATTTCCATATTTTACAAGTCTTTTGGCCTCTTGATAAGTTATCAACAGTAAGGGTTCATTCTTGTACACAAACTGAAAGTCTTTCTGAAAAGAAACTTCTTTATCTCTACAGTCAATCTTTGCATGGTAAATAGAGAGCCAATCCATACCCAGGATAACATCAAACTCTACTAGAGGTAGAACAATATGGTTTGCAAGTAGGTTCTTTCCACAGATAAGGATAGGAAGATTCTTATAAATTCTTTTTGCCTCAACATTTCCCCCAGGTGTTTTTACCAAAAGTTTAGGAGTCATTTCTTGAGATGGTATTCCCATTTTACTAGAAAAGGTTTCAGAGATGAAATAATGTGTAGACCCCGAATCAAACAACACACTGGCATAATCTGAAAAAACAAAAAAAGTACCTGATAGAACTTCATTTGATGGCCCGACATCTGCTGAAGTAGTTGCAAAGGATTTCACCACCCCTTTCTGCTTGTAGTCTAACTGCTTCCCATCAACCAAGCTCTTTGTCAGACACTCGTTTTCATAGTGACCCATATCATTGCACTTATAACATTTCACTAACTATAAATCAAATTTGGTCTTACCATCACCCTGATCTTTTCCAGTGCAATCACGAGCCTTATGTCCCATCTTACCACATCAGTAGCACTTTCCAGAATTCAGAAGACATTCCCCAGCATTCCTTTTGCCACATTTATCACAAACTGGAAACTTAGTTTTCTTACCATCAGACTTTTTTGAAGAATTCTTACCTTTCTCCTTCCACCTTGGTCTCTTCTTCTGTTGGTTGTTATAGAACACCTGATCATCGCCAAACTCCATTTCCACCTTCTCAGCACATCGAACAAGCTTTTCATAACTTTTAAACTCACGATAAGCGTATGCCCTTCGATATTTTGGCTTTAATCCTGAGTAAAAACGATTGATTTTACTATCAAGGTCTCAGATAAAATTTGGAGCATACCTTGCCAATCGAGTGAAACTTTCTTCATAGGCAGCCACTGAGTCTTCCTCTTGCCTCAATTCCAAGAATTGATTTTCCATCCTATGTCGAACAGCCTTAGGGAAATACTTCTCAAGAAACATACCTTTTAATTCATCCCAGTCGAGAGCATCAATCTCATTAGCGTCCCTGATATTTTTAACCATCGACCACCACTGATCTGCTTCACCCTTCAAACGATAAATAGCAAGACTATCCTTTTGATTGTCTGAACACCCCATGACATCAAAAATCTTTTCCAGTGCTTTAATCCACCGTTTAGCTTGCACAGGGTCAGATGATCCTCTGAATGATGGGGGATGTTGCCTCATGAAATGTTCCACCACTGACATGTTCCTCTACGGTTGATCTGGCTAATCCCATGCATGGATACCACCACTATTTATCGCTTGATTCAACTGCGCCATTATTGCAACAAACTGTTCAGTTCCAATTCCGACCATCTCAGGATGCTGATTAGGAAGGTTATTTCCTTCTGCATGCCTTCCTAGCACTGCTTCCCTGTTTCCTCTGCGAAAAACCATTCTGAACAGACATGTCTTAGATGAAGAAACATGGTAATCTTCAAATACTATATCACTTCAATTTGACCATAAAAAAAATATTTTTGGATAATAATTTAATAGAATTCTAACTCCTAATGTTATCTAAACCGACCTCTGATACCAACTATAAGGCCCCAGCCTTAAACCTTACTTAATCTTGAGTTATTAAAAGATTACACCTTGAGGATATTTTCGGGTTTAGAGTTTTAGAGATTTATATCATAAAACATGCATTACATTCCACATATACACAAAGTGGTTACATAAAGATAATATTTTTCTTTCCCATCAATGGAATCATATTTGAAATAAAACATGGATTCTTTCTTGACACTCCCTTGACACTATCATTATATCATGTACCTTTCCCTTGACCTGTGAAAAAACATTTCAAAAAAACTTGGGATGAGCATAAAAATCTCTGTAAGTGATATAAAATATATATGGAAAGGAAACATGGGTACATATATACTTAATAATGAAATCATACTTTACCCATAAAACATAAGCACTTCAACATACCTCATAAAATCATGAATAAATCATAGAAATCATAAGACATAAAGGTAACTTGAGGCATTCATAACATTCGTACGTAGGGAGTAACCCTCTTGTTTATGTTTGGAATACCCATCACAATATATTCCCTAAATCTCTTCGGAGAAACCTTAACGTTACACTCCTTCGCATTACCCAATGCATTGGAGATCTATATCGGGCTCACCCGCCCTTAGTTTATCACGGAACCACCCGTCTTCATAATAATGCCCAAGTACCTCAACATAATCGTATCACATAAAACATGCATAAACGAAACATAACATTCCCACCTATCAATCACAAGATATCAATTCAGGACATTGATATAAAAACATTTTGAAAACCATTTTCAATACCAAAATAAAAGAAAAGTAAAACATGGTATTTTTTTTCTTTTAAAAAGAAGGTATGTCTTGTAGAGGAAGCCGAAACTCAAATAATGGTAACGGCGGAAGAGAAGTCATTGTCGCCACATACGTACAACAAAAACATTCCCCTTTGTCATTTAGTAAATGCTTTGTATAAAAAATATTCCATTTGAATAAACGTAAAAGTCAAAGGGTTTTATACACCATATAAAAGAAGGTTGTGTATAAAACAAAATATGCCTCAATGAAAAGAGATTTAGACGAAGTCCCATACCTCGGGTCCGACTTGACTCGATCATTCTTTAATATCCTGAATAATAAACCTGAGTTAATTTATACTTTCTTAAGAACCTTTTCAAGTTCATTATTCCTTTTAAATCACTTATTGCCATGTCATGAACACTATGTAATTATTTATGTTAATACCTGTCGTTTTAACGATCCATGGTACTTTAGTCAAAAATAAACCCTTTATAATTACATTCTGTTCAAGTATCCATTATATCCAGAATTATAATCATTATGTATATATCATATATATCCAGTATATACATGAATTTATAATATTTCGTAGTCATTTAGAGTTAAGAAATGAAATGCACCGTTCATAGAGACGGTAAGCCGTACGTACGCGTGAACGCTACTTTCATTTCTATTTCATATTTTATAGAATGGAATCATAATTATATAAAGGTTTATTATAATTCCAGTATAATATCATATATAATATCATAGTTCCATCCTTTATACGTCCCACATATGGTATTTAATGAATCAAATCACTTTGAGGGGGCGGTAGTCCGCACTTCCTTAAATGAAGATATCGTGTTTACCCATAATGGAAACCATAAAGGTATGCCCAAAATGAAAAATACAGAATCTTAAGGAAAACATAAACATATTATATATCATATATAAATATAGTGACATCTTAATGTCCACCTTTGAAGGTGTTAAAAGAATGTTGAACAATCATCGTTTCGGGAGGCATAAATTCACCATCCACAGAAACAGTATGTCCTTTAACCATTAAATGTAGGTGTGTGTAAGTGTAGCTTGAATACTTATTATAACAACATCCTAGTATATTTAGGATACTGGAGTTGTTACAAAAGAAAATACTAAAAAGAGTTTAGGGGGTTGGAGAAGCAAAATCAAACAAAAGGACTCAAAAGAAGACATTACCTTAAAATCGGGTAACTCTCTTAGATTTGAGCTCAAAGGCTTCCTTGGGAAGACTTCTGCCCAAAGTGAGGCTTCAAGGAGTAAGAGAGGGATGTGTAGTGCCAAAATGGGCAGGGTTTGGCCGAGCCAAAGGCTTTGGGAGTGTGGGTAAGGAGGTCGAGGTGGGGGCCTTTTATAAGAGGAGAGGAGGGTCACTCTTGGAAAGTAAAGAAAAGTTACTTTATTTTAAAATGGTATTCGAATTTAAGAGGTCCCAAATTGATATAATTCGAGGATAAGGTGATAAGGGTTCGAAATCCACCCATCCAATAGGTTTTGGCCATGTGTAGGTCTTATATTTTACATTATCATTCCATTTTATTTAAATCGTTAAATAATGAGGTCATCGCTGCATCATCATGATGTCATAAATAATTTAATTTATTTAAAGTCTAAAAATCATAAAAAAATACTATGATGTAGGAAATATTTTTTGATTTCCAATTACTATTTATAATAAAAAATCTGATCTTTATAACCCCATATAAAAATTGTTTTAGTAAAACATCTCTTGTTTGTGTCATTTTTACTTTTACATTAAATAAAAAGATATTTATGTCATTTCCCAACGAATGTGGCTCCATGGGGTCCCCAAGTTGACCCATGGACTGTGTTCGTCAGAAATGACACATCCAATGAGTGTAGGACATGTGTGAAGCTCATCTCATTTTATTAAAACATTATTTTTACCTTAAACTACACTAATTACCTCTAATCTCGATTAAGAACTTAAGAGTTACTATTCACCAAAACATTATTTTAATCTCATTAAACCACATTTTACTTCTTAATGACAACCATGTATGTCGGATTTTTGAAATTCGAAACACAGAAGTGGTAAAGTTTCATTTAAATGAAAAATCAGATTTTATAAGTACCACTTAGTGGTTTCACTATTCATCAAAAATTGAAGTTTTTCAGAAAAATACCAAAAATTTACCCTAAGCTATATTTGATATTCCGAATTCAAAAATGCAGTATATTTTACAAAATTAAAAACATATAAGTCTCATTAACTAATTTAATAATTAATTCCCGTTGTCATGACAAATAGCGTGTTTTTATGAAACAATAAGTATCAAAAGATTGACACCGGTTTAAGTCAAATTTCAAAGTGAAATTGATTCCAATGACAACCATTGGATTAAATGGTAAAAATATATTCTAATTTCACTTAAAAAACAATTCAAAAGATAATCTAATCATATAAATAAATTATATTAAAAGGTAGTTTTGATGTAAAATGCAGTATTTTACACTATTCATTAAAAAATGAACATTGTCTGAAAAATACCAAATTTTCACACAAAGTAAATTTTGATGTCCCAATCATAAAGAATAAGTTTATTTTGACAAAAATAGCTTATAAAATTGTCAAAATATAGATCTAAAAATGGATTTCCATCAAAAGGCAGTAAAACAATCTTTTAAAAATATTAGTGTATTCCATGCTTAAGATTGGATTTATTTTCATTTTAAGCCTCTAAAACACTATCTAATTCATTAACAGAAATAGATAAAAATATCTATTACTCATTACTTACTTGGGAGGTTACAATTTCTGTCGTTCAGAGTCTCCAACCACTGTACCACTACACAAGACGAATGTTCCACTACTCCTCTCTTTATCATATCTAGAGAGGTGGTGGAATAGATGGTTCAGGAAGTCTTTTTGATGGTTTTTAGTGTTCCCATCAAGTTTCCACTAAAGATGGATTTGTTCTTTCAGTTTTCATTCTAATGATTTTGGTGAAGATTTATTTTCATATTATTGGCTGTTGTCCTTCTTATTGTTTTCCTGTGGGGTTTCAATTTGTGGATCTAGTTTTTTTGTTCATGTTATATTATTATTGTTTCCATTAGCTTTCTCTCGATGGAACATTATTGACGTTAATTCATTACATCTCTGTATTAAAATGATTGTTATTTCTTATTCACAAAAGGATGATAATGACATGCTGTGGGGTGATGTTTTACTGTGGGATTGATCTTCTATGAAAATATATAATGACAGGTTTTTCTGTTGGATGGATGGTGACGTTAACAATGGTGATGGATGAAAGTAGTGAATGATGATGGATGGAGATAGGGTAACACCATTGATCTTTAATCAAGATTTATCACATGCAGTTTACACATTGAATTTCAAATTTGGTCCTTTGTTTTAGTTGTTTATTTTGTTCCCACATGGTGTGTAGGTTACTACTAGACAATATATATACATTTGAAAAATCAAATAAAAATCAAATTTTCAATTAGTCAGCCCCTCCCTTCCCTATAAAAGGAAACCACCACTCACAATTCTTCACACAGCTCAATCCACATAGGTAGTTCAATGCTCATAAAAATCCACTTCATAACATCCCTCCCTCCCCTATTTATGCATTCCTTTGGGAATAAATGAACCCAAGGAATCTGGTTGACGAAAAACAAAAGGAATTACCCAAATAAGAGGCAACACACACCCTCAAACAACTTTATTTAATTTTCATTCTCCCCACCTCAATTATCATTTTTACATTCATATAATATTAAAACATTATCTTCAATATAATTTGATATATTTATTCTTAGGGTTCATCCTATACCTATATGCACACCCATCTAATGGGTGACAAGAATAATGTTTATGAGTACACCAAACTATTGGCTTACAAAACGACGATTGTTAGTTCTTCGTTTACCACCTCTCATGTTGGGAAATATAATGTAATATATATATATATATATATAATATTATATATATAATATCCCTATTATTATAAAATTATTTTAAAACACATACCTTGATACATGATTTTTTAAGTGTGATAATATCGTTTAAGTGTAGACTACTACCACCTCAAAGCAATGTAATTTGTTCACTCACTACACATAATTTATTAAGAATTTTTTTGTGACAATATATTTTATATATGATATGATCATTTTACTATAATAGTATTATATTCATATAAAAATATATTTCATTTTTATTCTTAATTTTCATTGGACAATAATACAAAAATTTGCTCATTTGTACGTACGACCTACAGTCTCTATGAACTGTCCATTCAATTTAATACTTCTATATTATATAAATTATTATAAAACATATATAATGTATAAAAATTATATTTATATCATTTTTATATTTTTTAAATCAGATTATATGTATAAGAACCATTGACACAACAAATAAAGACACATATGATAAACAAAGTGAGTATTACCCGAAGTGAAACATTAGCATTAAATTTCGAATAAGTGAGTAATATAAAGTAAAAATAAAACCATATATAGTAATATATATAATAATATGACTATTTTATTGATGTATAATAAACTTATATTTATTATATATAGGGTTTTAAGAAGTACAATAATATTCAAGACACAATGAAACATGATATCATCTAACTTTTTATTTTTGTGAGACACAATCTTTATTCCCAAAAATACCTTTTATATGGTGTGTATACATTCAATGGATTTATAATATGATTATTATTTCATAACTTATGGATATTTCCATATGAATTTCATGATAATTCATTAATAGTGTATATGATTCAAAAGTTACCAAATCAGTAATGTGATTTTGTATCAATTTGTATTCTTTGAGACACATTCCTGGTTATGCACCTATAATTTTTTCATGAGGTTTTTATAAAATTTATGACATTTCATTTAATGAATATTAACATTTCCATTATATTTTTTCTTGCATTTAATGTTATTATTTCCAATTTTTTATGATCCAATTTTACCAAATTAGTGACGATTTATAGCTAAAATGGCCCCATATATCGAGATTATTTATGATTCGGATCTCATTGATGAAATATTTTGATCCATAACTCAATAAAACTTATAACATTGCTTATCATATATATATAAAAGTTTTGTACATGAAATTGTAAAATTTTTACTCTCTTTGGATCATAATATGACCAAAAATGTGTTTTTAAGAATTTTTTTACATCTCTCTTCGATTGAGAATTTTTTGTTCATTCAAACAAAATTTTCAGAAATAATGGTTTCCAAAAAATATTCTAATATTATCCTATGATATTTGAAATAAATTTATCACCATTTTTTAAGATTCAAAACAATGTTTTTAAATTTTATATATATGTATTTCTTATAATTTTCCAATCAAGGTGATGTTCTATAATTTTTGTTATGGAAAAGGAATGTTAATCATATAAGGATTTAGCCTCCCTAATTACCATCATTCACTTGATGTTTCATATAATAGATTAAAAATTTCTTTCTTTTTAATATTTGTTTTTCATAATAATATTTAATTCCATTATTTTAATGTGGGATTCAATGAAAACATTTGTCAAAAATGTTTTATGATTAATTAGTGTTTTCAATGATTTTAAAAACATCCTTTATTAGATTTGAAAATGATGTATCCAAAAAACAGGATTTCTATGATTTTTAAATACTCTATTTTAATTATTCATGTTATTTTTAAAGAAATGATTTTTAAAAATGTTTCAACCATATATTATATGTTTTAAAGGAAATTTCAATTGAAAAGTTTTCAATATTATTATTTAGTTTTTCAAAGAGAAATATTTTCAAAACGTTTTCTATATTTCTTTATATGTTATCAAAGTACACCTAATTTAATTGTTTTCAAATTGTTTTCATTCTTATTTTATATGGTTTTAAAGAAAAAATTTTTTAAAATGCTCTCAATCATTTAATATATGTTTTCAAATTTATTTCAAAGAAATGGTTTTCAAAACATTGAAATATAATTTTATATGTTTTCAAGGGAAATGGTTTGAAAAATTATTTAATGGATTATTCTTATGCTTTCAATGAATATTAAATGAAAATAGGGTTTTAACGGTTTTATTTTTTAAAAATAATTTTCAAAGAAGAATGGACATTTTCCCCCTGAAATGTTTTAAGAATATAATTTTAGGTTATTTTATATCTATGATGACATCCATTGATGTTACTTTTTCGATTATATGAAATGATTCAATATTTACATTCATATTCTATATTAAAAGTTTTACATTTTTTTGGAATGATTCTTATTACATCAGTTTCTCATCCATAAGTTATATAATTTTGAAAGCTTCTTCTTTTCACGTGTATTGATTTGATTATATTATTATGAAACATAAAAAAATTTATTGGATATGTTGTGATGATATGTTCACGATACCCATTTTATTTTAAGGTATTATGATATAATTTTTAGAAACTACATCTCTTGTTATAGGTCATGATATGATGGAGTTGTTATTATCTTCTAGAACATGTGTGAATAATTTTATTATGATATGGGTGAGACCTATATCCTCCTCCAAATAATTGGGTAAAGGATTATATCTCATGAGATAATAATTGGAATAAAGTAGACATTCTTTATCCACTGATGAAGTATATAGAAACTATACCCCTTATAAGGAAAAGACTATGACTGGGGATGGAGGTGCATCCCGTCCAGTTAGTGTAGTCACCATAAAGATGGAAAATAGGGAAACCCATTCTAATTTAGGAAGATGGGGAAACCTGATCCATCACAAAAAATGATTGTGACTGTGGATAGTGGTGTGCCCCTAAAATTTGGGGTAGTTTTCATTAATACCCTCTATATGTTCTAACAATTCATCTTGACTTCTAGTATATGATAAAACATGTTTATGTATACTAAATTTCAATTTCTTATTCCTATGGTATGATTTATTGTATTATGTTCTTTATTAACATATTATTAATTCCTTATGAACATATGACGTTTATGAAATTATTCATTTTAATGATATATTATATGAATTGTATAATCCTCTAATGTTATTATCATGTTTTCAAACCCCTTTGATCGTGTGTATTCTTACATGTCTCCCTTATGTACCCTTATTAAGAATATGAAATCAACTAATTATTATTTTTCCGTCCCTATTTGCTAATGTTATGAATTATGTTTGAGTTTCTTAAGTAGTGTTATAGTCATGAAAAATGTAATGGGATATAATGTGGCTCACTTATGTACCCGTTTTTAGGATTCCATAATTCCAAAGGTACAAAAGTTATATGGTCTTTAGGGATCTCTTGGTATAATTTTTTAAGTATTCTACAAAAGTGATGTAATTTCTATATATGAAATGTGAGGGACATTTTATGATGTGATTGAAATAAATCTCAATTGAACGAAATATCATGTGAATAAAACTCTAAATAAAACTACTGGAAGAACATATGTTGGAGAAACATTGGTTGAACCTCTATGTTCTGCTACGTCTCATTCTATAAGGATGTTACAATTGGTCACATCTCCCCATTTCTATTAATTTTTTTAATCATCCTATATATGTGATACATTTCTATATGGGAGATACAATTCATGAGGATATTTTTACCAATAAAAGTTAAATTATAGAATGTTTTTCGTTTGTCGCTAAAGGGGGAGATAAGTTAAATTCAACGAATTGATGGATTTTATATGAGGTAGGTAGTTTCCGAAGGCATGGAATCATTTTTTCAACTATTTTTTTTCTATAGTACAATTTTATCACATAGGAATAGATTGATGGATGATTTATATCAATCCGCTTATATGGTGATCTTTTAAATTTATCTATTGATAGAAAAACCCCAAAAGGGATATATTTTTAGAACAAAATATTTTCATTTTTGGAAATGGAACTTTTTTTTGTTTTGGTTTTTTATTAAATAAAGGGATGAAAAATGATTTTTAAAGGATAATGATCATAATTTTTTTTGATGCATTGATAAAGGTGGAGTCATTTCTCACTGATTACCAAATTTCAGGAGCTAAAAATGATGGGGAAGGAGAAATATCCTCGAAATACTTTTTTCCAGATTGAATCTTCTCAAATATGATTAATGCATGAGTTTCATGAAGGTTGGATTTCATGAAGGTTTATATTCAAGAAGTTGAAGAGAATCACTCATGTTCATCACAAACATGTGATGGAAAGATAGTTTTCATTGAGACAATGATAAGGTTTATGAATGCAAGATGGGTTTATGATAAATATTTGTGACTATGAGAAGTTTTATTAATGGGTTAAAATTTATTGGAGCTTTTTGAAGATATGGAGAAGCATGAATATGAATTTGGATGTTTGAGTATAGTTATTTATGATATTGAAGCTCTGTTAAGTGTTAAAACTATAATAGGTGGCCTTAAAAACATCAATTTTTTTAAGATAATTAGATAAAATGTTGAATCATTATTAATTTTCAAAAGAGTATGGATTCATGAATCATGAATTTATTGTCATCTTGAGTATCATGAAGACTGGATTAGTATTGGATGATGCCAAGGATTATTAAAAACTATAGATTCATGAATACTGGTTATTCCATGATTACATAGTGTTCCTTGAAGGTAGTGATATTTGGTAAGGAATTAATTATCACATACTCTTTGATATTCGTAATGGTAGACTTCGTAATGGTGGCAATGAGTTTCATCAATGATGGTAGATTTGTGAAGGTACATGGGTTCAGGAATGATGCAGTTTCATTATACTATAAGGGGAGTTTCAAAAAAGGCTAGGAGATTCGAGAACAATAATGTTGAACATCATTCTTATGTGATAAATGATTTCATTTTAATCATATAAGGAATAAGATGAATGCATAGTCTTATGTTATCAGGGTCAAAGACATAAATTACCAATCTATTATGAAATCCTTCAAAATGTTAAACACTGTAATTCTTCACCAATGGTACTGAGTAAGGGGGGGGGGGTCATTTCAATTGTTAGGATGGTGGAATTGTGTTATACCAAATATTATTTTAATTGAGGATTGCTTAGAACAGAGTGACTACGTCTGATATTCTATTCTCTATAGTAACTAGTAAATCATAGTGTATTTTTCTATGAACAAAATACTTTCAGTGTATGATCTATGGACTAGCCCTTTGTGATGAACCATGTAAAATCGATGTATCATCTATTGACATGTGAATGTTTAATAACTGCACGGTTCCATCAAAAAAGATTTAGAAGTTCCTAGTAATGTGGTAGCAAGATCCTTCTATTTAAAAGAAACTTTTTTTTCAGCCGAATTCACCCCTCCCTATCAAGGTTCTCTAGTGTCCAACAAAATGAGACATAGTGTGTACCATAATTTAACATTTTTAATCAATATCTACTATATTTTAATTATTTCCTCAAATTAAGTATTTTATCTAAAATATTCTCATGGAATATTGTGATTATCACGTGGTCATCCACCACACCACCTATAATTCTCTACCACATGGGTTCTCCATTCACACTATGAAATACTATTCAACAATAATATAAATCATGTCATTTATTTTCACCATCAATATCTCCACTATTTATCCTCGTTGCTCATCACATTGAATAATAATGATAGCCTTTTCTCCTATTCCACAACCATTCTTCACAAGGATTGGGGGTGTTTCACTATATTTATCACTCATACCAAAAAGGGGAGATATTGAGATATATTTGATTATATAAATCCTGAAACTAGGCCACCATGTTTAATTCAACTATTTCATTTAACTAACAAAATATGTGATGTCACTACTTCCACAGTGCTATAAATGATAGGAAGGAAAATTTTGATGAGCTACAATCCATCCACATGATTCTTCGTCTATAGAGTCAATATTCATATAATTAATTCCAAACAAAATTTGAAAAATAAATAAAAATGACTAAAATTATATTTTTTATTCAATAGTTGTAGTGATGAATAAGAATGGAAACATTAATAAGGTGAGTTATAAATTCTATAACTCTGTGGATTCAATAAAATCCTCAAGATCCATGCTATATAGGGAATTTGGTAGTAGATTCTTATAGTTCATGAGATATTAAAATCCATAGGGGTTCATCATCACTAGTGGATAACCCTTATTAGTGAGGATAAATATGAATTTAATGTACTGGGTTTTAGAATCATGGTATTTATATTAATGTATAGAAATTGTCCCAACCTAGAGAACAAACCTTTACATATCATAATACCCATCTTGGAGAAAACCTCAAGTACAAAAGAAAAGTATGGGGATGGATTTACCTTCTGGAATCCATTTCCACGATATGAATGATTATACTTATTTTCATGCAATTTGGTTAAAAAATATTTAAAATGCGATATTTTTAAAAGGATTTCGACCTAATAGAAAACAATTCCAGTATACCACTGATAATAGTTATTATAAATAATATTTTATTCTATAAATGAGAAATTAAGTTATCTAATTAATGTATACGGACAATTTTGAAAGAGTTACTGAAAGTGATAATTATTTTTATAGAAAATAGCCAAAAAAACTAACAAGGGTTGGAGAGATCCATTATTATCCATGAAATATTGAAATTATTAATCACTATAGGTATTGAAGGGTAGACATAGTACATTAATTATAACGAGATTAAATTTTCTTATAATTTAATAGTTTTTTATATGAGACATAGAGATAGTATAGTCTGTCAATAAACAATACGTGAAAGATATTGTTTTTTCTAAGAGAAACCCTTTCCATGAGAAATGACTAATATCTTATATCCACTAAAAACTAGAATTTATTACTGATAATTAATTATAGATTTATTAACAACCATTTAACATGTTTATCTAAAAATTATTATTATTAATTCATATATTATCATGTGTTGTTATTTTATTAGATTATTTTTCTTTACAAAATTGATTTTCAGTTAGATTGGTTTATCATTTCATAACATTATTGATATATATGGAATTGATTATATTAAAAATAATATTTTTTCCCAAATATTCATTTGTATCATAGTATGAAATTGAAATCATTTGAAATAAAAAAAGAGTACAATTTTCCAAAAATTAGTACTTAGTCAAAAATTATTTATTCATATTCATGTTTTATAAGGTTAAAATGACTTTAGTTGATTACTTGTAATAACTTTATTATCATGAAATTTTTTTCAGGATACAAAATTAAAACTAACATAAATTTTTTATTCATATTATATTTATACATAGAACCCATTTTAGTAATATCTCAGAATGGGATAGCTGAAAATAAAATGTCATAATTTACTGATGGAGTAAAAAAAGGTGAATCACGTTTTAATGAAGATCATAATGAAAATAATAAATAAATATTTCATTATTCATAAAATATATTGGGACTAATATGTGGTTTTAGATTAACTTAAAATACTATTTATGTTAAGGAAATCATAAGAGGAGAAATGAAATGAAGTTACATTAGATGTGAAGTAATTACATTCAAACTGTGAATGATTATTTATAGGATTTAGTTACAGGGAATATGTAATCTATCACTTCCTCTTAATTAAAATAAATCTAATACCCTAGGAATATAATAATTTTTATAAATGTAAAGTAATTTTTAAATACATTAATACAATATAGTGTCAAATAAGTGATTAAATGAGAGGTTTAAGAACCCATTCCATATTCCTACAATCACCTCCTTCAGAATAATAATAAAACCTTTATATGTTGGTATATTGGAAATAAATTATCTTATAGAAAATTTTGTATATTTTGAAGATAAATTTTATAAGATCATTAATATATGAAGTTGTTTTGTAATTTGGGATAATCGGGTGGGGTGGGGTTTTTTTCAAGGAAAGTAGGATATATGTCTTTGAATAAATTTAAAACTAAATTATTTTTTAGAAACAAGAATTTATATAATTGAAATGAGTCACGTCATTTTGTTTTATAAATTTTATAGGAAATTTTAATTTTTATCATTAGAGAAGTGATTGTTATGAGATTTTCCATTATGAAAAAGATTTATAGAGTTATATCATCACAAAGAGATATATGTGTTTATAAGTAATAACCCAAGTGGGTTTTCAAGTTATTGAGTGACTCTTGATGGATTCAGGATGAGTTTTGGAATTTTATAAAAGAAATTAACTAGTTTATTGGTTACCATATGATTATGAAAATCTATGTGAGTGAACCATGTCTGATGGTATTGATTGGGGTGTGGGTGCAAGGTTTTCCCATGGTTGTGGAAAAACTATTAAAAACATTGAATTCAGTTTGTAGTTGTACTTTCACAGCTGGGACATTGATTGGTAAACCGCATATCAAAAAACTATATATATATATATATATATTGTTACTGTGGATGGTGAAAGGTCAACGAATATCTTAGTAAAAAATTACATCTAGTCTGTGCATAGTGGTGTGGATCGACATAGGGTTAGCCTCAAGGTTGTCACATTTTTTGGAAAATTGTGTAGAAACTGTCAGACTACACATATTTCATACAATGTTGTAAATTATTAATTATGACATTATTTTTAACTCCCGCACAAAATTATCTTCTCCCTCATCTGTATCCTTACCTAGAGGGACTCCCCCTTTATTCATTTACAGTTTCCCCTAAATTTGAATTATTTTCAAATAATTTTGACTATGATTCAGGTGAGTTTATCAAATAACTAACACCTAATATTTTTTCCCTTATATACTTCAAATTTCGTTGTTTCTGTTTAAGGTTTTAATTATTGACTCCTTTAGAGAATATTGGAATAATTTTAATATGATGGGTCTTTTAATAGCAAGTCTTGAACACATATAAAGATGTCTAGTGCATATCATTTCATCCTATTTTAGTGAACATATATATCTAGGTGAATTTTTATTGGGTTTTTATAAAAAATAAATGGAATTTTCCATTGAATCTGTCATGTGAATTGAAGATTTTATAGGGATTAGGTTAGGGTGTGTATTGAGAGTATATTATACCTCTATGCATGATGATTCATTAGTGATAAATTTATATATGGATTTTAATAAAATTATTTAAATAAAAATTATATTATAGAATTATTTTAAAATTGTACTATTTATTTAAATTTTATGTTATTATTATATATAACCTCTATGGAGAAGAATTAAATTGTAGACTAGTCACAGTTGAATTCGGGAGATAATGGATCAGATGTCTAAAAATAAAGTAACTCTTTGTGTGGGATGTAGTCCCTAGGAAATTTGAAATAATTTATATATTAATTATATTATAAGTGATTTAATTTTCAAAAATAGTTTCGGATTTGAATTTTATTTTTGTTTTTTCTATTAACATAAAACATCTATGTATATATAGTTTTCCATGAGCCATGGTAGACCCTTGGGAAATGGCATGATTTTCACTCCATCAATGGTTGATGACCTAATTATAGATATGTTCTATAAGATATAAGAACTATGAGGTATATGAAACAAATGAAATTAAATATATGCAGTGGGAGATATTATATAATACCATATAACTCTCATATTTCAGGATGGAGTAGACTATAAATTTTT
Organism: Viscum album; assembly: GCA_963277665.1. Classification (NCBI taxonomy): domain Eukaryota; kingdom Viridiplantae; phylum Streptophyta; class Magnoliopsida; order Santalales; family Viscaceae; genus Viscum; species Viscum album. The sequence continues at coordinate 562,092,456 of OY728158.1, forward strand.
TGACTAATTACGTCATGATAGAACCTCATGATTACTACATGCCTTTGGGATATCTCATTAAAGAGTGGAGAAATACTTCCTCCCAAAATTGTAAGATAGTACTCAAATGGTTGTTCCCTAAGAATTATTGCGGTAGGATGGATAAGAGATGAATTATGACATCATTGGTATGTTAGATGGTCGTTTAGGAATTCCTCTTGTTTAAGGATTTTATCATTTTTTTCTTTGATTTCGTTTAGGAATGGAAGTGAATACTGGTATGTTGTGGGTTCTTTACATTTGATTTATGGGCATGGGACCTAAATATGGGAAAAAGATAAAGGAATCAATGAAGGTTTCTAGACCACAAAATTGCCTAGGGGACCTCAGTGTGTGCGCCAAACATATATTCATCATAGTGAGTGTTAATATAGAAAGGCCACCATCAGCAATCATAGGAGTCAATATAGAAAAAGAGAGTAAATTGTGTGTGAATATCATGTCTATAATAATAATAATGGATTGTGATACTAAGAGGCATGGATATGATATGCTATTGTATATAGACAATGCTATCCTATATAAGGATGATGTATGATGTGTATGATGTTTCCTATCTTGGAGAAAGTACATACCTCGAGATCCATATTAATTATATGTACCTTGAATTATGGAGAGTATACATATGGTTATGCATGATATGTTTTTGTTTCCTGGTAGAAAGATTCTCCAATAGTGTTCGAGATGAAATATTTTCTATAATGGTTCATGAATGCCCTGATGTTTCTAGATAACAATACTTATTTCATTTCATGGATGGATCGTGTACCTGAGTTTCCAGATGATGATGCATGGTTTCCTATTAAGGTCCACCCATCTATTTTAGGATGATATGTTAAAATGAAGGTAGATTATACCCATTATTTTAGGGGGATATATTCATATTTCATGAAATTTATGGGTACACCCCTTTGTATATATATGATATGTCTTTCTAGATGGGGATTTGTTACAATGAGATTTCATGAGAATATATTTTTGTGAATTGGGAGAGTCTACCTTGAGTTTTTGAAATCTATATAACTGCATATTAGTAACTTGTGGGTATGACATGGATTCCATAAATTTAATACTTAATGGGTGTGGAGTGTATGTCCACTATTTTACATATGAAATGTGTTTTATGGAATGAAGAGTAAATAATTGAACTTATATACTATTTATAACTTATTTCCTTGTGAGCGTCTTCCTCCCCCATGTAAATTATGGAGTTAATTATTTTATATAAGGGCATGTGTATGTACTACCATTCTATAAGATTGAATTATTCTTATAGGGACCGCAATTATGGAATATGTGGGTATTATTAATATAGGATTCAATGATAGAACATGTGTATCCCTTCGGATTATTCATTTAAACATTCAAACTATTTTATTTTTTCTCATATTATAAAATTTTTATACATTTTTATTACTAAATGTATTGGGGACCCATTGCAAGTTCTAGTCTGAGTTATAATAAACCAAAACTATGGTGACCATCACACTTGGGTACCCAAGAGTATTTACTATTCATACATTTAGGTAATAAAAATGGGTAGTGTTGCATGATTTTTATGATATCTCAGATGGATTATAAAAATGTAGTTTATATTTTTATATGTTATGGATTATGTCTTGTTCTCTATTTTAATACTTTTATTTGTTTTTATATTTTCTCATATCAATGGGAGATATCTTTTTTATGAATTTGTTTCTTTTAGTTTCATTATATATATAATTTTTGTCTATTTTATTATACATACTATAATTATTCACGTATAATGGTGTCTAGTTATATTCTATTTTTTCATCACTCTATCGTAATGGTTTAGTATCCCCATGAGAATATCATTGAACCATGTTTGTAGTCAGTATCATTTGGGGTATAGTGAAGTTAACCAATGGTCATGTAACACCCTCGGTTTAGACCCTAGTCTGTGGTCTAAGGAAAGAGGGACATGAAAATGATGTATTATAAAATTTTAGTTTGGAAAATATTTTAGGATATGGTTGAAATTTTATATAAGAATGTTTCAATGCTTGTGATGGACTTTTGAAAGGGGTTTGGTGATCAATTTTCCTGACTTAGTGTCTAGGTTACCCCGTATAAATGATTACATATCTTGGTTTTTACTATTATGATTGTGATATTTATATAAATATTATGTATATATTTTATATGTTATTTTAGTTTTGGATCTCATTCTATAAGAAATAAATCTTTCAAAACGTATCATTATTAGGAAAAACTCTAGACCTGATAATCAAATTATTTTGTAAGAGTGATATCATAGAATAAAATGGTGTCACTAATATAAAGTTCCATGAATATTAAACATAGTGTTTTCTAATAATGTTTTTTAAAATAATTGTATACACATAATTATTGTATTTTTTATTATTATGACATATCATCTTAATTATATAGATAAATACACCTTGATTATAAAAAAATATTCCCTCTATTAAGTATATATTGTTTCCATTTTTTTATTCATATAGAAACATGATTCTTCAATACTGCTTCTAGAATTAAAATAGTTTTGGTTGTATGAAGTGTCAAAAATAACCAATATGTTTTTTTACCTATATTGATTATCTGGGAATCTATATTTTACATAAAAAATGTTCTCATGATTAAATAGCACTAATTTTCATGGGATGATGTTTTTAAATAGATTTATTAATTAGATGATATCCCATAATTAGGTATTTTTATATGTGGATTCATATTGGGGAAAAGATTCTTGGAGTTGGTTGATGACTTAGAAAGTAATTCTTGATATTTATGTTGGTATGAGAACCCATGAATGTGTTTTTTGGAAGATGGGTTTCCGTTTGATATCTTCTATAGTATAAGAGGTGTTACCTATTATCTACAGCCAACATGAGATGTAATATATGTAATATAAGGAAAATCATGGTTCCATAAAAATTCATATTAGTATATTTTTGAGATGATTGATAAATGAGGGTATCCCAAAAAAAAATTTATCCTATATTATTGAATTCCACTTTAGAGGGAATAATATATAGATTCTTTCAGTAACAAGGTTGGGGTTATCTTGTATGAGGAATAATCATGGAGATTCGTAGTTTTTTTGTGATGTAATGAACATGAGGTTCTTATATATGAAGGTGTGGTTTCAATTATGAGAATCTGTAAGATTCCTCTCTCTATTGATTTTGGGTGGGGATTAAAATGAGATTATAAATCCTGATTATAGATAGTTGGATCTAGGATGCATATATCATGGATAGTTTTTTCTAATTTAGGAAATGTGTTTAGGTGGTGACTGATCATGTAATAAAAATATGTTTCGATGAAACTCAACAATTTTGATTAGTTACACTAATTATTAATATCGATAGATAATATTGACAATAAATAGAAACATAGTATTTATTTTGGAATGATATAATCGATATTGGGTAGAATGGTATCATACCCAATTTGGAATATATATTGAAATAAAAGACTTTTACTCTATGATGATGAATACATCATTAATATATGGAGTTATGGAATGAAATGTTGGTGGTAGTGTATAAGGACTCGACCACAAACATTACATAATCTTGAATTAAAACTAATAATTCACACTAAGGATCATTTTAGGTTTAGAGTTTTAAAGAAATAGGCCATAACTATTAAATGTCAACTTGAATATTACAATAAGACACTACTACTCAGTATCCATTTTTTCATAAAATAAAATCAAAATATATCTAGTTCCATGTTTTAGATAACATGATTTTTACTTGATCTCATCCATTACCCTTATTCAACTTTAATTCATGTGGTAAATATTTCAAAAACATGGGATGATCATAAAAAGATCAGTAATGGATATAAAATAAGGAATGAAAACATTACCCCCTCAATAAATACAATATAGTGAAACCATACTTTTCAATCATAACATACATTATGAAATACTATGATTTATGAATAACACACAGAAATCATAAATCATAAACCTAAATTATGGCATACATATGATACTTACATTGTAGCTATCACATTTACATAGGTAGTTACGTTGGAGTTACCATCACAGTATATTCCGTAAATCTCGTAGGAGAAACATTAACGTTTACCTCTATCGTGTTACACAATGCATTGGAGAGCTATCTCGGGCTCACCCACCCAAGGTTTGTCACAGAACCACCCATATATGTAAACAATGCTGAAGAACCATATCATATTCATAACTCTTAAAACAATAATAAATTAAATATAACATTTCAACATTTCAATCACAACATATCATTTCAAGATGTAGACAAAATCAATGTTTTATCAAACCATTTTCAAAACCATTTAAAAATTTTAATAAAGATATTTTTTAATCAAAGTGTCCCATACAAATTTGAAACTTTTAAATAAATTATCATTTGAATTAATAAATTTACATATAAATAATTCTTTAATACAATCTTTAAATAATGGACATTAATGATAATAATTTGAACAATAAATCATTAAAACATTTAAAATGATATTTAAGTTATTGAGTTTTTAACAAAAAGAGTGACACTTGAATATTAATAATAGAGAAATAACATTGAATCAGAACTTTATTCTATCATGAAAATTAAAAGATTAAGGATATAATATGTTAATGACAGTGTAAACACCATATAAGAGTGAATTGGTACATAACAACAATGAAGTCTCAATGGAATGTAAATTGAGATGAAATTGCTTATAAAAACAGTATCCTTAGATTAACGATAAAAAAATTAAATAATAATTTTTGAAAAAAATAACTAAATTAAATGTGATTGGATATTCAGTGCAAATCAATCAGATAAATTTCACACATATTTTTTTTGTAAAAACAACACCAATGACATGGATGTTTAACTCAGTTAATGGAAATTGAGTTAAAATTACTACTATCAAGTTCATATCGATGACATAAGAATTTATCAATGGATTGATTATGTGTAGAAGAATTATATCCACACAAAGGGGAGTTTAAATTACTACATTATTAAATTTATAGTGATTATACACATATTCTTGGTTGAAAATAATTAATTAAGTATGCGTAAAGCCCAATCACTAGAAATTGAAATTTTAAATTCCCTTAACGATTTGGTAAATTACGAAACATACACCCCATAAAAGAAGTATCATACAATGAAGATTTAAATTCCGATAAATTAAATTATATTACACCAATAATACAATAATGGGAAGTACATACACCACAAAAAAGGAAATAATGGAAAATACATCATGAATATTATCAAAATAAAAACGGAGATTAAAAACACTTACAACATTGTAATCAGTCGAGCCGTATGAACAAAAGTTAATAACCAAAAAATGAATTACATAATACCCGAAATATTAATATAGTCATGTTAATATATTTCAAATATATGTATTCAATTCACCACATGCAATAAATAAGTGGTGAATAAAGGAAATCTCACAGAATAAAAAGTGAGATAAGAAACCCCTTACCTCATGTCCAACTTGACTCGTTTGTTCCATGTTATTCCTGAATAACAAACATAATTTAATTTATACCTGATTATGAACCTTTTTTAGTTTTATTATTCCTTTTAAATAACTTAATACCATTTTATAATAATTATGTAATCATTTAAGTTAATAATGGTCATTTTCTCAATATTAGGTATTTCAGTAAAAAAAACACCTTATAATTAAAATTTGTCCATGTTTCCAAGATTCCATTTTATACAGAATTATATTCATAATTCATATATCATATATATCATATATATTCAGTATATATATTTATTTATAATATTATATAACATTTATAGGTAAGAAATGAAATGCATCGTTCATGGAGATGGTAAGTCGTACAAATGCATGAATGCTACTTTCATTTCTATTTCGTATGTAATGGAATGAAAACATAATGATACATGGGAATATTAATCTTCCAGTATAATGTAATATATAATCTCATTAACTCCATCCTAGATACATCCCATGTATGGCATGAACGTGTCATATCACTTTGAGGGGGCTGTAGTTTGCACTTCCTCAAATGAAATTATTGTGTTACCCATAATGGAAACCATAAATGTATGATATAAAGGAAAAATACAGAATCATAAATAAAACATAAAAATAATATATATATCATATATAAATATAGTGCCAGCATAATGGCCACCATAAGAGGTTGTAGGAGAAGATTGAACAAACATTATTTCGTGAGGTGTTAGTTTGTTGTCCACAAAAACAGTATGTTCTTTACCCATTATATAGAGTTGTGTGTAAGTGTAATTCGTATACATCTCATAGAAACAACCTAATACATTTAGGATACTGTTTTTTCTATAAAAGTCTGTAATAGAAATATTTTAGGGGTTTGGAGAAGGAAAATAAATCAAAAGAACATAAGAGAAGACGTTACCGTAAAATCGGGTAACTCCCTTTGGTTTGAACAAAAAGGCTTTAATGATGTGACATATGCCTATATTAAGGCTTATAGGTGGATGATAGTGAAATTGAGAGATTATTTGTTCATGGGTTGGATGATCCAAGGGGCTTGAGAGGTGTGAGGAATGGGTTAGATGTGGTGTCCTTTTATTAGAGGGAGGAGGGGCTCTTTTGGAATGTTTTAAAATATTATTTTATTATATAATTATTTCTGGTTTATAAATATCCAAAATTAGTTAAATTAAAATATAATATGACTCATGGTTTAAATAAAATAATCCAATAAAAATTGGATAGGTTTTGGTTATTTTTTTAATCGTACTTATTTAAATAATTTATTAATGAGGTAAACACTACATCAATATCGTGTCATAAATTATTTTATTTATATGATGTCTAAAATTTATAAATAAAGTACCATTATGTAGGAAATCTTTTTATCTTTCCAAATAATATATATAATCTAAAATATAGCTTATATAACCTTATAAAAAAATTAATTTTCAAAAATATATTTATTTATGTCATTTTTCCTTTATTTTAAATTTATTAATATAAAGTGTCATTATCAATATTATGTGGCTCCATGGGATCCCAAAATAGAACCAAGGATTTCCATGGTCTTCCATGACTCATCCAATAAGGTTATTACAAGTGTTAAGTTAATATTTTATTATTATGATAATCATTTTACATTGAATTACCCATTTTACGTTTAATTGCGGAAAATAAACGTCAAAAGTTACCATAAACCCAAAATTATTTTCATTTTATTGAACTTCATTTTACATAATAATAACAACCATATATGTTGGATTTTAAAAATTCAATTCCAAAGAGCGGTAAATTTTATTTAAATGAAAAATTTATTTTTTAACTACTACATAGTGGTTTCTTTATTCATCAATAAATTTGTATTTTTTCAGAAAAATACCAAAAATTCATCCTAAGCTATATTTGATATTCTGATTTAAAAAATGATGTCTATTTTACCAAATTCAAAACATATTAGTTGGATTAATTAATTTAATTTTAATTCTCGTTTGTCAAAACAAAATCCTGTTTTTAAGAAATAATAACTATCAAAAGATTGACACTTGTTTATGACCAATTTCAAGGTAAAATATCATCCAATGAGAAAAATTGGATTAAATTGTAAAAATATAAACTAATTACACATTAAATCCAATTAAAAAGATAATTACCTATAAAAATAAATAATATTAAAAGGAATATTTGAATTAAAATAATGTATTTTCACTATTCATTAAAAATTGAATTTTGTCAGAAAAATAGCAAAAATTTTGCAAAAGTAAATTTTGACCTCACGATTATAATGAAAAATATTATTTTTTCATATAGTACTTATAAAAGTGACCAAGACGAGATTTAAAGAGGGTTCTCCTCCAAAAGGCAGGAAATCGACCCTTTAAAGAATATTAGAGTATTTAGGCCTAAAATCAGATTCTTTCTCATTTTTAGCCTCTAAAATTTATTGTATAAATGTAAAAATATTTAAAAAACATGTATAATCTTTTTTTTGTTATTTTTTTCATTCCCGCCATTACAATGGATATGTGTTAAATACAATTTAATATAATAATATTATTATATTCTTTTCAGTATAACTGAACATTGTGTGTAATGTATGATATCAAAGAAACATGTTGTTATGTATCAGGTATTCCATCTAACATAGAATCCCCTTTAAAGTAAAATTAATATTTATTTTAAAATTATTAATAAATATGAAAATTTCAGATTCTTTATTTACCTGGGATGTTAAATAGTGTATTGGGAGTAGTGAGAAACATGTTAAACTGAAACCTCTTAGAATATGTCATAATAGAGAATTATACAGAATTCTATATACTAGGGATCACACTGTTGGTGGTCAGAGGGCGTGGCTATCGATATAGATGGAATTTTAGAGGATATTAAGGATTATGATCCTATAAATAATAGTATGGGTGATGATTGTTTATTTATATTACACCCCAGGTATGATATGGGTGTCTAGAACTAAAAGTTAAGTTAAATAATTATCAAAGTGTGCATCATAGAGATTAGTGGTTAGTACAACAAAGAAATAATATAGAAACCCTTTTGGTGTAGGCACTTATCAGCTAAAATGGTACGATTATGGTACTAGTAAGGATATTGATATGATATTAGATCATGTCCTTCTATCTTCATTAGGCTCAAGAAAGATTTCATAGTATTTGGGAGTGTGTTATATTAGAGGTGCACATATTTTTCTAGAGAAGATCATGAGGAGAAGTATGATTGGATGGGGATTTAATCATGTAATTACAATTTTTTTGATAACATAATTTAGTGTGTTTGTGTTTTTATTTATTTCCCGTGATGCCTTTGAGAATTTTTCAACATTATATTATTTTATGATTTTTAACTTCTGGGTAATGTGGATTGTCACTTAAATTGATTATTTTCGGGTGGATATGAGTGTTTTCAAAAATGGTTGTCTAAAGTATGTATTGTCATTGTTTAGTTTGATAAATCGTGATGTTAGATGAAATCCAAGAAGGGAATTTCTTTGGACCACTAGGCATGAATATTTAGTAAATGATTCCAATGATGTAAAGAACTATGTACTCAAATCGAAATTTATACATAGATACAAATAGAGATTATAACAATAATAATAAAGAAGAATCATTGCATGACACCATATTGTATTAGGACTAATGGGTTTCATTGACTATTTTATTAGTACCATCAATGGTGATGAGTGGTTACTTTAGTTTCTTAATGAATTGGGTGCCTCATTTTTTGAGTTGTGAAGTGGAGATTTGTTTTCACTTTTTGGGAAAAAGAATTGAGTACCTGATGAATTTACGAATTATATATGTTTTTATTTATTGCTGGAATACAACTAAATAATATCAAGGATGAGATGTGTTACGATGGAGAAATTGTATCTACCCACCTCAATACAAGTTATTAATTTATGTAATCTTTTTTATTTTTGACTATAGAGGAGGGGTTATTTGGAGATTTAGGATATAGATAAGAATTAAGATATTATAGTCATATTAAAGCATATAATTGTATATGGATCAATTCTTGGGGTGTCTTAGGTGATCCAAAGATTCATAGAAACATTGTGTTAAAATTTTTATATCTACAATGTTAACATGTTGCATGGTTACTAAAAGTTTATGGGAAAGCATGAATGTAGAAATTATGAGTTGGATTCTTCCAAGGGTAAACCAACATTTTTCTCAATGTGATTGGGTGGGGATCAGGATTTTGTGAGCAAATGGTTGAGGAATAGTTTGAAAAAATATATAGTAAACACGTGACTACCCAAATTTCTAAAATATCAGAAAATTACTAATTTTATCTCCATATTGTTTACTTCGCCTTTCCGTTTTCTTCTCCCTCAATCATAGTTGAGCTAAGAGGGCCTCTTCCATCATTTTTCTTTATCTCCTCCAGGTTTTTTGGTGAATTCATGGATTTTAATTATGGTGTATGACGTGTTCTTACCCTTTAATCCTCCTATTCAAATTTCCCCACATCTTCATTTGATTTCATTATTATATATTATGTTTTTATGAAGATATCATCTCATAATAATGCAATTTTCTTAATACAGTGGGAATATTTCCTTATATGGAAAGAGAATACTATGAGAAAATTAATTCACAACAGTTTTTGTTATCTCAATAAAAATACATCTACTAATGAGTTTCATATTTGTTTTATCCTATATTGGATGACATTATTCCTTGAATTAGTAATGTAATTTGGGGTTTTTATATGTATGGTCACATACCCGTGGTGGACTGCAATATATTTCTTGAGGTTTTGGTGAGTATATGTTTCATAGTTGATTTATATGAAATTACACCTATAGGAATTAAAATGAATAAAATAATATAAAATTTAATACCTATTTAAATTCTATTTTATTGTTTGATAAAGTTTGTTGGGAGATGAAATGAGCATGGATAATGCATGGAAGAGAAATGGAGTGAGTGTATGGGTTTACTAAAAAGGATTTAAATATATATGAGGTAGGTTATCCATATTAATTTACCCATGTTATATATTCTATTCATGTAACATGTGAAGTGTGGTCCCTCCATAGTGGGTGATTACCCTTTCTAATTAATTTAAAAAATTATTTCACTAATTTTTAATGTATTTTGATTAATGGAGTTCCAAGATCCATAGAAGACCATTGGTACTGGGCATGATTCCATGGTTATTATTATTCAAGGTAATGATTATATATGATTTTTTTGATCCATAAGGGAAACATATTGGTAGTAATAAAAAATTAATAAGTTGTAGTGGAACATAGTGCATGGTCCATTAAACAACACTTAGTTGAAGAGGGTTCGGATGTGAAATTGTTTGCCTATGTATCCCATGATTGAACATGGGTATTATTTCTATCATTTATAAAGGGTGATTAGAGAGTAGGATAAGTGTTTCGCCCCCCCATTAAAATGTGAGTAATCATGTTAGTGTTTATTACTATGGTTTTGGGTAGGTTGTGTTCATGTGGAATTAATAGGGATGACCATGGGAAGTGAGATATCTTTATGTAATCCCCTCGGTGTAATGATTATATAGTTTTTCCTATTAGTTTGTGTAAGGTCCTATCATTTTTTAGGTGTCTGATTTTTTTATTAAATTTTTTATCCTTTTCAATTAATTTTTTTCGATTGATCCTTTTTAAAAAGTTAGTTGATTAGATGTGGGAATTAGGAGTAATGGAGTTGTGATGTATTTTCAAATAGGATTCAGCATCATGGAGCTCAGAGCTATTAAATAAGGTTTGTCACTAAGATGTGGAGACCCATGTTATGGGAATGTGTCTTGGAGGGAGGAGAATATGACGTACTTCTAGTTATAGAATAGTTGTTCCATGGATCCTCATGTTGCTAAAGACACTAGATTTCTTTGATGTAGTGGTAATTGTTATTGAGTAACGTCCCAAGAATGGTTTTTAGATGATAATATAAATTATGTATTCCTATGGAATGTAAATGATGGCTACAAAAAAGTGTATTTGGAGAAAATTGAATTTTTCTTCTAATCTAAAAACAGAGAGGCTATGGAGGCTGGCTACGGTATATCCATCCACTAGAATTTTGGGTGTCGTAGCTTTGTGTAATTAGCTATGCCATACAACTTCTCCAGGACTATAGGATATACATCATAGAACAAATTATGGTTCTCAAATGTTCTTTTTTTGAGAGAGGTTATGTCATGGTTCCTTGGGATATTTCATAGTTTACATTGTGTTAGGACGTTATTAATTGTGGATCATGGGGTTACACCATGCTTGTCTTCTTAGAAACCATTATATAATTACAACCAAGACCCTCTGAACTGATTTTTATCAAATCATGTCCTCACAACTCCTATTAAAATGGATTGATTTAAAATATCAATTAGACCTATTTTAAATTATAATTAATACACACAATATAAAGATTAATTTGTTGAAGTCAGAGCCTTCTGACCATAGTGTTCCATGCCACGAGTTTCAATGTATGCCTCTTTAGATTCTATCCATATTTTCGTTTGATTCTTACCTCTTATAGAACACATATCTATTCATTCTCATTCCATAAATGAAGGTAAAGGATAATGAACCCTATTCCTACATGGATGTATATAGTTTTTGTAATTTCTCTTTTATTTGGGTGTTTTTTAAGGACATATCCCTAATTGTATGTTTTATTATCCTAGTATGAAAATTAAGCATGATTGTGATGATATTCCATGTGTGTGACATAATAACCTCAATTATTCTCTACTTTATGAATTTCATATAGGTAGACCACCACATATATCTGAAACATGTTCTTTCATGTTGATACTCAGAAAGGGTTTCACTCGATAGGTGTGTCAGCTTAAAAATTCTCGAGAAAATGCTATATTGAACACTACACACTATGACATGTTAGATGTTTTGATCATTTTCCTAAAATGGTGAATTGGAATGACTTACAATTTTTGTTAATCTAATTAATATTAGAAAATATGGAAAAAAAAAATTATTTTTGTATGATAACCAAAATGATAAATTTTAATATGATGAATTGACCAAAATGGTTCACACATGATATAATGCTTATAGAGGCTTCCCAATTTTTTTTTAAATATTAAAAGGGCTTGGAATAGGAATTGTTTAATTAATATTAGGCTTCTCCAAGTCTTGTTTTAATTCATATAGGGCTCTAGTAGGTACTCCAATATGAATTTTAGTTTATACCCTAGAAGGGTCAAACCGATGGTTGAAATAGTTCTAATACGTGGTCATAGATACATCGAATGGGGAAAAAGAAGGTTGGAACTGGCCCATAGTTTCAAACCGAATCTATAGGGTTAGAGTATTTAGTTCAAGGTTTTAATAAATTATTAAATTAATACCATGAAATCTATTTATTACATTCATTTCTTATCTCTGTATGGATTATTTTTTGATAAGGTGGACCCAAATGACTTTTTTATACTCACACCAGAGATGGGAATTTATTTAATACCATTTATAATTTCATGGATACAGGTTTGGAAAATGTAAAGGGACCTTATTGATGATTTTTGTTGGCCCGATTGGATGGATAACAGTGATGGGAGTGATATGGGGTCCTAGACTAGTGTCTTAAATTCCTTATTAGTGACATCCTATTCTTTTATTCATTTGAATTCCATCATGAAATTTTGTTTCTATTCATCCAATCATTTCATGATTATTTTATTTTTTAGATGATAGATTTTATTCATTTATATAACATGGATTCATGTTGTTAGTTATTCCATTTCCTCTATTGCTACTACTCTATTTTTACGTTCTCTTGTATTTATACCCTTTTCGATATGGTATATTTTCCACATTATATTACTTATTCCCACACTGATAGTTGGACACATTTTTTGGTACTTGTAGGCATACATATTGTGATGTACCTAACCTATATCAGTCACATGGAGGGGTATAGGGTTGGGGATGCTGAAAAGCTATATTAGAGTTGAGGTTTTATTTTCAGTTTCTGTATTATTTTCGAATGATTGAAAAATGAATAGGATTTTTCAGTACCTATTAATGATCATGTTTATTGGATTGTCTAACCCATGTATGAGGGGAAATAAGAGTTTCCAGTGATGGATTTTTTTCATGTTGTTTGATTATTAGAGTTCTAATGTTATATATCCTTTAGTTATTCAACTATTTTGTGATGTAATAACTAAATAAGTTTTTTTTCTTATGGTTTGGTATGAAACACTATTTTTACACATTCATCTAGATATGAACATACTAATATAAATTAACATGCATTTTTCATGATAGGTACACTAATATTGCAATGTCAATATCTTTTTATATAAACTATATACTCCATTCCATTGATGATTCATTTATAAATAAAATTAAAGGAATTATAGTTTCCAGAAAAATTTTTGTTGATCCATTTATATAGGATCCTCAAGGTTATGGATCACGTTTTTTCACATATTGTGTTTTATCTTTTTTAGATATTTTTTCTTAGGATATCATTTTCAATGTAGAAATTTGTTTATGAATCATATTCATGTTGAGAATTATTAGAGTGGAAATCATCATAATCCTAATGTTATTAATCCATATATTCTAGTGGTTCTGGAGAATCTAATGGGTGATGAGCTTCATCGCAACATATCAAGGGCCGATCGACTTATTAAAGTGAGAATATTTTCACTACACCATTGTTATATTAATTGAGAATGAGCATTCTAGAAACAAAATCCACCTACCTTTGTAGGGGAGGGTGGAAATATGCAAGATTAGTTCTAGATTGAGTTATCCCATTTGTTATTTATGCCCATTGAGGAACCTGTAGATAAGATAGTGAATGTTGCTGCTTATATTTATTAGGGACTTGAAAATTGATGGTGGGAAATCATTGATAAAATGGGTAGTAGGAATTGTTATCCAATATGTATTTCATACCTATTTTTCTAAGGCGCATCAATATAGATACATCAAGGGATGATGAGTATCCTTTTTTAATTAACATGATACTATTCGATATATCATAATTGGATGATGTTGGACATTTCATAACCCTATAATGCTTATCCCCATCCCTGGAAACTGATAAAGATGTTAGGGAAAGGTGTTTCAACAATGGGATTCATTATGAGATTAGTATATAGATTAAAGTATTTAATTTGTGTTTCTTTATAAAGATGATGAATTAGGATCTGATCATAGAATGGAACCTAAAAGAGTCCATGAGTGGTGGCCATGTGGAAGTAGTATTGAAATCGAAATTCTATTCTTCTTGAAGTAGGAATCACCATTATGAAATTTACTGTCAGGGATGTTGTGGTCATGAAACCTTGGGAGGTGTTCTTCAAACATGATACTATGGTGTAATTCTGTTCGTTCATTATAGTATGGCTTGACAAAAGAACATTTAGTGCACTTACCCCACTCTTGAGTTTTGTGCTTGCAGAATGTTGGGTCATCATAAATGGTTTTTTAAAAGAATACTGCAATACAGAAATGGAAATGGTTTACAAAATGTACATTATTCAAGGATGGAATCAGCTACCCCTCATATGACTATTAGTTTTAGTTCTTATACATATTCAAGATGTGGAATATGATATGGTAAAATTTAATAAGAGTGCTTGTAAAAATCAGAGGGAAGTTTACAGGGGAGTCAGACTAGGGCCCATAGAAGAGGGGATAGTCAACTACATGCAATAAAACCAACTCCATGTTCTAGAGATGGACGGAATTATACTGATAAAGTTATAGTACATGTTTCACATATCCTTACGTCCAATTTTTTTAGAATAACTAGATCACATTCCTTTTCATCTACCCAATTCTCCAGAGGTTTAGGTTTGGTTGTAGAGTTATTGGATGAAAATAAGACAACTGATACAACATAGGGAGGGAAATCAAAGGATATTAAATGAGGGATGCAATTTTTCATATAAATGTGTGGATTCCTTTCTCTATATAATGTTTTTAGTCTTTAAATGGAATGAATTGATTCTATTACTGGAATAGATTGTTTAGTTCTATACCATGATCTAATACACTATTATTGTATGAGTGTTTCGTTTAATTCACTATAAGGAGGGTTATTGTCTACCTACGGAGAATGGGATCTCCAAGATGGTTGTGTTGGACCAATTCAGTGTTTATTTGATATCTGCATGGTTCTAAAAGAATGACTTGTTTTGGATGATGTTGAATTTATCTAGGATGTTTTTTCTCTAGACATGGATCATTTTAGATTTTCTACCCTATTAGATTCTCCATTATACCACCCAAGTTGGGAATCAATTTAATAATATAGCTGGTAACATGAGATGGAAATGATTTTATTATTCCTTAATGAATGGAACAAGTATATTTTAGTGATATTATGGATCATTTGGAAGACCGAGAAACCACATCATTCCAACGGACCGGTAATTCACCATGGGTTTCTCCCCCGATTTTCCCCAAGAAGGCTATTGGGACTTTGGACATAACATTGGATTATTTGAGATTGAGCCACATTATAGTGCCAAAAATGTATCCCCTTACAATAATTGAAGATCTATTTTGTTAAATGAGAGGTTCCAAGATATTATACATAATCAACATGAGGTTAGGATTCCATTATTTGATAGTGAGACCATATGACATACCTATTAATGTTTTTTGGAGTTGGTATGTCTTATAAGACATTTTGGTGACATTTTTCAGTCAAGAAAAATCAACATGCTATATTCATGACTTTGATTAACTGAATATGTCATCTATTCATGGATCCGTTTTAGTAGTTTTTGTCAAGAATATCTTACTATACTCATAGTGATAAGACAATCATGTCGAATATCAAGGAATCATTTTCATAATATTGACAGATCATTAGGGTTACAACATTCTATTTAAATGAATCGTCTTTATTGATTAACTACATTTCATTGGCCATGTCATATCATATGGTGGATTGGAATTTGACTTAGAGAATTTTATAGCCATGATATCATGAGAGATAACCAAGAATGTATTCGTGATTCATATATTTCATGATCTATAATGATATTGTAATCATTTCTTCTATGAATTTTTAGTTTTTAGGCACCAATGTCATAACTATAAAATAAAGTGGTGATTTTTTTGTTCATACTCATGTATGTTTTTTTATTAGTGGATGGGTAGCATGTTTTACTTATCACTAATTGAAAATTTAATTTTTCTATATTAGGCATATACCATGTACTATAATTCTTCTGGTGTGGGACTCGTGGTTTTTCTATTGCAGGTGGATCGATCAGTTTCATGTGGCATAAGAAATATTATACTACCTAAGAACAATTACCCTACAAATGATCTGGATCTAGAGGCAATATTAAACACCATGAAATATTGGAACTACAATCTGTTTGGATAGAGGTTTTGGTGTATATGTTCCCCAAGTTTCTCAGTTAAATGTTTTCCTAGGGAAATATAAAACATCTACAAATGAGGGTTTCCAACTATCTACAATGATTTGAATTTGAGTTGGTTTACACTCTAGTAAATTTAAATATCCCTGATAATTCATTGAGATATAATAAATAAAAAGAGGTGTTGTAGGAGTCTTTCAATGATTAGTGGCTTATAGATCTCATTACAGACATGGTTCTCAACGTTCAAGAGTCCCATGGGTGATTTTATATTAATTTGAAATTGATAATACTTATAATTTTTAGTCGAATCATAATATATTAAATATCTGATCTAGAGGACTTAGATCAACGGGATATATTATATAGTATCAAGCCACCATTAGGATTGAATCTATGTAGTAGTGATGTTATGGTTTTATCTGGGTCATTATTTGTTTTTATGGGTTTCCATGAGGAGATGATTCTGAGATATCCATTCTTCAAAACAGGTGAGGAATATTTGTCTGATAATGACATATTGTTATCTACATAAAAAATACATGTGTCTAGGGATGAAAAAAAGAGTTAGTGGTCATTATGGAATGATGTTTCACCAAGAAAATGGTGGAGGCCAAGTGTCAGAGGCTTGTTGGGTTGTTACAACCATTACCCATTCCATAATAGAAGTTTTATGACGTCCCTATAGAATTAATTATTTTATCACCCAATAAAACCTATATGAATGTCATTGTATGGGTGATTCTTGATTGACTGATGAATGTTTCACACATTTTTCCTATTTTAGATACCTTCACCATTGATGATATTGGATGTATATATATGAAAAATATTGTTTGAATGTGTGGTGTACTGAGGAGTATCATTTCAGATTGAGATCATTAATTCATGTCATGATATTTTTAAGGTATTTAGAAGGATTTTGGATCAAATTTACTTATTAGTATCGCTTATCATCCACTAATTGATGACCAATATGAGTGAACAATTCATATTCTATAAGCTGTGTTATGAGCCAAGGTTATTTATTTTTGTCATTCTTGGGAGAATAATTTTGAATTCATACAGTTCTTTTATAGTAATAGTTTTCAAGAAATGTCCAAAGTGGACCAATGTAGGGAATTGCACTAAAGGCATTTTCATTTACCAATTTTGTGGTCAATAGTAGGTGACATATAGTTCATTGCACCTAGTCTCATACAAGAGATGTATAATATGTTTTGATGACTATAAATAATTTTTTTTATCATAGTGAGACAACAAAAATCATACACTGACATTTAGGTATGGCTTCTATATTTTGATGTTAGTTAACTTGTTTTCCTTATAGTTTCACCTATGTTTGAAAAACACCATATTACGAAGAAAATGAATCTTGAAACTAGGTTTTTAGGTTTCTTTATGAAAGGGGAATTCTAGTTACATAATTTTCATCCCTTTCACATAGCTATAGCACTCTCTATGTATTGATTCATGTTCCTCGTCTTTGATGATATCATCTTTACACCTCTAACAAGATATATTTTTATTTCGTCAAGATGGATTTTAATTCATTATTTTATGAGGATATGATTCATATTGGGTTCTATAGTGAAAATAATATATATTAGATTTTTACACCTCTAGTGTGAGTATAGTGGCCACATAGATGTGTGCATGCGGATGCATTGACGTGGGAGTCTAATATATGGACTAGTGGAAAAATGTTTTCCTAGATACCTTATAGTGATCATAACAGAAGCTAACAGATGCGCATTTTTATAATGGTGATGTTGTAATATCCCACCATTCTCTATGTTTGTCTCTTTAAAAAATATTAATTAACCTCTATGGTCCAGTTTTTCTGTTAGATCCTTGTTAGGGAATTTGATCGGTTTAATGGATGATGTGGAAAGGGTTTTTTGCAGAATTATTTCGTAGGATTCCACACCATAGAGATTAGTGATGTTTTAAAATGTATTCCACTGGAATTCGGTGATCCAGGATATGACATAGGGTTATATTTAGGGGATAATTGGAGTTATATCCTATTATCAAATTAATGCATCATTGATACCCATGAAGCACCCTATTAATTTACATTGAGGCATAGTGGGAATTTCAACAAGATAATATCTCGAGAATGGATTTTAAAACAAACATTGATTTTGAGAATAGTTGGGGCATAGAGAGAATTTTAGTGTAATAACGGCCTTGGGATGAAATTGGAATATTCTACTAAATTATACATCCCTTTAGTGTGGAGGATGGTTGTGGAATAACAATACCTCATGGTTTTGTGATGAAATAACAATATAGAATCAGATTTATCATAGTATATCTCTAGGTTTTTTAGAACCATAGTATAAATATTTTTAGGGGTCATAGATCTGTATTGGTCAAGGGAGGACATGTAATGGTCCATGTTTCATTATAGTATTATACCTTCAGTCAGGGAGTTCTACAATATGGACCTAGTGGTTGTTTCATGGTCCTAATATTAATAAACTATCTATAAATACATTTGATCCCCTTTGAAAAACTTTTGATCCACTATATTACTATCGTCTCATAAATATCCTAGATATTTTTTATAATCCCAATGGACCTCTATTACATTATTGTCAATAAACTTATTTTTTGGATTAATTTTTAGTAATTCATGACTAACGACCATAGTGTTTTGGGTGAAGAGTTTGAAAGTAATTCTTTTAATTTCACTCATAATTCTTGTTATTTTGAATCCTCTTACATAAACCTTGATGATATTTTCTGTTATTATCAACAAATAGAAATGAGAATGATGAAAATTCTACTATAAGAGTTTCAATTTTGTTCATGTTATCATAATTATTGAGGTGAGATCCCTAGAACATGTCCATAATGGTATGTTTCTATTAAAAATGTATGTGTTATATGTGTGATCATAACGAAACCCCTTCTGGTAGTCCTAAAAATCTATGAAATCAAATGTTTTATGGGTTATACATGTATATACCTACTATTTCATCCTTTCAGGTCCATTGATGTTATGATTGAGACATGTGTTCAATATATATTTTTTCCATCTATATAACATCTTTGAGATAAGGTTTTATTAAATACTATGATCAATGACATGTTGAATTTTGTTGTTATTGGCCTATTATTATTAATTTTTTTATATAAAACATTTTTTAAATTAATTGAATGGCGATTATAATAAACAATATTATGGTTTTTATACCAAAAAATTTATAGGTTTCAAATTATCAAAATATAATTTTATTAATTGACCAAAATGTATTGTGAAGAAATTTAACAAACTCTAATTTTTATAGAGAATTTTTCTAGAAAATATGTATTTATAATAGGGATATTCTAAATCATGTTGTAATACATATAGTTATTCTCTGAAACTTGATTTTATTCTTATATGGGTCTCTCTAAACATGTTATAATGCATATAGTGAAATTCTTATGATTGTTGTAATTATTTTAGATCGAGGACTAGACATACAATAATTCTTATTTGGCTCTTCCTGATTCTATTATAATGATTTATTTGCAATACCCTTGAGGATTATTGGAAATAGATTTCATCGTTCTATGACATTCATAGATATATCAGGTTTGGTTATGAAGCTGATTGGTGCTGACCCCATATGTCATCCCTAAGATCAATGGTTAGTGGATTTTGTTCATGTAAGTGTTAATTGATTAAATTAATCCCATATTATTTATTTATGGACTGAACTCCATATCTCATTCTATATGTGTTTAGAAACTATGGTCTCAACAAACATTTTTTAACTAACACCACACATTGGATTTCATTTGCTTCCCATAATGATTTCATAGATATAGCTTTGGAAAAAGTAAGGAGACTGAACTACTAAGGTTTACTGTCTTGATGGGTTGGATTTTGGAGAAGAAAATAAAATGGGTTTTAGGAATGGGATCTTAGAGACATTAGTAATGTATTATTGTTTTTTTATTAATTTGAAATTGAACATTTCATTTTTTTACATTTTATCTTACCATTGTTAGAATCTTTTATTATTAATATGTGGGAGTTTTTTATTTTTGTGTTGTTGATGAATGATTGTGATTATTTATTTTGAACTATTTTTTAATTTTTTGTTATTATGCTCCACTATATTTCTACTGTATTATAGATGGTATTTTCTCCCCTCTAAAGTCCTTACAACATCATTTATATTTGATATCATATGTTATATAGGGAGGTGCACCTGAGGTCATGTAGCAATATTGGCCTTATCACAAAGGGAGAAATAAGATAAATAAACTGCATGATTTTTAGTACATGATGTAATTATATAAATAATGAGAACTGTTAAGTCCTCAAACTAAAATTTATCATCCCAATAGTTCAGAAAGATACAATGGAATGTATTTAGGGTTTCAAGACTATGACATGGCCTAGAGGACTTTAATATATTAATCTTTCTAATATATTCCCTATTAGGGATATGAGTAGAGAGACAAGTATGATTGGTCACTGGTGTCACTCAGTAACTCAATACACAATAGTGTTGTCCTAAAATGACTATATTAATTGAGTTTGTTTACACACCTCATAGGCCATCCTAGGAGTAGTGAGTTTGGTTTGTTCATTAGGCTACACCACAAAACGAAGATGCGCGATCTATTTGATGATTCCTTTTTGATAGCATGTATATACCCATTTGTTAGATGATTATTACTTGATTCCAAATACGGAGTGTTTTCCTCTAGGTTATGGATGATCAGTATGTGATTTTTTATTGTGATATTCTGATTCTGAGTTCTAGATAACCTATTTAATTGTAGGGTTTGGGAATGACCATATGTTTCAAATTTAAAATACTTATTTTTCATTATAGTGTAGACAAAACTACGGATTTTAAATTATGATGCATAGTTTTCTAGTAGTGTACACTCATATGTTTCTAAATGATATATTTCATAATGATTATACTTTTTGCTTGAGTTTCTTATGGATCTATATTAGATTACAATGATGTATTAAATATGAACCTATGTTAATTGGTGATATTTTTTCCTAGGTGGATATTTTCATCCCCTAAGTTTCTAGAGGATATATGTTTCTAGATGGAAGGAATGTACCAATGTTTTTTCAGGATGTGTTCTTATTTGGTAGAAGTATTAGGGGACACACATAATTTTCTAGATGATATGTGTCATGTGTGAGAAGTGTCTACCACTAGGATTCTAAATGATAACTATTTAATTATGGGTACATTATTTCCACGATACTTTAGATAACATATGAATGTTTTCTTGCTCTAAGTATATAATCTTGTGTTTTAGATGGGGATATTGTCTTCCTAGATGGGAATGTGTGTAGGCATCGGATAAAGATAATGGTATTATTCTTAAAGAAGCATTATCACTTGAATAATAATGTATAATTGATCATGGTGGAATGCTAGAACCATATAATTGGTTAATATTAATCATTTAGGCTTCTATATTATTTTATTTAGTCTATAAATATCATCTAACACTGTCAGTTTTAATATAGGATTTCATTACATAAAATATATATCCAACATTCATAAATATTATTTTCTATTCTTTAAAAATAATTGAATAATACTATAAAATATAGAATACATGATATCAATTAAAAGAACAAAACATTATTCATTATATGTAGAACATTACCAAAATAGTAAATAGAAAAAAATTACATATCGTAGATAATAACATAGAATAAATGACTTGATCTCTTAAAATTACTCAAAATAAAATATTAAATATATATATATAAATTAATATACATTTAAATATGAAATATCCTAGATCCAGTTCACTATTGAAAATCCCCATTAGTAAAAATAAAACTACAATGAGAAAAACATCATGCATAGGAAAATAATTTTTAAAAATCTAAAAAGAAATTTAAGGGGATGATAAGTATTATATTTGAATTTAAATTTAATGATCCTAGAACCTTATCACTAATTATGAAAATTATATTATTATAAATCTAAAATTCTAGAGATGATAAACTCATGAACTAGAAATTTTGACAGATACCATTATGCCAAAATAGAAATGAAATAGTTGAAACTTCTAAAAACATGTGATCAATATTAAATAATGAATATTAAAAACAATGAAAGTTATTGGTTTAAAATATTATTACAAAAGGAAATAAATATGAATTTTATTATCATATAGATTGTTAATGAGTCATAGTTTCTTATACGTAATACTAGAATTATTCAAATGAATAAATAATATAGTGTAATAGTTTTTATCACAATTTCAATTATATAGGCCGTGTGTTATATTAAACACCAATTTTATGTTTTATAGACTATATATATCCCCGTTCATATATTATATAATTATAATATTTATATTCATGGTATTTCAATTTGCATTTCAAGATCATTCTTTGAATTATTATTTATTCAAATGTTACCAAAGTAATAATTACATCTTTAAAATATCACATTTGAATTGAAATCTACATGTATGGAATCCCAATTGGGTAATTATTTTTTTATTTTACTGTTAAAAACTATTTTTTTCACCTATATAAATTTATAGGCTTTTCAAATCTTAATATCATTTCTCCTCCACTTAGTACACAATAAAACCCAAATAATTTTTGTATATGTTGCTGACATTTTCTCCACATTTTTAATCTTTCAACATCATGACCATATCCTATGTTTTTAAAAATACATTCCCTCTTTTTATGAATGATAAATATGTATTGTCTTACTATAACTTCATATATCTCTTTTAATATTTTTATAAGTATGTTTTGTAACAATTTTTTCACTATTATTTTTTAAATATACATAGAAATATTAGTATGAGTTTTCTTATAACATTCATATATTTTATTTTATAATATAAATTTGTTTTCATAACCATTATTATGAATCATGTTTAAATTATTGGTTGTCATTTTGAAATGATAGTTTACAATTTCATGATATCACTATCATAAAAAAAGTCATTAAAAGAACACAGAAATTCATATTTTTGTGGAAATTATAAAAAGGTTTTCCAAATACAATTTGTATGGATTTGCTTAAATTTTCCTCTAAACTTAATAAACATATATCTCTTATGATGTAATTGTTATGACTATCTTCTATGTGATTTTATGATAAAATTATTTTTGGATATTGATTTTTTTATCTAATGATCTAACTCTTTATGTTGTTTTATAGGAAACCATTTAAAATTTGTTTTTAGAAATTTTCTATATATGGATTTTTATGGTGAGATGTCTGGTTTATTATAAGACACAAATATGTATTGTTTTTTATTTTGTAATGTTATGGTAAAATATATCCCTGTAATTACTTTTTTAATGCTTTATATATCATGATTTTAAATGTCTTCACAGAAATAAAATTAAACTAAAAAGGTACCCATGTATAAACATGTGCCTAAAATAGTACATGAGTACTATATAAAGAACAAAATGGGTAATAGGTAGTAGTATATACCCTAATGTGTATAGAATATTTATCTAAAACTAACTTTTTTATGGGTAAGTGGTTATCCTTGGTCATTAACTGACGGTTGTCATTTTGGTCAACCATAAAACACATTCTTTGGTTATATTTCATGCCATATTATAATTTTATTCAATTATTTCCTCATATTACAGGATTAATGATAAGGTTTTTCACTACTATGACTGAGGTCCTATGTTATACAAAAGGAATTATTCGATGACTAAGGAATTAATATAAATATTTTATTGGGTATCATTTTCTTTTGTTACATCAATAAACCTTCATCATATTCTCATACTTATTTTCATGACTTATCCTATCTTATGATATTTGGTTATTATGAATTATCTTTCCACTTACATTTTACATATGCTCAAAATTTTCTAATTACTTTATTCCCTAAAAATTAAAAAGTGTATTAAATAAAAATTAACATGATAGATATAATATATATAGAATACTGTGGTAAATTATTATGACTTATTTGGAATAAATAGGACTGTATAGATTATCTCTAATGATACTAAACAATTCAGTTTTGGGATAGAGTGTGAATTTTGGAGATGTGATGTTTAAATTATGAAATTAAGGCAAAATATATTTGTGTAATGCATGAGAGTCTCATTGGGTATCAAATAATATGTGTATTATTTTAATTTTAGCACAATATCCAGGAATACTAGACATAAAAACCTAAGTAGGTATCAAATAAATGATTATTTATTTCTAAGGATTCTGATATGTGGAATAAGATGATAGACAAAAAAACATATGATGAACCAAAATTGATGTATGATAGTCATAACAATTCATCGACTGAAATGATATTGCCATATGTTTGGGAACCATATGATAATTTTCTTTATCTTAGGAATTATTAATCTAGTTATTTTTTTACAACTTTTACTATTTTTTTATTTTTCCAATAATGGGAACCACGTGTAACCATGTTTTAAATGAGTGGGATAGAAAATGTAATGACATAACCATGAGAAGTTTAATTTTATAATAGAATGTACGACACTTATGATATATTAATTCTATATTTATGAATGATAACCTAAACTATGTTTATTTCCCCAATATGAAAAAAATAAGAAACACACCATTGGGTCCCAAATATATCAATGGCCATTATTCTTTACTTTGTTATATAATCAATTAAAAAACATGTAATGGATTAACGTAATATAAATTTCATTTCAATTCCATAATTCATAGACATATAAAAATATATTTTTTCTTTTTCATAGTTGGAAGATGAAGAAAAACAATAGTGGACACTGATGATGCACAATATAATGATGGTATAAGTTTGAATAAATGAAATAGGATGAATATTGTAACAAACCATTAAGGTATTGCTTAAAAAATTGGAAAACTCGATCTTCCTCATGTCCTGATTGGTGTTCCATAACCCCATGAGATACAAACTAGTGCCTTAGAATCACATGAATCAACATGGGGAAGTATTTCACCGTTAAATCTTTGTCAAATGATTAAAAAACACTTCCCATTTTTAATATGGAATCATCTATAACTGGTAAATCCATTTAGAATCAAGAATATATAAAACCATTAAAATAGAAATCCCAAATGGGTCATTACTCCCTACACATATTCCACCAATTTTCATAGTTAAAAAACATCATCTACAAAAAAATGAATCTATATGCATATATAAACACAAAAAGTAATTTAATGTTTATTAAAATATGTTTCTATAACCCAATAAAAATCAAAAAATTAAAAAAGGATTACTTGATCGAATCCCACTCATTGAAAAATCTAATTTCTGACCAATTCCTGTCATGCACAACACCATACATAAGTGACAGTAAAAAATCAATGGCAATGGGACATATAATATAAAATTTAAAAGTGTGTACTGAATATACTAGTAAATCACCACAAACTGAGTGTATATAATTCACGTCCTATTGAAATTCATAAATTTATATTTTGAAAATATAACAGGAAAGTATTATTTTCAAATATAGACCAATGAAATATAATTTAGTATACATAATTTATTATAAATGGTTTTCACTTATTTTCTTAAAATGAAAAAATATAAATTATTTAATATTCTAACCCATTCCAAATGAAAACACCCAACATGGAATACCCTTTGAAAACAAAAACAATAGTTACTAAATTCAAAATTGGTCTTCCACACATCACTAGAAATCATTTACAATGGAACGACCAATAACAACAAATGGATTAAACATACACAAAGTGGGAACTACAATATTTAACATATTCAGTGAATAAATATAAGATATTTTCCACAGTATAAAATTATAAGGGGAATGATACAACCAATAATAAGATTGAAATCCCCTCTATGAACAAAAATACATGAAAATATTGTTACATTGAATATATCCTGGAATTATAATATGAGACATGATTATTTATATTAATATCATATTGGTAATATATAGATTTTTTATTTAAAACCAAAATCCATCCAATTACCCCTCAAAAGCCTCATTGAAAATGGAACACCTCATAGAACTAGTTCCTAACATGAATATAGATACACTAGAATAATGTGAACCATCTTTTTTAATATTATAATATACCTACTACTTAGTAAACTACTTTCCATGACCAAATAAGAAAATATGTGAGTGAAAATGCAATCCAAAATCAACACATAATTCATAATAAATAACTCTCCTTCACCTTTGTCACTATCTTATAAATCATCCCCATTTTTATAAAACAAAAATCTTGGGAATAAAAAATAAAATTACCTATAAGGGAGAAAAAGAATCACATATTGATAACAACTCACAAAGGGGAAGAAAACACCGATGGGAAATCAAGATGTTCTCTCTCAATTTAAATTATAGCTTTCATAATGTTCTAGATATGCATATACCATAAAACATAGTTCAAAATGCCACATGTTTCCATTTATTAAACAAAACATTAACCTAATTTAGAAACTATAGAAATAATATACCCCTTTTTTTCAATCAACCCTTAGTACATTAGTTTTCTAAATTAATATTAAAAAAAGGCCAATGGGCTTCCATTTCCATAAATAACATTTTAAAGGGAATTTAAAGAATTTTCAGAAGGGGAAACAAAAAAAGTAGTTTTTGAACAAAAAATAAATAAATTCTTTTCATAATCCCTTCAAATATAATTCACTGAAAAAAAACTATATAAAACAATCCTCATTTTAAAAAACCCTTTTCTACTCTTTTTCTTTGAAAATCATATCATATTCCAAAACACAACTTCATACCCATTTCATAAATACATATATTCATTTCATGAATTCATTGTTCAATAAAAAAATAAAATAAAAAAATGATGATAAGGAATTTCAAAGAATAACATTTTCTACAAGATCAAATATAATATATACGGTTCAAAAACATAACATAAATATGAAATATTTATTTCTGTTCACTAAAAAATATATAAAAATCATAAAAACATTTAATTCCAAAATGAAATTACTAAATATAAACACATAATTGAATGATACAAATAGTAATACTATGAATGATAAAATGTAAATCACTCTATTTGGATAAATTAAACAATTATGGATAAGGAATATTTAAATAATATATATGAAAAACCCCAACATAGATCTCCCGCAATCCAAATAGTGGAAAAGTGACCTCTAGGGTGTGTGAGAGGAACTAAAACGTAGAGAATATATGATTTAATTGAATTTAGATGAAAAATACTGATTATTATTTTTGTGATCACATGAGAAAAATCAAGAATAATCTAAGAATCAAATAAGGATGCGGATTAGATCTCTCATTGTTCTCCAAGGTATCACATAAGTCAAATGGGAGAAGGTGGGGGGGTGTAACCCCCATAAAATCTAAAGGTATTTTTAGAAAAACTCATTTCTTAAGTGATTCTTTCTAGGAGAAAAACATTTCCTACATGGGTTTCCAAACTATAACCCCACAATGTCATAGTATAACTACTCCAAAAATAAAATCCATTTTTTTCTTTCAAATCTCTTGATTGTTTAACAAATAGTTCAGAGATAAGGAATATAGAATAATATTTCTATGACTATACGCATCTTAGGGGTGGCACAGGGTTCCAACTATATTGGAAGGTAAACAACGTGATACCTAAAAAACCTTCATAACTACATATTTCACAGAAGAATACTACCATGGCACAATATTGATCAAAATAAGATAACACAACTCAAATCAAATACTACATCAATATGTGGGTTCAAAATGGTTAAAGATGTATTTTTCAACTCAATTTTTTTGAAAACGTTTTTTACAAAATTTTTATATAATTTACTAAGATGCAATAAAAGGATGATGAGTCCATTAGTACCAGTTATGAAAGCATGAAAATACATCAAATTTACACGTATAATCTTAACACTGAATGTGAATGAAAAATTTATTATTTCTTTACTAGATTTAAACTATGTCTTCAAGAATTATTATATATAAGTATCTTTTTTCGATAAGAATATATTTTGTGATGATATATGATGGTGGAAATATAAATTGTTGTCTCTTTTATTTCTCAATGTTTTTGGGATATAATAAAAAATTATGTTTCATGAATACTCAAATATTAGAAACCTTAGATGAGTGAAAATTAATCTTCTTATATATTGATGATGTTGAATGAAGAATGGGTAATTACCCTAACTGCATAGATTAATTCTTTTATTGTTATAGGTAAGTATATCAAGAATATAAATGAAAAACATATATGAATAATAAAGATAATTATCTTTGTAATTCGTCATACAAAATCCAATGATTCAATTATGTGGATTATAAACATTGCACAAAAAAATGTACCAATCCAATTGTTATTTATGATAATTGAAATTATAATCCTTTTAATATAAGGTTAAAATAAAAAACCAATGCAAGAAAAAAAATTGAAGAAATTTATGAAATTTATAGGTTTTGAGGTACAAGAAACATAAACATTATAACTAAAATTGTCTTTTATGATTCATGGTATATCGACTACTTAATATCATGAACATTTTATAAGTGTATAAAATTACCAGAAAAATGATTATATATTTATAAATCCGTTAATAAATAAATTTTTATGATTATTTCATCTTTTATATAACTAATTTAGGATAAAAACTGTTAGGAATATTGTTTATATAAATCTTATTACACTCTCTTTAGTTGAGTATGATATGATTTTTCCATGGGTTGGATCTTTTTGTGAAAAGGTTATGTTGACTATCATGATAGTAAATTAACATATTATATCCTAAATCAATCCAATATCATATATAATTAAAATACATACTATGAACTATTTAAATAAATAACTTATAACAATTATGTATCAATCCCCAATCATGAGGGGAACTTTTCTCTAATTGGAAAGGAGAAACAAATTTTTTGGGACATAAATAATATAAATGGAATGATGAGTTCTCTCCTATTAATAAATATAGTGATGATAATGTATCATTTGAAATTATATATTTAGTCATTTCTAACATGTGGATATCCAATTTTTTTTTCAATTATGATTGATTCCAAAAATTCACAGGGAAGTATTTATCTAAAGTGTGATGAAAATGATAGCATAGATTTAATGTGTCATTTTAATTACATAGAATATATATCTATCAATTTTAAAAACAATTTTACTCTATTTTACAAAATTTATCTATAATATATTTTAACGTATACATTATATGAATCAAAATAATTAGACTCTTTTCATTCATAGTAGAACATTAAAATATAGTGATGATAATGTATCATTTGATACTATATATTGTGTCTTATCAATCTTGTGGATACCCCCCATTCCATGTATTTTCACATACCATAGATGATTGAATCTCATAAAAGTTTATAAAATAAACGGTTAAAATAAATTTAATAGAATAATATATTTAAAACAACATTTACCCTAGTTGAACATAACTTTTGTGAATATCCATCACATGTAATAAACCTAAAATGATATAAAAACATCATGATTGGAGAATGATTGTTATAATATGAAAATGAAAATTAAGGGAATAATAGGTGTTATTTCTGATGTTATAATAGAATGAAACTATAAATTAGAAACATATTATAAAACATGTAATTCAATATCATGAATTTAATATTGTTGATAAACTAATTAATATCTAATTATGTTTATCACTATTTTACTTAAATAAAAAATGAATGATTCAAAATACTATGAATAGATGTTTTCTATCTATAAAATTAAAAAAAAATAGATGAATATAAATGGTTAGTGAAAATTTAAATGAAGAAAAATAAGCTTTATAAATACATTATTAATGATATTTTAGTTATTATATATTATGTTTGTGTATTTCCAACCAGTCATTATTTAAAGGTATTCATTTTTTATACCAAAGTACCGTTTTTGAGACATGTTTCATATTATAAATTTATTTACAATTATTTTTCCTATATCCTACACATTATAAATTTAATATCATTAAATCATTTATATTCATTGTATTTAATGTTCAATTTTATTTTTTATCATTCAGTGATATTTTATTAAAAGGTAACCAATACCCTAGGGGTTTGTTACAAATTTAACTTTTGAATCTGAAATTCATATGTCTATATTATTTCGTTCTATAAATTTTTTCGCTTATATTTTCAAATATGAATTTGGTTATCCAAGTTACATTCAATATTACTAGTTAAATATTTTAAAAATTATATGTTATAACTTTTACATCGATGTGTATTTTTCATTAATTATTCCTAAAAATACAAAAAATTGACATCTATTCACATGTGTATATTATATATTACAAACCAAAATTTTATAAAAAACATTTTTTTTCATTTAGAAGTCCTATTTTTGTGTATTGTTTTAATATTAAGATCTAAAAATTCCACTGATGTCTGTCTAAAAAATAAAATTTTAAATTGATTATTAACTAACTTTTTTAGATATTATGAATAATGTTTTCTGGAACCAATTTAAATTAACTATCATCAATTTTCCCCACTACATCCAAATGATTAATCTATTATAATGAAAAAATCATGATCAAACTCAATTGTTTTTTTGGTATAATTATTTTTACAAAATGAATTTTGGAAACAATTGATCTATGTCTTGAGGCCATTATATGTGAAATTGTATGAAAATGTTCTGTAAATTATTTTAATTCCATTAGTTTTCATGTTGATATGTAAGAATAAAATTATATGGAATACTAATATATATTTTATGATTATTTCATGGGTAGTTACTATGTATCCATGTAATTCCTTGGGTAATGTATTAAACATCATTATATAAAAATGATAGACACATAGTAATAATTCAAAAAATTGTACATGATTAGTATTCTATTCCCAAAATGGTATGTTGGTAATAGCACAATACCAAAAGGTCACATAGGTTATTATCCCATGAAAAAACTATTATGGGAAGGTTTTTACCCATTTCCATTATTCAATGAATTTCATTTTTTTAAACTTGAATCATATTATATGTTCAATTCATTTCCAATTTTTTGTCATTATGTTATTTTCTATGATATAAAAAGTAGGAACACTACTTTTCCCAAATATGGTGAATGTATTTTGTTACAAAATAGTATGTATTACCTGAATCATGAATAATTATATATCGGTTATTAAGTATGATTACCTTATTGTATGTCAATGTAGCATGATTTTACTCTCATATCCAAAAGAATGACATATTCTTACTCCTGAATGTTGGTTATTAACTATTTTTTTCTCTATAACTATGTTTAGAAATTTTTTTAGGATCCCATTCAATATTAAATGATGAAAAGTTTTAGGTATGCTATATGTAGATAGAAAATATGTGTGGAGAATTTTTGGGAAAATGTTAAATACATATTTTGATATAATAAAGCCATGTAGATAATCTCTAATGATATTAAACATTAGGGTCTTGGTATTGTGTGGTAATTTATGAGACATGATGTTTATATTACTAAAATGATGTTAAATATATGAGTTTTAGGTTCATATCATCTCATTTGGTATCAAATCATATGTGTGATGGGTGATTTTTAGCATCATATGTTGGAGGGTGGCTACTGTGAGTCTCATTTCTAATATGAAAACATTTCCCTTACTAGTTATATTTATACCCCATTTTTGGTTTCTTATTGAGTCATATTAAAACAATTTTAAGGTAAACTATGCACTTTTTTACCCTATAAGACATTACTTCTCATAGGATCAAGTAGAGTTGAGAACTATAGTTACATGGTTGAGTAGGATAACATGGATGGTCTCAGAATATCTTGATGTGGTGAGGCCCAAAAATTGAATTAAATCATATTCTATATTTTCGAAATATTTATTTTTATAATTTAACCCACCAGTGGGAAATAATTTTTGGATTTTACGAATGTATTTGTATTGAATTAATTTATAAATTAATTATAGATATAAGTTTTAGTGTACTTAGATTATTACGTTGGTTTATTTTTGGTTATTTTAAATTGTTTTGTTATGTTAATATGAGTTTATTTCTTCCCAATATTGGCCAACTAGATCCTCACAACTAGTTGAAAACCTCTGGAATAATGGGACACATGCCTAAGGTAATTTATAACCCCAATTGAAAACACTTGTGAGTTCTCCAATGTCCATGGGGCATTATAAAAACATTGATTTATTTAATTATTATTTTTCCCTTTTAAAATACATATTATTGTATAATTTAAACAAACCAAAAACTAAATGTATTATTTGAAATATTTTCATAAATATGAAGAATAAATTATTTTTATTTATAAATAAATATAAAATATGCCTTGATGTTTATTTATAGACCTCAAATATATGTTTACTTTTTTTTAAATCATCACTTTAAACATTAAATAATTTATACTCATGAAATTTATTCTAAATTTAGGGAAATATTATCAATATAATGATTTCATATTACTTGTGAAATTTGGAAAATGGTATTCTTCACTATTCACATTAAAAACCATTTAAAAATAATAATTATTCACCCTTAGATAAACATGATACATATATTACAATATTGATATCCATTTCATAAAATTTATCATTTATTTAAAAGAAATATCTAGTCATATTTATTGCTAGAAAAAACTTTGGGTTGTGATGAACATTATTATTAAGGGATAAAATAAAATATCAATTTCCATATTAGTTTTATGACTACTATATGCAAATATAATGTCTATTTTGTGACAATATGACACTCATATGAAAGTAATAAAATTTTCAAAATATTACTCTAGTGTGAAAAAATTATTTAACCATTTTTATTATATAATATACATAATCTATCAAATGCAATTAATGTTCATTATGTTGTAGTTTATTATCATATGTTTCAATTATATAACATTAAAAGCATCTGCTTTAATATAATAAAATTTCATTAAAAAATTAAAATTATTAACAAAATGGGAAAATGAATATGAAAATATAAATAAGAGTAATGTAGTTATCAAATAGTATATGTGGTAAATTAATCATTAATTCATTAAATGATTTTTAGAGTTTATTTTATAAATTAATATTATCCAAAAAAATTCAATTTTTATATATGAATTCAGAATACGTGTTCATTATTTATTTATTAAAATAATAATAAAAAAAAATATCGATTCAGTATTAAGATTATGAAAATAATATATAAAAACATGATAAGTGAAATTCAAAATTTCAATATTTTTGGATAATAAATAAATACATTTTTTATTATTCCATATAATTTCAATTTAAATTTATATTTAAAAATTATAAATATATTTTTTAGGTTTATGTATTAACAAAAAAATTGAAATTGATGATTTTCACAATTACACATATACATTAGGGAATTAATTTTAAAAAAAAAATATTCATTACAAACCAAGGATGTTATATTATTCCCTATAAAGAAATTATTTCCTTATAATTTTTAACCTATGATAACCTCGTATTAATAATTAGAAATATTTTAAAAAACTATATTAATTAATTGAAGTATAGTTTCAATCATTCAATATAGTAATGATATAATTCAACTCAAAATATATTAATTAAAAATATTAATCCAATGTTTCCATTTTATTTATAATTTTACTTATCTTATAAGAATAAATATTTTCTTCCAAAGGATTCATACCGAAGTATTCACAGTCCTAATTCCCAAAGATAACAAATTAACCTTTTCTATCATCTGAAGCATCGTCAGATCTATAATTATAAATATTTTTTAAAATATATATACACACACATTTTGAAATAACATGACATTAAAATGAATTCCCAAAATTTATAATTTTTTTGGATTTAAAAACTAGGTACATAATAATTTAATAAACAATTAAAATACGATATCATTTATTAAAATCCATATTAAATGAGATCTTAAAAGTTGAAAAAACTATTCTTTCATCAGTGAAATTTTTGGAAATCATGAAAAATAGTATTGGAGTGATGTCATGTTTAAATTTAGTTTTCAAATATCAAAAATTAGATATTATTTATTTTCAAATATATTGGTAATAATTTAGATTTATATTCATGATATAGATTTTGATGTTAATATAATGTATCATTATATCAAAATAAGTTCTCATGATTCATGATTATATAACCATATTTCATGACGTAAAATATTTCATGGATAAATAATAAAACATAGCATATATAGTGTCATAATTTTTTAAATTGTATCATAATAATAATAATCAATGAATAAAAAAATTGGATTGTAACAGCCCAACCTCAGAATCCCTGAGCTGATAAATTATGTTATTACATAAGAAGGGTTACAGGGAATCAAATACCAAAGGACATATCAATTTAGTAGTCTTGGAATGATATATCACATACATGATACCCATAATACATTGGTAAATAATAAATACAGACATCATGCACTATAAAAATAAATAACCAGTATCCTTGAAAGCCTATTTAAAGGGTTCCTCTTCATAATATGGGGAATAGAGAAAAAATAAGGGTGAGATCAAATGTGCAGTAAGGGAAAGTAATGTGGAATAACTAAAGAATAAATGAGATTAAATCCACAGGTAAAGTGAAATAATTGAAGACACATTCCATTCAAATAAGTAGATTGCGAAATATCAATATGGTAAGGTATGGAACAGAAAAAACATTCCATTTAATCAATGAACTAGAAGTAAAATGAATCCATAGATATACTGATGGAAAATCACATGGATAAATAATAACTACATCTAAATGAGTGAAATTATTAATTATTTGATTTTATTTTTCTTATGTACATGGAACTATTACCATCAAGACCTTACATATGATAGTTTAATATATGTGGTAAAACCCAATCTAATTAGGACATATATTTCGTCTAATGAGGAAAATGATATATTAAGGGGGTATCTATAAATTGTCACTATCATTTTTATACAGTTAAAAATAATTCAAAATATCATATCATGGTTTTAATAAATAAAAAATATTTCATATAAAATATCTGTATGAAATAGAAATACAAATTTTTCAATAATTTCCCAGTTAATAAAATAATTATCAAAGTGAACAACATAGGTAAAAATGGTACAAGGTTTAGGAAATAATAAAATAAATCAACAAAAATGTAGACAATTAAATAAATTAATTATTTCAAAATATTTTTAAAAATAAAAGAATCTGGTATTTTAAATGTGATCATTAAACACATTCTTGAGGAAAACAACCCTCAAAAATTAAAAAGCATCCCATACCACTTTGAAACTATTAAATCATAATATAAATGAATTAATAACATTAAATGAAACATATAATATCAATAAAATAAGTTTATTCATGATATAATATGATAAATATATGTATATACACCATATTAATGTGAATTGGTGAATAACAGCAAATAAGTCACAATGAATTGTAAATTAATATGAAATTTCATACCATAACGTTAATTTTTGTTATGTTGTCTTTTATACTATTTTATAGTGTTTTGAAATATGATAATAAGTTATAAAAAACCACAATCATGTTTATAATATCATATATTAATTTATTATAATATTTTATTAATGGTTTTTTAACACTCGTTCATTATTTTATATATTTCAGGTCATAATTTCCTAATTTTCTCAAGTATGTTTTGAAATGTAATTTTTTTACTATTAATTTAATATTTATTTCATAATCTCCATTGTTTAAATATTGAATAAATTTTAATATATATTTATTTTAAATTTATTTATAATGATCCATAATCAATGGCGATAAGAAATTATGTACACCATTCATGGTGATGATAGGTTGTGTGTAACCATGAATGCTACTTCCATTTTTTTGTAACATTTAAAGAATGAAAATAAAATGATAAATATGAATATTATGATTATATTATCATATATATTTAATATATGTATCATTTTTTTATTAATACTTTCCTTAATATGTTCCATGTATAGCGTTAATAAATATCATCGATTTGAAGAGGCAGAAGTCCACACTTTCACAATAGATGTTATCATATTTAAACAAAATATAATGCATATAGGCATGTGTTATAAAATAACTAAAGAAGAATAAATAAATTATAAATATCAAATATATTATATATATGAATATTTTCTATCATAATGACCACCAGTAGAGGCGGTAAAGGAAGAACCAAAAATCACTACTAGAAATTTGACTATTTGTGATGGGTTATTTGCTACGGGATCCCGTTGCAAAAACCCTTTTGCAATAGTCCCCTATTGCAGAAAATGGCATCAAAACTAATATTATTTATGACGGGACCATACAATAAAATATTAGTTGCGGTAGGAAGCAGGCCCAACACAAATAGATGTTTGATTAAATACATTATATATTCGAGAACCTTTGGCGACGAGTCCTTCACAAAAACATTCTTGTGATGACAATGATACCTGTCGTAAAAAACATTTAAAATATATATATATATATATATATATATATATATATATTTTATTTGCGACAGGCCCTCCATCGCAAAAGGCCCTATGGAAAATACATAAAAATTAAAAAAATTAATATTATGAAAATCATAAAAAATATGAAAAATAATAAATTCTCAATATTCGGGATAAATATATAAAAAATCATAAAATAATAATAATAATAATAATAGTAAAATATAAAATATTAAAAAATATAATACTAATAATAAATAATAAAATAATAAAATAAATAAAATAATAAAAAATATATGCAATTTTTGGACCAATATACAAGACAAAAACGTAAAATTGAACATATTAAAACAAATGCTAAATTCAAATACTTTTAACAAAACAAAACTATTACTGGATGGTAGTCTTCTGGAGGAGCTGGAGGAGATGGTGGAAGACACTCCATCGCTAAACATTGAGTCAGACATCACATGTTCTCCATCTTCTCGAGCTGCTTCTACTGCCACCGAAGCTTGTCCTCCTTGTGATGTTGACACATCTCTTCCTACTACTACTAAAAACTCTCTATATGCTCAGTTTGAGCTCGTAACAGCTCCTAATACTGTGAGCCCAAAGATGACGCCTCTCCATGTGATCCTCTCGATCCAGAAGCTGACATCACAACTATAACATAATAAGTCCGAGGAGTCAAATGAGATCTGATACCAACTACTCGGCCCGTCTTGAAGGCATAATGGGTCGCCTGCATCCATGCCACCACATTGAATTGGTGGGCAGTAGCCTGATCAGCCATCTAATCCAGACTCTCAACTTGTGTCTAAGAGGTCGTGGCCTCATATGACTCCTTCAGTTTCAATTTGAAATTAAAATAATGAAAATATTATATGCAATTAATTTACAAACTGAAAAATAAATAATACTAACCACAATATGATGATGGAGATCACCTGTAATCTCTCTAGTGATAGGATCACTGTATATCCTCTGATAAACATCGTACTCCATAATATTGTAAAGCATTAATTCCTATATGAATATAAAATAACCTGTTTATATTTAATGGTATATAAAATATTTAAAAAAGATACTACTAGATTCTCTCTAAGCGTACAAAATGTATGAATACCATCTCGATGTGTCACATCATGTCTCCCCCGGTTTTGTTACGCCAATTAAGATCACCTCTGAAATATACTACTCAAAGAGTGTGAACATAATCCATCCTACACATGAGATGAAATGTAATTTTCTCAGTGGGATCTACAAGACTCATCAAATACTATCGCTCCTACTTTCTTAATGGTTGTTCTTCTCAAATTGTTCAAAAACTAACAGAAACACTCATGCATAGCAGCTCCCATGCCTCGTGGATAGCACCACCAATGTTATCATCGATGGGATACCATAAACCCTACAAATAATTTATAATATCATGTATTTAATTAAATAAATTTATAAATATATATTATTTAATTTCTTAACATCCAATGAGTGATCATTTTAAGCTGCACATCAAAAAGAAATTTGTTCCAATGTGATCTGTGGTTGAGAAAAATAATTGTGCAAGATAGTGTTCGCCTATCCAACAAATCTATGTGAAAAACTGTGAAAAACGAACAAATAATAAAACAATTAATATATAAATAAATTAATGAAATCTAACTAAAATACACAGGTTATCATAACTCAGCATTCGTGGATCGAAATCATGATGTGGACGTCACTCGGGGATTGGGTCAGAAATCATAAGTCACGCAAGACAGCACCCCCTTTGCGTACCCCCGGAACCGCCAGTAGCCTAAGGGTCAGATGTTCCCAAATCCTCTTCATCCAATGGTAGCTCAGCCTCTTCCAACTCACAAAGTATATCAGGGTCCATCTGAAACACAAAATCATTTTGGTTTGAAAATAGTCAAAAACAACTGTTACATATTGATATATATTAGTTATGATTATAACCAGCATTTAGCTGTGTTAATGTTCACCTTCATCATCATATTCATATCTGACGATGTCAATGTTCCTATATTCATCGTCGGCATCATCAATATCTTTATGAGTTAGGGTTTCATCATCTCTTTCAATTTCAAATTAACTTGTAACATCATTAACATCATCATCACTATCAACCCTTAATTGTGGTTTATGAGTAGTCACTTGAAAAATTTCAAATCCTTGTACTTCATAAGAACACCATTTAGTTTAAGTAAACTGACTTTCTAGAGATTTCATTTTTATTATGCTCCACCAATCACTCAGGTCTCTTGATGTAGTACAATACATTGGATAATATATTTTATGTTCCTGTTGATCCAGTAAAAAATGGTTCATTTACTTCAAGATGACTTTTAACTTTTGTATCGACGATTCCATGAATCAGATGAACACGTAACACTCTCTTCGTATCTAACTACCGACATTTAAACATTATTATCTAATTTTTTCTTAGATAACATAGTTCAATAATTTAATCCAGTATGCCATAAAAAGTCTACCTCAGTTTATCTACGATGAAATCCTCTCAAGAAAACTCCAAATTTTCATGGTTTTTTTATTCCCCATATGAACATGTTTAAAATCGAAAATCATTCACCACATTTGCATTGCATGATTTAAATATTTTTGATGGTGGGTTACTCAATATACAAAGTCGCTTATCATTTTTATCAGCATGTTGAGAGACCTAAACATTTTTAAAATAATTATAAATATAAAAAATAATAAACTGAATTGATATGTTAAATCATCAATAATTTATGTTATCAGTTTTTAAACCATTGAGAAAATGTTTTCTATCAGCATTCTTCAAGATCAACTACTGTGATTTTTCGAAGCTTTTTCTTGATATAATTATCATATAATGTACAAATAAATTTTTTTTAGTTCTTTTAACATAAATTATAGAATAATTTATAGAAGCACTCACAGTGAAAATGGGGTCATTTCTTCCCAGTTGAGCAGAACATAGGTATGAGCTCTGTGATGTTAATCATCTGAAATCCATCATCCATGAACTCCACCAAATCCATGCTCTGGCTGATTAAAAAATAATAGTTGATTTTTCATTTCATCATCATCATTATATTCATTCCATCCTAGGAGGTTGTGTTTTGAGGGATATTTAGATTCAAAATAATGAGAGCAGAAAAAAGAAATTTCTTCCTGTAAATAATCTTCAGCAATTGATCCTTCAACTGATGCTTTGTTAAGTAATACTTTCTTCATTTTATGTGTGAATCTATTGAATGTGTATATCCATTGATACTGTATAAAACCTCAATATTTAGATTCATGTGGAAAATGTAACATCAGGTGTTTCATTGATTCAAAGAAAGCTGGTAGAAATATTTTTTCCAGTAAACATATAATGACAACAACGTCTTCTCCCAGTTTACATAGTGAATCATAATCTATTTTCTCTACACAAATGTCTCCAAATAATATTATATGTCTATTATGGAATCCCATATCATAGAATCAACAAACATAGGAATCCAATGGGCATAAGTCTTTCAATTATAACATGAAAATCATGAAATTTTAATCTGGTAATATGACCATTATTTACACATCTACCCAAATTGGAAGAATAACCATCTGGTAGTCTCAAATCTGCAATCCACTGACAGAATAATAAGTGATTCTCTTTGGATAGTGTATAAGATGATTCTGGACTCATTAACCATTATGATCTAACATATTGAAATAGTTCATGTTTTGGTCATCTGCAAATTTGGGAAAGATCTAATCATGCCTTTACATTATCTTTGGTCTTACCTAGTGTATCCAAAACAGTATGAAATAAATTATCCAAATATTTCTTCTCAATATGCATGTCATCCATCATGTGGTGGACCAAAAAATTAAACCAATATGGAATATCCCAAAAAATGATTTATTTTATCCAATTATGATCTTTCCCGAAGCCATGAAGTTTTTGTTGGTTTACTGTTGACCCAAATGTGATGGGAGGTAATGAAAGTACAACTAAAATTAACTTTGTACCTCAGATAATTTTTGGAGGTTCGTCCCATTTAATTTTGCCTTTTCTGATATGATATTTTTTCTACCAAAAAGTATGATCAGTTGCAAGAAATATGCGATGACAGTAAAAATAGTATGATTTTTCCATTGACTAGCATAAAAGATTTGTTTTCTTTCACAAATTAAGGACTTGATTTTGGGACATGTGTACTCTAGCAAGATAATGTGCTATATACCGGAAAGTTACTAATCGTCCATATCAATGCAGATTTTAATATGAAATTTAATTTCATAGCAACATCATATTTACTATCACCATTACTCTATAATGAATTTAACTCATGAATCAATGGTTTCATATAGACATCAATAATCTCTTTCGAATGACCTGGAATTAATAAGGTAAAAAAGTTATAGGGATCCTTCATCAACATCCAATGAGATAAATTATACAGTCATAAAGATATGCCAACATGAATACTGACTATTGTATGATCCTAATTAATAGAAACCATTAGTAAAAAGACATAATCGTAAATTTCGGGCTTCTAATGGAAAAGAGAGATGCAGTCGGTCAAAATAATTCCCTGAATCACCATCAGATGGATGATTCATGCTATTATTGGTGAAATTTTGGTTTTGTGTCATGACATCATTGATGATGTGTTCTGAGACATAAAAAAACGTTGCAACCTGGGTTTAAGGTGGAAATATATCAACTGTTTTATAAGAATCGATCTAGAAATCCCCGGTTGAGATTATTTATACCTCAATTGTCCACATGTGGGACAAAAATCCAATGACTCATTTTCAACAGAATATATGATGCAATCATTTTCACATGTATGAATCATCCAATAAAAAAGGCTCAAATTACAAACCAACCTCTTGCTCTCATAGTAATTTACATGCAACACATTTTGTTTTCAGGTAACAGCGTTTTAACTGAAGAAAATATTTCATCAAAACAGTTGTTTGACATTGCATTATATGATTTAATTTCCATAAATTTTGAAAATGATTCCAATTTTCTTAGCTTCAAACTAAGATATAATGCATCCTCATACAACCTCAACAACTCATAAAGGTCAAATGGTTCCCATGCGGGACTTAAATCAATAACATCCTGAGTTTCTCTTTGCTGAACAAATGGACCTGCAACATCATGTACTAAATCTTTAAACTATGAGGGATTTGAAATCAAGATATTTGTATCTTCTTGGGAACTACGTTCACCATGTTGATAATAAAAAAATAATCTGGTTGAATACCAAATCTCATAAGATGTCCCCAAACCTTGTAAAATGTGTCAAATGTTTTCAGAGCACAATTTTTACAAGTACACATAATTGAGCCTTCTGAAAAATTCAGTTTTAGATGATGGAAATGATAAGAATTCTTCAATGCCCCCAATATATACATGATTTAAACCAGAACCATTTGAATTTCATTTTTGATTTATCCAAGTGCGATCATCATATAATAACTGTTGTCCACTTCTTTGTGCCATATTTTCTACAAAATATAATATCTTTACTGTTTCTGATAAGTTTGAAATTAGATAAACACTATCTGAAAAAAAAGATAAATAATTACAACAACTTCTTAATAATTACCAACAATAAAGGGTGACACAATTTCCCATTGATTGATGACTACTTTTTTGTCTGGAAGCTCATTCTCTTGAAACATTCTCACATTGACATCCCAACGAAGAATCTACTCTGATGTACACTTATTCATTCTTAAGAAAATGGGAATTCATAAGCATATATCCAAGGAGATTCTACTTTGTGATTTTAGCATGAAAATATGTATGTAAAAGAGCTGTCAGACAAAATAGCCCCATTTCATCGA
This sequence comes from Viscum album, assembly GCA_963277665.1. Lineage (NCBI taxonomy): Eukaryota > Viridiplantae > Streptophyta > Magnoliopsida > Santalales > Viscaceae > Viscum > Viscum album. Next base: position 562,135,533 of record OY728158.1, read on the forward strand.
TGAGTCATCTTCTTGCAATTGTCACCAGCTGAAAACATTACGAAAAATATGGTCTAACAAATGCATATTCAAACTTGTGAAAACATGATTGGATATGCATGCGTAGAAGCATACATTGTATATTGTTTTGAGTCGGTGAGAGTTCAATGAAGAAGATTCATCAAGCTAAAGGAGTGCAGTCAATCCACTAAAAATTGTCCCATTTTATTACAATTTATTACAATTTATTTTATTTCTATTTACTTCTAATTATTGCTAACTATTTCTAATTATTACTAATTAATTCTAATTATTTCCAATTATTGCTAATTATTACTATTTATTGCAATTTATTAGTATTTATTAGTATTTATTAGTATTTATTACTATTTTTGAGTCTTTATTAGTATTTATTACTATTTATTTGTATATAATAATATTTATTACTATTTATTAGTGATTATTACTATTTATTAGTATTTAATACTAATTATTAGTATTTATTTGTTTTTATTTGTATTTATTAGTATTAATTCCTATTAATTTCTATTTATTATTATATATTCCTATTTATTCTTATTTATTCCTATTTATTACTATCTATTACTATTTATTTCTAATTATTACTATTTGTTACTAATTATTACTAATTATTACTAATTATTATTAATTATTACTAATTATTACTAATTATTAATAATTAGTATAATTATTACAAATTATTACTAGTTACTTCTAATTATTACTAATTATTACTAATTATTAATATTTATTTTAATTTATAAGTATTTTTTACTATTTTTTACTATTTATTAATATTATCACAAATTATTAGTATTTATTTATTTTTATTAGTATGTATTTTTAATTATTACTATTTACTATTATTTATAACTATTTATTTTTATTTATTAATATTTATTAGTGTTTATTTCGATTTATTAATATTTATTACTATTTATTAGAATTTATTAATATTTATTAGTTGTTATTAGTATTTATTAGTATTTATTACTATTTATTGGTATTTGTTACTATTTATTCCTATTTATTATTATTTATTATGATTTATTAGTATTTATTACTATTTATTAGAATATATTACTAATTATTAGTATATATTACTATTAATTACTTTCTATTGCTGTTTATTTGTATTTATTAGTACTTATTTTTTTATTAGTACTTTTTTCTATTTATTAGTATTTATATCTATTAATTACTATTAATTACTATTTATTAATATTTATTACTATTTATTAATATTTATTTCTATTTATTGATAATTATTACTATTTATTGCTAATTATTACTAATTATTACTAATTATTACTTTTTATTACTATTTATTACTATTTATTTCTATTAGTAATATTATTACTAATTATTAGTATTTATTACTAATTATTAGTATTTATTTCTATTTATTAGTATTTATTTCTAATTATTACTATTTAATACTATTTATAACTATTTATAACTATTTATTTTTATTTATTACTTTTTATTTTTATTTATTACTATTTATTAGAATTTATTTCTATTTACTAGTATTTTTAATATTTATTGTTATTTATTATTATTTATGTCTATTTGTTAGTATTTATTACTATTTATTTCTACTTATTACTTTTGATTAGTATTTCTTAGTATTTATTACTATTTATTAGTATTTATTTATATTAATTAGTTTGTATTACTATTTTTAGTATTTATTAATATTTATTACTATTTATCAGCATTTATAACTATTTATTTGTATTTATTTCTATTTATTTCTATTTATTACTATTTATTACTATTTATGACTATTTATTAATAATTATTACTATTTATTACTACTTATTAGTTTTTTTTCTATTTATTACTATATATTAGTATATATTAGTATTTATTACTATGTATCAGTATTTATTACTATTTTTAGTGTTCATAACTATTTATTAGTATTTATTGCTATTTATTACTATTTATTACTATTTATAAGTATTTATTACTATTTAAATGTGATTATAACTATTTATTAATATTTATTACTATTTATTAGTTTTTTTCAATTTATTAGTATTTACATCTATTTATTAATATTTATTAATATTTATTTTTATTTCTTAGTTTTTATTACTATTTGTTGGTAATTATTAGTAATTATTAGTATTTATTACAATTTATTGTTATTTAAGAATATTTATTAGTAATCATTAAAAATTATTACTATTTATTAATAATTATTACTATTTATTTGTATTTATTACTAGTTATTAATATTTATTATTATTAATTAGTGTTTTTATTACTAATTATTAGTATTTATTAATATTTATTAGTATTTAATACTATTTATTAGTATTTATTAGTATTAATTATTATTTACAAGTATTTCTTACTAATTATAAAAAATTAATACTATTTGTTACTAATTATTAGTATTTATTGCTATTTTTTATAATTATTACTAATTAGTATTAATTAATATTAACTACTAAAAAATATAGCCACAAATTAGTAATTACCGCTAATTATTTATATCCATTACTAATTATCGTTAATATTGAATAATTATTAGTAATTACATAGAATTAATTCTATTAATTAAATTTTATTATTACAGACTAATACTCATGACAAAACAATTTAAATGTATCTTAATTACAACAAATCATCAATAATTAAAATTAATATAAAGAAAGGAAATAAATAATCAATTAAATAAAAAATAGATACCTATAAACTTCATCACTTATAATTGTAGGTGACTTCACAACTTCGTCGTAAACAAATTAACTGTAAAGAAATCTCCCTCTAAAATTGGAGTTTACATAAGTAGAGGAGCAAGAAATTCAGACAGAGAGAAGAACAAACAGAGGGGGGTATATATAGGTTAGATTAGTTGCAACAGAACTTTTTGCGACAGGATTCCCATTGCAAAAGGTTGTTTTTTGCGACGGGGCCCATCACAAATACATTCGGCTACATTATTTAACTTCAATGTTGAAATGGTTATTTGCGAAGGGACCCATTGCAAAATGTGACATGCCGATACCGTTTTTGCGACGAACCAACATATCATCGCAAATATGTTTTTACCGTTACCTGTTATTTTCTATGGGACTCATCGCAAATAACCTTCGGGGGTCGAAACATTTGTGATGGGGGATCCTATTTCAATCGCAAATAATTGACTATTCGGACAGGATGGTCAACCCATCACAAATAATGGTTTTTCCCGTTGTGAATCATCGTTTCATGAGGTGGTAGTTCACCATTCACATAAATAGTATGTTCATTACCCAATAGATGAGAGTGTGTAAGTGTATGTATAAACCTTATAATTAAAAAAATATTATTGTTGTGATATTTTTTTAAATAATCGTTTATTAAGAAGAGTTTAGGGGTTGAAAATGGAAATAAAACTAATGAGCTTGAGAAAAGGTGTTACATCTTTTTCGGGTAACTCCATTAGGTTTTCCCCAATGGGCTTACATGGGTGGATTTTTTTTCTCAATTAGAGGCTTCTAGTATTGGAGTAGGTATTATTAGGATCTATTTTTTCAGATCATAGTCGAGCCATATTGGCTTTAGAGGTGTGAGGAAATGGGGGGAGAGGAATCTGTTTTTGTAGTGGATCAGGGGTGAAACTCCTGTAAATTTAGGGAAATGGAATTCCACCTATGTTTTTTCCACTGAAATTGTATCCAATAATATAAAAAGGTAACTAAAAGGGATTATAGGGTCGAAATATATTCATAAAATTGATATTTGATAAGTTTCTATTTTACATGGGTCCTTAAGAATGAGGATTAGTAATTTATTAAGCTTAATTTCACCTTAATAGTTGTAATTAATTTTAGTTACTTTCACTAATATTTCTGGTCAAATTTATTTTCAACTTTATAGACATTATAAATTATTATTATTCCTAATATATAATCTATTTTTTCAAATTCCTATAACTTTAGTAAAAGAAATTAATATTAAATTAATCCCATACATGGGACAATAATACGAGTTTTTAATGTAAAAATAACCCAATATGTGCTAGGTTTTTGTATTAAATTTCAATGTGAAATTGATTATAATGACCTAAATTAGAAAATTTTATAAAACAATTATATAATTAATCATTAAATATGATTTGAAATGTAATTTATCATTTTAAATAGTTTAGACAAAAAATTAGTTTGGAATTAAATTTGAATATTTTCACTATTCATTAAAAATGATACATTAAAGAAAAATACCAAAAAATCACCCAAAGCTAATTATTATGTTATCATTCAAAGATGAAGTTCATTTTTACTTATTTAGTATATAAAATCACAAAATTCAGGATTTAAAATTGGTTCTCTATTAAACGGTGGTAAAAATACCTTTACAAAAATATTAGTTTTATGCATAAAATTGGGTTATTTTTTATCTTATTCATATCATATCTATTAGACGTATATCAAAAATATTTTATTGAATATATAATATATATATTTAATTAAAATAATCCATTAATATCAAGTAATTTAATTTATTATATTAAAACACATTTGATTGCATAAAATTAGGTTTTTATGAAAGACATTTACTATATATTCATTTGGTTCTATTATTCATTTGAAATAAATTTGTAACTAAGGATTTGATTATATATTTTGTTATACAATATATTTTCCTAATCAAGTTAATAATATTCATCACTTTTTATTTAATGTCTTTGTAGGGTCTTATTATAATAAAAAATAATATTTTAATAATATATTGTTGTTCATTGAAAACATGGTCTTACATATAATAGAAGATAACATATATTTTACATTTATTTAAAATATTAATTATATTGAATGTATCAATATATTACATTCCCTTATGTTCTTTGTGTTGTGTGTTATACATGATATCAAATACAATGTGCATTATTTAGAGTATCATAGTGTTACATTCTCCCCGCCTTAATTTTATTATGTCCTCAGTATTTAAACATTCCCATCATATCCATGGGACTGATATTTGAAAACATTTTTGTTAAAAAACCAAAATCATAAATATTTGTAATAAAATAACTTCATAATAAATGAGAAATGAATTTACAATGGTCATGTACCAAGGTTCTCTAGTAGATAATAATATTTCGGAAACCGATACATGGATACAGGAGAAAAAATATAACAATCATGTTCTGGTGGAGAGTGTCGGAGAACATGTTCAGATGAAAGTGGTCGACCTAAAAACCATAACCCATAGATGTGAATAATGATTGTTGATATCATCAAAAATTATTATAATTGGACTAATTTATTTCTCAAACCCCCTTTTTTAATAGTCGAGGAATTATTTCACTATATAAAAATATAAGTAAATATTTGATTCTATATACACAATATTTTTATTTGATTACACCTTGAACTATTTGTACTTCATCTCATAGAACATGATGCATGCTATAGTAAAGTAATAAATTATCCTCTAAAATCTCATTCAACGATCAATTATTTTTTTAAATTCTTATCTTTTCTGAAATATTATGATCCAACACATTGGAAGTAAGGTCACTGAATTCACAAAATTAACTTATTATTAGCCTTAAATCATCATGAGGTAACTATTTAATCATCACATACCTAATATGTGAACACATTCATCATTAATTATCTTATAATATATATGTAACTTTAATTATGAGAATAATTTTCCTGGAACATTCATTCTTCCTAATTCTATAAGTAAAAGTCATGTTATTTGATATAATCCATAAATTCAAAAGTGTTTTAATCTTCGTCAATGAGAGCATGAACTACATTTTAAATAAATAGTTACTCAGTTAAAAGGAATTATTCCCATATCCAAATCAATCCTTTATTTATCCATTCATCCATGTCTTAAAATTACGAACATATTAATGAATATCTTTCCATCAACCATGATATTTCCGAAAAAGTGTATCTTTTTTGTGTATCTTTTCTCTGTACCATTAAGCATATGATCAAAAATCCATAACAAAAGAAGAACTACCATACAATCCTAATATATTTCATAAATCATATGATGGTATAATCATAAATAAAATACTTTTATTATATAATTCATAGATAAAATTATATATTTATATTAATCATTCTACATCCATTGTGTTAATAGAAAATTCTAGACCTTGACCCCTTATCTTATTCTGAGGAAGATTCTCATTATTATTGGGGATTTTTTTGTGTTATTCCCCATCTCCCTGTAGTTTCAGAAATGAATATCAGCATTCTAATTCTTACAATTTTATTCTTTTTCCAAGTTATCTTCATCCACGTGCTTATAGCATACCCCAAACCCTATAATGTATTTACCTGGGTGATTATTTCCATAGTCATCACAAGTGGGAAAATCTTTTTTTCTCATATTAAATCTATCAATCACTATCTCTTCCTTTCTATTCTTCTCATTCATCACTTTGTATCCATAGGACATGAATAATTCTTTCGTTGTCTAGATTGAACATAAAATTATAACTTTTTATAATGAAATTTTTTGGGAGGTCAATCCCATTGGGAGGCTTGTTAAAAAAACCTAGAAGAAGTGGTCAATCTTGTTATTAATGCTATTTATATAATATTTAGCATACCTCGATATCCTTGTAATTGCATCTTCATAATCTTTAACACAATTTTCTTCCATATTACTTAAGCTAAGGAACTTCCTCTTCATCACAATTTTTTGATCATGAGGGATCTATTTATTGAAGAATTTCTCTTTAAAATTTCATTATTCCACGAGTTCAATATATTATTCCTCTATTGTATTTTGGATTAGATACCACCACTAATAAGAATCACCTTGGAGATAATAGACCACAATTGAAACATTTTCCATTTCATTGCATTCTATGTCCATAAATATCATCTTCAGATAATCAACACATTTATTATGTATAATTGGATAAGTAGCCTCACTAAACTATGCATCATTTTTCCATATAAAGATATCAATAATATGATATTATCTCTATATAATAGGTTTCTCCATTAGGGAATGATTATTTCCCATAACATGGTTTATATTCCGCAATGAATCTATAAAATGAAAAGTTTTATTACTAGTTACATGTACTTTCTTAGTAGGTAAACCTCTACATTATCTAAGAGTATTGATATCATTATTAATTCAAGGTGAAATTTCTAAAAAATGGAATATAATTAATTATCTCAATAATTTATGAAATTTTTATAACTCTTAATATCATATAGCGGATAACATAAATTTCTGCATCGTAAATCATAAAAATAAAAACTTCGGTTACTTTTGGGAAATCATTACTTTCAAATCCTTCATAATGGTAGATGAATAAAATGTGAACAATCCTAAGAATATCCCCAAGAAGTGTCATACCATATAAATATTAAGGCCCATTTTCATGTATCACTACACGTAGATTCATGGATGAAACACAATTTTAGAGTTGTTACTCATATTTATATCAGTTTCCGAACAATATTACCTTATAATATGCAGACATGGATGGATTTCTAGGAATACCCACATTATTAACACTATACCAATATTATTGGATGTTATTATATACTTATCCCCAATGTATTTATTAGATTAATATTCCTTAATCATTTATTTATAAATCTTGTATCCATGTGTGCAACTATACATTCATTAATACCAACTGTAATGCCCAGAACCCAGTATCCCAATGTCAGTGCATTGTTTTATTACATTGTCATGATTATAATGGATCAAATCGAAAAGTAAAAATCAGTTCCTAAGTTTTGGAAATTCATATTAAATATATGATAACCATAATACATTGGTAAAGAGTAAATACAAACATGATACATAATAAAAATAATTAAAAAACATCTGTGAATGTTTATTTAATGGATACCTCTTCATAAACATGATAAAGGAAACATACCAATGGTGAGATAAAATGATCAATAATTGAATATAAATAAGAATAAATAATGAATAAATGAGAATAAATAAGCGTGTAATGGAATATAACTGACAACATATTCCATTCAAATAACTATATATGGCAGTATTATTGTAGCAAGGTAAGAAACTGAAAATACATTACATTTAATCAAATAACTAAAAATAAAATGCATCCAATGATATATAAATGAAAAATATATTTTATAAATAATAACTTAATATAAATTAGTTAAATTATTAATTATTAGATATCATGTTTACTTGGTACATGGAATCACTACCGTCAACACTGTTCACAAGATAGTTTAGGATATTTTCTAAAAACCCAACTAATTTTGCCAACTATTTCATCTCATGACCCCACCAACGCATTAATGGGTTATCTATAACTGAGACCCAACTATGTAATACCTATAAAAATCATTCTTAATATTTAATAATGGTTTTAGTAAATAAACAAAATCCCTTTTAAAATATCTGTATTGATTAAATTATATTGTTTTGTCAAAAATACCCAAGTTATTCAAAAAACTATCAATGTTAACACTATATATAGTAAATCTATATGTTTTTGAAAATAATAATATAAATATAAAAATAATGTGGATATTGAAATAATGTTATTATTTCATGATTTTTTAACAATTAAAATAATATGATATTTTAAAGGAGATCCTTAAACACATTCTTGAAGAAAATAATCTTTAAACAATCCCAAGTGTCATATACAACATTGAAACATTTAAATACTGATATTAATGAATTAATAACCCTAATTGAAACATATAATATCATGAAAATTAATGGAATCATTATTTAACATGAAAAGGGATGTATATACACCATATAAATGTGGAGTGGTTCATAACAATAAACACTACTAGAAATATAGACAATACCAACAGGTCAAAAATGATGGTATAGGCTTGAAAACCGTTGGTATAAGATATAACAATGGTTTCCCAAGTGGTAGGGAAGTAAGGTGTTGGGAAATCCCTTTACCAACGGTTTAAGGAAAACCGTTGGCAAATGGTGGTGGAAGTTTTAATTTCCCAACGGTTCCTCTAAACCATTGGCAAATGGATTTACCAACGGTTTAAAACCGTTGGGAAACACATATTTTTGGTCTTATACCAATGGATTAAAACCATTGGTATAGTTTTTTACCAATGGTTTAGATAAACCGTTGGTATATATTAATATTCTTTTTACCAACGGTTTAGATAAACAGTTGGTATATATTCAAATATGCTCAAAGTATACCAACAGATCTAAACCGTTGGTATTTGGTATTTTCACAAAAAACTAGTAGCCTGCATATAGCTATCTCCCCTTGATACACCTACATAAAAAATATCACAAATAACATCTAGAAATAGACATCAAACACCACAAAAAACATTAGAAATATCACAAAAAACACATAAAAACATTACTCTTCCAACCATTCCATAGTAGCATCCCCGGTCACAGGGATACTCATGAGACATGATATACTTAGCATTTCATTAAAACATTTACAAATAATATATCATGTCCCATGAATACATAAGATCGCAAGGCTCCGGATTCTGGGAAACCAGCTGCTCTGATAAACTTCATCAGTACATCCCATGCCTGAAATTTTTTAAACAAAAACGTAGGGTGAGATAATATGCCTAGTAAGGGGTTTTAAAAAAGTTTTTCAGAAAAATCTTTCTCAAAGTAGTCCTTTTAAAGATAATAAAACACTTTGCTAAAAACGAAACATTTTCTTTTCATGAAACCACCATTTTATAAAAAACCACTTGCACAGAGAAGTACGTACTTGAAATAAGTTTTAAAATAAACATGATCAGAGAGCGCAACATAAGAAGAATAAACAATGCATAATAATCAAACAAGGCTACTTAAATTCTAAAAATAATTCTGTGACTAAGCAGGGAAGACATTCATAACATGGTTCATGAGAAACAATACAGTTTATCTAGCAGTTCACCACATGAAAAACAGTTCTTGACATAAAAACTACATTCTTATAGTCATGGGAGTTTTCAACTAGGGGTTATCCTATTAGTTGAACTAACCCCTAGTTAATCAATTATCATTACATGCAGAGGGAATGTATAATACTGGACATTGTCAAGACCTCACGTCATGACCTTAAAACATATCTTTAGTACAAGTCAAGGCCAAACGCCAATCCCGTTTCCCATAGTAGCACAAGCCAAGGCTAACCGCCAAGACCGTCACACATGATAGCACAAACCAAGGCTATTCGCCAAGACCGTCACACATAACATCTCATGAGACTCTTTCTTTACGCAATGCATTGGTGCGCTGTATAATTCCGGGCGCACCCGTCCATAAACATTTAAGTCCTATACATCCCTCACATATCTTGACATGGTCATTCATTCATTGGGTTCCATTCACACATGCATTGTCAAAACCCCATTTTCATACATATTCACAATTTGAAGAAGAACATATCACAAAAGTAAGCTGAACCAGACCTGGAATCGGCTTAAACATAATTAAAAACAGCAAACTCTTACACATGAAATAATAACTTGAACACTTAAGATAATGGTTCACCAGGTAAAATTTCATCATTTCTAATTAAGATCCACTTTCAGTCTTAGTGCTATTTTCAAGACATTTCTTTTGGAGCCATACCATACTAGCAATTGAAATCATTAAATAAAACAAGAGGCATAACTTTTCAGAATTCTAGGAATGGATGAGAGTCAAAACAATTACCAAACTATGTTATCTGTATTTATATTTTAGATAAAATTAGTGTCCATCATTCCACAATTATGTTCATAAGTAAATACATGAAGTCGTGTATTGTGTATATGTGTCTCAGTGGTTTAGTTAATTAAATAAAACTCAATTCATACATTACCTGTTTCACAAGCTTCAGACTAGAATTGTTTTAATCATACTTATATTTATATATTTGTGCATGAGGGGTTTAATAGGTCTTATGTATATGTTTACATATATCCTCATGAAGTATAAGACCGTAATTCCTTGTTGATCCGTTAACGAACAACCCGAGGGAACACCCTTACCCCGAATTGATCCTTTACACTGGAAGGGGAACAACATTCAGTGATTTCATGGCCTTTCATGAGTGTAAAAACAAAGTTTATGTATACATAAAATGATAGATATAAATATATATATAACATATATATATGTATACCGAATTGCAAAAACACACAAATTATACTTGATCTCCCACCTTTATATTTCAGAACCTATATGTAGTAGAGGGGTTCTCCATGACATTCGGGTGTGTATACACATGGTGCGTACATACACATGGTTATATATATAGACATATAAACCGATGTATATATATATCCGTGAAACACAATAGTTGATAAAAGGGTTTGCATATTGAGATTTAAGTAATGAAAATAACCCCTTACATGTATTTCATACATTAAGAACATCATTTCATAAACAAATTATCATCAATTGAAAATCATAAAAAACGAAAAGGTTTGTTTCACATATACTTATATAAGTATATATATATATATATATAGTTTAAACAAACAAAAAACAAGATTAACCCTTACCTCTGCTTGGAGAGGAGAAGGAGAACGACACAGCTAACGAGGTCCAGAAGCCGGAGAGATCAAGGGAGCCGGGTGCCAACGTTTAGCTTCGGTGCAACAGGGGTTTTTAAAAAAAAGACGAAATAAAAAAAAGGAACTCTGCAACCGGGGAGACGTCGAGGGAACCGAGGCTTGGTCTTAAGAGGCGGTGCCAACCTGTTGACAAGAGGTAACCGCTGTCGGCTTTGGCAGAGGAAAAAAGGCACCCTAAACCCTACTGGTCCGACGGCGTGCGCGATGAAGAAGGAGAAGCTGCGGGGAGAGAGAAAAACGTGAAATCGATGGATGGCCCAGATTGAAAGGGAGGCTGGATCGGACGGTCTGGGTTCACTGCGACGTTTAGAAACACGCGGTTCAGCCGGTTCTCTCTCTTTTTTTAAATTTGTTTTATTAATATTTTCATTAGTTTATTAAATCATTGTTTTTATTAAAAAAAATTCAATTATCAAGCTGACTTTTATTATCTTAATAAAAATCAGTGATCAATAAAAATTATGTATTGATTTAATCAAAATATGTTATTATATAAACATAATTGTATATATATATTCTATTTTTATAATACCAATAATTTTTATTGACCTTATTATATTAAGTATATTATTTTTAAACCATAATTATCGATCTTTTATTATTATATTTGAAAAACAAAACCAGAGGTTCATTTAATCGATTAAATAAAATATTGGTTTATTCAACATACAAATTTTTATTTATTTATTTATTTATTTATTTTTCCTTTTCTTAATTACATAATAATTATCTTAATTTATAATTTGATGAAAACATTCGGATACACTCTTTTAAGAAGAGAAAACGAAATTGGTTGCTTAAAAGTATTTGTGTAAACATAAAGATGCGAAATTTGTAAATAAAACCATAATTTGACAAGGTTTCCAAAATAGTTAACAAAGGTAAAATTATAAAAGAAATAATATATCTAATTTGATGAAACATATATAACTCATAAAAAAAACCATCAGGTTTAATATAATTAGAAAATAACAGTTTAATTGTTCAAATTAATATGTATAATGGAAGAAAAACAACAATATTAATTTTTTCCTGTTTTGAAACATAAAATAAAATTCTAATTTTGGGAAAACAAGAGGTAAATTAACGAAATTAACATTGATGTCATTTTGAAACAAAATACATAATTAATTTTCCGAACCTTCCAGGGGTAAGCCATCCTATTTCCAACAGTCAAAAACAAAACATAGAGGATAGGAAGAACCAATGGTCAAAATAAAACATTGGATTCTTGTGGAAATCAACGGTCGAATTTATTGCCGTTTGAGGTTCAACGGTCAGATTAGAGTGCTTATTAAAAGGGTCTGGCCTCGGGGTGTTCCTCACTCCAGGTGACTGAAGGGAAAAAAAAGAAGAAAGATGGTTTGTGTGATCCCCTTGGTGCTAAGCACGGTTGCAGTGGCTTCGGCCATCCTCATGTTTATTATGATGGATGCCCGAAACCCCTACCGCATTCTCGGGCTCTTAGTAGTTTTAAGTAGTCTCCCCATTATTGTAATCGGTTTCTTTGTTGGGATTTTGGGTTCATTTACCCTTTTGTTTGGTCAGTGGAGTTTGTAGCTGAAGTGTTACTCATTTGAATAAATGAAAATTTTCATTTATTTGATGCATTTTGTTTTTGATTGTTGGTTCACTTGAAAAAAAACAAAACATGGTTTCTCGGGTCGTTACATTACTTCCCCCTTCAAAGAATTGGGCCCTCGCAATTCTATCATAAAAAAAAAGAAAAAATGAAAACCCCATACATACAACTCTACCGAAACAGCGGATCTGGATAGGTTAACAGGATACCAAAGTTGGCACACAGCTCTTTCGTTTCCCTAGTCCAGATGCACCTCGAACAGTGCTCCTTAAACTCCTGTTCGTGTGTACTGCACACAAGCTTCCAAAGGGAGGCTCGTGCGATGCAAAGCTCGGAAATGTCCGAGTAGATGAATTCCCTGATAACTCTTCTGGCCACATCATGCTCGAGGTAGTCAAGAGGAATGATGCGGTTGAGGAGACTGGAGTTCAAGACTTGGAACATGTAGGCTGCACTAAGCTGGCCATCCTGGGTGGCCACGAGGAAACACGCTCTGGCAGAAAAGTTCTGTGCCAGAGTAAAACACTAGAACAGGCCCTCAAAGTACATTACCCTTCGCCTATAGCAGGGGAGTTGAGCAGCGGCGATGAGGTGAAAGACGCGATCGTCCTCTTGACATAGACAAAGGATCTATGGACCGTTTGCTAGATTGAGCAAATGCTGGCAGGACCCTCGCAGGTGGAGAAAGGATGGATAATCCATCATGCATGCCCTGATCAAGATGACTTGTACTAGCTCATCGGGTAGGGATGATAAGTTCGTTTGACCAGCCATCTGAAAAAAAACATCGAAGGGAAAAACTTAACAACATTGTTAAGGTGGAGACATGAAAGGAAATAAGAGACCTCCATTTATGAAAATGTTTACACGGTAAAGTCTGAGTTTTCAAGACGTACGCCACAAAGAGTGGAAAAACTTCCTAACTCTTCAAACCACACACAGGATGAACAGACAGGACTAAACTCATGGGAACATTTATAACGCCTCCTAAGTTTAGTGTGGGGGGTATGGACTTGGGAAACACCGGTGTACACTTCTTGCCTAAGAGACACACGTGTGGACTCATTTTCCAACCCTCTAAAGTCCATTAATTGGCCCCAGAAGCCGTAGTAAAAAATTTGGCACAGGTAAGCCGCTCGGAGGTCTCCGACAACATCATCTTTTTGAAAAGGGTTATCAAGCATTGTGCCAATTTTCTCGCTAGTTGTAAACACTCAGAAAAGCCCTTCGGGATACCTTCCCCAATGTACATAAGAGGGACATTGGGTCATCATCATTAGGAGATAATCCATCCCCAATCCCCGGTGAAGACTAAGCACCCGAGGTGAGTTTGATACATCATACAGGTGCTTACACGTGATGAATATTTGGGCATAAGTCGGAATGTTCTCACGGCTAGCTAAAGATACAATGTTCTCTAGAGCCTCAGTGGGAAGTGACAAAGGTTGGTAGGTACATTTTCATCTGCCATCTGAAATTTATAACATTTTTACTTAGTAAAATATAGTAATACTTTTATACCACCTGGTATTCCAGAGTTTCCTGAACCCATCCTCTGATACCAACTGTAGCATCCCCGGTCACAGGGTACCTCAGGAGACATGATATACTTAGCATTTAATTACAACATTTACAAATAATATATCATGTCCCATGACTACAGAAGATCACAAGGCTCAGGATTTTGGGAAACCAACTGCTCTGTTAAACTTCATCTGTACATACCATGCCTGAAAAATTTTAAACAAATACGTAGGGTGAGAAAATATACCCAGTAAGGGGTTTTAAAAACGTTTTTAAGAAAACTCTTTCTGAAAGTAGTTCCTTTAAAGAGAATAAAACACTTTTCTAAAAACAAAACATTTTCCTTTAATGAAACCAACATTTTGAAAAAAATCCACTTTCACAGAGAAGTACGTACTTGAAATAAGTTTTAAAATAAACATGATTAGAGAGCGCAACATAAGAAGAATAAACAATGCATAATAATCAAACAAGGCTACTTAAATTCTAAAAATAATTTTGTGACTAAGCAGGGAATACATTCATAACATGGTTCATTAGAAACAATACTGTTTATCTAGCAGTTCACCACATGAAAAACAGTTCTTGACATAAAAACTACATTCTCATAGTCATGGGAGTTTTCAACTAGGGGTTATCATGTTAGTTCAACTAACCCCTAGTTAATCAATTATCATTACATGCAGAGGGAATGTATAATACTGGACTTTGTCAAGACCTCACGTCATGACCTTAAAACATAACTTTAGTACGGGTCAAGGACAAACGCCAATCCCGTTTCCCATAGTATCACAAGCCAAGGCTATTCGCCAAGACCATCGAACATAACGTCTCATGAGACTCTTGCTTTACCAATGCATTGGAGCGCTGTATAATTCCAGGCGCACCCATCCATAAACATTTAAGTCCTATAAATCCCTCACATATCTTGACATGGTCATTCATTCATTGGGTTCCATTCATACATGCATATTCAAAACCCCATTTTCATACATATTCACAATTTGAAGCAGAACATATCACAAAAGTAAGCAGAACCAGACCTGGATTCGGCTTAAACATAATTAAAAACAGCAAACTCTTACACATGAAATAATAACTTGAACACTTAAGATAATGGTTCACCATGTAAAATTTCATCATTTCTAATTAAGAGACACTTTTAGTCTTAGTGCTATTTTTAAGAAATTTCTTTTGGATCCATACCATACTAGCAATTGAAATCATTAAATAAAACAAGAGGCATAACTATTCAAAACTCTAGGAATGGATGAGAGTCAAAACAATTACCAAACTACGTTATCTGTCTTTATATTTTAGATAAAATTAGTGTCCATCATTCCACAATTATGTTCATAAGTAAATACATGAAGTCGTGTATTGTGCATATGTGTCTCAGTGGTTTAGTTAATTAAAGAAAACTCAATTCATACATTACCTGTTTCACAAGCTCCGGACTAGAATTGTTTTAATCATACTTATATTTATATATTTGTGCATGAGGGGTTTACTAGGTCTTATGTATATGTTTACATATATACTCATGATGTATTAGACCATAATTCCTTGTCGATCCGTTAACGAACAACCCGAGGGAACACCGTAAACCCGAAATGATCCTTTACACTATAAGGGGATAAACATACAGTGATTCCGTGGCCTTTGATGAGTGTAAAAATAAAGTTTATGTATACATAAAATGATAGATATACATATATATATATATAACATATATATATGTATACCAAATTGCAAAAAAAACACAAATTAGACTTGATCTTTCACCTTTATATTTCAGAACCTATATGTAGTAGAGGGGTTCTCCATGACATTCGGGTGTGTATACACATGGTGCGTACATACACATGGTTATATATCTAGACATATAAACCGGTGTATATATATATCCTTGAAACACAATAGTTGATAAAAGGGTTTGCATATTAAGATTGAAGTAAAGAAATTAATCCCCTTACATGTATTTCATACATTAAGAACATCATTTCATAAACAAATTATCATCAATTGAAAATCATAAAAAAACGAAAAGGTTTGTTTCGCATATACATATATAAGTGTATATATATATAGTTTAAAAAAACACAAAACAAGATTAACCCTTACCTCTGCTTGGAGAGGAGAAGGAGAACGGCGCAGCTAATGAGGTCCAGAAGCCGGAGAGATCAAGGGAGTCGAGTGCCAAAGTTCAGCTTCGGTGCAACAAGGGTTTTTAAAATAAAGAAGAAATAAAAAAAGGAACTCTGAAACCGGGGAGACGTCGAGGGAACCAAGGCTGGGTCTTAAGAGGCGGTGCCGACCTGTTTACAAGAGGTAACCGCTGTCAGCTTTTGCAGAATAAATAAGGCACCCTAAACCCTACTGGTCTGACGGCGTGCATGACAAAGATGGAGAAGCTGCGGGGAGAGAGAAAAACGTGAAATCGATGGACAGCCCAGATTGAAAGGGAGGCTGGATCAGATGGTCTGGGTTCGCCACGACGTTTAAAAACACGCGGTTCATCCGGTTCTCTCTCTTTTTTTAAGTTGTTTTATTAATATTTTCATTAGTTTATTAAATCATTGTTTTTATTAAAAAAAATTCAATTATCAAGCTGACATTTATTATCTTAATAAAAATCAGTGATCAATAAAAATTATATATTGATATAATCAAAATATGTTATTATATAAACATATGTATATATATATATATATATATATTCTATTTTTAAAATACCAATAATTTTTATTGACCTTATTATATTAAGTATATTATTTTTAAACCATAATTATCGATCTTTTATTATTATATTTGAAAAAAAACCAGAGGTTCATTTAATCGATTAAATAAAATATCAGTTTATTCAACATACATATTTTTATTTATTTATTAATTTTTCCTTTGCTGAATTACATAATAATTATCTTAATTTATAATTTTATTAAAACATTCGGATACACTCTTTTAAGAAGAGAAAACGAAATTGGTTGCTTAAAATTATTTGTGTAAACATAAAGATGGTAAATTTGTAAATAAAACCATAATTTGACAAGGTTTCCAAAATAGTTAACAAAGGTCAAATTATAAAAGAAATAATATATCTAATTTGATGGAACATATAGAACTCATAAAATAAAAATCCATCAGGTTTAATATAATTAGAAAATAATAGTTTAATTGTTCAAATTAATATGTATAATGGAAGAAAAACAACAATATTAATTTTTTCCGTTTTGAAATATAAAATAAAATTCTCATTTTGGGAAAACAAGAGGTAAATTAACTAAATTAACATTGATGTCATTTTGAAAAAAAATACATAATTAATTTTCCAAACCTTCCAAGGGTAAGCCATCCTATTTCCAATGGTCAAAAACAAAACATAGAGGATAGGAGAACCAACAGTCAAAATAAAACATTGGATTCTTTTGGAAACCAATGGTATAATTTATAGCTGTTTGGGGTTCAACGGTCAGATTAGAGTGCTTATTAAAAGGGTCTGGTCTCGGGGTGTTCCTCACTCTAGGTGACTGAAGGGAAAAAAAAGAAAGATGGTTCGTGTGATCCCCTTGGTGCTGAGCACGGTTGCAGTGGCTTCGGCCATCCTCATGTTTATTATGATGGATGCTCGAAACCCCTACCGCATTCTCGGGCTCTTAGTAGATTTAAGTAGTCTCCCAATTATTGTAATCGAGTTCTTAGTCGGGATTTTGGGTTAATTTACCCTTTTGTTTGGACAGTGGAGGTTGTAGCCAAAGTGTTACTCATTTAAATAAAAGAAATTTTTCATTCATTTGATGCATTTTGTTATTGATTGTTGGTTCACTTGAAAAAAACAAAACATGGTTTCTCGGGTCGTTACATCCTTGTACTACAATTCCCCATTTCAATATTCATATGAAAAAAAATCTTCCAATTAACGTATTTCAATTTATTGGGTTCACACATATTAAATTTTTTTTACTCAAAAAGGTGATGATTATGATAGAAATTGGTACATGGGGGGTATGTGTGATAAAGTTAATTAACAATTTAGTTAATATTTGTGCATCATTTAGAGTGATGCATGACTTGCATTGAATGTGATGTGGGGGGATATCTAGAGAGGGGAGGGTGTTGTCCAAGATGAGGGGAGGGGATATTTCCAGGGAGCGAGTATGGGGGTCATGGAGATTGGGCCACAAGGATTTTTATTCAAATTATAGCATATCATCAAATGCATTTGATGAGCATGAGCTAATAAGCTTACCAAGTCATTCATATAGTTCAAGACATACAAAAATGGAATAATCCCAAATAACATTGCATGATCAAAGAAATAAAAATAGGCCTGTGAAATCAACATGACTACATTTACATATCATCCATGAGGTATAACATTTAATCAAATTGTAATAGAATTATACATAAGGCATACGAGTCTCATTTACTTGCATACATTGTGGTACAAAAGGAAAATGTTATTCATGTCTGGGGGGATGTTCGGGGTCCAAGGAGGAGGGTGGGGGGCTGTACAGGGTCCGGGAAGGGGGGGGGGTTGTCCGGGGCTATTTGTTCACCTCACGTTTGACTCATGGATCATTGTCCTTAAGTTTCAACAGAATTCGAATGTGTTTGGTCAGATTGTCGTATGTCAGTTGTAGATTTCACTGAAAATTAAGTCAATTTTTAACAAAACAGATGCACTTTGAGTGGTGTCGGCCACACCGGGCCTCGGATTGAGGTAGGGTTGAATCGAACACGTCACATATGAGACATAGATCGTTGTGCAAAAGTATCAACACAATCAGAAGTTGTTGGATCGGTTTGGCGTATGCACGTAAAATATTGTCCATTTAAAAAAAAAATACATACACATGGAGTGATATCGGCCACACTGCACTTTGGATTGAGCCAGGGTTGACTCGTACACATCACATATAACCCATGGATCGTTGTCCTAAAGTGTCAACACAATCCGATGGTCTTTGGTCGGTTTCCCGTATGATAGTTGTTGATTTCACTTAAAAATAAGTCCATTTTGAACAAAAGAGAGGAAGTTTGAGTGGTCTAGGACACACCACTTCTCGGATAGAGGAAAAGTTGACTCGTACACGTCACATTTGACCCATGGATCGTTTTCCTTAAGTTTTAACATAATTCGAATGTGTTTGGTCGGTTTGTTGTATGTCAGTGGTTGATTTCACTTAAAATTAAGTCCATTTTTAACAAAACAGAGACACTTTGGGTGGTGTCAGCCACACCGGGCCTCAAATTGAAGCTAGGTTCACTCGTACACATCACATATGAGTCATGGATCGTTGTTCAAAAGTATCAACACAATCAGAAGTCGTTTGATTGGTTTGGAGTATGTACGTAAAATATTGTCCATTATAAAAACAAATACATACACTTAGAGTGATACCGGCCACACCGCGCTTCAGATTGAGACGGGATTGACTCTTACACATCATATATAGCCCATGGATCATTTTCCTAACGTTTCAATACAATCCGAAGGCGTTTGGTTGGTTTCCCGTATGTCAGTTGTTGATTTCACTTAAAAATAAGTCCATTTTGAACAAAAGAGAGGGAGTTTGAATGGTCCTGGCCACAACGCGCCTCATATTGAGGAGAAGTTGACACATACACATCAAATTTGACCCCTGGGTCGTTTTCCATATGTTTCAATATAATCCGAATGCGTTTGGTCAGTTTGTCGTATGTCAGTTGTTGATTTCACTTAAAATTAAGTCCATTTTTAACAAAACAGAGGATCTTTGAGTGGTGTCAGCCACACCGGGCCTCGGATTGAGCCAGTGTTGACTCTTACACATCAAATATGAGTCATGGATCGTTTTACAAAAGTATCAACAAAATAAGAAGCTGTTTGATCGGTTTGACGTATGTATGTAAAATATTGTCCATTTTAAACAAAAGAGGGACAGTTTGGGTGGTTTCGGCCACACCGCACCTCGGATTGAGGCGGGGTTGACTCGTACGGGTCACATATGACCCATGGATCATTTTACTAAAGATTCAATAGATTAAGAATGCATTTCATCAGTTTTTCATACGCTAGATGTTGTTTTCTCTTAAAATTAAAGTCATTTTGAACAAAATAGATACATTTTGAGTGGTACCATCCACACTGCACCTCGGATTAAGGCGGGGTTGACTCGTACACATCACATATGACCCATGGATCGTTTTCATGTAGTATCAATAGAATCCGAATGCGTTTGGTCTGTTTACCGTATGTCAGTTGTTGATTTCACTTAAAATTAATCTATTTTTAACAAAACAGAGGAATTTTGAGTGGTGTCGACCACACCGAGCCTCGTATTGAGGCGAGGTTTACTCTTACACATCACATATGACTCATGGATCGTTTTCCTTAAGTCTCAATATAATCCTAATGTGTTTGGTCGGTTTGTTGTATGTCAGTTGTTGATTTCACTTAAAATTAAGTCCATCTTTAACAAAACAGAGGCACTTTGAGTGGTGTCGGCCACACCGGGCCTCTAATTGAGGCTGCGTTGACTCGTACACAACACATATGAGTCATGGATCGTTGTAAAAATGTATCAACACAATCATAATCCATTTGATCAGTTTGGATTATGTACTTAAAATATTGTCCATTTTAAACAAAAGAGGGACAGTTTTGGTGGTTCCGTCCACACCGTGCCTTGGAATGAGCCGGGGTTTACTCATACACATCACATATGACCCATGGATCATTTTCCTAAAGTTTCAATAGATTTGGATCTCATTTGTATGGTTTTCCGTATACCAGTTGTCGTTTTCACTTAAAATTAAAGACATTTTGAACAAAAAATAGAGATTTTGAATGGTACCGTCCACACCGCGCCTCAGATTGAGGCGGGGTTGACTCGTACATGTCACATATGACCCATTGATCATTTTCCTATAGTATCAATAGAATATGAATGAGTTTTTTTGGTTTATCGTATGTCAGTTGTTGATTTCACTTAAAATTAAGTCCATTTTTAACAAAACATAGGCATTTTGAGTGGTGTCGGCCACACCGAGCCTCGTATTGAGGCGGGGTTGACACGTACACGTCACATTCAGGGGGTGTCCAGGTGGCTGTCTGGGGTCTAGGGTGGAGGGTGGGGTGGATGTCCGGGGGGATGTCTGGGGACCGAGGAGGAGCGTAGGGGGTTGTCCGGGGTCCAGGGAGGAGGGTGAGGGGGCTGTCTGGGGGCTGTCCGGGGGGCTGTCTGGGGACCACGGAGGAGGGTGGAGGGGCTATTCGGGGGGCTGTCTGGGGGGAAGTCCGGGGACTAAAGGGGAGGGTGGGGGCAATTAGGGGGGATGTCTGGGGTCCAGTGATGTGGACGACATATTAGTGGGAGGGGAAGGGTCTTGTCGTGTACGCAGAGATTCTCGTCTACCTCTGGTAAGAACCTCC
Source organism: Viscum album (assembly GCA_963277665.1). Lineage (NCBI taxonomy): Eukaryota > Viridiplantae > Streptophyta > Magnoliopsida > Santalales > Viscaceae > Viscum > Viscum album. Next base: position 562,157,602 of record OY728158.1, read on the forward strand.
CTCATACCATCAGCCTAAGCACTGAAAGAATGGAATAATTAATTGTGCACATAATTATGTACCTGTAAAATCTACACATAGAAAGCACATAGCCGCATCATGTGATAAAAAATAACATCAAGGATCAGACAAAATAGAAGCAGTCATGCAGAGTAATGACAAGTGCACATACAGATCCGAAGATTCTAAACAATTGTTGCATACATGCCAGGTTTATTTCCTAAAAAAATTTAAAAAAAGCTAAATGATGAAACTCCAGAACATTGGTTTCCTCCCAGGAATCGATATGTTTTACATCTTCAGCCAGATGGATGGACACTGGTCAATCGCCTTTGTCCATCAGCTCAGAACTCATCTGCCTCTTACAAGAACTGGTGGTCGTGTCATCAAGCTCACAGGGACGCTTAGTAGGATTGATCACTTCAGGAGTGTAGCGGGAGTGAATCTGGTGTGGAAGTAAGAGAATCTGGAGATCTTCATCAGCCAGATGCTTAGTGGGATTGAGCACTTTAGGAGCGTAGCGGGCGTGAATCTGGTGTGGAAGTAAGAGAATCGGGTGCTCATCATCAGCCAGATGTTGAGTCACCCATCGTATGAGGTCGTATGGAGACGATACATGCACATCGAATATTATGGAAGAGGAAGACAAGCTAGACATTGTTGGTTAAGCTGCATCCACAAATAGATTCATTTTTATATATTATAATCTTTATAAATTTTTGTCCCATTTTTACAAACAATTAATGTGTAAAAATTGTGAAAAATAACTTATCGGATATATAAAAATGGATTTACTCATGGACATGATGCATAATATCACAAATATTCCTCATTGGATCCGAATTTGAAATTTTAATCCATTATCAAATGTCTTATATCAATTTTTTTTATTTGTATCCTTAAGGTTGAGTTCTTTTTGTAAAATCTAGCCAAGGGAGGATAAACTAGTGACTTGGCATACAATTGGATGACATGTGTTAAAAACCACATTATAATAATTGTTTAGGATATTATTGAGGTGGTTTGAAGACCAAATCTATCTTTTTTGAGAAAATCCATCATGTCCAAGTTTAGTGGTCAATGTTATGAAGTGGGGGTATTTGGTGGTTGAGGAGGGGGTGAGGGGGATGTCCAAGGTCTAGGAGGAGGGGTGGGGGGCTGCCCAGGGTCTAGGAAGGGGGGTGGGGGGCTCTCCAGGGTCAAGGAGAGGGGATAATGGGTTGTCTATAGTCCAGGAAGGAGGGGGGGGCTTTCCAGGGTCCATCGAGGAGGGGGGATATCCAGGGTCCTGGGTGGAGGGTGGGGGGGCTTCCTAGGGTCCAGGATGGAGGGGTGATTATACAAGGTCCTGGGAGGAGGGTGGAGGGGGGTTTTCTAGGGTCCAGGAGGGGGGCCGTGTAAGTTTCAGGAAAGAGGGGGGGTAGGCTGTCCATGTTCTAGGAGGGGGGGACTGTCCAGGGTCCAAGAGGGGGGTGTCCAGGGTCCATGAGGAGTGGGGGCTCTGTTAAAAGGAGGAAATCCCCAAATAATTCGTTGAAAATTAACTAAACTTAATCAAAAAAACATCACAATTCCAATCCATCACCCAACCAACATCCAATTCATCCTCAATATCACTATCCTTTTCATGCCATAAATAACACATCCTAGTTTATACCAAATTAAAATAGACAAAATTAGATGCAAAACATTAAAACTAAGGTAGTACTTACAGGTTTAGAGTGTGGAACTACACAATTGTTTGATTTAAGATGGATCTATGAGTGGGATGAGTTTCTGAGTCTTTGTATAGAAAGATGCTTCATGTTTAGGTCAAATCAAAAGAGAAAATAAAAAAACAGAGGAAGAACATTATAACTGAGGTAGAACTTATTGATTTTAAGTTTAGAATAGAAAAATTGTTTGATTGAAGAGGATGGATGGAGTTTCAGAGACTAGGTAATGAGAGAGCGTCGGGAGAGCATCAATTTCGGGGATGCAGTCGAGCGAAAAGAGAATTGTGGGAGAATTGGGGGTTCTGTGTATTCGGGTGAAATTTTCCCCAACAGTTTTTTAAAACCGTTGGGAAAACAATGGTTTACCAACAGTTCACTAAAACCGTTGGTAAAGGTAGTGGAATTCGGAGATATCCCAACGGTTTTATCAAACCATTGGCAAAAATGGGTTCTATTTGGAGATATCCCAATGGTTGTACTCCACATATACCAACGATTTTCTATAATTGTTGGCATCAATGTGTTGGTATATCCCTCCATTCTAGTAGTGAAATAAGTCTCAACAGAATGTAAATTAAGAGGAACTCCCTTACCTTAACCATCATTTTTGCTGCGTGGTATTTAATCCTATTGTATATTAGATTAATATATGTTTATATCTTATAATAGAACAAAATATTAATTTATAATATCATTTATTAACTTATAATAACATATTATTACCCGTTTGTTAACACTCTATCATTATTTTTACTATTTCAAGTGTTAATTGCCTAGTTTTGTCAATTATATTTTGTCTTATTATTTATTAATTTTTTTAATGATTTCATGATTTATTTATCACTATAATTTATTAAATGACTCAATTATGATATATATTCAATATATATTTACTTATAATGATCCATAATATTTAAATATAAGAAATTATGTTTGATGTTCATGGAGACGATAAGTCGTACGACCACATGAATGCTATGTCCATTTACTTTTCGTATTAAAAGTGTGAAAAGAAAATGAAACATATGTTTATTATAAAACCAATTTAATATATATGTCATATATTTTTCATTGGTTTGTTATAAACATCTTTAATATGTTACTCGTATAGCGGGAACGAATCACATAGCCTTATGGAGGTCGTAGTCTACACTTACACAAACGATGTTATCATATTTACACAAAATATAATGTATTGATTAATGTGTTATAAAAAAATTAAAAAATAATAAATTCATTATAAATAAAATATATATCATATATAAGTATCGATCTATCATAATTACCACCATGGGATGTGGTAAAGGAAGAACAAACAATCATTGTTTTGTGAGGCGGTAGTTCACCATTCATATAAAACATATGTTTGTTACCCTTTAGATTGAAGTGTGTGTAATTTTAAGTATAAAATGTATCATAAAAAATAATAATATATTTAGGATAAACATTTCCTTATAATATAATTATATAAGGATATTTTATGGGGTGCAGAATTGAAATAATACTAATTACCTTAAGGAAAGATGTTACCTCTTTTTCGCGTAAATCTTTTTGGTTTTCACCAAGGGGCATACTTGGATTGATTAATTCCCAAGGAGTGGGATATCGAATTATGGGATAGATGTTTGGTATATATGTATAATTATTTATTTCATGCAAAAGTAGCATGATTGTTGTTATGAAGTGAGGGGAGATGTGGCCTTTTGGGGGGGGGGGGGTGGAGTGACACCCTTATAATTTTTGTGAAAGGGAATTAAACCAATGTTTTATCCATTTAATTGGAATAAAATAATCCCAAAAGTTATATAAAATTTATTATAGGGTTGAAATATGTCATGAAAATGGATCATTGAAAATTTTCTAGGTTTATTGGGCCCTTCAGATTGAGGTTAGTCGCTTGTTAGGCTTAATTTATCCTTAATCGTTATAATTAAATTCAATTACATTAGAAAATATTTTAGGATAAAAAATACATTTAATTTATAAAATATTATTAATTATTATTATTCAAAATATGGAATCCATTTTTTAATAATCCATGTTATAAATGGTATAAATTAATTTAAATTTAATCGCGCAGACTGAACGACAATATGGGGTACTGATGTAAAAATATCTTAATGTTTTTTAACATTTTATATTCTATTTGAAAGTGAAATTGATTCTAATGAACCTTATTGGATTAATTGACAACAATTGTATGTAACTAAATATCATAAAAAATATAATTTTTTAGTTAAATTTATAAATAATTTAGATTAAAAATCATTTTTGAATTAAATTTCAGTATTTTTCATTATTGATTAAAAAATGAAGAAAAATACAAAAAAAATTCACCATAAGCTAATTTTTTTTATATTTTACATATAAACCTTATTTTAAAATATATAGTCTATAAAAGTGTAGTTAATTTTATTTAAAATGCGTTCTTCAAAAAAAATTGGTAAGAGTTCCTTTATAAAAAAAATTAGTTTTTATGCATACAATTGGGTTTGTTCATATCATATTACTATAAAATATATTAGATAAATATTAAAAAAATTTGTCTGTATATATATTATATATATTAAATTAAAATAATCCAATATTATTAATTAATTTAATTTATTAATGTAAAACAGCTTTGGGTGCATTAAAATAGATTTTTATGAAAAAAATTTCCTTTATATTAAATTGGTTGTAATATTCATGTCTAATAAATATATAAAAAATGAATAAATTTTATATTATTGTTAATAAAATATTTTCATTAGTTAGTTAATAATATTCATAACCACTAATTTATTATCCAAGATATATCCAATTATATTGAATAATAATATATTAATAATATATGGTTTTTTTGATAAAAATAGGGTCTTATTTGTAATGAAGGATATTTAATATATTAAATTTATTTATTGTAGTAATTATATTTAATGTCTCAGTATGATAAACCTGATCTTTTGTTACACAATTAAACATAATTTATTACATAAAATTAACTTGATATAACATAGAATATCGAGAGGTCTAGTGACTTTGGGGTTTAGGATCATTACATAATAACATAAAACAGGAAATACCACATCTTTATTGAAAACATCCCTCACATGACCACTACATTCTTTCGTACATAGAATTTCATGGGATAACACAAGGAAATGCATAAGAAAAGGGTGAGCTATAAAGCCCAGTAAGGTAATAAACAAGTAATAACATGAGAAATACAATACATGTTATACAATAGTCATATCAATGGAGCACAATATATACATAAACATACAGGCATGATAAAGAATGACAATCATAACATGGAAATGTGGCAACAACACTTAACATGGAATCAGCATGAGCCAAGGCTCATTGCACATGGAGAATGAGTAAACCCTCATTGCACATGAAGCATGAGAAAACCCTCATTTCACATGAATTAGAAAGATTCAAAACTCATTGGACATGAAGTATCATGATAGTATACTTGACCTATTGCATTGGAGCTCTATTAGGGCACACCCTTCTTAATCATTTCATTTCATGCATAAATGTGCCATATGGATCATAAAACATTGAATCCTTCAACAAAATCATTTATTCCTTGATAAAATAATCTGGAATAAATTAATTAAACTCTTCAAACAATCAGTAAATGTGTATAAATGTTAATACCCTTGATATAAAAATTGGCATGGTATTCACTACACATGGAATTTGGCTTGGAAAAAACGCAGTGCAATTTCGGCAGAAAAAAAGTGTGACCTAAGGACTCATAAAAATAGTTGATGAGAGAGAAAGGGGTGTCTCATCATATAAAAATGATATGGACAGTAAGGGGGTCATATAGATACATGTACCAACAAATTTAATGGAATTAAGATTCATGATACAAAAGAATTTCTTGAATGTAAAAGAGGAGAGAAAAATTTCATTCGGAATTTCGACATAGTAATAGGTGTACATTGGAGGCACTTAATGATAGAAAAAGGGGTCTCCCATCATTAAAAAATAAATAGAATAGTATGGGGGTAGTGAAGAACCATACTCCAACATTTATAATTAAAATTAAAAGGGTAGAACAACATAAATAATATTGGGCAAACATGAGAAAGGAAGAAAAATCTTTACTTGGAATCCTGCATCCAAAGGATTAAGAGAGTCTTGAGAGAGGCTTAATGGAATCTTAAGAACCTTGGGAGGATTATAGAGGTTGGATGACATAGGTTGGATTAACTTGAAAGGATCTGAGTGTGGAGGATGTGGGAGTTTGGGTGGGTTTATATAGGAAAGGTGAGGGAATTCTTTATTATTTAGGTTTGGGAAACCTTAAATTAAACTAATACAAACCACAAACCAACCCATGGTTTTTGACATTTTTTTTTGAAAAAGGGTAGTTTAAAATAATAATTTATAAGTCCAAAGTCGGAACCTCTTAAAATAATGGGGTTGCTTATGAAGAGATGAGTCACACTCCCAAGGAAAACTATTTAAAAAAACAAAATGTTTAATAAGTCTTGAAGGGTCCACTAATGCTTTGTAAAATAAACCAAACAAACCCAAAAACACATTATTTTAATGTTAAAACAAATATTGGCTGAACATGAAGTTTATAGTATTTTATTACCTCACTATTGGGTCATTATGATGTCGTAAAAGACATTATATATTTAAACGTTATTTAATATTTACCCTACAATTTGACTATCTCAGAAAATTATGAAAAAATCAACATTGGATAAATTCAATGATTAGATTCCATAAATAATATTAATTTTATCTAAATAATTTTCTATATATTTTGATTTTCACTTTTAAAATAAAGACCGACATTTATAGAAAATTCATGGGGTTTGACAGAAATTGATTTCAAACCTAAATAATAATTACAATTGCATTCATAAAATTATAGGATTATTTGTATTTAATAACAGTTAATTTAATAATAATAAAAACATTTTATTAAAATATTATTTAATTCAAAAATTCAAAAATTCATCAAATTAGATTTCTTAGTCGAACATTAACAAAAAATACTATTTGTTCTTTAAAAACAATTTACGAATTAACAATAATAAAATGAAAGAATATTCATTATTATATAAAAAAATAATGTGCATAACCATAGTGTTAATGTCTTATTTCATAACCCCTTATAACACCTGCATAAGACCGAATGGTATTGTGTGTGATGGAGACCGACTCTTGGGGTGACTCGGATAACATTTATCAAGTGGTAATCTCTATCAACTTCTACTTCTCTCCTAGGCTGTCCTGCTTGAGCTTAACATATTCAAGCTCAACATGGGCTTAGTCAGGAGCGAAGCCCAAAGATTCAACCTCCTTTCCGTGCTCTGACAAATGGGCTTTAGACGGGGCAAGTCTACCGGATGAGGCCATTGCTTCCTTTGTATGAGTAAATAGGATTTTTTAATGCCCTATATTTAAACTAATTATGTTATCACTATTCAATGGATATATTAGCAAAAATTAAAATTTATAACATTACATTAATATCCAAAAACATAAATCCAAATAATTTGAAATTTCATATAAATAATTTGCATAAACAAATATTTAATTATATCAAGAGGGATTTCCATTAATGAAAGTTTGTGTTGTTACACTCAGGATTTATATACCCTTATAGGTAGGGTGTTGCATGATATACAGGTTATCAAATACACTTTCCTTTCTTTATAATTTTGTGGTGTTACATGGATTGTGGTATAACATTACAATGAGGCACATTCATAAGAATAAAAAATAAAAAAACTTTTCACATATCAATATGAATAAATTTATAATTTTTTTATTACATTTACTCCCCATACAACTATGATGGATTTTTATTCTAATGAAACCACTATGGTTTGGTGGTTTAGACTATATAATGATCATTCCTTCATCGCACCATGACATCATGTATGTTTTTATATCAATGTGGTACATGAGGGGTATTATCAAATTATATGATAATTTATAGTAATATATCTTATTCAAGTCTTTTACTATGATTATTAGATACATATCATTTTCTGAATATTATGCCGTGTTTTAATATATTTCATGATTTTTTTGTTGTTAATTAATCATTTTGAAATTTTACAAAGTGTTTTAATGTTTTAAAATTTCTGTAATGCTTCTGAGACATTCTAATAAATATTAGTAAATAATATGAGGTTTTTGAGGAAAATAAAAATCATTATATTAATTTTACTAGTTCATAGATTATATAAAGTGGGAATTCCAATTATAATTTAAAACATGAGACAATTATCAAGATATTTCTTCAATAAATTCATTAAATAATAGGTTCTACAAAAACATTAATATAGAAATATCCTTATCAGGCTCAAATATATCAATATAATTCATGGTATCCTTCTTGAGAAGAAATATTGGTTTTTGATATCAATAATTTAAATTAATCTCTTCTTGAATGCTTTGATTGTCATACTATACTGGTGTAAGGTAAGTCATTTTTTATTCATTCTAATAATTTATAGATATTATAGGTTCATTTAGTTTTTTAATTTTTTATTACATAGAATTTTATTTCATAGAAATCTCATTGACACCCTTCCCAAGTATTAGAGCTAATCAATAAATTTTTTATTTTAATTATTATTTGAAAATGATTACTAGGAAAAAATGATATCTTCCATTGTATAATTGAATAAAAAATAACTATTTTTGATACTAGTATTACAAGACCAAGGAATATTTATTTCTAAAAAGATCATTTCTGTTTTTGATACTGATAGAGCATGGAATAGTTCTAGAAATGATAATTATTTGGGCATCATGAATAATTCATAGAAAAATAAAACACCATTGGAAAATTGATATGATATAGTCAAGGTGCCTATCATATAATGGACTTAATAAGATGAACACTATAGAATTATAAAAAAATGAATATTTGGTTTTGTAAAATTACCCAAATTCATAAAATTCTAATTAGAAATGGCTTGACTAGGTTAAATGACATCCTGATATTCCAGGAATGAAACTCCTTCACCAACAAAAAATGCCACCAAAATGCCCATCACCGTCCCTTGGATGTATTTTTCACAACGACGAATACCATACCTTGGGGTTGTGATGTTTACGAGTAATTTTGAAGAATATAATATTTTGTATTAATATTATAAATAACATTGACTTGTACAGGACCTCTACTACCATATCATGTGTGGTGGATTGAAAATTAATTAATATTTATTTATATATGATTTATTATATTTTTATTTATTTGCATGGTAAAAATTTATAATAAATTTATAAAACAAAAAATAATAACAAATAATGATTTTATATTAATTTATGTGCGGGTCATTAATAAATGTTAAGAATGATTGAATAACTTCATGTTTTAATTTGTTTTAATGAGTTAAAAATGATATTTTGATGTTGATATGGTTAATATCTTAATTCATGTTGTATATTTTATATGTTTAATTAATGTGAAATTTTTACAGGTTTAGTATGTTTATTATTAACTAATAACAGTATTCAAGAAAAAATTTCATATTTAAATAAAATTGATTTCATATTAAAATCATGTAAATTATTATATAAAATATACATAATATATAACAGTGAATTAATTAAATTTATAAGGAGTTTATAACTTATTTAAAAATTGTAATAAAATATAGAACTCTATGTATTTTTCAATTAAATGATTAATTATTTCAACAACCCTTTATTCATTAATGTAAACTATTTATATTATAAATAATTTTGCATAAATTAGTATATGGTGTTAATATTAATTAATAAATTGTTTTATGTTTGTATAAGGGTAAATATTAATGTATGATAATGAATTTATTTTTATTCTATCATGAATTTTTCTTATACAGGGTTACAGGATAGAATTAACAAGTTTATTATATTTTATACATATTATGCTCTATAATTTTGATATGATTGGAATCTCTCTTGAGTAAAGAATCTATTAGTATAAGGAAATTGGCATACACTACTCAATATCCTATAGGATTTTTCCTTATCTTTGAAGTGGGGTTATGATATCTATCACTCTATTATTACATATATATGGATTATTTGTTTCATATAACTATAAAATGTATCTGGAAAAGGATTTGTTTACCACACCCAAAAGAAACATTTGGATATGTATTAATATACTCATAATTTAATTTGGGTGAGTAAAAAAATCAATATATAATATAAATATTAAAAAAATATATTATTTTAACATATTGATTTTGTGTTAGGGATAAGATTCTAAAACAAATCCTATTCAACGTAAATTCATAAAGGGGATAAAATTAGATAAAATTATTAGCATAAATCAATATTAAAATTACTAACTATTATTCTTCTTCTTATGAGACACATTTTATGAAATTTATCATTTAACTAGGGAGATTAATGCCCAAAATGGGTGGCCCTACATTATATTTTTCATGGAATTAAAATAAAGATGTAATCATAAGAGTTGGGTTCATTGTTTTTAACATTTTAATTCATGTGCACACAGCCCAGAGATTTTAAGGGTTACAATGTAAGTGGAATGGTATTAACATTAAATATACAATGGATTGGGATAAGTATTTCATTTTATATAATCCTAGAGTCATATATTATAATATTGGGATGGAACCCTACGTAAATATCTAATAATGTGATTCGCTAAATATTGGAGTCACTTTCATACAAAAAATACGGATCGTTACCCACCAATAGGTTTTACAAGATTAATCGGTGATTTATTTAAGTGGGATTACATATAATATAATCCCTTGTAAAATGAATTTAAAACATGATACTCATATATGAAAATATTATGTAATAGATATATTTAAATAATCAACATCATCAATATTAACATTTTGATCTATATTGGAAAATGAAAAACACAGTGGATGAAATTTCCATGATAGGTACTAAAACATGATAATATTTTTAATGAAATAAAAATTTCATATAGGTAGGGTAAACCTCATTCTATGAAAACAATCAGTGACGATGTTCTGAAAATGAACAAAAATAATTGAGATATAAATCTAACTGACTCGCTAGAATAATCTACTAAAATTATTGTTACTAAAGAACTAATCATTCAAAAGTAATATAAAAACATGGATTCAGACAAGATAATATATATAAAGAAATGTAACTATAAAAAACATTCTAACAATGGTATATATAAAACGTAAAAGGCTCACTTTTGGAGTGATATGGTAGAAACAACACCATTTCATAAACATGTAATCATTATGGTTATGTATATTAATATATTAGATAGGTTTAGTTAACCTATAAATGTTGATATTTCCATGGGATTCATTATTTAGTCACTACAAAAATAGTTTTAATATTCCTTTAGAAACTATAATATTATTGAGTTTTAGAATATATTTTATGATATTACAATATTTTATGAAATGGCATAGAAGATAAAGGTCTAAGAGAATGTTCAATGATTTTAACACACTAGTGTAAAATAATTTTTTCTTGGGTTCTTTTCTCATGCATTATTGGGAGACTCTCCCTCACACTTATATGAGTTCCCACTTCATGTGGTGTATTGTAGGGTGTGGTTTCATGATATTAGTTGATTTTGTTTCTTTTAGGGATCCCATATCATATTACCCTCCTTTCTATATAATCTTTTATTCTATTGGTTAGGTATTTCTGAGATGATTGCACTGGAGGTTTGTGCAATCTATCTATGATGATGGGTTATTTGTGAAAATTAACTTCAAGATGTTAGAAAAAAATAGTTATTTATCATTGGATTCGATTTTGGACAATGTATGTATCTATGTAATATTTAATAGATTTTCAGTTAAATGGCTATTTATTATTATATATTTTTCTTCTTTTTAATTAGATTTTGACCTATGTTAGTTCCTAGTTCTAAGAATATATATCGTTTGTATTGTACGTATTTTATAATCTTTAATAGAAATTTACATTGTAAGATATGCCCATGGGTGATTTAGTTTCTATCATTGATCCTACAAAAACCCATATGGTAGGTTGTTGGGATATGTGTTTAATGTAAGATTTTCATATTTTAGATATGTAATACATTAAATTTATCATGTATATAATCTTTTTTTCAGGAGGTTGTGGTTTTAAATCATACAATTATATCCACACATAATCCAAAAATTATTTAAAAATATGTTAGAATAATTTAACATCCAAATTTATTTTCAATATTTAGATTTTCCTTTTAAATTTCCTTTATCTATATAATTATAGTTCTTTTTGGAGAGAATAATGATAATTTTGTATAATGAATTAGACATTATAGATTGTGAGAATTAATGTACCAATAAGGTTAAAGAATGGTTTTTTAAAAATAGATTAACATTAAGAACACATTATTGCATTTTCCTTAATATCTTGTCAATGTAACATAATATAATCAATTCTTCAAAATTTGGAAACATTGATAATACATTGAAAGAATAAATGTGATACTTGGGAACGGAGAGGAATATGTGATATATATTGAAATGGTAATTCCAAAATTATAAATAGCACTTTACTATGTTAACTAGATGATGAATCATATATAGTGATGGGTATGTGAATTTTTAAAGGGAATTTACTTGGAATGTAAGGATTTTTGATAAAATTTAACACCATGAGGTTACACATTATTTGAGGAAATTCATTGAATTACAATGAGAAACTCCATGGATTCCAAATAGACTTGGTTTCAGTGGGATCTTTTGTATTATCCCAAGATTGTGATAGTATAATTCTATGAATTATGCATTCTGATGACACCCTCAGATTCATATAAGGACGATGTAATAGAATTCTTAACCCAAATATTGGAATCAACATATATTTTTTACTATGAAAACCGTGGGATGGCTCCCCTATAGATTTGGTAAATTTATTTCTTATCAATTTTCATCGATTAATGTTGTATACTATTTTCAGGTACCATTGTTAAATGTTGAAAGAGAATATTCATGCATTTTAAATAATTTAATAGGTTGTAATGGATGGGTTATGAGTCATGGAACCCATCAACATTGGGTTTATAATCATGAAGGATGGTTCTTTGATATATGACAGCTAGACCATATCATTTTAATTGTAACAGTCACCAAATTAGATTACATATGGGATTTGTAGATAGGAAATACCTAGTTCTGCATTAATGATTTTCTCGGATAATTTCCACAAAGACTGAATTCATTGTATACGTTGGAAAATGTTAGTCTATGATGTGTACAGTATTTATATAATTAATAGATATGGCCAGAGTAAGAATATTTAAAATTTTTGTGTCATAAAAAATCGTGTACATTAGTGAGTGGTTTACTTTTTCTTGATTTTAAATGTTAATCAATTTATTTGAAACCTTCTAAACTGCAAATGTTTACATTGCAGAACATCAACATGAATGTTCTTATAGAGTGTTTATTTTGAGGGAAATTTTTGTGGTGGTTTAATAAGTCATTTTAACACTATACCCAGGTATCTAGGGCACTTGGATATATGAGGATACATTACATGTTTCTATGTTAAGGCTTTTCTTTCATGGATAGAAAATTGAAGATGGGGATTATATTTGAATCATGACACATTGGGACTCTTCTAGTTTTATCTTCATGTTTTCTGAGGTTTTTTAATAAGACTTCATAATATGTATAGTATTTTATTTGTTAATTATTATATGTATTATATTATAAATATTAGTAATTTACATCTTTTATCATTTCACTTTTTTATATGTATACATTATTTTGGATTTGTTTCCATAGTTTCTTTACTGTGATAAGTTTGTATAATCTCCACCCCATATCTCTATAGACCCATACTTCTAGTAAAAATCATTTGACGTAGCGAGAGGAATTCCTGAGATATAGTACTGACAGTTTTTTAGAGAACCAATTAGTAGTCTAGGGTAGTTGGGAGTCACAAAAGTGTATTAAATAATTTTTATTTTATTTTTCTATTTGGAACTTCTATATAGAAGACTAAGAGCATGTCATACCATTGTGTGGATCTTGTAGATCTGAATGGGAACCCCATGTATTTGAAATTTCCATATATTTGTGGATAATATTGATGTTATTTATATTAATTATTATGTTAAACTAATTTCATCTCAACCAATGAACTTTATTATATGGTTAATAGTTAGTGGGATTTTATCTCTTGTTCTAGTATTGAAAATGATGGTTTTTTCATGCATCATATCAGGCACATAGAATTTACATGTCATTCCCATGATTTAAATTGATGGATTAACAATTTATTTGGATTGTAACTTTGTTCGGTTATATAATTTGTCTTGAGGAATTTATATAAGTTTTTTCTGTATAATTTTATGTTGGTTTCTTAGATAAGAATCCATTAAATGTTTAATGATTGGTTTTGTGATTATTATTTTCATTATTTTTATGAAGTGATGTTTAATTAACATGTAAATTAAAACATATATTGTGTTTACCTATATTATAGATATATTAAATATCATCTTACTAAGTGAAAGTCTATATTATTTTAAAAGACTAATATGTTTGATAGCATATAAAAATCCCAACAATGATATAGAATGAATTGCGACCAATTTTTTAAAAATTCTTTTTAAAATAGATTGTCATAACATAGAAATTCATACTAGGTGTGTGATTAGGAAAAACCAAATAAATAGAATATCACTAAAGGTTTTATTTATCAAAATTTATTGATTAATTAGTAATAAAAATTACTCAAATGTTAGTAATGAAATTTTGTTCAATAAATACACCTTTTCTAAAAAATAACACTTACAGATTTATGTGAGAAAAAGGTATAATTAATTTTTCAAAAAGGTAAATATTTAATTTTATAAAGTAAAAATAAAATTTTATGAGAGCATATTGAAATTATCTAAGGGTAAAATTTTGGAATTTATTGGAAAATGATGAATTAACAATGAATAATTAATGTTCTAATTTTTTTAAAACTAGAATTTCTATTAGATAGACTAATTAATTTAAAAATACCCTTATTAATATAATATAATTTTAGGTAAACATAATTATTCATTATTTATATTTCCTCAAATTTATTACATTTAAATTTTATTTATTTTTGATATTAATATTAGTATATTTTTCATCATTGAACCCATTTTTTCTAAATTCTATTTTAATGTGAAAATTTTTTCTCCATCATTACTTTCTAAAATATAACCTAATGAAAAAAAAAATTAAAAGAAATTTATTTATTCAATGTACATAAATATGAATTGAAAATATTTTAATTTCTATTACTTTTCATTATGTTATTGTAAGATCATATTATTCTTGAAAAATGCATTTCTTGATTCTATTTTTTCAATATGTCTATAGGTTTAATTGTATATCATGTTATATAAATTTTGGGAAATTAAATTGAAAAAATGGATTAAAAATTTTGAATACGAATAATTAATATTATATAATATTTTGAAATTAATTTTTGGTAATAATTAATTGTAAAAATGAGTAAAAAAATGTTAAAACTATTAATGTTAAAAAATGTTTATTATGTGGTTGAACTAAAGTCATAAATGAAATAAATGGATTTAAAAATGTTCCTTTGGCACATTAGAGATTTTTATAGGCCTTATGACTCCTTTCATTATTTATTTTTCAATTTTTTAGGGACATGTCTTGAGTGTGAATTCACATTATTGAATATTTTTGGGTATTTATAGGAATGTCACTCCTCCTCCCTTCTAAAAGAGAATTTACTCTATTCTATAATACTAACATTAAAACCCTATTTTTTAGAAATTCCTGACCCAATTATATTAATAATTTTCTCACCCATTTCCTTGAATACATTTATTGATCAGTAATACGGTATTTGGAGGCTTTATGTGTAATCTTAAAGAGTTGCTCTGATTAATAGGTATCGTTCTTATCCAAGTATCCCTGTATTATTATTCTTACACATCCATATAATCATACTAAATTATGATGATATAATAACATTAGTATTTACCATACAGAAATATTTCTATATGATAATGTAATAACTTAAATTTATATCTAATTTAATCAAATGGGAAAAAAGACCATTGTTCATGTGTAGGGTGGACTATCGTTGCCTGAAACGATGTAATTAATTTTCCATCATCACCTCCCAGTGATGTTTGTGATGATAGATTTAATTTTTATATTATTTTAATGAATTATGAAAAAAACTAAAATTATAATATAAAATAATTTCCAATAGTACCATGCAATGAAAAATGATAATGTCATTTCGGTGTATAGTGGACACGAGTATCATGAAGCGACATGTATTGTTTTATATTAATTCATCACATAGATTATATAATTACATGTATTAAAAGAATTAAGATAATTCTTATGATATAATGATGATTATGGAAAAATAACATGACACCTACTTTCTTTCCCTCATGATCATCCAAAACCGAAAATTTTGCACATGAAAATGTATGACCTACCATCTCCATGATTGTATTGTGGTTCATTTTTCATATCAATTTGACATTGTTCAAAATAAATGAATAATTAATCTATTAAAATAAAATTAATTTGATTATAATTATTATGGATATGATGAAAAAATTACCTGTTTGACCATGGTCAACACACTAATTCCATTTTCGAATTTATTAACCAAAGAACACCATAACATATGATGGGGAAATAACTAAAATGAGTATTTAAAAATAAAAATAAAATAAATTTAGAAAATATTTTAAGTATAATGGTTTATCCAAGATAATTTTCTTATCAAAACAATTAATATATATATATTATAGGTGATAAATTGCATACCCGAAAAATTCAAGACTCAAGGTAAGGGTTTTGTCTCAAAAGATCATTTTTTTTGCACATGTTATTTTATGAATAATATTTTTTGTAAATAGTTTATATAATTCATATTAGCATATTATATCACCAATAATCAAAACATAATGATATTTTATGTTTACCATATTTTACATCATTCATAAAAGATATTAATAAAGAATTTATAAATCGGTAAGGGTTTGTGTTTCAATTCATTTTAGTCGGGAATTTTATTGATTAAATTTTTATTGTAGGATATTATTTTATCATTCTCAAAAAAAACATTTATTTTATATCTTATAGTAATTTATAAAATTTTCATGTAATACTCCCATTTTATTCGCTTTTTTAATTAATTGTATTGAGAAAAAATTTCAAAGAAAAAATTACATTATTTCCCACTTTCGTCGGAAATCATTTTTCATCCAAATATATGATTTCAAAGAATATTATCAATAATGTTTTTAAAATTATCCATATGATTTATTAAATACATTTTTAAACATGATATAATTTTAGCAAAATGATTTCGACAAAATCTCCTTTTGATTTTATATATAAGGTGTATATAAATTTCTTTATATAGTGTGTAATAAACAATTTGGTTAACTTAGACGACATGTATTTAATTATAAATATTTATGAAAATTAAATTTTTTGAGGAATTAATTATATGTTACAATGGTTATTGTTAAAGTTATTTTTATTATAATATTTTGGAAATTATTTGATTTTGATGAAGTTATTTTAATCTGAAAAGGATACTTTCCTCATGAAATTTCCCATTAATTCTTTTAATGATATTTATATCAATGGAAAAAACTTTACTGCCATATATTATTTCTAAATTAAGTATATTTATCTATAATAAATAGGACTTGATTATTCTCCATTGCTTTGATAGGGAAATTCATTCCTTATGTAGATCTATCATATTATTTAATCATGAAATTTCTATTGGTTATGATATGTGAAATTAATATGAAAGTCATACCATTTAATTAATAATAAATATTATGAAACAAATAATTAATAACATTTTCTGATGCGTGAACCCATATTTTGGTCCAATGAATTGGGTAATTCTCTAATATCATGGGTTTTCATGTACAAGATTGTGGAGCAGGCCAAATCTATTATGTGACTTTGTCAACCATGTGATATTTTATTGCAAATTATCCTTCACTCATGCTTATCTGATGTGATATGATACTAAACAATTTTATGTTATAAAGTCCTTTTTAAATCATGTTCCTTATAGAATTATATTATTTTATTACTCATGATTCTTCTATTTTGTGATATTATGTTATTTCATTAACTACCATGTTATGTTTCCTTATTAAGATAATTACCATAATATTATTTTTATCTCACGCATTTCTATTATGTATTCATAAGGTTATCCAATATAGTTTTAGGATATTAGGAGGATTTAAGAGCTCATTATTGAGAATAAAATGAGAAATTCATAATTTAGTTTCATTTTATTGTAACTTATACTGTGTCTATTAAATACAAAATGCATCATGATCCTTTATTTCATTAATGGATATTTATGTAAAACATTATGTAATAATATTTGTAAAATGAATGTTCATTATAGTTGGTTTTAGCAAAACAATTTTTTCACCCTTTAAAACTATAATTAAGTAATATTCTACGAAATATATATATATGGTCATGGATAAGTATATATATAGGAAAGAAACCTTAAATTTTGGAAAAGCATAGAGTGAGTATTGTCTAATAAATTATATCAATGTATGAATATAACAAGTGAGTATTGTAATTTTATTATTAGACATATGTGTAATAACTCTGAAAAGCCAACATTTAGCTAGACTATATCATCTCTTAGTGAAAGAAAATTGGAATTATTACACACATATTTTGATACTCACATGTGATAAATTTTGGAAATTTCAAAACACTTTATGAACCATTTGGAAGAACATGAATTGTTTTCTATGTTTTAATTCTTAATAGGAATATTTACCACTGGTAACCAAGATTAAAACCTAGAGACTCGTTTATTTGGATATAATTATCATTTATAAGTTATTTTTAAAAGGAATATATGTTTCCCTTTTTGTATTTCAATAGAATATCATCTTATTTATTTTATTTCATTAAGATATTTTTGGGAAATAAAAGAAATCATACTATCAACTAATGTGATGGTAAATGTAATGAAATTACAAAGGAGAATCTTATTTATATTGGAATGGTTTTTGATGTTCTTGTGATCATGATAAATAAATTATCTCAGATTATGATAAATGACTATTAAATAGTTATATTTTGAAATACATAAAAAAGTGATGTATAGAATCTAATGAATATTCTTATGTTTAATATAATTAATAAAATAAGAATCAATTTAATAAATTTAAAAATGTGGGAAAAGTCACCATGGAAAATTCCTTCAGGGAAATTAAATCTTATTTATGTGTTTCTATTAAGGTGATAATGTATCTAATTGTCGAAGAAAATGATGAATCTAGTAAACATGAAATAGGGAAATAATGTACATCCTAATAAACCACAAAATGTTTAAAGTCGTAAATGTTGGGAACTTGGTTAGTATTATATAAAATTATCAAATGCAAGGAAAAAATCATATGTGTGTATGTTATAATAATTATTAATGTGTACTGATTGATGTCTATTAGTTTTATAATTCAAGAATCATATTTTTGATGTTTTCAATTAACGATATTCCATTTATAAGAACGAGTAAACATCTAAGTATTTTTTTTGTATTATTTGTAATTTATTATTGTCAATAATATTTTTAATGTTGTTTTGGTCCAAAAATGGTGATTTAATGGTAATATTCTATTTTATGAAAAAAATGATTGTTTAAAATATAATATTTAATATTTACATTAGATTAAGGTAATAATATTCAATTACGATTATTTTATTTTGTGGGAAAAATAAGATGTATAGAATTAAATAGTGGTTAAAACCTAATTTAAAGATTAAGGTTATTTTGAGTGTGTTAATAATTTATTTTAAAAAATAATAATAATTATATAAATATGGTTTTAGGAAAATGGAAATATATACGTCAATTGACAACTCATTATTTTTGGCATGGTCAAAGAGAATGAACCCACAAATGAAGGGATATAAGTTTATGGTGTCTACCATAGGTTTATATTATTCACTGTTTGGTATGAGATTTTTTTACAAAATAAATTTTAGGGATGAAATTTATTGTTATTAAGAGTAACATTTTTTTGAGTTAATAGATATATATATATATATCCTTTTTATTTAAAGAAAAGTATTATTATAGAGGAATGTTATTTCATTTTTTGACATATAATTTGAAGGTTATGAGATTAACATTGAGGACAAGTTCTTATTTCATGTTGTGGTAATTGAGATTATTTATGGTATAGTTTTATTGATAAAATAAATTATATAAGATAATCCTTTGGTTTTATTGATGAGGTTTAGAGATTACAATAATCATTTTTATTTAGTGTATTATTATATTTAGTATGAAACATTTTTGTTTTTATAAATATAGGAATGAGATATTATTTTTTTTTATCAATTTTATGAAATGATAAAAAATAATTTTAGGGATTTGGGAAAAAAATTTTGATACTCGATATGCATTCCTTTGAGTGAGAGCTAAATTGTGTTGTGATAAAAGCAGAACCAAAGGACGATATTATGATTATGAAATAAATATATACCCTGAAGGTATTTTTCTGTGTAATCCCTATCAAAATAGTAAAAAATCACATAACTGTAGAAAATGATATAGGATTGAATATTTATTCCTATAATATATATATATATATATTTTATTACTCAATATATTTTTAACTCATATAAAATTTATGGTTTTATGGTCATTAACTTTTATTGAATATCCAATTATTGTGATCAATGATCTCTATAATTCTATATAATTATTTAAATATTTTATTCCATGTTTATATTTCAATTTCCTTCTAATTCTCCTCAACATAAAAACCTAGTTATGTGTTATTCGGTATGAGCATCATATTTTCCATTCCCTATATTAAGATTGAATTTTATTAAACCATTTTATGATGTGAATTTTTCAAAAAGGAAATATATAATTTTAAATTGGGTATATGGTCAAATTGTGAATATGAAATTTCTTTAAGGGGTTATAATTTAATATTATGATATTTTAAAATGAAATTGTGTTAGATATCATATATAACACAAAAAATTGAGTTAAAATGAAAAAATATATATTACTAAAATATTATTATTTAAACATTAACATTATAAAATATATGGTAAAAATGGTGATATGAACTGTAATAACCATGTAATAGAAATATATAATTAAAATCTTAATTTTAGATAATTGTTTTATTAATTCATAATAATACCTACTAAATGTTTTGTAAATTTATTTTATGTTTCAAAAATATGTTTTTTAAAAACTGGTTTTTATTACTTTTTGTGAGAAAAAATAATATTTAATTTAAATAAAACTAGAAAGTTTTTTTTTGTAAAATTAAAATCATTATTTTAAATCATCATATCAATATAATCTTCAGTTGAACGTTAGGGATTTTTTGGAAAATATTTATTTTCCATGAATAGGGGAAATTACTGATTTTTTTTGTGAAACTATCATTTCATTATAATAAGTTAAATAATTTAAAAGTCCTTTTATTAATTTAATATGATTTAAATGTTAAAAAATTAGTCCTCATTAATATTTATCAAATTAATATATTTTAAATAATATTCATACTATATTTCAATATATGTGTATTTTTAGGTGTTACAACTCATTTTTACATTGAACCATTTTAATGTGAATAATGTTTCACCAATTTAACTAATTAATATAACCCATAAATAGGAATTAATTAAATAAAATACTTTTATTATATATCTATAATTATTAATTAAAATTATTTTCATTATGATTAAGTTTAATATTGTTATTATATGATAATATTATAATGGAAAATTGTATTTCTTAAAAACCCATTTTTCAACATCTCTTTGGGGTTATTTTGAAATTAATTTTTATCACTTATATAAAATATATTTCATTAATTGTATTTAGTTTCTTTAATTATCTTTATTAATATTATTAAAATATTTCAACTTTATTTTTAATGCTAATTAGTATTAAAAACGATAAAGAATCTGTAGTTAATGTTAAAAACTATTTTGAGGGGGAGGATAAAATAAAAAGATAAATGGAATAACATGTTGACAAAAACTAATTTAATTTTATAGGAGTTTCTAATTCATACCTATCCTAAACTTATATATTTTCAAATTTTGTGGCACTTTTATTGATAGTTACATCCCATTATTGAATAGTTTTTTTGTATTTACATGAATTACACTCCTCTTCCCTTATAAAAGGCACCCACTAGCGTCTCCATTAGGCAATTCCATAACCCATTGGAATAGAAAATAACAACTGAAATATGTTCTTTTTTCCCTACCCATATCCTGGTATCCTTTTATTGATTATAAATAAAATCTAGTAAGGGTATAGTTACAATAATAAGAGGTGGTCCAAAAAAGTGGTATCTATCTTGAATAAGAATGCTTATTTTATCTATTATTGCATATAATTCAAGTATAAATCAATAATGATTATATAAAAAACTTTTTCTCTCCATTAAACTATAACTTTTTTATGTTAATTCAATAAACCAAATCCATCTCCATTTCCATCCAATGGGAATCAAAACCGACATTTTTGTGTATAGATAATTATCTCCTCACAAATAGAATTGTTTTTCATTTTCCGTTATCTAATTTCACATATGTTCATGATGATGGATTTAATTTTTATATATCATATAAATTATATAGTTAAATTAACAAACAAGTACTATATAAAAAAATTTCTTATTTTACCATTCCTATGAAATATGATAACATGGATTGTGTGTATAGTGGACTACCATCTTATGAAGTGATGTGATTATTATTTTTACTGGATCACATGAATAGTATAATTAACTGTATTTTGGGTAATGTTATGATATTTATATTATAATGATCATTCTATAAAGGTAGAATATTACTTAACTTTTTTCATAATGATCGTAAAAAAATGGAAATTTTACTCATATGTACACATGATCTAATATCTCAATGATTGTAACTTATTTTATTTTTCATATCGATTTTGAAATGGTTGGTTATAAAATTATATTTTTTAATATTAATTATAAAAATTCACATGTTATTATTTTGATCATTATGGAACAATAACAGCTTTGATGTTGGTCAATAAAATAATGTCATTTTAAATTAATAAACGAAGAGTCCTCAAGATACCCTATATGGACCAAATTGAAATTTGTAACTAAATAGGTAATGAAATGAAATGAATAAAATGGTTAATGTATTAGGAATTATCAATATAAAATGTTATTAACAAAAAAATAATTCAAATAATATAATTATATATTTAATAAAATACATGCATGACAATGTCTTCTCTTAAGGTTTGGGTTTCCTTCCAAAACATCCTTACATGAGACACATGATCTTTTAAGAACATAATTGTTTTCAATAGTTCATACACATAACCTGTACATATTATCTTATAAATCATTAATATTCATTAATTCTAAAGTTCAAAATCTATTAATTCATTCATGGGAGTTATTATTGAAATTTTTCCAAGGTGGTATGATTTTATTAAACAATCTCATTTTAATTGGGATATTTTATTATTGAATTTTTATTGTAGGAAATTATTTGATCATTTCGAGAAAAAAATATTATTTTACTCATTTTGAGTAATTAATTAAAATTTCATGTAATTATTACATATTAATCTATTTTGAGATAAATATTATTTAGAAAATGTTCTTAAAAATATATCACATTATTTTCCTATTTGAATGAAAATCCATTTTCTCACATATCAATGTGTATTGAAAAAAAATTATAAAAAAATTATAAAATTTATGCAATTATTTGTAAAATTCATTTTTACCAAGATTTTTCTTTTTACAAAAAAATTGAATTAATATTATTGTTCTTTTCCGGATGTGGTTCACATTACACAATTTAAAATAGTGTGAAAGGGATATTTTTTATTATCGTATACAATATGTTTGATGTTATCCATCATAATGGGAATTCAATTCCTTTAATTTTATTTTATTTGATTCCAGGTTTCTTTTTAATGATAATTTTTCAAAAATAATTGTAAAATTTGTTAGCTTTGGAAGAAGTTATTTCAACATGAAAAGGTAATTTTACTCAAAAATTATTCATTTTAAATTTTGAAAGTCATTTTAATGAGTGGGTAATAACATTGATGTCATTTATGCCTTATTAATTATGTAGATATAAATTTTACATATATACCTATATTATTCCTACTTAGTATTTTTGGAGATTAAATTCCTTATGTTGATTATAAGGCCCCAGCATTAAATCTTACTTAATCTTGAGTTATTAAAAGATTACCCATTGAGGATCTTTTTAGGTTTAGAGTTTGAGAGAATTAGATCATAAAACATGCATTACATTCCACATTTAAACAAAGTGGTTGCATAAAAGATTGTATTCATTTTTCCCATCAACAGAAACATATTTAAAATAAAACATGTATTATTTCTTGACACTTCCTTGACACTATCATCATATCATGTACCTTTCCCTTGACTTGTAAAAAATATTCCAAAAACTTTGGATGAGCATAAGAAGCTCAGTATTGGATATAAAAATATGGAAAAGAAACATGAGTACATATATACATAAGAATGAATTCATACTTTACCCATAAAACATAAGAACTTTAACATACCTCATCAAATCATGAATAAATCATAGAAATCATAAGACATAAAGGTAACTTGAGGCATTCATAACATTCTTACGTTGGGACTAACCCAATTGGTTACGTTTAGAATACCCATCATAGTATATTCCCTAAATCTCTTTGTAGAAAGCTCAATTTTTAACCCCTTCGCGTTACCCAATGCATTGGAGAGCTATATCGGGCTCACCTGCCATTAGTTTATCACGGAACCACCCGTCTTTATAATAATGCCCAAGAACCATAACATAATCGTATCACATAAAACATACATAAAGGAAACATAACATTTCCACTTTTCAATCACAAGATATCAATATAACACATTGATAAAAAAACATTATGAAAACCATTTTCAATACCAAAATAAAATAAAATTAAAACATGGTATTTATTTTTCATTTAAAAAAAGGTAAGGCTTGTTGAGGAAGCCGAAACTCAAATAATGGACACGGCAGCGGAGAAGTCGTTGTCTCCGCATACGTACGACAAAAACATTCCCTTTTTTCGTTTAGTAAAACAATTCGTATAAAAAATATTCCTTTTGGATAAACTTAAAATTAAAAGGGGTTTATACACCTTATAAAAGAAAGTTGTGTATAAAACATAATATGCCTCAATGAAAGGAGATTGAGACGAAGTCCCATACCTCTGGTCCGACTTGACTCGATCGTTATTTAATGTCCTGAATAATAAACTTGAGTTAATTTCTACTTTCTTAAGAACCTTTTTAAAGTTCATTATTCCGTTTATATCACATATTACCATGTCATGAACACTATGTAATTATTTAAGTTAATAACGGTCGTTTTAACGATTATTGGTACATGAGTAAAAAATATGCTCTTTATAATTACAAGTTGTTCATGTATCCATTATATCCAGAGTTATACTCATGATGTAGATATCATATATATAATATATATCCTATATATACATTCATTTATAATATTACATAACATTTAGAGGTAAGAACTAAAATGCACCGTTCATGGAGACGGTAAGCCGTACGTACACATGAACGCTACTTCCTTTTCTAT
Source organism: Viscum album (assembly GCA_963277665.1). NCBI lineage: Eukaryota > Viridiplantae > Streptophyta > Magnoliopsida > Santalales > Viscaceae > Viscum > Viscum album. The sequence goes on from OY728158.1 coordinate 562,182,959, forward strand.
TTCATATTTAATGGAATTAAAACATAATGATACATAATAGTATTATAATTCCAGTATTGTATCATATATAATATCATTCAATCTATCCTTTATACGTACCACATAAGGTATTAACGAATCAACTCACTTTGAGGGGGCGGTAGTCCGCTCTTCCTAAAATGAAGATATCACGTATACCCATAATGGAAACCATAAAGGTATTCCATAAATGAAAAATAAAGAAGCTTATGTAAAATATAAACATATTATATATCATATATAAGTATAGTGACATCTTAATGGACACCTTTATAGGTGTTATATGAGTGTTGAACAATCATCGTTTCGTGAGGCATAAATTATCCATCCACAGAAACAGTATGTTATTTAACCATTAGATGTAGGTGTGTGTAATTTTAGCTCTAATACTTCTTATAACAACATCCTAGTATATGTAAGATACTGGTTTTCTTACAAAATAAATTAATAAAAAGAGTTTAGGGGGTTGGAGAAGCAAAATAAAACAAAAGGACTCAAGTGAAGACATTACATTAAAATCGGGTAACTCCCTTTGGTTTGAGCTCAAAAGATTTCTTGGGAAGACTTCTGCCCAAAGTGAGGCTTATAAGAGTTATAGAGGGATGTGTATAGACAAAATGGGTAGGGTTTGGCCGAGCCAAAGGCTTTGGATGTGTGGGTAAGGAGGTAGAGGTGGGGGCCTTTTATAAGAGGAGAGGAGGGGCACTCTTGGAAAGTAAAGAAATGTTACATTATTTTAAAATTATTTTCGGATTTAAAAGGTCCCACATGGATATAATTCTAGGATAAGGTGATCAGAGTTATAAATATACCCATCTAATAGGTTTTTGACAAGTGTAGGTCTTAGAATTTACATTATCATTTCATTTTATTGAAATCGTTAAATAATAAGGTAATCACTGCATCATCATGGTGTCATAAATAATTTAATTTATTTAATGTCTAAAAATTATAAAAAAACTATCATGATGTAGGAAATCTTCTTAGATTTCTAATGAATATTTATAGTCAAAAATATGACTTGTATAACCCCACTTAAAAATTGTTCTAGTAAAAGAACTCATGTTTGTGACATTTTTACTTGAACATTAAATAAAAAGATATTAATGTCATTTTCCTTCAATGTGGCTCCATGGAGTCCCCAAGTTGACCCATGGATTTTCTTGGTCGGACATGACACATCAAATAAGGGTAGGACATGTCTCATGTTCATTTCATATTATTAAAACATTATTCTTACCTTAAATTACACTAATTACCTCTAATCACGATTAAAAAAATTAAAAGTTACTATTCACCAAAAAAATTAATTTATACCCATTGAACCACATTTTACTTCTCAATGACAACCATGTATATCGGATTTTTGAAATTCAAAGCACAGAGGTGGTAAAATTTCATTTAAACAAAAAATTAGTTTTTCAAGTACCACTTAGTGGTTTCACTATTCATCAAAAATTGATGTTTTTCAGAAAAATACCAAAACTTCACCCTAAGCTATATTTGATATTCTGAATTCAAGAAATTATGTCTATTTTAAAATATTTAAAAAATATAAGTTACATTAATTAATTTAATAATTAATTCTCGCTGTCCGAGCAAATAATGTGTTTTTATGAAACAATAAGTATCAAAAGATTGACACTAGTTAAGTCCAATTTCAAAGTGAAATTAATTCCAACGACCACTATTGGATTAAATGGTAAAAATAAATTTTAATTGAACTTTAAAACCAATTAAAAAGATTAACTAAACATATAATTAAATTAGATGAAAAAACATTTTTGATGTAAAATGCAGTATTTTTCACAATTCATTAAAAAATGAACATTGTCAGAAAAATACCAAAATATTATCCAATGTAAATTTCAATGTCCCGATAATAAAGAATAAGTTTATTTTGACAAATAGAGCTCATATAATTGTCAAAAGTTTGATTTAAAACGGTCTTCCATCAAAAGGCAGTAAAACAATCTTTTAAAAATATTAGTGTATTCCATGATTAAGATTGGATTTATTCTTATTTTAAGCCTCTAAAACACTATCTAATTCATTATTAGACATAGATAAAAATATCTATTATTCATTACTTACTTGGGATGTTACATCCTTCCCCCCTTTAGAAAATTGCATCCCTTTAATTTATTTTCTTATCGAATAAGTGGGGGTATTTATCCCTCATTGCATTTTCAGATTCCTGTGTTGCCTCTTCAACCATGTGGTTTTTCCACAAAACTTTTACCTGATGAATCACCATATTCCGTAACACTTGCTCCCTGTGGTCAAGAATCTGGACCGGTTGTTCCTCATAAGATAGGTTCTCTTCCAGCTGAACTACCTCTGGACTCAAAACATGAGATGGATCTGGCATATACTTTTTCAACATCGAAACATGAAAAACATTGTGTACCTGAGATAAACTCGGAGGTAAATCCACTCAAAAAGAAACTGATCCAACTCTCTCCAGAATTTCATATGGTCCAATAAACCTTGGACTCAGCTTTCCTTTCTTACCAAATCGCATCACACTTTTCCATGGTAAGACTTTGAGAAAAACATGATCACCTACCTCATAAGAGAGATCCTTCTTCCGGTTATCCGCATAACTCTTCTACCTTCTCTGTGCTGTTCTCATGTGTTTCTGAATCAACTAAACTTTTTCTACCATCTCTTCTACCAATTTTGGTCCCATCAACTTCATTTCACCCACTACATCCCAGAAAGCTGGAGTTCCACACTGCTTCCCATATAACGCCTCAAATGGTGCCATCTGTATACTGGAATGAATACTGTTATTATAAGAAAACTCAACCAAAGAAATATGTTGGTCCCAAATTCCCTGATAATCTATCGAACAAGCACGTAGAATATCCTCTAATGTTTGAATTGATCGTTCTGATTTCCCATCTGATTGAGGATGAAAAGCTATACTAAAATTTAATTCAGTACCCAAAGACTCTTGAAGGCCTTTCCAAATGTTAGAAGTGAACCTGGGATCACGGTCAGATGCAATGGAGAGATGAACTCCATGTAACCTGGCTATCTCTTTAAGATACAAACGGGAAAGTTGATCTAGAGAAAAATTATCTCGTATATCATTGAAATGAGAATATTTAGTCAAGTGATCAACAATAACCCATATTGTATCATTACCTCGAGGTGTCTTCGGCAATCCCACAACAAATTCCATGGATATATTTTCCCATTTACACTCTGGCACTGTTAAAGGCTGAAGCATCCCTTTCGGTAACTGTCGCTCTACTTTAACCTGTGGACATGTCAAACACTTCATAGTAAAATCATCAATATCACTTTTCATTCCATCCCACCAGTAATACTCCTGCAAATCTCTGTATATCATAGTACTGCCAGGATGAACTGAAAACGGAGAACTATAATCTTCACATAACAACTCTCTCTTCAACTGTGAATCTCAACGCACACACACCCTCTTCCCAAATCTCAAAACGCAATCATTATCAATGTTGAATTCAAGAAAATTACCTTTCTGAACCATCTCTACATTTTTCTACAACTCACTGTCTTGCTTCTGTGCTTGCTTGATTCTGTCTGATAGAGATGATTTCACTGATACCTGAAACAAAACCGAAGGACATCATGCCCCAACAAATTCTATGCCAAAGTTCATCAAATCCTTAACCAAAGGATCATGTTCCAAACTCAGCATTTTTAATGAAGCATTACATTTTCGACTCAAAGCATCAACCACTTTATTTGCTTTTCTCGGATGGTAATGAATTGTACAAACATAATCCTTGATTAATTCTAGCCATCTACTCTGTCTCATGTTTAATTCTTTTTGAGTGAATATATACTTTAAACTTTTATGATTGGTATATATTTCATAATTTACTCTATACAAATGATGCCTCCAAATTTTTAAAGCAAAAACTACAGCAGCTAATTCCAAATCATGTGTAGGGTAATTTACCTCATAAGTTTTCAACTATCGTGAAACATAAGAAATTACCTGATCATTCTACATTAGGACACAACCAAGTCCTTTCAATGAAGCATCACTATAGATAACAAACTTACCATTCCTGGAAGGAAGTTCCAAAATTAGAGCATTCACCAATCTTATTTTCAACTCCTGAAAATAATCATCACATTCTTTTTTGTAGATAAACATAACACCCTTCCGAGTTATCTTAGTCATTGGACTAGATAACCATGAAAAATTTCTAACAAACCTTCGGTAATAGCCTGCCAAACCACGGAAGCTACGAATCTCAGTTACATTTGTGGGTCTTGGCCATTCTTTAAAAACCTAAGTCAACTAAGCCATCACTATAACTAACTATTTAGTTCTGATTCTGACCATCTCAAGATACTAATTTGAAAGGTCATTTCCCTCTGTATGCCTTCCCAGAAAAGCTGTTCTATTTCCTCTATGAAAACCCATTCTTAACACAGAAATATCTTAGGTGAAGAAACATGGTAATCTTCAAATTCTATATCATTTCAATTTGACAGGAAAAAATATTTTTGGATAATCATTTAATAAAATTCTAACTCCTAAAGTTTTCTAAACCGACCTCTGATACCAACTATAAGGCCCCAGCCTTAAACCATACTTAATCTTGAGTTATTACAAGATTACCCATTGAGGAACTTTTCAGGTTTAGGGTTTTAGATAATTAGATCATAAAACATGCATTACATTACACATTTAAACAAAGTGGTTACATCAAAGATAGTATTCATTTTTCTCATCGACGGAAACATATTTAAAATAAAACCTGGATTCTTTCTTGACACTTCCTTGACACTATCATCATATCATGTACCTTTCCCTTGACCTGTGAACGACATTTCAAAAACTTTGGATGAGCATAAAAAGCTCAGTATGTGATATAAAAATATAGAAAGGAAACATGAGTACATATATACATAAGAATGAAATCATACTTTACCCATAAGACATAATCACTTTAACATACCTCATCAAATCATGAATAAATCATATAAATAATAAGACATAAAGGTAACTTGAGGCATTCATAACATTCTTACGTAGGGAGTAACCCTCTTGGTTATGTTTGGAATACCCATCACAGTACATTCCCTAAATCTCTTCGGAAAACCTCAATGTTTAACCCCTTCGCATTACCAAATGCATTAGAGAGCTATATCGGGCTCCCCCGCCCTTAGTTTATCATGGAACCACCCGTCTTCATAACAATTCCCAAGAACAATTACATAATCGTATCACATAAAACATGCATAAAGGAAACATAACATTTACACTTTGAAATCACAAGATATCAATACAACACATTGATATAAAAACATTTTGAAAACCATTTTCAATACCAAAATAAAATAAAAGTAAAACATGGTATTTATTTTTCATTTAAAAAAAGGTATGGCTTGTAGAGGAAGCCGAAACTCAAATAATGGTCACGATAGCGGAGAAGTTGTTGTCGCCGCATACGTATGACAAAAACATTCCCTTTTGTCGTTTAGTAAAATGATTCGTATAAAAAAGATTCCTTTTGGATAAACGTAAAAGTAAAAGGGGCTTATACACTCTATAAATGAAAGTTGTGTATAAAACATGATATGCCTCAATAAAAGAAGATTGAGACGAAGTCCCATACCTCGGGACTAACATGACTCGATCGTTCATTAATGTCCTGAATAATAAACTTGAGTTAATTACTAATTTCTTAAGAACCTTTTTCAAGTTCATTATTCCTTTTATATCACTTATTACCATGTCATGAACACTATGTAATTATTTAAGTTAATTACGGTCGTTTTAACGAACATTGGTACATGAGTAAAAAATATGCTCTTTATAATTACAAGTTGTTCATGTATCCATTATATCAAGAGTTATACTCATGATGTGGATATCTTATATATCATATATATCCAGTATATACATTCATTTATAATATTACATAACATTTAGAGGTAAAAAATAAAATGCACCGTTCATGGAGACGGTAAGCCGTACGTACGAATGAACGCTACTTCCATTTCTATTGTATATTTAATGGAATTAAAACATAATGATACATAATAGTATTATAATTACAGTATTGGATCATATATAATATCATTCAATCTATCCTTTATACGTACCACATATGTTATTAATGAATCAACTCACTTTGAGGGGGCGGTAGTCCACACTTCCTAAAATGAAGATATCACGTAGACCCATAATGGAAACCATAAAGGTATGCAATTAATGAAAAATACAGAAGCTTAAGTAAAACATAAAAATATTATATATCATATATAAGTATAGTGACATCTTAATGTCCACCTTTAGAGGTGTTATATGAGTGTTGAACAATCATCATTTTGTGAGGCAGAAATTCGCCATCCACAGAAACAGTATGTTCTTTAACCATTAGATATAGGTCTGTGTAAGTGTAGCTAGAATACTTCTTATAACAAAATCCTTGAATATGGAAGATACTGCTGTTGTTACAAAATAAATTAATAAAACGACTTTAGGGTGTTGGAGAATCAAAATAAAACAAAAGGACTCATGTGAAAACATTACTTTAAAATCGGGTAACTCCCTTTGGTTTGAGCTCAAAGGCTTCCTTGGGATGGCTTCTGCACAAAGTGAGGCTTCTAAGAGTTATGGAGGGATGTGGAGAGACAAAATGGGCAGCTATTTGCCAAGCCAAAGGCTTTGGATGTGTGGGTATGGTGGTAGAGGTGGGGGCCTTTTATAAGAGGAGAGGAGGGGCACTCTTGGAAAGTAAAGAAATGTTACTTTATTTTAAAATGAGTTTCGGATTTAAAAGGTCCCACATTGATATAATTCGAGGATAAGGTGATAAGAGTTCTAAATATACCCATTCAATAGGTGTTTTACAAGTGCAGGTCTAATATTTTACATTATCTTTTCATTTTATTTAAATCGTTAAATAATGAGGTAATCGCTGCATCATCATGGTGTCAAAAATAATTTAATTTATTTAATGTCTAAAAATTATTAAAAAAATATCATGATCTAGGAAATATTTTTATATTTCTAATGAATATTTATAGTAAAAAATATGACTTTTATAACCTCACTTAAAAATTATTTTAGTAAAACAACTCATGTTTGTGACATTTTTACTTTAACATTAAATAAAAAGGTATTAATGTCATTTTCCTTCCAATGTGGCTCCATGGGGACCCCAAGTTGACCCATGGATTTTCTTGTTCGGCCATGACACATCTAACAAGGGTAAGACATGTGTCAAGTTCATTTCATATTATTAAATCATTATTCTTACCTTAAATTACACTAATTACCTCTAATCAGGATTAAAAACAAAAAAGATACTATTCACCAAAAAATTATTTTAATCCCATTGAACCACATTTTACTTCTTAATAACAAACATGTATGTTGGATTTTTGAAATTCAAAACACAGAGGTGGTAAAATTTTATTTAAACGAAAAATCAGTTTTTTAAGTACCACTTAGTGGTTTCACTATTTATCAAAAATTGAAGTTTTTCAGAGAAATACCAAAACTTCACCCTAAGCTATATTTGATATTCCAAATTCAAAAATGATGTCTATTTTACAAAATTCAAAAACATATAAGTTACATTAATTAATTTAATAACTAATTCTGGATTTCCGAGCAAATAGCGTGTTTTTATGAAACAATAAGTATCAAAAGATTGACACTAGTTTAAGTCCAATTTCAGAGTAAAATTAATTCCAACGACCAATATTGGATTAAATAGTAAAAATATATTTTAAATAAACTTTAAAAACAATTCAAAAGGTAATCTAACCATATAATTAAATTAGATAAAAAAGCCGTTTTGATGTAAAATGCAGTATTTTCACTATTCATTAAAAAATGAACATTGTCAGAAAAATACAAAAAATTATACAATGTAAATTTCAATGTTCCAATCATAAATAATAAGTTTATTTTGACAAACAGAGATTATAAAATTGTCAAAATATTGATTTAAAAATGGTTCTCCATCAAAAGGCAGTAAAACAATCTTTTAAAAATATTAGTGTATTCCATGCTTAAGATTAGATTTATTCTCATTTTAAGGCTCTAAAACACTATCTAATTCATTAGTAGACATAGATAAAAAAATATATTATTCATTACTTACTTGGGATGTTACATTTATCACTCCTAGGACACCATTAAAAATTTTCCTTTGGTAATGGTATGAAACAATATATAACCCATTTACATTATTGTAATATATAGACACCGAATTTTAATAGCTATATATTACATAATAATATTTGAATATTTATTACATAACATACTGATCTACGCTAAAAATATTAAGGCCTATTATTATTAAAATCATGGAAACATTATTAAGTAATTTATAAAATATCTACACCAAATCCAACTAATTGTTTCATAAATAGAACCCTTTTATACATATACTACTTAATACCATTATTCAAAACCCGAGGAATGGAAACATAATAAAAGTGTTAGGTTAGATTCTCAGTGAGGGAAACCAAGGGAGATATATATGATAATATAAGCATAACATGTGCCGAAGGGTATAAGAACATGATATTAATAATGATAACCATTCGATTTATGTAAAATGACATGATTATATGTCATGAAACAAAAATCATAAGTTCATAATACATGAATTATATGAGAATCAAATAACATCATCCATTAGAGCCTAAAAATAACCTAATATATAGAATTGTTTCATAAACATCAACATAAAAACTATTTTTTTATATTCAAGGATTATCTTAATGTCAATAATAGTGGAATGGTTTCACTACCAAACCATCATAAGATTCAAGGTTCACTCCTCGGCCTATCATAAACACATAGGGCCTTACTATAGTGGGATGACTCCCCATTCTATTAATATTTATCTCTTGAGGTATTAATATTTTCCCAATGGATTTGAGGTAGATATATTTCCCACCCATCACAAAATTATTTTCATACATATGTGGTCTATAATATCATAAAAAGTTTCTAATAATAGAATAAATTAAAATAAATTATTTTCATAAATATTTCATCATATCATAACCCATGTAAAATATATGGGATTAATAAAAATATTTTTCTAATAAATTTAAACCATCCAAAGAAATAGTATGTGAGCTATAATTGGAACATATACCTTGTAATTTATATGTTGTATACTGGGTCTGTTTCTTTGATATATAGAAATAGAAATAAAATTTCATTAAAAAAATATTTTTGTATATTTATTTTCTATTTTGAAATAAAATAGTTAAAAAATTATGCTATTATAATGGAAAAACATCATATGAATAGAACCGTGTAAAATGTTTGAGTAATTGTAACACCCCAAGATTTCATAGTGTGTTATTTCTTCAAAATAATTCAATAACATGCACTACACGGAACACCGAGTTAAAGCGCACCATGACTTACTAAACAAGCCGTTCAAAATAGGTTATGAATAGTATTAACTAAATTTTAATCTTTATATAATCCTTATATTTTTATAATCCATATTATGAGTTTCTTAGACATAATGTAAGAACAAATTCATTTTCAGTATTGCACTTTTACATACTTTTAATAGTGAACCATTTTTAAATAAAATATTTTAAACTTTTATATATTCAATTTGACTAAATAAATTTACTTTTTAGAATGGGGACATCAAAAATTTACAATGAAACATCCAAAGCTTCCATGGTACGTTTCCCTTTGAATAATGCAATAGCGTGTGTTGTACGAAACATCGAGTTCTAACACACCACAACCAATCAAACTAGCCATTATGAATAATAATACCTACTTTTTTGAAATTATATATATTTTATATTTCAAAATGGACTTCATTTTTGGATTCAGAATATCAAAATTATCCTATGTTGAATTTTTGGTATTTTTCCAAGAACATCCAATTTTTATGAATAGTGAAAAATACTTAAAAAAAACTTTTTTAATCAAAATAATTTATAGTGATAAATTATATTATTTAGTGGTTTTCAAGTATAATTAGAATATATTTTTACTATTTTATCGAATGGTGTTCATTAGAATGGATTTCACTATGAAATTGGACATAAACAATTGTCAATCTTTTGATATATATTGTTTCTTAAAAACACGATATTTGTTGTAATAGCGGGAATTAATTATAAAAATAATTAATGAAACTTATATGTTAGTAATTTTTTAAAATAGAAATCATTTTTGAATTTGGAATATCAATTATAGCTTAGGGTGAAATTTTGGCATTGTTCTGAAAAACATCAATTTTTGATGAATAGTGAAACAACTAAGTGGTAGTTAAAAAAATGAATTTTTTATAAAACTTAATTTTACCGTTTCTGTGATTGGAATTTCAAATATCTGAGAGACACGGTTAATATCAGGTAGTAAAATGTGGTTCAATGAGATGAAAATAATTTTTGGTGAATAGTAAATTTTTACTTTTATTTACCACGGTTAAAAGTAAATAGTGTAATTAAGGGTAAAAATGATATTAATATTACCCTAACACCTGGCCTAATTCTATTGGACAAGTGTATCTCAACCAAAAACAACCTTAGGAATAAAATATTATCATTTAGGTCCAGTTGGATTAGATTACGACATTTATTATTATTTAATTCAAAGAAGAGTTAAAAGAGTTAAAATCAATGAATATATACTAAAACATTTTTAATATCGGGTTATACATAAGATAAATACGATTATAAATATTCATTATATATCTAAAAAGTTTTCCTACATAATGATATTTTATTTATAATTTTTAGATATTAAATAATTTAATTTATTTATGACACAATGATGATGCAGTAATTAATGTAATAGTGAAAAATTAAAATAATTGATATTATAAATATCCAAATAAATATAATTTGAGACTTTTAATGAATTAAACTAATTTTCTAGGATAATATGACATATTAGGATTTATTTAATTGAATTTTTTCGAAGTAATCATTCTGTTATAATTTTTACAAAAATCAATTATTGAATAGTGTCAAAATTGACATAAAAGAGTTTTTTTAAAACAAATATTATATTATTAATTGATATTAAATTCTTAAAAATCTAAGGATTGGCCAAGAGACTATGTCATGATAGGTGTATCATTAATGTACCACTTGGGTGTCTATTGGATGTATATAGTATGTTTATTATCCATATAATATAAAAATACAAAGAGACATTTTAAAAGTGAAACAAATTAACTAAGAGTTAATAATTAATGATAAGGTTAATATAGTTACCCAAACCTTTCTAAATTATATTGGTTGAGTGGTTTTCGACCTATCCCCACCTTAACCTTTAAATAATCCACATTGGAGCCCTTAGAAACTGAATATGAATTTATTATAAAATAATATTTCTAGCTTTTCCAAAGGTGCCTCTCACCCCTCTTATAAAAGGGCACTCTCCCTTCTCATTAACTCACACCATCAAATCCTTTTGGCTCGGCCAAATCTGCCCAAATACACTCTCAACATCCCTCACTTCATCCTAGAGACCTTTCTTTAGTCATAAATCCAACTTAAGGAACCATTTTGATCAAATCAAAAGGAATAACCCGAAGAAGAGGTAATATTTTCACCACCCTTTTTCAAATTCATTTCTTCTTCCACTTCTTCATTCTTTGTTATTCCCATTATAAAATAAAGAATCCAATATATCCTATATACATTAATATTATTATAAATATGGCACAACCATATTCAGTATTATATCCATCCTTTGAATGACATGTCACCATACGTGCGTACGTACGGCTTACCGTCTCCACGCCGTGGTGTAATTGTTGTTCAATATATTATTATTATGATGGGTATAATAATGATGTGTAACTCATGTAAATAATAAATATAACATGATAATGATTCTGTATATATGATATAACATCCAATTATATATTATTTTAATATCAAAAGAATGATATTTTCGCTCGTGTGTACGTACGGATTACCGTCTCCAAGATGCGATGAGATTCATTTCCATGTTCACCATTCATCGACGATTATAAAAATATATATTACTAATAATTATGTAATATATGACATAATAATGATAATGGAGATATATATATATATTTATATATATAAGGATTTATGTACTTACATATATCTTATTCACTTACTTCCGTTCAATACTATATGAAAACAAAAATAGCGTTTATGCGTACGTACGGACTACCATCTCCATAAACAGTGTTTTCCATTTCATATATATGTCTATTATACATATTTATATTCTAAATATATAAGATATATTTATCATGTTTTACATTCTAGAAGTATTTAAATCATGATCTATGTGATACAACAAAGAGTAAGAAGTTAAAACATGTACGATAAAAAATGTGATTATTACCCAAAATGTTAACTTAACATGGAAATTATTATTAAATGGGTAATATAAAGTCATAAATGAATCATGTATGATATCATAAATATTAGTATGGTTCCGGTATAATTTAATAACATAATACGATATTCGTACAAGAGGTTAAACTTACCCTCAACTAAAGGAAAGTGCAAGGTAAGGGGTTTTCATCTCACTCTTTATTCCCGTGAGATTAATGTCATATTGCCACTATTACCATTTGTGTGGTGTATGTAATGCCCATAAATGTATTCATTGTGTAATACACTTTAATTTATGTGTATTTACATATTCATTGTATGATACCTCTTTCATGGGTTGTATGTTTCGTAAGTTACCGAATTGGTAAGGGTTATTTCACAATCTCTTCATTATCTGAGGTTGTTTATACGTAATAATCTACTGGGATCTCTTTATCATCCACATCAATGTTTCTTGAAAATGTATTTCAATTTTTTTTTAATATTTACAAGAATATGGTTTAAAGACATCTATACCCTTGTTTGACTTTTTATAAGAGGTTTATAAAGGAAACTTTCCGTCGTTATCCAAATGAGGTGTTTTTTAACCTTTTTGGAAAAATTAAGGTAAGAATATTTTTTTAACTTATACAGTGGGTGCGGCTATTTTTCAGCATTATAAAAATCTTCAAAGCTTCCCTTACAAGATTATAAAAATATTTTCAAAGAAAATGTTTTATTTTTTAAATATATGACTCTCAAATGATTTCAAAATATAAAGAGATATTTCTCTAAAAAGAGTTTTTATTTCATCTATGTCAACATCCTTTGATGGATTTTTTTCTTATTTGAAGTTGATTTATTATGATACAAAAATTATGTATTGTATTGAAGGATTTGTGATATGTTTGACCGGGGATGTGTTATTTTTCTACCATTCATAGTTTATGAATGAAGTATTGACATTTCATATGCTAGTTTTAAATACGAATGTTTATGTTATGTTTAAACCTTTTCATATGGGAATGCATTGGACTTAATATGTGAGGGGTGGAGCCCGCTATAGCTCCTCGATGCATCAGTGGGTCTCATGAGACAAACTAGTGTCTTGGAACAAGGCCTTGGAAAAATCTTATTTGTAGTCTTGGCACGAGGCCTTGGCTATGTGGTTATGATAGTCTAACATTATGCATTCCATCATTATGAAAGTGGTTATTGATATTGCATGTGATTATTATATTATTGGAATATCCATGTGAATAAGTATATGGCATTATTTCATTTTATTTTTTCCATACTATGTTGAAGTTCACGTTTAATTGGATTTTGTTTTAGTTATACACTGCCTTAAATGTTTATTCTTAATTTTGAATGTTTCTGCTATATTATTATACTTACTAGGCATTTGATCTCACCCCTTTTCTATTTTTTAATTTTTTCCCAGGATGTGAAGAAGTAAATTATGAATGACCAGCAGGGATATTATGAGGGGATAATAGTGTGGACTATGGAGACTATATGTTGTTGTAGTAGTTTTTCACTTTATGATGTAATGTAAAACTTTATAAATATATCTACTGTTTCCAAGGATACTAAACCAATAGGTCTTTCGAGATTTGTTTTTTCATGTGATCATGCCAATGTTATGTAATAATGCACTGACTCTGGGTAACTGGGGTCAGGGCGTTACAGTTGGTATCATAGGAAGGTTAGTACAAACCTTGGAAGCTAGATTTAGATAAACTTTGATTAGAGAACATAGAACTAAGATGGACATTGAGGATTAGTATAGAATAACTTCCTAGAATTTTGGTATTGTATAGATTTTGTGAGTTTTCCGAGCAATACATCCCTGTCTGGATACGAGCAGTTAGAGGCGGCTCTGGCACATATGTACCTAGGGGTAAAACCCGAAAACAACACTTTGAGCTAGACTCGAACGGGAACTGGTGCACGGCAACGGGCCTTGCTGCACTCTTGGTTACGACACTCCCAGGGGATATTCCTAGGATAATTCTCATTTTTTATTACAAATAATTATGAAGGGTTTATGAGTATATAATTCCTCAAAGGAGACATTTTTATTATTAAGGATTATATCCGTAACCTATTTAATTGATATTATGTGTTTTAAAAGTTTGGGATTAGGTATTGTTATTCATAAACTAATCTAGTGTATGCCATTGTTTAGAAATGGCACCCAGTAGAAGGAATGATAACTCCAGCAATGCACATGATCCAAAGAGAAAGAAGGATCATATCTTTCAGGGTCTAAAGCCAAAATTTATAAGAGAAATAGTCTCCCATGTATTATCATTATATGAAGAAATAATATCATGTGTCGATAAGATAAGTAAAGAGTTTACTGAGTCATATGGCTTTGAAGGGAAGCAAGAGAAGAAAAGGATGGAAGAGAGGAAGATGGATAAAGGGAATTGGGAAAAGAAGAATTTTCCCATATGTGATAACTATGGGAAAAAACACCATGGAACTTTCCTAAAAGGAATGGGAGTTTGTTATAAGTGTGGAGGAAGAGGGCACAAAGTACGTGACTGTAAGGGTAAGAAAATGGTTTCAAATGTACAATGCTTCATTTTCAAGGAGTTTGGACACTACACGAACCTATGTCCCTGTCATCAGACTATGCCGAAAATGATGCTATTGGATAATAATCAAGTTATGATACTACCACAGATTAAGAGGAATGATTAGAGTTCTTATGTTGATTATGTCATTTGAGTGTTGTATCAACAATGTACTTGTTATAAAAATTATGGAGTATATAAGGATTGTAATGCAGTACTATTTCATTAAGGACTTGAGATTGTGTGGAACAAAGAAAAGTGACTCAATAGAAGGTTAAATTTTTGGAAAATATATGGTTGAGAGAAATATAAACCATAATATGGTTCTGATACCGAGGTAGTGATTTTAGAATAATACATGATTTATTTTGATAAATTATATTTGATATTCTTGACTACCTTGAAACTGATTAATGATTTGTATATTCCATCATTGTTGGGGCTTACAACATTTTTGAATTGAAGGAGTATATCTATTATTCCTTAAGAAATAAGGGATCATGAATGTAATCAATAAGGTTTTATGGTAATTTAGAATGTTGAAGTGTTTTAAAATAATACATGATGAAGGTGATCACATGTTATTACGTAGCAGAAAAGGATCTACATTGTGTTTACCATCCTTATAAATTTTGGACTGAAGTATTTTGGATAGTTCTAGTTTGGATTATTTTGGATTGCCATAAAAGGACAACCCGGAGGTCGGGCGGCAACCTGTCGTGTCTGGAAAGGCCGTGAGACTTGAACCCACAACCGAAGGGCGACAAGGGTGTATCACCTACCACTGACCCACATGATGTCCTAGTTTGAATAATGTCATTTTTTAACGGTTCTTCTAGATGAATTATAAATTCATTTTTTGACCCCTATACGAATAGGATAAATAGAATATTATTTTTGTGTTCTATTATCTTTTATGGTGAAAGATGAGTTTGTGGTAGAACATAGTTAAAGGATGAGATTCTACTTTTCAAGTATATATTTTTCTTCTTATCTTATTCAATGAATAAATTAGTTCTTATACTTTAGTGAAGGGATCTTAAAACAAAAAATGTGTTATCATAATACAATATGTTTTGTTGAACCGATGGTATTTTAAATCATCAAGGATTGATGAATTTAAGGCCCTCAATTTACACTTGTTTGTGATTGATGACATCAATCACTACCTATAAATATTTACGTTTTCCTCCAATTATATGTCTCTAATTGCCACCAATGTTCTCCTAATAGAGATCATAATTTGGTGGTGACCCTTTCACTTCCCTTTTCCTCATATTAAGAATAAATTTTATTAACCCAATTTCCGATGTGGATTTTCCCACAAAGATATTTTCTATATTCAACCTTTTATTTTCGAAGAACAATTTCAAATTGTGAGGATGAAATTTATTGATGGAGGGGAGAATGTAACACCCCAAGATTTCATAGTGTGTTATTTCTTCAAAATAATTCAATAACTTGCACTACACGCAACACCGAGTTAAAGTGCACCATGACATACTAAACAAGCTGTTCAAAAAGGTTATGAATAGTATTAACTAACTTTTAAGCTTTATATAATCCTTATAATTTTAAAATACATATTATGAGTTTCTTAGACATAATGTAAGAACAAATTCATTTTCATTATTGCACTTTTACAAACTTTTAATAGTGAACCCTTTTTAAATCCAGTATTTTAAACTTTTATATATTCAATTTGACTAAATAAATTTACTTTTTAGAATGGGGACATCAAAAATTTACAATGAAACATCCCAAGTTTCCACGGTACGTTTCCCTTTGAATAATGCAATAGCGTGTGTTATATGAAACATTGAGTTCTAACACACCACAACCAATTAAACTAGCCGTTATGAATAATAATACCTACTTTTTTGAAATTATATATATTTTATATTTCACAATGGACTTCATTTTTGGATTCATAATATCAGAATTATCCAAAGTTGAATTTTTGGTATTTTTCTAAGAACTTCCAATTTTTATAAATAGTGAAAAATACTTAAAAACAACTTTTTTAATCAAAATAATTTATAGTGATAAATTATATTATTTAGTGGTCTTAAAGTATAATTAGAATATATTTTCACCATTATATCAAATGGTGTTCATTAGAATTAATTTAACTTTGAAATTGGACATAAACAATTGTCAATCTTTTGATATATATTGTTTCTTAAAAACACGCTATTTGTTGTAATAACAGTAATTAATTATAAAATTAATTAATGCAACTTATATGTTTGAATTTTGTAAAACAGGCATCATTTTTGAATTTGGAATATCAATTATATGTTAGGGTAAAATTTTGGCATTGTTCTGAAAAACTTCAATTTTTGATGAATAGTGAAACTACTAAGTGGTAGTTAAAAAACTGATTTTTTCATAAAACATAATTTTACGCTTCTGTGATTGGAATTTCGAAAATCCCAGAGAAACGGTAAATATCAAGTAGTAAAATGTGTTTCAATGAGATAAAAATAATTTTTGGTGAATAGTAACTTTTAACTTTTATTTACCACGGTTAAAAGTAAATAGTGTAATTAAGGGTAAAAATGATATTAATATTACCCTAACAAATGTACTAATTCTATTGGACAAGTTTATCTTGACAAAAACTAACCTTAGGAATAAAATATTATCATTTAGGTCCAGTTGGATTAGATTAGGACATTTATTATTATTTAATTCAAAGAAGAGTTAAAAGAGTTAAAATCAAAGTTTATTTACTAAAACATTTTTAATATAGGGTTATACATAAGATAAATTCGATTGTAAATATTAATAAGAAAGATAAAAAGCTTTCCTACATAATTATATTTTATTTACAATTTTTAGATTTTAAATAATGTAAATTTATTATGACACAATGATGATGCAATAATTACCATAATAGTGAAAAATTAAAATAATTGATATTATATATACCCAAATAAATATATTTTGAGACTTTTAATGAATTAAACTAATTTTATAGGGTAATATGACATATTAGGATTGATTTAATTGACTTTTTTCGAAGTAATTATTCAGTTATAATTTTTACAAAAATCAATTATTGAATAGTGTTAAAATTGACATAAAAGAGTTTTTTAAAACAAATATTATATTATTAATTGATATTAAATTCCTATAAATCTATGGTTCAGCCAAGAGACTTATATCATGATAGGTGTATAATTAATGGGCCACTTGGGTGTCTCTTGGATGTATATAGTAAGTTTATTAACCATATAATATAAAAATACAAAGAGACGTTGTAAAAGTGAAACTAATTAACTAAGAGTTAATACTTAATGAAAAGTTTAATATAGTAACCCAAACCTATCTAAAATAATTTGGTTGAGTGGTTTTCGACCTATCCCCACCTTAAACTTTAAATAATCCACTTCTAAGCCATTAGAAACAGAATATGAATTTTTTATAAAATAATATTTCTAGCTTTTCCAAAGGTGCCTCTCACCCCTCTTATAAAAGGGCACTCTCCCTTCTCATTAACTCACACCTTAAAAGCCTTTTGGATCAGCCAGACTCTGCCCAAATACTCTATAATCTTCCCTCACTTCATCCTAGAGACCTTTCTTTAGTTATAAAGCCAACTTAAGGAGCCCTTTTTATCAAATCAAAAGGAAGAACCAGAAGAAGAGGTAATGTTTTCACCACCCTTTTTCAAATTCATTTCTTCTTCCACTTATTCTTTCTTTGTTATTTCTATTATAAAATAATGAATCCAGTATCTCCTATATACTTTAATATTATTATAAATATGTCAGAACCATATTCATTATTTTATCCATCCTTTGAATGACATGTCACCATACGTGCGTATGTACGGCTTACCGTCTCCACGTCGTGGTGTAATTGTTATTCAATATATTATTATTTAGATGGGTATAATAATGATGTATAACTCATGTAAATAATAAATATAACATGATAATGATTCTGTATATATTATATACCATCCAATTATATATTATTTAAATAACAAAAGAATGATATTTTCGCTCGTGCGTACGTACGGATTACCGTCTCTACGACGCGATGAGATTCATTTCCATGATCACCATTGATCGACGATAATAAAAATATATATTACTAATAATTATGTAATATATGAAATAATAATGATACTGGATATATATATATATATATATATATATAAGGATTTATTTACTTACATATATCTTATTCAGTTACTTCCGTTCAATACTATATGAAAACAGAAACAGAGTTTATGCATACGTACGGACTACCGTCTCCAAAAACAGTGTTTTCCATTTCATATATATGTCTATTATATATATTTATATTATAAATATATATGATATATTTATCATGTTTTACATTCTGGATGTATTTAAATCATTATCTAAGTGATACAACCAAGAGTAACAAGTTAAAACACGTACGATAAAAAATGTGATTATTACCCGAAATGTTAACTTAACATTGAAATTATTATTAAATGGGTAATATAAAGTCATAAATGAATCATGTATGATATCATAAATATTAATATGGTTCTGGTATAATTTAATAACATACTACGATATTCGTACAAGATGTTAAACGTACCATTGACTAAAGGAAAGTGCAAGGTAAGGGGTTTTCATCTCACTCCTTATTCCAGTGAGATTCATGTCATATTGCCACTATTACCTTTTGTGTGGTGTATGTACTGACCATAATTGTATTATTTGTGTAATAAACTCTAATTTATGTGTATTTACATATTCATTGTATGATACCTCTTTCATGGGTTGTATGTTTCGTAAGTTACCGAATTGGTAAGGGTTATTTCACAATCTCTTCATTATCCGAGGTTGTTTATACGTAATAATCTATTAGGATCTCTTTATCATACACATCCATGTTTCTTGAAAATATATTTCAAAACATTTTTACTATTTACAAGAATATGTGTTAAAGACATTTATACCCTTTTTTGACTTTATATAAGAGGTTTATAAAGGAATCATTCCGTCATTTTCCAAACAAGGTGCTTTTTAACCTTTTCGGCAAAATTAAGGTAAGAATGTTTTTTTAACTTATACGAAGGGTGAGGCTATTTTCCGCCGTTATAAAATCTTCAAAGATTCCCTTGCAAGCTTATAATAATATTTTCAATGAAAATTTTTTATTTTATAAATATATGACTCTTAAATGATTTCAAAATATAAAGAGATATTTCACAAAAAAGAGGTTTGATTTCATCTATGTCAATATCCTTTGATGGATTTTACGCTTATTTGAAGTTGATTTATTATGATACAAAAATTCTGTATTGTATTGAAGGTTTTTTGATATTTTTGACTATGGATGTGTTATTTTTATACCATTCATAGTTTATGGATGAAGTATTTACATTTCGTATGCTAGTTTTAAATACGAATGTTTATGTTATGTTTAAACCTTTTCATATGGGAATGCATTGGACTTAATATGTGACGGGTGGAGCCCGCTATAGCTCCTCGATGCATCGGTAGGTCTCATGATACAAACTAGTGCCTTGGCACAAGGCATTGGAAAAATATTATTTTTAGTCTAGGCACGAGGCCTTGGCTATGTGGTCATGATAGTCTGGCATTATGCATTCCATCATTATGAAAGTGGTTATTGATATTGCATGTGATTATTCGATTAGTAGAATATTCATGTGAATAAGTAAATGGAATTATTTCATTTTATTTTTTCCATACTATGTTGAAGTTCAAATTTAAAAGGCTTTTGTTTTAGTTATACGCTGCCTTGAATATTTATTCTTATTCATGAAAGTTTCTGCTATATTTTTATCCTTACTAGGAATTTGAGCTCACCCCTTTTCTATGTTTTAATTTTTCCCAGGATGTGATGAAGTAAATTATGAATGACTTGCAGGGATATTATGAGTGGATAATAGTGTGGACTATGGAGACTATATGTTGTTGATGTATTTTTTCACTTTATTATGTAATGTAAAACATTATGAATATATCTAGTGTTTCCAAGGCTACTAAACCAACCGGTCTTTCAAGATTTGATATTTCTTGTGATCATGCCAATGTTTTGTAATAATGCACCGACTCTAGGTAACTGGGTTCAGGGAGTTACTATAATAAACTGATAAATTAGTAATTATTTAAATAAAATTCATTTATTGTGTATAAATGTAAAAAAATTCCATCAATATAGTTGTTGGAAAAGTCAAAAAATACAGAATTGGGAAAACCCAAATAATATTATCTTAATTTTTTTTGTAATAATTAAAATTATTAAAAATTATTTTTAGAATTCATATTATAATATTAAAATCCATGTTTAAAATTATTTTCTAAATAGGCGTATGAATGAAAAACAATTCATCCGAAGAGAAAAATGATGTTGATTTTCCTAAAAACATATTTCTGATCACATCACTACATAAGATGTGAAACATGAAATGAAAAAAAAAACTAATATTCATGAAGTAATCATTGGAAATGAAAATATATAATTAAATTTGTAGTATTATCATAATATTTTTTCATCATAACTTAATCATAAAAAAACATGAAAAACAAATGAAATTGTAACAAAAAAAACCCATTACCATAGTGGTAAATTGTGAATCATAATACCAATGAAAGTAGGAAATTTAAATGGATATTTATCTTTAGTAATTATCTTGATAAAATAATAATATAAATTAAGAGGAAGTTCATGAATCTTATAATTGAAACACGAGGTGTATAAGTCTTATTTCCCACTGAACTAAAAGTGAGATGATAAATCACATACCTGGAGATTTCATTAATTAAAAAGCACTATGTCATCCTGAATATTAAATTAAAATTTATCATATTTCAATAAAATACTCAAAATAATAATTGTAATATTATATATTACCCATTTGAAACTTTTCAACACCAAATTTTATAAAAAATCATTATAAAATCATTCTTTAATGGTGTCAGATGTTTCATTTATCACGTGTATTTCAGTTTTGTAGTCATGGTCCTTTAACATTTTTTCCTCAATTAACCATACAGATAATATTACTAATAATATAAATATATTATATGTTTATTTTGATTATTTTTAATGTCATCCATATAATATAGAGATAGAATAATGGATTACACTATTCTTGGAGACGAAAGGGTATTCGTATGCATGGTCACTTTTGTATTTTTGAAAAGATGGAGCAAAGGAAAAGTAAATATAAATTCACCTCAATTAAATCATTATTACATTATATATATATATATATATATTTTTTTTCTTCATTAAAATCCATGTAAGGAATATATGAAAAATGAATGACATCACTTTATCGAGGTGCTAGTCTACATGTACGCACAAAATATATTATTATTTCTCAAAGGATGGTTGATAATTTCGAAAATTTAATACTATAATTAATTTAATTTAATTCTAAAATAAATATAAAATATAAACAATAATTCCATCATAAAAGTGATATATAAATATGGGGAGGAAAAATTAGTTGTATCTCTATGTGAAGGGGGTAAATCGTACATATAAACAAGTAATACATTCACTTCTTGTTTGATGTGAAAGAAGGTGTATAATGGCATTTTCATAATCAAAATAACATTCAATAATATTCATGACACTTAATTGTTTTTCAAATGTTAATTATCTTATATTTAGAGGAGGTAGTGAATAATAGAAATGAAGGTGGTCAATTATGGCGATTACCTTATTGAATTAACTCCTTTAGAATCTACTCGATATGGATCTATGAATGGTAGTTTCAGAATACCATAACCTTTTAAATGTTGATAGGGGATTTCATAAGATATATTTAATGATTTTGGTTGATCTATAATTCTCATTGTGGTGTTGAGAAGTGAGAGAGGAGGTTCCGACATATAATTGATGTGCGAGGAACGATTGGAAATTTTCTAACTATTAAATTATAATAAACTCATTGACAATATAAATGACTCCAAATGGATAAATATCAAATGATATGGTATTATATGGTCATAATCAAATCATCCAATATAATTTTGGCAATTTAAGTTGTCATTGTAAACATTTTAGTTTTCATTACCATGCATTTGACAAATTTTATCGTTAACTATTGTAAAACATTTTAATTATTGAAGGTCTATTATTATTACTTATAAAGTGAAAATATCTAATAAATATCCATGAAATGGAATTTCTGAAAATTTCATATCATCATAGTTTTATTTAAATGTTATGTGATTTTTATATAATTGGATAAAATATAATGGGGACATAATATCATTATTGCTTATTTTGACATTATTCATAAAATTTGACCTAAAATTAAAAAATATAAATATTAAATTACAATGTAATAATATTACACAATGAAAATATTTATTATTCAAATAGAAAACTCATTTAAAACTATAAAATAGTAATTATAGGTAAATTATTACATTTTCAAAATTATTTATTTTATTTTTCAATTTATTGAATAAACATTGTTTTTTTTATTTTAAAAGTATTTAATAAAATTATATAAAGAATAAAAATTAGGAGTAAATTTATATCATGAATAAAATTTTATTATTCAAAAAATGGATATTAATATGCTTTCATAACTTGTATTTGTTTTTCTAATTTGTATATATTTTGAATAAATGAAATAGAGAGAGTGAAATTATGTAACACTTTATGATTTAAATAGTACAAAAATAATTTTCATTGAAATGTGTCCATTAAACTGATAAATTTCAATAAATATGTAGTAATAGTTAAATTAAATTACTCTAATAATAATTATTATGAAAACTTATATCCTTGTAACTTATTTTTCTCCCATATTAACTATATTCACCATTTAATGAGGTGGTAAATTTTTTAACGTTTACAATTAATAATGAAAAAATATAGAAGGAGGATATTTTGAAAAATAGATCCAACTGAGTAAAAATATGTAATTCAATTTATCAAATTAAATTTGATTAAATAGAATAAAATTATAAATTATCATTAAAAAATGCAACAAAAAATATTTTTTATAAAAAAATACATATGTAATTGTAAAACATGATTTACTCTTTTCATATGTGTAGAGTTGTTTTAGTGATTAATACATTTTATGTTGAAAAAAATATATAAATTAAATTAAAATAATTTCTTTATAGAAGCTATATTAATTTATTAATATATATTTATATTTGACATATAAATATTGAATTATCGAAAAAACAACACCTTTATTTTTTAAAAATTAAATTTTCTAATTCTAATATTTTGAAAAATAATGATATATTTTTATAAATGTGTAGATAGTATATTTTTCCAAATTTTTTTACTAATCATACCCACCAAATCAATAACTAGGAGATGATGGGAGAATAAAATTTTAATTACTTTTTGTGGTTCTTCTAAAATTTCTATTGCATGTACTACATGCAATCAAAGAAAACAAATTATTTCAAGAGAAGTATTTTATATAAAGCATTTGGTGTTGCATTATAACCCCCATAAAATACTTTTCCCTCAAAATTCAACGCTCTAATACAAACATATATGGTTAGATATACCACATCACATCCTCAAGTGCCCATATAGCTTCATCAAATTGGTAGTTTTTTACGATACATTGAACAGATGAGTGGACTTATTTTCTAGAACATTATATCAACATTCTAGAATCACTACTAGTTTTTATTGACATCAATGATTTTATTCCAACTTTATTAATTATTAGTTCAATACATTTGAAGGATCATGTATGTTGTCCCTCATGAGAGATACATATAACACATAATGAGGTAGAGATGGATTCAACGGATCCTCCAATAGATAAGATAAAATCCCAATAGGATAACTAATTTCAAAATGGTTCATATAACTATGAATTAACATGGAACTATTTCCTAATATTATCACCCTCATCCAAGGATATATTTACAAAAATAAATTTTCACCAACATCAATTAGTTGATCATTATGATGATATTTATTATAAATTTTTCGTCGACAATGGGATGTGAATATATTTTTAATGGGTATATCCTTACCCACCATTTCCTATGCTACATAAAGTCCAAATTGATTTATTTCACTATCTTCAATCTTGTTTTTTGGATTTCAATACATCCTACTATATTGGCCCTCATAAGGACCAATGTGAATCATTGAGTTAAAAATATTATTATATGATAATTCCAAAAAATAAAGGTATTGATCCCAATCGATTTTGAAATCCAAATAAAAACTCTAAACATGTAGTGTATGGATTTAATTTTCCTATTAGACTAACCATATGACTGACGATGATAAGAAATGATGATTCATATCTCTATATATAGAGCATGCTAAATACATCTCTAAAACATTTATGTAAACTCACTATCCCAATTAGATACAATTTATAGTGGTACAAAATGAAATAATACTCCATCCTAAATGGATGACTATTTTTTATTAAGATATATATCTTATCTAATGGAAATGATGTGTGAAAAATCAGTAAGCCAATCCACAAAAAAACATATATAATTATAGTTATTATTTCTATTTTAGGGTCCAATTACATAATATTTAGTGGTGTTTTTAAATATCATTTTTTAAATACATAATTCCTATAAAAATCACTTATCGTTAATTCCTTTATCATCAACATTCTCACATACAAATCACCCAGAAACATACTTTGCAATATCTACCTTTATGCCATCTAACAAAACAAGACATTCATGTCTCTAGAAAAAGTATTACATATAGGATGAATATAGAAGGAATAACTATAGGCTTCCTCGATCATCTCTTTATTCAAATACCGTACATAAATAACACATACACTTTTCTTGAACATTATTATTCCATCTAAATCAAGGTTTACCTAACATAAATTTCTTACCTTCTTTTGAAGCTCTACATTTTCCTTCGGTGCATCTTTATATTTTTCCTGGATAGATGGTTGAATACTCACTTGAGAAATATAATATTTATCCACATTCATTAGTGTTTTATGATCCATATATTTCATGTCCAAAAAAATATTTGATATTTTTTTTATTCTCATCATAGGTAAGATATCATGATTCTTTCGACATAGAGAATCCACCACATGGTTTGTTTTCCTGGAATGGGAATATATTTAGAAGTCATAATTTTTTATCATATACAATTATATTCTTTGGTTCATGTTTATTACTATTTGAGTGAAAATATAATTAACTAATTTTTGATTGCTATATATATATATCACACATCTCTCCATAGAGATAAAAAATCCAAATCTTCAATGAAAAATATAACAACAAAAACTCTCAATCACGTATTTGGTAAATTTTCTCATAGACCATTAATTATGGTCACGAATAAGCTAAAAAAATAAATTTTTCCTGGGAATTCATCCTACCCCAATCCTGGATACAAATTTTTTTTACCAACCCTTTTTGATAATAAGGTAGTTTAAGAATAAGTAAATAGACTATATTTATATTTACATCCATAAAAAAATCATAACATTCATCTATCTAATAGAATATGGCTCCCAAAAGAGATAAAATAGTAAGTTTATTCGATTACTATGATAATTTATCTATAAATATTATTTAATATCCACGAAATCAAAGAAAGATAGTGGTTGGTCTCGAAAAATGCTAAATAAGTTTTTATAAGAAGGGTCTACTAGTGTAAAATAAATTGATATTATATGTCTCATATGTAAAACCTTGCAATGGGAAAATACATATATGGAAAAAATTTTATAAATATTCTCCATCCATATCATTTTAAGAAATATTTACAAATTATCTTATTTATCTTCCTTTTAGTTTGAATTAATAAGAATATAATTTATAATGACTATCATAAATGGATAAATGTAATATCTAAAGTCTCTATTCATTAAATAAATAAATATTAAATGGAAATTAGTAAGACCAACTGGATTCAATATTAATTCATTATTTCCAAACCATATACACAATGATTTCTTGGGTATGTCCTACCTTTTGGATCTAAATTAATGATATCCAAAACAAAGAGCATTCAAGGAGAAATACTGAGCTTTATAGACATGATGAATAAAGTCACAAATATAGGATAAAGAATACTTATTCTAGATAGTTATACTTTTATGTTTTCTATAATCAATAAAAATTCATATTGATCCACCGTTCTTCTTACCAAATAGAAAAGCTACACCCCAGGGTGACACACTTGGATGAATAAATCCCTTTTCTATATTATAAAAAATTTTCTTCATCAAATTTTAAAAATCAATCAGGGACATTATATATGGAGTCTTGAAAATGGGTGTAGCACTAGGTATGAGTTATATTTAGAAACAAAATTCAGGTTTTGGTGAAGAATGTGTAAGTCATCCAAAAAAATAGTAATTGTTTTCCACACAATTTGAATTTCATTATCTATGATATTCTCCCAAGCTATATATGATTAAATTACATTTTTAAATGGAATCCTGACCCATTTGATAGATGTAATTTCAATCATAATTTCATTTTTTCATCACATTTATTAGAAAACAGAGGGTGGTTTGGAATATCTGATGTTACATCCCATACATGTAAATGGATCTGGGATTATTGTAAAGAATTCAAATCAATTAAAAAATATTTTTATAATAAAAAATAGGAATAATTAAATTATTTATAATAATCACATTCCCACAAATATCAAATGATGAATAGACATAGACATGGGAGGTAATCACCATATTATAATTGGTTTTTACTCCTAACTGAACAATTATTTTTAGAAAGTATTTTGATACCCAAAGAAAATTCATTAGATATAAAGGGTGGGTATATCAATAATATAATAAGACAGTATTTGTTCTAGGCTAGATGTTATATAAACATTTGACCCCATCATTATCATACACCTCAATAAAAATAATGATCTATTGTGATATCACTATATATATAGAATAATATATTGTTTTCATAAATAATCATCCTTAATCTTATTATTTGGGAGTTGGTTATAATTATTCTCATACATGTTAAATATAAAACATTAGAGTATGTATAGAGCATTCAACAGATGTTTCTATCTATTCACATTAATATATGACTTATTCTTATCACATATGAATTTTATTTCCTAGGGTACCTAATTTACTCAATTGAAACAATTAATAATTCCCTTAATAAAATTCTCTTATGTCTATTTATACAATTGTATCATAAAGAAAGATTACTTATATTTTCTATAGTGTTTTTTTATTTCCTTTTAATTCAATTTATCGTTTCCTATCAAAACCATAAGATTGATGGGTAACTCCAATATATATCTCCAACATGATATCATATAAAATTATTTCTATATAGCTTCTGAAGTCCCTTATAGACATGGTTTTAATCCCGTACATAATCGAAAAACCTTACCTTTTGGTTGGATGATAGTGTAAGATTTCCACCACATATATCATGTTAAATTTTCCTCACAATTACCAAAAAATTCATCATCATAGTTCTTCAAATCATGTAATAATTCATAAATTTTATTATGAGTAAAATAATAACATTACTTTATGAAAAATATGTTTTTTAATATGACCCACCCTATAAATTCAATTTCCTCTTGTTGTATCACATTATTTAAAGGATTATCCCATTTATCTCTATTTACATTTAGAAAATAATCTACCAGAGTATAATTATCATTCTATAAAAATGGATGAGTGGAAAAAAATCATTTCAATTATATATATACATTTCTCTATGACTATTCGATTTATAGATCCACTAAAAAAAGGTGGATGATGCTTCATGAAGGAAACAACATAACATTGTTCTGATTGTTAATATTTTTTAATCTCAATGTGATTCATGGATTGTGAAATATAAGTGAACATAAAAACATGATAAACCATTCTATCTCCCATGACATTATTTTTCTCAAAAATAAAATCCTTATATTTTCCATAACATTCATTATTAAAAAGATTAATTTGTGTTCCACAAATTTAATCAAACTAAATGACATTATTTGAGAAATAAAAATCATAGTTTAAAATGAAATAACAAAAAAAATTATTTTATTGGATGTCTAAATCATTACACCATCTTCAATGAAATCGTAGGTATATCCTAGTCCATTAATGAAACCTAGGAAATCATTTTTAATTACTCATATATATATATATAATTATACCTTGGGTGATTATGGATGTTTTCTAATAATAGTTTCAAAATCATAAAAAAATAAATCTATGATACTAAATATTATGACCCATACTTTTAAAATAAATACATTAAAAAAAATATATTATTATTAATTACACAACATTTGGATCTACACCAGAATAATTTATGTCTATTATATTTTGAAAAGTATAAACATTGAAAATTGGTTAATAAATTATCTACATTGTATCTTATATATTTATTAATAACTATAAACCATTATAAAGGTATCATACATGATATGTCTCTTCATAACCTTAAGAAATGAAACAAAAGAAAAGGATGAGCTTAGGTGTTCAGTATGGGAAAAAAGACAGTTATCAATGATCATATAGTCATAACATGAGCATATTGGTATATGAACATGATATTAAAGTTTGAAAACAAAACCTTATATATAATAGATCATAATATTATGTCATGAAATAAATCATTACTTTCATAATACATGAATCATAAGGGAATCAAAGAACATGATAAATGATAGAATGTCATTTAAATAAGACATAGAACTATGGAATACTCATAAATGTAAATAATAATTTCTATAGTAGTCAATGATGTTTACCAAGACTATCATAGTGGAATCGGTTAACTCCATAAACCATTGTATTAGTTAATGTTTCTTATAAAATTTACCATATTAAAAATTTTCCCATAATGATCACTTCCCATTCGAGTTCAGTTTAGGCCATGAGATATCAAATCCTTACCGAATGCATTTGAGGGGGATATAAGTAACTCTTTTTACATAATTATAATCATAATTATGTGTTCCATGAGATCATAAAACATTCACCACATCAAAACCCTAGAAAATAAAGGGGTTTCATAAAAATTTAATAACAACACAAAAAATTGAAAATAAATTGGTTTCTTAAAATTATATTCATCACAATCAAAATAAAATTATAGAAAGAAAAATGATGGTATAAATGGATCATACCAACATTAAATCAAAAAATATATTATTTGATGTTTTCATTAATGAAATTAAAATCAATTAAAATATATTTTAATCATTCTTGGGGAATATATCAATTTGATTTTAAAATCACATATTTATTTAACAAAATTATTTTGAAGGAAAATATTTTTTATTTCAAAAAAACCATGTAAAATTTTAATGTAAGCCTAAATGAAAAAATTAGTGATGATGATGGGAAAATGAATTAATTCCTTAATTCTAAAAACAATCATTCAATACTTTTGTCAAAATAATCGAGAATACCTGGATTAGAAAATAAAAATAAATTTTTTCTTCATTTTTTTAAAATATAAAAATTGTATAAAATTTAAATTAAAGGAATATGACAGTATTAAATAATTTCTTTAAAAAAATTAATAAACCTTATATATTGATGAATAATGTTTTAACTAAAGATAGAATTGAATTCAATGTTTCATAAAAAAATATTTTAGATCTATTGAGTGAATATGTTCAGGAAAATTGAATATTAATGTTATTATTAAGAAATAACTTGTTGGGAATAATACTCATTAGTTTCATGGGATTTTGAAAATAAGATATCATAATATTAACACAGTCATAATAAATCTTGTTAAAAAACTAGATTGTAACATTAAACCCCTTATAACTATCATAACTTATGAATCATAAGCCTAGTGAATAGAAGAAGAAAATATTGATATTTATATCAATTAACATTAATTATAACGACCATAAATTAAATTAATGTTAATATTTGCACCATAAAAGTAGATGGTGTGTAAGGCATGTGTCTCACAAAAATAAATGTGAGATGAAAAATTCATTACCTTTAGTTATCTTTACCTTGAAAACACTGTATCCTTCTATATAATTTTTTTAATTTATTATAATTCCATAATAGAGTCATGTTCACACTTTTTATATCATATATGATAACAGTGTTACATTTCTTCTCCACCTTTTAACATTAATTCCTTATTATAATAATAATTTTTGGGTGTTAACTCTTTCCTTTATCATGTGTATTTTAGTTTAGTAATTTTAGTCTTTATAAATTTATCTCTATGAAAATATCTCAATAATATTAGTAATGATATATATATATATAACATATTATATATATGTATATATTGTTCCATAAGTTATTGAGATGGAAAATGAATTTCACCATTCAAGGAGATGGTAGGTGTACTTTCTCAGGAATGCTACTTTCATATTTTGACTAATTGAATGAATGAAAGGTAAATATTAATTAAATTGTACAGTAAAATTTTTATATCATATATATCATATATATTAATTAAATTATTCATCATTACAATCATTGTAAAATATAAAGGAAATATGATTCTCTTTTTATTGTGGAGGTGGTAGTCCACACAAACACATGAATGTCGTTATTAGTTAACTACAGATTTGATGGTATGTTTGTTTATGTAATAATATAATTTAAAAAGTATAATAATGTCATAAATATAATATATTAATACTGAAAAAGTTATAATAAACATACAAATTATTGGAAATGAATTTTATAGTTATGTGGAGATGGTTATCCATATTTGTGCACTGACAATACATTCACATTGGGTTTAATGGAAAAGAAGGTGTATACTGGTGATATAGAAAAATAATCATAACATAATATCATATTTTGGGTAATTATTTTAATTTTTATTGACAAATAAATTATATTTATTAGAGGTAAATTAGATAATTAATGAAAGTGGTCGGTTAAGGAGATAACATGTACATTGGAAAAACTCACTTAGATCTCTTGTAAGGGGATTTAGGGATTAAATTAAGGGAATAAAATAACAACTGTAATGTTTATATGGATGTTTAGAAGATAATTTTTGTCATGACCCATCCCAGAATGGCCCGTTATATTACTACCCCAATCCCACCTCTGATAGGTCAAGAGCTAGGGACTGGCACCAAGTAGGTATGCCACAAAAATGGGAGGCATTTTCCTCAGTTATTATACACACACAAACATCTCCAAGCCCAAAATTATAAAATTTTAAATCATTATGTAAAAAATGAATCCATACTCTATGATACTAACCACGGAGTATAGAAGTATGAAAACTGGAAAGTAAATAAGAGCATAATACAAGCCTACCAAAAGAAAAGTCTGTCATGATCTGTCCCCTCGGGCGCGTGTCGTGACTACCCCAAGCCCACCTATAATATGCCAGGTTGGTGAATAGAATCGGAATGTAATTTCCTTCAAATGGGGAGGAATTTTCTCAAAACCTGTACACACCCAGACAGTTTACACTACTCACAAGTAAAACACAACAGATGAAGAAAATGTGCAACCACAACTAAACACCACTACAAAGTGTAAACATAAGTACTGAAGTAAAGGGGCCAGATCACAATCTCAATTGTAATGGAAATATAGAAAAAATAGAAAACAACTCCTAATGTTGTCCACAATGTATTCTACTTGGAGGGTAGGTACAGATCATCATTGCGGCTCTCCACTTCAACTGGTCACCTCCGTACACCGTCCAGTCCTGGCTCCCAACCCTAGGTCAAATATTCATATTGTCTGCACAAGACACAACAAGGTGTGGACGAAACCCATTTAGGAGTGATTATAAAAATACCCAGTAGGGACCCTGAGACCCTCGAAGGTCTCCAAAAATTCTACAATGGAAAAACTACAAAGAATGATCTCAAACACAAAGCACATAGAAAAATACTTCTCACGTGAGTTTTAACTTATATAAAGATGTTTAGTTTTAAAGATAAATCATATTATTCATTAATGATTGTTTCATGATAAACCACACTAAATTTTTCAGTGATGTTCCACACATGATCTCTTTGTGATGATCTGAACTGGATCACTCAGTGATGATCCACACAGGATGGTTATTAATTATTCACATCTCATACATCCATTGGATTCCCTCACAAAGCATGATTGATTCTAAAAGGATCCTCTCCTCAACCAATAAATCATATCTAAACAAGAACAATGTACCATGAAGAAGTAACCTGATGAACCACTATGTCATAAGAATTCAACTTCATAAGATGTCGCGTCAACCGAAAACCCAGTCTGTAAGTTATGGGATTTTTAGTGTCGAGGGCCCAATTAGATTTGGGTACAATCCATCACAGCCAAACTCTATCATTCTCCAAAACTCATGGGGAGTATCTCAAAATGATAGAATCTTCCTACGGTTTCTGGAACTGTAGACAATTCTTCATATGAATGTATGGTTTAAGAGATATGCTCATTTAAGCGTAATTAGGCTGAAAGTGCTCCTGGACTGGTTCGGCATGGCCGGACTGACACAAGCCAGCCCACTGGGCCTGGACCCAAGGGGATGAGCACATCCCAGTTTGTCTTTCCCTAGTCCGGCCTATTGGTCAACATTCTAGGATCAATCTGTAGTGGGTTCGGCTCAGCCCACCATGCTAGGTGTGGCCCACCATGTCACAGAATTGCCCTCCCCCCTGGCTGGGTGTGGGGGTACGATCCTCTCCCGAATGGTTGAGTCATCCGAGTCTTAAATGTAGTGACATCGGATGGCACCACAACGCTTGGATGGTCTGCTCAGACCAATCACCTGCGGGGCCGGTAGGGCGTGGGTCTGCCCTACGCCACGGTTCGATGTTGCGGCCTTCTTCTGCGGTGTGCTATCGTGGCACTCCGCCTGGCGTCAAAGCAGACCGTGGTGGCCTCCCAACCCTTTCATCTATCGTGGATCGAAGTCGCAACAGTCATCTATATGACACCTTCATCGTCAATGCGGTCAGCTTCGACCAACCACCCTTGTCTGCCATGGCACCTTTGGATGCTACTACCTCTTCACAGTCGGCGGTTGCCAACCCCCCGCCTCCCTCGGTCGCAAGTACTGCCACGCTGACAGAGCTTCTATGGGCCACCAGTGAAGCTCCAATGGTCTGATTTTATTGCCGTTTGTGCCTAAGGCCCTCTCAGGGCAGAGGCTACAACGTTGTCCCGAATTGTTTCAATGCCACTATATTTTTTGGTCTCCCATGAAAAACTCTACCAACCAAAGATCAGTGGATGGTCCGTCCTTGTTCGTCTCATCCCGCACCTTCTACATTACCATTATTAAATGAGAATGATTATTTAATTATAAAACAACCTATAAAGAAACCCACGTTATCCTCCCACATTAAATAACGAAACATTGATAAACCCGTTGAAAGGTTGATCTATGTTTTTCATAAAATTCATGAATGGGGAAAATGGTGGAATTAAGAGCATAACCCCCTACATAGAGTTCCTTGGTTGTCGTTGTGGGTGAGGAAAGTGTGTCCACATTCAAGGTGTTGCAGATGAAGGAGAAGGTTCACGTCCTTTGGTGCTCATCATTTCCCTTCTTTGAATCCTCCAACTGTCGTCGATGCTCCATTCTAGGTTGGTGGAAGATGTCGTGAGAACTTCTTCAGGGGTTGCTCTCTATCATCTATAAACTCTTTCCCGAGCATTGTTTAAATAGAAAAAATAAGGGGATCATCCCACCCAACAATTAATGAGGTTCATTAATAAAATTAATTAATGAGCCTATTAATTCTCTCAATGTTGCTGTTACACAACCTTCTGTAACTAGCCATTAAATGGTCTAACACCCCAGTGGTACTACCCCCATCGCTCAACAGTTACAAATAAAGAACTAAAATAACTCATTGAATTATTTTATTATTATTTTATAATGCCCAAAAATTACCTATTTCATCCTACCCTTGTCATTCTATGTTAAGATTCACTTAAGAAAATACCAGCACTATTAATTCAATGGTTCCCTTAGATTTTTTTATCCGAGCACATGTTAAATAAATAAAAATCGCCACACACACATTTACTAAATTTACTTAAAAAAGGGTCCAAAATTATTAACAGTCACCCTCGACCAGTGCCAATTTTGGTTAGGCTCTGCCTAAAGAAAACACACCGCCATGAGCTAAACAGGTAATCTCACATTTCTAATCTGAGTTACCATTTCGGAGTTAATGAATTTGACAATAAAATAATTATTACTTAATTATTTTATTTATGGCCAAAAACCAACTTCCACTATTGGCTCGCACCAGCGAAGGTTAGGATCTACCTAAATAAAGCGTACCCTCATGACCTTAGGGGTGGTCTCCAATTTTTAATCTGAGTCACCATTCATGAGTAATAAAAATTTTAAAAATAAAATTATTTTATTTAAATATTTTATTTATGGTTATTCTATTTTTGGGATTTCCCACAGGAAACTAGTGCTGAATAAACATAATTCTCTCTTACGGTAAAATCGACATCCTGAATGCAATGTTCTCATTAGATTCTTGACCTGAGAACCCATTTAAGAGTTATTCCACATTTTTAGGAAAACTTCATACTTGTGCTATTTAAAGCATAATTTTCTGGACAGATATTTTAGGAAAATCTGGGCCTCAAAATCTCCTATCATCAATTTTCAGAGTCTTGTAATAATCCTATATATTTAGAAATCATTTATAGAGATTTTGGGTCTTTACATATTCCCTATCATAGAGATTTACATCCCTGTAAGGCTCAATAATGATAGGGAAACAAATATGGATATTGAGAACATATATGAGCTTCCCGCTCCCATGTGCTCTCTTGGAGGTTCCCATACTACCACCAAACTACCACCAAGGGAATCGACTGCCCGTGAAGGACCCTCTCCTGTTGATCCTCTCCCTCTCTTGGGAACTCTGCAAACGTCTCCCTATCATCAATGTCCAGCACACCCCAATCGATAACATTTATTGTATCATGCACATACAACCTTATTTTTGACACATGGAAAACATTATTCACATGGTGAATATGTGGGGGAAGAGCTAGATGGTACTCCACCTGGACCACTCTACTGAGAATCTGAAATGTTCTGATGAACCTCAGAGATAGCTTTCCACCCTGTCCAAATCTCTGAAATCCACGTTAGAGTGAGACCCAGATGAAGACATGGTATCCCTCCTCGAACTATAAGGGTCATCATCTTATATCAGCTTAAAACATTTTCCAGCTCTGTACAGTCTTCCTCCTTTCCTGGATGATTTGCACCTTCATAGTTGTAGCTCGTACCTACTCTTGACCCATATGTGATGACACCCCTGGGATTGTCCAATATAGAGGTGATCTTCACTATCACCCATACAAGTCCCCAAATAGTTCTAACCTGATGGTGGATTGATAACTATTGTTGTATGAGAACTCCACCTGGGGAAGGTGGTCCTCCCAAATGTAGCCAAAATCAAGGGCGCAAGAACAAAGCATTCCATCGAATGTTAGTTTGGTCCACTACATCTGACCATCTGTCTGAGGATGGAAGGCAGTGCTTAAGTGTAGCTATGTCTCGAATTCCTCATCTCATCCATTCCCCAATCAGGATATAAAACAAGTGTCATGATCTGAGATGATTATCGATGGAACCCCAAGAAGCTGCACAATCTCCTCTACGTAGTGGTGTCTCAAGCCCTCTATTGATCCATGCACTTTTATGGGAATGAAGTGGGATGACTTGGTGAGTTAACCAAATATCACCTATATAGAATTGTGTCCCATGGATGTACATGGTAGTCATGTCACAATGCCCATTGAGATGACATCCCACTTCTACTATGGCACCTCATGTTGCTGATTCAAGACTGCTTGAACCTAGTGCTCATCCTTCACATGACGATAAGTGATGCATTGTGAAATGAACTCTTCCACTTTTTTATTCATCACTGGAACCTGGTACATATGCTGGAAGACCCCATACATTTTCTCCACACTAGGTTGTACTACAAATGGAAATGTGTGGAACTCTCTCAACACCTCCTCTCATTGTGTCACTAGTTTAATAGTGCATCCTTTGAAGAGGATTACATTCTACCCACCATTAGAAAATATCACAGGAATATGTCATGAGAATACTTGAGCACATCAGGTCTCGATGTAAAATATCCCAAGGTCTGCCTCCCTGACCCGTTAAAGAAGTGGGGAGTAACTATCACAGACTGGAGGTATTATGCTCCATCACATTCCATTAAGGATACCAGTAACATGGATAGCTACTTTGTCGCTTCACTCATCTACTTTAACCCAGACCTCGTACTTAGTGCATCTTCTTCTTCGTTTCACATCCAATGAGTGTAGACCATATCAATGTGATAGTCCTAGAGGAACTCCAACCATCACTATTGCCTTAGGTTCAAAACCTTCTATGAGAGGATATACCTGCGACTCTTGTGAATACAGTAGATAATTGAATTTTCACCCAACTATACACTCATCTCCCAAAGCTCTACCAGAGCCATCTAATAAGCACTTGTAGATGTTGTTGTTGTCCTTGGGTACAAGCCAATGTAGGAGTCCCTCTACCTAAGGAGAGGTAATCCTGGAAACATCATTTTAAAGGATGTTCCTGATCTGTGCAACTACTATTGCAAACTAAAAACCCAAAACACCTACTTCCACGAGGGTAAGGTGGTCCAAATCAAGAGTGATCATCTACACCCTCCTATTCTTGAGTTTATCATGTGCTACCTGGGATACCTTTATCACCGACCTAGGAAAACCCCATTCAAATGTTGTAGATATATCACAACCTTTTTTCCTAAAATATTCAGTCTTAGCATGAATTGTGGATGACCAGTCCATACTTGAACTATCATTGTAAGGCATCCATGATTCCATGAAGGGGTTTCAATAGAAACTCTCGCCTCAAGGGTCAGATCACACTGTCCGCATAATTATGATTATTGAGGCTCCTCTCATAGGTATATGTAGACATAATGATCAAGATAATGGTTTAACCGGAAACTCAATGTCTCAAACATGATTCATGCCAAAAAAGAATGATTAGTACCTATGACTATTAATTACGACAGCTAGTAGAAGACATAGATCGTATCTTGAATCATTCGTGGAGCCCTTGGGTCACACTTATTAACCGCATGCAGCTACTCCATTCCATTGTCCTCCAACTCCATAAGCCTAAAGAGGACTACATTTGGGTGGTAGTTATATCATTCCAAAATGTACACCACATCATGTAGATATCTTAGCTCCCCTTCCACATCTTCTACCTTATAGATTCATTGGTTCCTATCACTACTTGTTCATGAAACATTTTACACATTAAAGTATTTGAGACTGACATCAAATTCCTAAATTCCCACTACTGACATCCATGTGCTCCATCTACTAGGGAAAATAATTTTCAACCACAATGGTTCTCTCTACTACCCTAACATATGTAAGAATTCATAGAGAAATAGTTCTAGATCCGATTTCCCTAAACATGCCTCACTTGGAGGTCCAATCCTTGAGCCATTGATCATATCATATGAATTGTGTACCATAAATAGTGGGTACACCACAATGAATACTCAATAAATGAAATGTCATTCTATCGAAACTTTAGAATATCTTTACAACACAGACCCCTTAGCATTTCATTGAAAGAGAACCCCTTCTTTGAGGAAGGTTCTCAAGCTATTCCACAAAAAAAGTCACCTCATCGTATGATAAGGGTAATATAAACCCTACCATCACCCTGCTGATCCAGATTGAATGCCCATTTCCAAGAAAAAAATATGATCTAATGGTTCCATGGCTAGATAAAAACTCGATCACCACCTCAAGGTTGTCCATAGCTACCAATGAGTCATATCACCTCATAACCTGAGGGGTATCAGTAATTGAAACTCATGTAAGACATTGATCTTATATGTCTCCTCTACCGGTAGCATCAGTAGTAACTGCTAACCAGAGGAAGTGGTATCATTGGGACACCACTTGAATGTACCATCTCAGGAAATAGTCATTACAATGAAGCCTCATCACATTGTGGAACATTATCATTTTCACACATTGGAATTCTTGAAGGCTCTCTGCGTGGAGGCATCTCAAATGAGAAACAAGATTAACCATGCTCAATATGTTATAACTGGTGAGATGACTCAATATAGATCAAAAGAAAAACATTTAAAAATCTCATGCAATTAGTGTTTTCAGGTACTGAGTTGGAAAACTAAATTCAGTGTCCCGATGTTTGGATACGTCGTCCGCCGCACCAATACTGGACTCCTGGGATTGAATCCGAACTGAAGACACTTAACTCTATATCTCCATTGAAAACATAGTTGATTAATTCTTTAAGTATAACCTACCCCTCTGATACCACTCGGTCACATCCCTTCCCCTCGGGCTCATGATGTGACTAACCCAATCCCACCTTTCATATGCCTAGGATTGGTGACTCAGACTGAAAAGTAATATCCCTAAAATGGGAAGACATTGCCTCAAAACCTGTACACACAAAGACATGGTACACTTTTGACAAGTAATACACTATGGAAGAAGCAAAGGTACAACCACAACTAAAAACCACCACAGAGTGGAAAAGTATGTACTGAAGTAAAGGGGCCAAAATACAAGCCCTATTGAAATGAAAATAAATAAAAAAGGGAAAACAACTCCTAAGGTCTTCTACCAAGGATTCCACCTGAAGGGTGCATATAACTCATCGCTACAACTCTCTACATCAATAGGTCACCTCCGTATACCATCTTGCCCGAGCTCCAAACACTCGGTCAAAGATTCCCATCATTTGCACAAAAGACAACAAGGTGTGCGTGAAGCCCGTGTAGGGGTGAGTATAAAAATCCCTATTAGGGACCTCGAGATCCCCGAATATCTCCCAATATTCTGAAAATGAAAAACCACAAAGCATGTTCTCAATAAAAAAGCACATAGAAAAAGACACCTCACTCCAAGTTTAACCTATGTACAGAAGTACATATGTTTAGTCCTAATGCCAGATCATCTTATTCTGTCATGATGCTAAACTATTGATGCACACTGGATTGCTTAATGTTGATCCACATAGGATCGCTCGGTGCTGATCCACACGAGATCGCTCGGTGCTGATCTACACCAGATCGCTCGGTTCTGATTCACAAAGGAGCTCTCAGTGCTGATCTACACAAGATCCCTATTAATTCATCACATCTCAGCCAACCACATGATTCTCCCACAAAAGACACTTGATTCTGGGAGGATAGGCACCTCAATACATCTCTTAAATGGAAAAAATACCATGAAGAAGTAACCAAATGATCCTCTATGTCAAAAGGGTTCTAACGGAAGAGACGAGGCATCAACCAGACACTCGGTCTGTAAATTATTGGAATTTTAATGCTGAGGGCCCGATTGGATTCAGGCCCGATCCAACACCTTCAAAGTCCAAAATTATTTTAAACTCATGTGGATTATCTCAAATGGAACACCTCTTATTAAGGGTTCTAACTCCACAGACGATTCATCAAACAGATGTCTCGTTTAGGAGATATGCCCATTTATGCATAACATGGCGGAAAGGGGTTTGGGTTCGGTCTGACACAGTCGGACCGACCTAACCCAGCCCACAGGGACCATCCGAAGGGGTTGGGATCAGATCAGGTTTTATAGGCTTGGTCCAGACTGAGGGAAACATGCTTTTCCCACTAGGTTGGGGGCTCAGCTCACTGGCCGCGGGTGAGGCCCACATGGCCATTTGTTCGGCCCGAGCCACCCAACCAGGCGCGGACTTCCTGGCCGTGGAACTGCCTGCCCCGCTATCCAGGAGTGGGGGTCAGCTCCCCTCCCGAATGGATGATTCGTTTTGGTATTCAATGTAGCAGTGCCAAATGGCACTGCAACGCCCGGCCGGTCTGCTCGGACCAGTCAACTACGGGACCTACGGGGCACGAGTCCGCCCTCCTCCACGGCTCGAAGTGGTGGCCTTCCTCCGAGGTGTGTTTCCGATTTTCAATGTAGTTGGTGATGGTCGGACGCACCTTTCATCCACCTCTGCTTAGAGTCATGACCCTCATCCATGGCATGCTACTGCGGCGTGCCATCATCATCAATGCCGCCAACGTCAGCCTACTGCCCTTGTATGCCGTGATGCTTTTTGGAGCTGCCTCTTCTGTGCGGCTGGCAGTTTCTGACCGCTTCCTCCCTTTGTTTCCAGTTCTGCCGCACCGTCGGAGTGTCTGCGGTCCATAGGTGAAGCTCTTGTGGTCCGATTTTATTCATTTCTACCCTTAAAGGACACCCGGGATGGAACCTAGACCGTGTGGCCCATAGTTTCATCTTGCCTCCATATTTATAGGTCTCCCATGAATATCTCTACCAAATCAAGATTGGCAGAGGGTCCAATTATTGTATTGCTCTGCCCTCACTCTCTGTGTTGGCATTATAACATGGGAAGGATTATTTAATCATAAAAACTCCATTAAATAATCCTGCATTATCCTCTCGAATTAAAGAACGAAATGCAGATCAACTTGATGGACAATTTATTTGTATTTTTCATAATATTAAGGAATGGGGAAAAAGGAACAATTAGGCACATAACCCCCTACATCAAGTTCATTGGATGTAACTACGGACGATTAATGACTATCCACATTTGAGGGTGTTGTGGATGAAGGAGAATTCTTACATCTTTTGTGGCTTTTCATTTCATGTCGTCGAATCATCCAATTGTCGTCGAAGCATCTTTATATATCGGTGGAATACATCTCCGAATCATTGTCAGAGGTTCCTCTCTTTTACCTAAAAACTCATGCTCGAGCATTGATTAAATAGAATAAAAGAGGTGATCAACCCACAACACAATTTATGAGGATCATTAATGAATTTATTTAATAAGACATTTAATTCTATAAATGGTGAGGTTACACAACCATGTGTAACCGGCCATTAAATGGTATGAAAAATCAACAGTCTCTCCACCACCGCTAAAAAGTTACAAAGAAAAAAAATATAAAATAACTCATTGAGGAATTTTTTTTGTGATGTCCAAAAAATAACTTTATCACTTGAACCTTTCCCGTCAAAGTTATGCTTGAACGAAGTGAATCCCAACCCTATAAATTCAATGGTGCCCCATATTTTTAATCCGATCACCTGTTCAAAAGGTAGAAATCACGGCCTGCACTTTTACTAAACATACATGAAAAAAAGTTAAAAAATTATTAACTGTCACCCTCGACCCGCACTGATCGAGGTTAGACTGTTCGTAAGGAAATTAATCCCTCACAAGATCAATTATACTCTTTGATTTCCAATCCTAGTTAGAATTTAAGTGTTAAAAAATTTAACAATAAAATAATTGTTACATAATTATTTTATTTATGGCCAAAAACTGACTTCAACTATTGGCCCACACTGGTCATGGTTAGGTTCTGCCTAAGGAAAACATACCCTCACGAGCTCAGTGGTGGTCTCAAAATTTTAATCAGAGTAATTGTTCGTGAGTTATAAGAATTTGAAAAATAAAATAATTTTATTTAATTATTTTAGTTATGGTTATGCCATTTTGGGTTTTCTCACTTGATTCCTGCACCGACTAAACTTAAGTCGCGCCTAGGGTAAACCTGTCGTCCTAAAGGCAATAGTGACCACCGATTTCTGATCCAGGCACCCAT
The DNA here is from genome assembly GCA_963277665.1 of Viscum album. NCBI lineage: Eukaryota > Viridiplantae > Streptophyta > Magnoliopsida > Santalales > Viscaceae > Viscum > Viscum album. The sequence goes on from OY728158.1 coordinate 562,225,447, forward strand.
TATAATGTTATTCCACTTTTTTAGGAAAACATTTTACATACGCTATTTAAAGATGATGATTTTTCCGATAGATCATTCTGTGAATTGCGGGCCTCAAAATCACATGCCTTCCATTTTATCAGTATCATAATAATCCCATTTAATTAAAAAATTGTATGTAAATTCTGGGTCTTTAAAATGTCTATCCAAGTGAATGAAAAAGATTAGAAAACTCATATGTAGAAGACTCTAGTAGAACGGTATGTGTAATAAATTTGACTGATATCGTAGGATAATAACTCGTCTGTCTGATCCATCTATGTACCACATGGTCCTGGTCTACCATAAACTCCTTGATTGCATCACTTGGCTACACAAGACAAGACACGTGTGGGGAAATCACATGTAGGGGTGAGTAAAAAAATACAGATTATGAAACCTCGATACCACAATATAAATACCAGTAATAAATACTCAAATTATACCACAAATGAAACACACAGAGTAAAAACAAAGGAATCACATGATGTACACCACAATGGATACTCACGAAGTACAGTCAATACGATCAGCTCCAATAGGTATAAGTGTAAAGCACAAAGGGAAGGATTTCGATTTGTAGTCCACAAATCTCTCAATCTCTATGAAACAATAATTTTCAATAGTGTAAAAATGTCAAAGGAACACAGAGCATCAAAGGAATAGTGGGCATCAATGGTGCACATACTATCAAACGCACCCAGAACGCCCATGGCACACATAGTGTAGATGGCACACAAGATGTCGATGGAGGCCCAAGCATCAATGGAGCATAGACCGTCGATGATACACAAATCATCGATGGAACACACAGTGCTGATGGCGCACCGAGCATTGATGGGTCATGCAGCTCCAAAGACATGTAGTCACTATGTTACAACCATCTACAATATTCAACTCATAGTGCACTTGTTCCGAGAGAACCTACACCTCAATCCATTTTTTTCGTAATAAAACTATAACAAAAACACAATTAAATTATATCAATGGTACCATCTCATCCCAAGGGTCCCAACACCATAAAAGACTCATCATAATGACACACAATTTGATAATTATGGATATTTTTTAAATATTTTTTGACCCTTGTCTGATCCGAGTCAGATCTGACCAACCGGACCCGACCCGACCCGTCGTCTTACCTGACATGGTTCGACCAACCCAACTCATCCTAACTCATTTCAATCTATCATAATCCCGCTCAGCCCACTGGGCCATCGGGTCGAGACTACTATGGCACTCGAGAGGCCCATATTATTCGATATTCCCCCCACTACGAGCCAATTTACACCGTCAGACACAGCCCGCCCTAGACGAGTCCCCTAGTCCACATAGTATACCATTACTATATGGTTTTCATGTCATTCCCCACTGGTTCATGGCCTCAATACACTCATCACCTCCACTTCATGTGGCTTCGAGCCACATCCTATTGCCACCACCACTGAGGCCTCGTGTTGCGGCCCCTAGTCCATATTCTTGGCCTCCACTACTGCAATCTCCATCCAATTCCCTCCTTCCTAGACCACATCTGAGTGGCTACCATACCAGAGGCCGACCCAACCATGATCCACCTTTCGGATTCTCCCTTTCTGAGTTGGGGCTATCTCCACCACTCGAGGACTTTCCCTACCACGCCCTGCCTATACCAGACAGAGCCATCACCTCTTGCCACTGTCGCCTTACATCATTGTCGCACCATTGTTGTGCTGTCATGGAATCATTCTTTGATTTTTACTGATCTTATAGGGTTCCAAACATGTAGGTAGAATGTGACGAACACACGATGAACATGTGAAGAACATGAGAGGTTGAGGGGATAGAGATGGAAAAAAAATGCCCGATGAATGGATCTTGTCATTATTTATGTTGGACTTGATCCATTCAATTTATAATTCTAAACAAATAACATGAAAAAATAATCATATAGATAAATATAATTTTTTAAACCCTGAATGAATTTATCAATCCCTCAATGATGCATGAACTACAAATAAACCCCTTCATGGGTTGGCCAACATTCGTCGTTTGAATATGTGAACGCAGGTGAAAAATAATGAAGATATTTTAGGCCTTATATTGTGGTTGGCTTAGACTTTGATGAACTACAAAGGTCTGTGTCAATGTTTATCCTCGATCTACCAACATTCGGCATTGCGAGAGTTTAAATATATGCCTTAGAGTATTTCTAGGTTTATGGTAATGACCCAGAATACCTGAAAAATGTTTTCAATAAAAAGAAAAAATATGCTATGCACAATAAAATATTTTTATTAAAATATTTTAATGAGAATTATGTCAAATTTAAAACTTTCATAGTCGACCCGCGCTGGTCGATGTTAGGCCCCCCATATGGTAAATTCATTGCTCTGAAAGAAACACTGCCCTCAGATATTAAATTCAGGAACCCATTTAAATTTTATTCTTTTTTTGAGATGAAACCTCCCATCCACGTTGTTAGTAACATAATAATTCTCACCGTGTCATTCTAGGAACACCAGGCCTTGAAATCTCACTCTGTCTCAGTTCCTGGTCTCAAAATATTTGCAATTAATTTATAAAAATAAAATCAGAGAAAATCAGTGTCATTACAGTCACCCCACCTTAGGTCATTATGTCCTTGAAATCCCAAACAATTGCTACACAACATAAAGATTAAGGTACTGACTACCAATATGATCCTCCCACTCTCAAGTTCTCTCCTGGATATTCACATACTACCACCGAACATGAACCTGATGGATCAATTTTCCATGAAGGATCTGCTCCTATCAATCCATGATCTCCACTGGGTACCACTCAAAATTCGTGCCATCGTTAATTTCAGTCATTCCCCAGTCGATGATGTGTGATGCATCATGCAGATACCTCCTCAATTGCGACACATGGAAGGCATTATGCAATGGTGAAATTGTGAGTGTAGTGCTATTATATAGGCCATGTCACCAAATCTAATCAAAATATGAAAAGGGCCGATGTATCTAAGAGATAACTTGCCACCCATGAAAAATCTTTGTACCCCTTGTAGAGGAGATACCTATAGAAAAATATGGTCTCCCTCTTCGAACTCTAGAGTCCTCCATTTCCTTTCAGTATATGACTTGTTCTGGCTCTGTGTGATTCTCATCTGCTCCAGGATGATCCACACCTTCTCAGTTGTATCCCACACCAACTCTGGACCCATGGGGTTGAAGAAGTGAGATAAATCCATGTGATTATTTGTGTAGTACTCCACTACTACGTGAATCCAAACCATCTCATCCATGTAGAGGTATCTGCAGCTCCCTACTAAACTCTACTCATAAATCAGTAGGAACTAGGCCGACATGGTGATTCGGTAAAAAATCACCCATATGGTATCATATCTCTTGGATGTGTTTTTTAATGCATTCAAAAATTCCACCGATATCCTATCCAACTTCCACCATAGCACCTCAAGTGGTTTGGGAAATCCCACTGGACCCCTGTTTACAGCCTTCAGTTGCTAGAAGGTGAGGCATTGAGAAGCGAACTCTACAACCAACGTCTTCTTCTCCATCAACCAAAGCTAACATCAGAGGTGCTGATACATATTTTCTACTCTTGGATATACTTACAAATTTGAGGTGAGAAGATCTATCACATAATCATCTTGAAACACCATTGATCCTACTATGCCCCCTCTAAAGAAAACTACAATCTCCCTAACTATCGAATATCCATCAGGGGAATGCCCCCCGGAAAAACTGTCCACGTCGAGTTTCATAGTTGATATCCCCATGATATGCCTCCCTGACTCACTGTATGAGTGGAGGGGTGACCACAATCGATTGGAAGTATACTAAGCCATCTCCATCCACAATGGATTTATGTAATGTGGAAAACTACATTGATACCACACTCAGCAATGGAATGGTGAGTCTCTATCTAGGGTCATCTGCCACTACGTTCCCCTTCACATGATTATAAATAATCTCAAATTCATATTCCTATATGAACTATATCCATCATCTCTGTATCAAGTTCATATCTTTTTTGTAGAAGATATATTTGAGACTCTTATGGTCAGAGTAGATGGTAAACTGCTCACCTATCAGTTTGTTTCTCCATATCTTCAATGCAAAGACCATCACAGCTATCTCAAGATCATCATCACATAGTTCATATCATGCTGCCTTAAATGGATCGAACCCTAGGAAATCACTGATTTCCCCTACATCTATACATAAACATGCCCCGACCACGTTTCTTCACAGAACATAACGTACTCAACACCCTACTCATGTAATCTCAAGATGGGGGAACTCATCAATATCTTCATGAGATCCTAAAATGACTTTTGTCACTTCTTTGTCCATACGAAAGGCTAACCCTTCCATGTCAAAGCCGTCAAGGGTGCTGCTACTCTGTAAAAGTTAGGTACAAACCTCCTGTAGTACACAGGATAACGTAGGAAATTATACACATTGGTAACACTTTTGGGTGGATCCCAAAAAATCAATGCATCTATCATCATTAGATCCACTACAACTCCATCCTATGGAATGGCATATCCAATAAAGTGGAACTACCAAATCCAGAACTAACCCTTTGAAAGAATCCAATAAATGTAGTTCTCTCATAGGGTGTCTGAGAATATCCTCATGTATATCAAATTATCCACCTTGGTCTCTGAGTACACTAGGATGTCATTAGTGTGGACCACAAAAAACCAATCTAAGTAAGGCTGGATTATCCTACTCATGAGTCCCAAGAAAAATTATGGGGACTTTCTCAAGACAAATGACATGACTAAGTATTCGTAGTGGTCATAAAAACATTTGAATGTCATCTTCAAAACATCCTCATTCTGTACACAAAGCTAATGATTGCTAGAACTGAGGCCTATCTTTGAGAACCGCTTCCATCCCTTCAACTAATCAAAAAAGTCTTCAATCATCATTAGTGGATAAATATTCTTCACGATCACCTGGTTTAGGCATCATATGTCCACAAAAAATCTTAACCACCCATCCTCCTTATTGGAAATCAAAAATGGAGATTCCCAAGGTGAAACACGGGGTCTCACGAAGACCTTCCTCTATAAGTCCTCCAGTTATTCCCTCATATCACAAAGTTTCATTGGATCCATCCAATATGCAGGTGTAGTTATCAGTTCCATACTAGGTTAACGATCAGTGTATACGCCTACATCACTATGGTAAGGTAATTCATGGACATCCTCACAAAAGATGTCCTCATACTCCACCACCACTATAGGAAACTAAGGTCTCGTCTCATCTACTATGTCATCGGTCAGGCATGCCAATTGAGGTTTAATTAGTTGAAACCTTCAATGTTTAAGTCTTCCTTGCACTACTTGTATTTCATTTTCACCATAAAAGGTAAACTTCGTCCCATCACTATGGACACACTGCACTCTGTGCAAAAAATGGTCAATCTAGGCATGAACTGTGGATAACTAGTCCATATCTAGAATGACGCTGTAAGGCCTCGATGATTCCAAAAAGGGATCCCAACTGAACTCTCACCATTAGAGTAAATTGTTGAATCTTCTCATATAAGTGTACTTAATAATAGGGTTTGATTCAATGGTTCCACTTGAATCACCAAGTCCCAACATAGGGTTGTGGTGAGAAAAGTGTTAATGGAACCTATTTTTATCAAAATTGTAACTGGGGTGGAAAACATATAGATCATACATCTAATCATCTCCATAGAATCAGGGTTTTAATATTCCATCTCTTGAATCCAGCCTCAACCTTATCCACATGCTCTATATACCTGTGGTAGAACAATAATGGGTGGTGGTGGTAGTATGCTGAACCTTCTCCCAACACATGATGCTCTACTGGCTCTTCCTCCACACTTTCCACCCATCAAGCTACCCTTATATTATCTTCTCCTCTTCCTCAGTGGTCCCTGGACAAATATTGTATCATCAACATGATGATTTGGGAAATCTTGTGCGATATTTACTCGACTTTCGCACGAGTAACACAGCATGTCCTTTAACTAACTCACTCTTCCATGGGAGCCTTGCACCTCTTATCCCTTATCATGGGGTCTTCCAATAGATTGTATGAACCTCTTGTGTCCCTACATCGATTTTCTGCTGCCCACTACAGAATAAATAGTTTTTTATCGCCTACTAGAAGCTCCCACTGCTGTCTTCTTCTCTGTAAGAAATCACCCCACTAGAAGGGCTCGCTCCAGTACCCTATAATATGTATGGATGCTAAGGAATATCATGGATCTGCTGATCTCCTAGTGAATTCCATGCTCAAATGTCTGGTCCCTGATGAAAAGTTCGTACACCATATCCGTGGAGTAGGGAGAATGATCTGAAAATCTCAAAAGTACTATACTACAATCTGATTGTTGTGAAGCATATGATGGAGCACTTTTTTGTGCATTTAGTGTAACATCATTGTTGATAAATCCTCACTAAAAAGGATCTCAATGTATTCCCAAGATATATTCATCTCATCATTCCTATAGATCTATCAGCTCCACCATCGCCCCACTAATCTCTGATGAAGCCTTACGGCTAGAACTCCCATCAGGTCGAAAGGTGTACTTAAAAGGTGGGAGACACTAGTAACTGCCTCCAGACTGTCCTCATCTATCTGGGCAGCTTTCTCACCCCTAAACCTAAGAGGTCACTACCTCTAGAACTCATTAAGGGCACTCAGTCTGCGTACATCCTCTATAGGTAGCATTGGTAGTAACTAATTCTCCATGAGTGGTTATATCAATGGGACACCACCTAGGGGTGATGTCTCATTTATTAGTCCATGTACCAATACCTCAACATTAGGTGGATCATCCTTGTGATCAAGCATTAGAATCCTAGCTGGCTACCAGCATGGATAAATCATTAAATAGATCAGGACTCGCCAAAATCAGTGGATTATACTTGTTGACCATACATAAGAAGAACATGAAAACACACTAAAAAATATAATATGATTATTGTTCCATTTATTTTCCCAATTACTAGTTTTTTCATGTAACAAGTTGAAAAGTAGAATTTAGAGTCCCATTGTTTTAATATGTTGGCATCCGTACTAATATTGGAGTCCTTTATTTGAAATCTGAACTCAAAACACTTAATACTATTTTCTGAGACAAATCTCATATACTCTTTTTTATTTAGGTATAAATGAACTCCTTTTATACCAATCTATCACATCCCATCCAAAAGTGGCCCATGAATTAACTAAACAAGGGCCACCATCAATAGGCCATGGGATGGTGATTAACATTGGGTAGTTTTATCCCACAAATGGGAGGCATTTTCCAATTTACCTACACACATGCACACATCTCCATGCCCAAAAATCTAAATTATAAAACACTATGTAAAAAATGCATGCATACATTGAGATACCTACCGTAGAGTATGACAATTGGAAAAATAGAAAGTAAACACGTCCAGTATACAATCCCCCCAAAAGAAAATTCTTCCAAAGTGAATACACAAGTTCATGAAACTCATACATAGAAAACCTTACATAAACGGTAGTTGTCGGTAAAATTCCTAAAGTTGTACGAGCACCACATGTCTCTATGATATCTCTAATAACAACCTTGCCTTTTCCTACCTTGAACTATGTCAAAGCATCAATAATCCTCACAAGACATGAATGTTGCAGTAAAAGACCTTGTACGGGATTTTAAAACAATACTCAGTTGTACAACCCGAAACTAAAAAGGAAATACCACTAAGAAATAAAAAAAATTATACCACAAAGAAAACACATGAAGTACACCAAAAATGAAACAAAGTAAGTATGTCACAATGGAAACACAAGATGTATAGTCAATACAGTCAGCTCATATAGGTATATGTTTAATGCACAAAGATAATAACTTCCAATTGTAGTCCACATTTATACCAGTCTCTATTAAACTAGATGTTTCAATAACACATTGATCATTGGTGGTGCATATATTTTCAATGATGCATGAAGCAACTATGGAACATACAGATTTTATGGCACATGAAGAATCAATGGATAACATAGTGTTGATGTCCCATAGAATGTCAATGGTTCCTAGATCATAGATGGTTGTCAGAGTGTCGATGGTGCATGGAGAATTGATGTGGAACAGAGCATCAGTGGTGCATGGAGACTTGATGGACGATGGAACATCGATGGCCAATGGAGCATCAATGGTTCATGTAGTCCCCAAGTAATATAGTCACTAAATTAGAGGCAGCCATTAGAATCTGCTGGTAGTATTCTTTTTTTGGAGAACCTACTCACCATGCCATTAGTTCACAAACCAACATTCACAAAGACTAACATCGATTACCTCAAAATGGATGTCTCCTCACAAGGTTCCCAAAGCTGCAAATGGCCCATGAAATAGACACACAATTTGAAATTTATAGATATTTTCTAAGATTGTTTGACACACGACCATTCCGGGTCCGATCCGACCCACCGGGCCCAACCCAACCCGGCATTCGAACCAACACAATTCAACCCACCCAACCCAACTTGGTGTGGTCCAGCCTGAACCTCCTCATCCAAATGGGCTCAGCCCATAGGGCTAGCTAACTGAGGCCCTCAATCCAACCCGTGCTATATATCGGTTTACTCCTCCAATCGTGGACTGATCTAGTCGTGTCCCCTAGTCCTTGTGGTCCACCATAACCACATGGAACCATGTTTCACCACATGACCACAACCCCCCATGTGCTCTTCACCTCCACTCCATGCGGGTCCCTGAAATGTCCTACATCCCCAGCTACAACCATTGGTCACCGCCCATAGCCTCCACCACCAAGGGCTTCCTCCAACAGGGCCTCGCCTGGACTGCTTATTGTCGCCACTATTTCCAGTCACCCCACTAGTGGACCATCCTACTATTCTCCTCCTGGACCGGCCTCCCTTCCTAGGCTAGTGTTGCATCCACTGTCGGCCAGCCTACCAGTGTCCTTTCCCATACACACTCCACCTATATAAGTTGAAGCCTCCACCATTGGTTGTCATCGCCATGAGTTGTATTTTCCACATTATTTCATTGCACCTCGATCTTTTCTTCATGGATTCGGTCCTCGATTCATATTTCTCACATATGGCTTCCAAGGGACATGGAGAGGGCGAAGAACAAATGAATATCCCTCAATGAATTCTATTGGTTGAGGGGAGAAAGAAGGCTCAATGAATTCCTAATGAATGCATCTTTTCCTTTTTTTCATACATGATTTGTTCATGTTAGAAGGTTTAAAAAAGAACAAGAACATCTAATGAAAATGATTTATCTACCTTTTTAAACCCCGCAACAATTTATCCACCCCGTAATAATGGAAAAACCACAAATCAACCTATTCCTGGGTTGGTATGCATTCATCATTTAAATAAATGAATGAGGAGTAAAAATAATGAAGCAATTAAATTCACCACCTCATGGTTAGACCAACTTTTTATGAAGAACGGAGGTCCATTTCATCTATGATCCTTGATCTATTAGCGTTCGTTGTTGAGAGAATTTCCTTCAATGCCTCAAAGGAATTTCAGTGTTATGGTGATAAACCTAAATTCTAGAAAAATGGTTCATTAAAAATAAAAACTCATCTTCATCCAATAAAATATTTTTCTGAAAATACTTTATTCAGGGTTATATCAAATTTCTAACATTAATAGTATACCAGCACTGATAAATTTTAGGCCCCACCTAAGGTAAGGTTACATCTCTAAATGCAACGGTTCAATTATATTTACATTCCGAGAACCTATTTAGATGTTATTCACATTTAAATAATAAAGCAAAAGCACAATTTATTAAAAAGATACTATTTTTCACTATCTCATTCCATGCACACCAGGACTTAGAATCATACATTGTCTTAGAGCATGAACTTTGAATTTTACTAATTAATTAATTTAAATTAATCTATAAGAATTCCCATTTTTAAAATTATTATGGGCTTCGATGATCTATATTTCCCAATTTCATGTAAACATATGACGACAGAGGTTACCTTTTCATATTTGTAAGGGTCTCTTTTGGAATTTACCAATAGATTATATTATAATAAATTTGTTATCTAGAAAAATGATTTAAATTATCCAGATATGAAAATAAAATTTTGGGAATTTTTTTAATCCCACAAACCAATTTAATTTAGACAAGAATTCTTGTAATTTTTAACCATAGTAATTTGAAGAATCCTAAGTGAACATGTTTTAATTTTAAATGTGGTAACAAATTTTGTAATATTAATGGAATTTATATTGCACATATAAGAATACAATTGGAACATGAATGTCCATATTATTAATTTTAAGACCATATCATATCAACTTAGTATTCATTCATGGTTTTTATGATATTTAAAAAATTTAATAAAACTATATTTTGATAAAATATATTTAATGTCGATTATGAATCCTCCTTTAATTTCACGAAAACAAATCAAATAGATTTTTAAATCAAATATTTTTTTTCATATGACACTAATATATAATATTCTATTATTATAATTTTCGTGATCAATAAATTAATAAAATTATACCACATTAAATATATTAAACTATTTAATTTTCTTTTTTCATTAATTTAGTGAATACTATTTTGGAACTATGTTAGAATATAAATTATTTATGCAAACAATTCCTGTTAAAATTATTTCATAATTTGATTTTCTCCCAATGTGTACACAGAAATGATATTAAAAATAAGAGAGTATCATTTTAAAACATTATCCAATGGAAATAATATATATATATGTCATTGACCACTTTAACCTTATATAATAAATTTAGATCATATGTTTATGAGGGTCGAGTAATCATAATAAAATAATAATTGGGAATAATATTTACGGACTTATAAATTTTTTTAACAAATATTAACCTAACATAAATTTGAAAAGGTGAAATTTTTTTTGAGAGTTACTATTCATATTAACTGACTATAAATGGAGAATATTACAAAATCTGAAAATATTGATTATAAATATGTGAAAAATATTATATAATTATTTAACTATAAAATGATGAAAATAATTTTAATTTAAGTGCATAAAATGTGATTTAATATGATTTTTAAAAACAATATATTTGTAGGCTTAAAACAATATTCAAAATTATCAAATTCCTTTAAAAATATGTTATTTCTATTTAAAACATTTTATCATGTAATTAATATATAAATTTTATTAAAAAAATTAACCTATAGTGAATAATTTTCTATATTAATATAAAAATAAATTTTTCACATAAAATATTAGAAAAAATGTCACATCTATTTTCAAATACTTTTTTCCTTATTTATATTCATTTGATAACTAATTTATTCATTTTATAATTATATTGACCATATATATATATATATATATATCAATGTATATTAATTATTATTGACTATCTCCAATGAAATGGATTGCCTATAAAGGAAACATAATATTTTAATTATGTTGTTTGGTTTTTCTAAACTCTTTGTAGCATGTAGCCCAAGCTATTAAATAAATATAAATATTTAAAAAGAAATAATTAATAAAAATTTTCCGTTTCTTAATGTTTAATTCTTATGATTGTGCCATCTAGATTATTTACCTTTTTGATACACATGAAGATGATCATGTTATGATGTGTGTGCACGAATAGCCCTTAAATGCATTTGGAAAAAATAAAAAACCTAATTATGAATCATTTCTGGGATTATATAGTGAACCAATGTCATTTTTAGACATTTAACACTATTTGATTTTGCCTACGATTTATCCGTGACTCATTTTTATTCCATCTTATATGTTGCTTCCACATTTCTAAACTTATCTTGAACCTATGATTCCATGTTTCTTATTTTTTTATTTAATGTGATTACTCATGAGATTTAACTTTTAGGATATCATGTTTTACCTATGAATCACATGTTATGTTTCTGTATAATGTTTATTCCTTTCCTGTATTTTTAGGAAACCTCTTTCTAATTTGTATTAACCAAGTTATCATAGGCTAATTTACTATATCATATAGATCTACAAGATCATTATGGATAATAAAATTAGTATTTTATCATTTCATTTCCTTTTATTTTAATATAAACCTAGTCCTCCAAATACACTATAACTCAAAAGAATTTTTTATTAATTTATGTTTTCATTAAAAATAAAGTAATAATATTTGTAAATGAATTATGTCACTATACTAAGCCTCAAATTAAAAAAAAATCTATAAGGTAAAATTATAACGGTAAATAGTGGAATCACTTGTTTATGAAATTATCTGTAGTTATAAAAATTATGTTACATGTATATCATATTAGGATATTTCCATTATACCATATTTCAAAAATATATTTTATCTAAACATGTTCTTGGGGAAAGGCATTTATAATGTGAAATGGAATATAATAGATTTGGTAACCCAATGTGTATATGGGTTAGACCTAATCATATGTTGATGTGGAGCCATTATATTGGTGGTTGGGAATGTGAGATATCTATATACATATGACAACCTTGTGATATATGGTGTCCTTTTTTAGGTATTGTGGGATACCAAAGTATTGATGCATTGTGATGTTGGGAGCATGTAATTGTATAATACCTTAACTGTTGTAACTAGGATGAATTTTTTTTGTTGAACTAATGTTTATTGACTCCTGATAACCCTAGTGAGTTGTTCATGAATCGATAATGGTTTGGATGGGTTAGGATCTTGATTGTGTATGAGGCCCTGGGGATGATGCATGGCATGTTATGTGTCATTTGACATTAGAGTGGGGGTGACTGTTATCTCGTGAGATGTGGATTATATGAGATATTAGGTGTGGTGTATGAGGTATATTCTAGGGACATTTATTAACATGAGTACCTATATGTATATAAGGGATAGGTAGAAGTTTCGGAATATGTCATAGATGAATATTGGGTGCTATGAGGTATATGATCTAGGCGTATTTGTTGAATTTGGATCCCATTGGAGAAGAACTTGTGTGTGGGTATATTCAACTTGAGTCTACCTTCAATTGTGTAAGGCAGTTTTAGATGTATATAAATATTAAATCCTACTTATGATTTCTTTTGGGTTGGTGGATGATAACTGTGGATGGTAGATTTAGAATCATCAATCTGTTTATAAATTCTATATTGAAATCTAATGCATTAGATATTCTTAGGGTTGTGTGGATTAAATTGTGAAGTTTTTATGAGTTTGAATGCCCTAAATAGACAGTAGACATGAGGATTTGGAAAATCCCCTTCATTCATGAAATGTAATGAATTTTAAGTGATATGGTTTCATTAGTGCGTTTGATTTTTTTTAAGACTAGTTAGATTCATGCACCTGTTAAAAATGGATGCTTCATTACGAGAATAGTGAGACTATAAATGAATCAAATTGGTTCTCTATAATGACTTTCTTACATCCAGTGTCCATGTGATCAGTTTTGTACCAGTGATATTATATATTTTGAGGAGCACTGAATGTTCTCACCACATGATAAGACTGTCTTGGAAGAGAGGCATGGATTGTGGCATGAGTGTGCGAGATGATTTGTATGGGATGTGACTCAATTGTGTCTGATCTATGTCATTATGGATGGGTTCCATAGTGTCCTAAACATTTGAAAATTAGTTGAATATTTGATAAATGTGTGCATTAGGCTACATTGTACTAATGAGATTAAGTAATTGGGAGGTGGTCAAGACCACTAATTAATGAATGGAATAAAATAATCTATGTGTGTATTGTACGGTTCCGTAAAATTATAATAAGAGGACAATGTTCATGATAACCTGGATCTCTTTGATGAGAATCCTGATTTTTCCTCCAGAACATGAATGTGGAAGGATCATGTGAAATGTCATGTTTGATCCATGGTGGACCTCAATTAGGGTGACTCAATATCACATGACTGATGGAGAAGCATAGTTCATGGGGGTGACATGGTTATGGTTTCGATTATACTCATTTATGTTGTGTCCCTATAACAGGTATTGTATGAGCTAGATGGTGGGGAGTATGATATCACTTATTTAATGTGTGGCCTAGATTTACAATATTCCATTCAGGGGAAATTATTGGTGGAGTTCATTTAACCCGAGAGGAGGTGATGTTTTATCTTTCATGATGGTGATTGGGGATGAGTGGTCTTAGCACTTCCTTTCATCATGTTCGATGATATGCATAGTATGGTCCATTAAAATTTGAAAGAGTATTAATGATATTGAAAAATGGAAGATATTTCAATATGGAGTAGAACATTTCCATTAGAGATGTAACTATCATATAAAGTGAATAATGTGGGATGGTATTTGTTGATGGATGATTGTTTTGAATTTTTTTGATGACGGGTATGTGGGGTAAAATTTAATATACTCCAATTTTATTGACATGATCAACTTAGAAGTTATATTATTGTGGGTCCACATCTTAACCGCTAGTTGGGGGATAATTTATCTGATCTCGACAAGAGTCAGATTGAGGATGTGTCGATGATCATGGCATGGAATGACAATGTAAATTTACATATGATGGACTAACAATAGAACACCACTGAATTTATTGTAATAAAATTAGTAGAAATTTTCTAACAACCACAATATTCTCTCCGTGTTTATAGAATTATGATCTAGCATGTCAATAAAAAAATATTTTTTAATCTAATAAATTATGGTTAAATTATTCCATTAGAGATTTGACATGATTTTTTAGTAATGTTAGGTGTGTTCATCAACATTCATACTATTCATGCCTTCCTGGAAACGATGGAGGACTTTGGGATATTGGTAGGGTTTCTTGATAAAATATTACTTTTATAAGATTCAATATTTGATTGACGACATGAATCCATTTATATTTTGGATTATAAATAGGTTTTTATATAATCCTCTGGTAATATTTTCATGGGTGACAATGAAATTTGGTTCAAAACCATAGGTGATAATTTTTTTAAAAATTTCTATAATGTTTTTTTTGGCAAATTCCAATGGTGGATAGAATTATGGGGATGAATTAATAGTTTTTATTTTATTCGTGTGATTTTTAGAACCATGAGTATGGTGTGTAGTTAGATGGGAACTTGTTGGATTTATATAGGTATTTGGGCTTCATAGAGAATCATTATGGTGTTTTAGTGATGAGTTCATAGGGTAGATTATATTTAAAAGATCAATAACAATGAATGGAAGGGTTTTATTTATAATAGCATTGATCAATGAGAATTAGAACAAAACCACTATGTGGGAATTGATGGTTGATGTCGGTCATAAGATCTAGTTTAAGGACCATAATGACTTCTCATGGATTAGAACTGTTTGGGTGGGGTGTTTTTAATACAATAGTGTGTATGGATGTTTTTAAATTTCCATAAAAAATTACAGATTTTATTTAATAAATGGGTATTTTTGATAAAAAATGTTCAAAATAGTATTACGATGGATTAGAACTCCAAAAATAATGTTTTGGAAAACTATTCATTGTCTTCTAGGGGTTTGGAGTGGAATGAAGGCTCTAGAGATTGGATGGGTCACTAGTGTTGTAGTTTATAACCACCAACCAATTGGTGGTAAACCACTAGATAGGTGGGGATAGACTATAGGCCCTACTATCCCATAGGAGTTGAAAAAGTATCTAGTCTACCTACACCATCTAGCCAGTGGAGGCCTGTAGTGGTATGAGAAAATACTTGAACCTTTCATTATACTGCTGGCCTCTATGGGATCACTAGTGGGAGTTTTATGGGGTTGAAATAAAATTTATCCCCTCACGATTTTTAGTAAAAACCCCACTTTTACTATTCTTTATATCTCATGTAGACTAGGGAGACTACACCCACCCTTTTTTTAGTTTCCTATTTTGTGGTTTGCTTTTAGGTGCTATTTCATGGGAATAATTAGTATGTTTCTCCTTCTATTTGTCTCATATCCTCACCTCCTCATCTGATTATATTTTCTTTCTGTTATTTTTGTATATGAGAGTAAATTAAAATAGATTATTGAGGAATCGTCCTGATATTATCTAGATTTCATATATCTAATCATTTGGATGTTCTAATGAATCATATATAGGCCACAACCTCACTTTTTGGTGATATTATTTCCCCATGTGATATTTTCATGGGGTTTGGAAAAATTGGTCATCTCCCCTTACTGTTTTCATTAAAATTTATATAAAATTGTATTAGGATAGTACTAGGAGAATGGAAATTAGATCCCATATATGAATGGTGTTTCCTGTGGTTTGATGAAAACATTGGTTGTAATACATAACCACAAATATTTGAGTTTCACCCATTGATACTATATGATATCTTGTAGAAATTTCTAGAGATATGAGTTAAATTTAAAATATTTTAATATATGATAGTTGTTCCCTTAAATATAATCCATAGTATTTAATTTTTTTAGGAGTCTGGGATTCTATTTAATTCCTACATTTCCTCCCATATCACTAAAATTAAATTTCCTTGGAATAATTTAATATTATAATTGAGGTTTTCAATGTTATATTTCTCTTTTAACATGCACTAAAATATAAAATATGATTTTTTCGTAATGGTGTGTCCTAAGATATATTTTGGATCGAATAATTATACTTATAGGGTTATGTAATTTGAACTATAATGAAAATGATTACATGATGGTGTTAGTTAAATATAGTTTCAATAATCCTTCTATATGTTTTTTCCTTTAGGGATTTTGAATGGACAACTATGTAATCAGGCCTTATAAGTGTGTAAATATTGAAAAAAAAATGAATTAATAAATGTGACCCATGGTAAGGTGGATAAATATTTTTTATATTTGGAAGTGGAGATTCATGAACATTATGGAGTACATTACTTTGTTACCATATTACTAAATGAAATATAATTAATTTTATTTGGATGGGTTAAAGGGGAGATACATGGAATGTGAATAATTAATTAAATTATTAAATTTCTGTATATTTACACTTTTTAAATTACCTTATAGGATTGAATAATAGATACTCCATGGTTCATATATATACTTAATTGGTCAGGAATATTATGAGTGAGGCCTATATGCAATAGGGAATTTAAAGGAATTTTTTGTGTGTGATGACACATTCATATTCATTGAGTGTTAATTACATGGAACAACATGAGAAATATATTGGATTCATATTAGATTAATTACATTGATTAAATTGGGGAGAATCCCACTTTTATTATAGTAATGTATTTTATATAGAATTCAACAGATTAATGAAATGGATTCTAGTAGATTACACTCATTGAATATTATGGAATAAGATCCCCAAATTTGGATTAAACTATTTCTTTGGAAATCCTTGGGTTTGATCCATGGAATGAAATAATATCATGATTATGAACATCAATATTATTTCCTTGTGTTCATAGAGGTAAACATGATTTGCATATTTCCATGGGTCATCCCCTTAAATTCACTATGGGATTAGTTGAGAAGAAATTTATTGTCTAAAAATAAAGATTCCCTTAGTTTATTATTATTGTGGTTTCCATTGTATCATTAATTAAAACCAATCAATCTATGTAATATATCATGATTATAAACTTATGAGAGATTGAATAATCATGTATATATTGAAGTCATGTGTAATGATAGAGACCCTTTATCAGTGAGTTTTTAATACCTTTATATTAAAAATGATGAACTGTCAAATTTTATACTATTAAATGAAAAATAAAGTTTTTATAGTACTATTCAATGAATTTTTTTATGGACTGGATATTTTAGACACGTCATTAGTGGTTGCCAACTGTGTTTTCAAAACACTATATTGGGTCTCCATGGAATATGGGTACCTATGAATAAACTATATGATTGTAGTTATGGTATTTGGATTATAGTATACTGCATTGTATTTGGGATAGGTCTATGACTCATGGGTTTTCATGACTCTCCCAATCATTTCGTTGTGATGTAGTCTGGTTGTATAGTGTAACTGTGAAAGATAGATGGTATATCGATAATTTATTATATCATGAAATAATTGATTATTATTTTCCATTGCCTATATTTTTTAGATCATATATTTTTAAATGGATATATCAATTTTTTTTTTATTTTCATTATTGTCTTACTATGACAAGATATTATATTTTCCACATTATACAACCTTAGTGCCACACAACATTCTAAAAGCATTTGATATATGTGGAGGTGCTCCTAAGGTACAATAATGAATTCCGGTTCAAAAACCAATTAGCAGTCTATGGTGGAAGGGTGTTATAATGATAATGTTTGATAATTATAAGGGTACTTTTTATAACGAGATAGATAACAAGATAAGTTATTGAATGTGAAAATGCCAAGAAAAACGATGAAAAAATGGAAGGGTTGTTCATTCATTGTTGAAAACATGAACATTATAGAAATACCTATCAATGGAAGTTGAAATATTTCATGGAAGGTTTTGGAGATTACCCAAAATGTTCTAATATGAAAAATTCAATTTTGAGAAATACATGATGAAAACTATACGCCTAATTTTTTTTAAATATAATTAAGTTCATAATTAATTAAATGTTGAAGATTGGAGAATAATGTGTTTATTCACCTCATTGATAGAGGGGGTGGATACATAAATATAATTAATTTAATGGATAACATGAACGAATTATTATGTCATAATTGATATAATGTTGTTGTCATCTCATTTTATTCTTATGTGATAAGATGTGTTTTTTGTGGACCGATTTTTTTATTAATAGAATGATACAGTTATTTGGATTTATCATGTTGTGAATGATCTAAATTTTATAAAATGACTAAAATAAATCATGTGTTCTTTTTCAAGGGATTATTCAAACCCATATAATACAGTATTAGATATCAAAATATTGAGTATATTTGATATTATTGTCAAAATATTAAATAATGTTAATTTACAAAACACCAATTTGTTTTGTTTCGTTGTATGATGATCATTAATGACTAGATTTTCAATGATTCTTGTGGTAGTATGTCTAGACTTTTTGAAGTAAAAGTTATAAAATAATTTTTATAGTTAGTATTCATTTTGTATATAACATTTTACACTATTTTATTTAATGGAATGTCAATAATAGATTAACATAAAAATCGATTTCAACTTCCATGAAATTTCAAATGAATATTTTATTGGAATTTTATATAGAATAATAATGATGACGTAAATAGAAATAGTTTTATATTGAAAAAAAATATTAACATTAGAACATTTTATGATTGGATGTAATGGTGTTTGAATACCATTTAAAGTAGTTATAAATTTTGAATACAGTTATTAACCCTCCGAATTATTCAAACAATATTGTTGAAAAGATGTTATAGATAAATGAATTTAGTTGGATGGATTTTTATCTGATGGTAACATATTGATATATCAAGAATTACATTGAGATGTAATGATTTTATCAATTCATGAAATGTGTATCAAACATAAGGTTAATATTAAAGTATATTAAATATTATATGATAATACCTAAACATATGTTGGGATTTTTTGAAATTCATAAATATGTGTTATAGAATATAACATATATCATGTTATATAAAAATTATATCTCAACTTTATCAACAATTCATGTTTCTAGTATATATTTATGATTTGAAATGATAATTGACCACTCAAAATATGGCTATATGTTATACCGAATTGATTTTCATATGTGATTATTATAGTATGTTGTGAAATTTAATTGTTAGTGTGAGTTTTATTCTTCTATTTATATGTGGATTATTACCACGAGGCAAAAAAATGATTTTATACATTGGAGGCATTGTGAATTATATAACACATAGTGTGAAATAAATTATCTATAATTTATACATTGATTCCTATTACATGTCAAACACTTATAATTGATTTTAAAAAGATACATAGAATTTAAAACATTATACTTTTATATCTTTATTATCCATGCCTTAAGGATTATCTAATAAAGAGTTCATTGGGCATGCTGTTGATTGTGTTGTTAGTTAAAGCATAATCAAGACAGTTTTTTACTATCATGTGAAGAGACTGACATATAGTTCAATGATTGATATAAATTGAGTACGTGTATTGTTATAAATGTTTATGTTCATATTATGTGCTCATATATTTGTGTGAGGGGAATGTGATGTGCTCATTCAATAGGATTAATTATAGTTTATTTATTTATTGACCAAGTGATTCTATATTTGGAGAATTTGGAACATGTGAGTTTGAAACATGGAATAATTTATGACACTATGAAAATGGAATTATATACATTAAACACACAATGTCTATGAAAATGGAATTATATGAATATGGATACTTTATATGATATAATTTTTTAACATATGTATATAGATTCATGTATTTAATGAATATTAGATCAAATCCCATTATAATGTGGCTTTCATTTACACTTTTCTAGACTCACAACATTCTTAAATTCATGAATTTATGAATTCATATATTTTTTAAATTCAATAAATTATCATTTGGTCCGACATTGTGGTTATGAAAATTATTTTCATGTTTATTAATAATTGATAGGTTCCCTAAAAGTCTTGTAAAGGACTGTTTAGTGACTTTTTCATTGTATTTCTAAATGTTATTTCATATATTGTAACATTTATTTAAAATTATTGATTAATTACTCAAAAATAATTTAGAAAATATTAATAATTTTTTTGGTAGTTATTAATCAATTTTTGTATATAATGTGACATAAATAAAAAATGATCATTATCTATGAGGCTTCACTTTCGGTGGGAAATTGACTGATTTTGGGTATTTATTACTAAATTCCTGTGTATAATGTGACAATAATAAAAAATTAACTATGCCTATGTGGCAACAGGGTAGGTGGGAAATTTATTGATTTTTGATTTAACAGAAGCACCCAAACATTTTGATATTTCATGCCTTGTGATATCATAATTTTCACTATGGAATAGTGTAACACATTAGGTCATGGTGGTTTTTTATTTATATAATCATATAACATTATAATTTTTGGGAATAGTTAGAATCAATCTCTGTTGGATACTAATATCAATTATAAATCATTTTATAGTGATTACAAAGAGTTTAAAAATATTTCGTCATTTTTTAAATGTTAGAACATAAATGACAGAGTTTTGAAACTATTTTAATATATTGGATTATGTGTAAATTTCATAATACATTTTAAAAAATATTGGCCAATAATTTTTGGTGGAGTAAGGCCAATATGAATGGGTTTATTCCTAATTTTTTAATCCTTGATACATATTTTAGAACTTCAAAACCCATGATAATCTGTGAGCACCATTCTCAATATAAAATTTAGGCTTATAGTTCTAAAAGTCAATGAATAGAGAGAGACTATTACCATGTATTGGGATATTATTCATATCCATGGATAGATCAAGAGGAAGGATCATTTTGGAATCTTTTAGTGACCTTAATCAAATACATATTAGCAGAATCAATAGTCTAGTTTTACTAGTGTCAGGTACATCGTTGTTATTATTATTTTTATTATACTCATTACAATTTAATAGGTAGATTCTAGGTTTAATTGGTCTTTGGATTTTTTCATCTTTTATTTTTTTTGATATTAGATATCCCACCTGGATCCTTCCATAAAAATAATTTATTAGTATTACTTCCTAATTTTATAGTTATAGTTGATCTGGTATACTTCATAGTCCCATAACAATAGTAATATCTTGTAATGTATATCATTATCTATTTAATTGGAAGGAAATATAACTCATTCTCATCTATCACATTTGATATAACCGTACATATGTTTTCTATTTGATTATAAAAAACATAAATCAATGACAAAGATATAAATACAATCAATGTAAATAATATATTAATCCAATATAAGAGTATGTCATAGTAAATACCCTTATATTTTAATTATGAAATACCTGGTATTCACATCAAATAGAATTAATGGTATACAATTAAGTCAATATTTTTTCCAATTAATCAAACTGAAACATTGGCTAAGTGGAAATGCATCAATAAATAGAAATAGGTATAATGTATTAATTATCTAATTGTATTAGAATATAGGTTATACTTATTATTGGAAGTTTTTTTTATAAAACAAAGGTAGTAGTCAACAAATCCCCTCAAAGTGGATTAATTTCCATAAAACAAAGGATAGACATGAATCTAAATAATGAATAATGATACATACTTATCAAAGTATCCCCTTTGGAAAAAGAAATATTCATTCTCAATATCAAATAAATAATAAAATAATTGGTTTCAAATAAATGAAAATAATTTATATAAAGGTAAAAAAATTAGAAGATTTATGAAAAGGATTCCATTGATTCTTACACCAAATAAAACTAATTTTAATGATTTATTAATTTTCATATTATTTCAAAAGTAATTGATAAAAAAACTAAAATTTTATAATGATGAAGCATATAAACAGTCATAGAAAATAGATAATGATGATAATATAGTGTAAAATTTAATATAACTTTTGGAAATAATATTCAAAACATGGGGTATATTGTTTTAAAATTAAAAATTTATTCATTCAGTTAAAAATTAATTTTCATAAAATTTAATAATTTATGGAATATAATTTTCTCAATAATAAAATTTATAAATAATTTATCATTAAAAGTATATACATGTAATCTAAATGAAACATGTATTGTTATAGAAGAAAATGAAAAAATTTCCCTACCAAAAATCTCTGCGTTGAATTTAAGAAAAAAATAAGTATTCATAAAGAGATGAATATTCCTTGAGAAATAATGTAAATATTTGTATATAGAATGTAGTATAATTATATATAAATGAAATAATCAGTTTAGATATGTATATTGGGAATATAATAATAAGAACAAGAAAATAGTGGAATACACCCCATAAAAATAATGATGGGTATAAATGAAAATCAAGAATGGTATTTAATGAGATATGAAATATATCAATAATTATTTGAAAACAATTGGTTATATGTTAATTTGTTTTGATATGACAAATATTAATCTGTTTATTCAACAATGAGATAATACATAAATGAATTAGGATATATAAAATAACCCCTAACCATGTGTCTTGGCTCACATAATATATAATCTATCATAAAAAATTATGAAATAATAGTTTTTAATTACATGATAATTAAATTTTTTAGCTCATCTAAATTTTTATTTTTATTTTTTAAATATTATGTTTTATTGACTTATTAGATTAGTTTTTCTTATGTAGGTCATTTTTAGGTGTTTTTTTATAATTATTGAGATTTGTCAAAATAAATTTAATAATTGATAGTTACTATCAAATGGTTCAATATACTCCAAAAACATCACTCTCTAATTTTTAATGAAATTTAAGAAGTAAAAGAGTTCAATGATTTGAAAATAAATTCAAATCATCAAGAATCTATTCATTTTCTTACTCTATATTTTTTAAATGACTATATTTTTTTATATAAAATGTCAATGATATGATGCATGTTTTATCATCTCAAAATCATAAAAGTGTTATAATTTTACTATTATTATTAAAAATAGAAATCAAATTCATCTTTATAAATATAAATAAATGGAATATGTGAAATTAAAACAACACCATTTAAATTGGTATAATAAATTTTTAATGGAAAAATCATGTTTTTATGATGTTTAAATAAAAACAAAATATAATTTTTATTTGATATTAATAAAATCATTAATGAAAAATAATAGTAATATATTTTGATTACCTTAATTATTATTTGATTCATATAAAGGGTTAGGGAATAACTAAAATGAAAATTTTGTGGATTCAAAACCCTTAAATCAACATTGCAACAATATATGAATAGTGTTCAATGAGGATGAATGGTTAGTATCATATTAATAATTGATGAAAGGAATATAAAAAACCTGATAATATAATATTTATTAAAATTAAGAGTAATTTTGGAATATTTTAAGATATATTAACCTTAAGTAAGTGATGGAATGACAGTTATGGGAACCACAAACATTAAAATTTGAGGGTCCTCCATTATAATGTGTTTTGTTCCCTCATAAAAGAGTCTTTTAGATATATCATGGACTCTAGAATGTGGAAATGATATTTTAGAATGATATTTAAGAATATAGTTATTAATTGATGTTTTTTGACAACTTGTGAAATCGGTGGAAGGGTACTTTTATATGGTAAATGGGGAGGGTATATTTGAATAAATTATTGAATAATTCATTCTTTACTTTGATGACTTTGATGATTATTTATTCAATGGAATTTAATGTTTTATTTTTATAAAATATTTTTTATTAAAATATATAGAGATATAAAATTGAATGGAATATTGAAAATATTGTATTTTCTGTAAATATTCAAAAATATGTATTATTACTATAAAATTTTACATTGTCTTCCAAAATTGATTCATTGATTTGGATGTTATAAATATAATTTATTAATTAAATATTTTAAATATTATATGAATATTAAGTTATTT
Organism: Viscum album; assembly: GCA_963277665.1. Taxonomy (NCBI): domain Eukaryota; kingdom Viridiplantae; phylum Streptophyta; class Magnoliopsida; order Santalales; family Viscaceae; genus Viscum; species Viscum album. The sequence continues at coordinate 562,249,849 of OY728158.1, forward strand.
ATGAAAACATGGGTTAATGATATGTGTTACACTTAACATAAAACTATTTAACTTAAACATTCATTTAACCTAAAAAGGTCCATTTAAGTAAATTAGATTACAGTACAAGACCCCTTTATGAAAGGGACAAATTAAACCAATCCCAAAAAAACCCATTTATTCAAAATAAATAAAAACAATACCCATTTTACAAGTTTATCCCACATTTATCAAATAATTTGACATATATATATACTTGGTTCTTGGGTGTAAAATTTCATTCAAACACACACACACCATACCCATAAGATGAAAAAGCAGTCCATAGCCCTCCAAGTGATATTCCATCAATCACGATTTATTTATATAATACATGGAATGTTGGTCTAGTGTGCATGAAGCCCATAACATGGCCCAAAATCCTAATGAAGTGGCATACCTACATCATCACGACTGCATAACCAAGACAATTTTACCACATGTTTGCGTCATCATCTTCATCAAAATATATTTAGTACAGTAATAATACCTCCTACGACTCAGATTTGAATAATGTCAGATGCATAATAAAGGGGAGACATTACCACTCACGTAAGTCACCAACTACTTTAATTTAACATATTTAACCATCTAAACAGGACTTAACCCTGGTAATATCTACCAAATCATGGTAAGATTTTAGTTAGGGGTGATTAAACCAGTACCTATGGCTTCTAGGGTTTCGACATGAATACGTAGTTCATAAATAATGCTAATTATAATTATATATTATATTTATATATATAAGTATAGATTTTTATTTTATAAGATTTTAATTATTTTCATAGGTCTTGACAGGTAAACCCAAAACTAACCAGAATACTATGGTGATAAAATAGGGTGAACCAATTACCTCACAACCCCATCTGTGAGAATCTAAAACATGTTTAAGGATTCAACTCAGTTGTTTGTTTACAAGAAAAATTCAATTTATTTATCTTCAAATTTAAATCATGAATAATTATAATATATTCATTCATATTTTCATCTTAATGATTCTATATTACATGATGTAAAAGAAAACCCTATTCTTTCACTATTTATATAAAATAAATTTTTTTTAAAAATTATCAAACACATATAATTTCAATTTATTGATTTGAAAACTTATATTAATTTTATATAATTTATCATCTTATTAAGATAAATTAATATTTTAAATAAATACTAAATAAAATTATTTGGTGAGGTGTGCGTTATATATAATGTCTATAATATAATGTCCATGACTATATTATTATAATAATAATAATTTAATCAAATGTAACATCAATTTTATGATATTATTATACAAAAATGAATATAATAACTATTTCAAATGACATAAATGTAAACATATTATTTACCCATATTTTTTCCATATAATTAATATAAAATAAAATATGATACTACTAATTATTTAATTTTATTTTTTGGACATATATTAATCTTATATAAGTGATAAAATGTATATAATAAGATTATAATAATAAAACTAAAATGAAAATAATTCAATTAAAAAAAATGATATCAATATAAAACAATAAATACAATTAATGTAATTATCAAAATATATATGTGAAAAAACTCATGAATTTATTAAAATAGATTTTATAAATTTGTTTATATAAAAAATTGCACTTAAAAATTTACAAAATAACAAATGAATTAGGAATATTTTTTATTTTTTAATAATATATTAATAATTGTTATATATGGACACATTATCCACATAATGAAGAGAATATGATCACATTACTGTTCGAAAAATGTCTCAAGAGGGGGTGAATCATGTTCCAAAATTTCATGATGGTTTAGACCTTCCATCTTCATATAAGATTAAAAATATAATTTTCATTAATTAGTTATTTAGTGTAATGTAAATAAAAATAAATTTTAGTACAATATATGTTTTTACTAGTGATCGGCATTACAAGAACCTACCTTAATCTACTCCACCAACATTTGAACTGATTTTTTTAATTTATATTATGATAATTTTTTATATGTATCACATTGAATCATACAAAAATTTGATTATTATGATAATGATTCCAAATGTTTTCTATTTATCTACATCTTTATGAAATATCAAAAATATTTAAAACCACACTTTGTATAATAAATGTGCACATAGAGTACATGTAGGATCAACAATCCTAAATTACCACCATATTTATTATGTTGAGAAAAATAACTTTTATTAAAAAAATAATAAGACCAGTTTTCATGAAGATTTTAAATATTCAATCACTTGATTTTTAGTGTATCCTATATATCAAGTGTCTCATGTTAATAAATAAATAAATTTTAAATGAAATATAATATATAAAAAATCTCATAATTAAATATTTCTATTCAATACATATTAATCTCCAAAAAAATATGTAACTATCTAAAAATATGAGTATTTTTAGTCTACCGTAAAATCAAATTTTAATTTAAACTAAATTAAATAATCTATAAAAGTAATTGAATTTTATAATAATAAAGATTCTAAAATCATGTCCCAAAAATAAAAATTTAAGAATCACATTGATGAATTTGAATTTGAAATATTTATAGTCATTTGACTTTTCATAATGCCAATTTACTTTTAATGGAATTTTCTTGTAAGAGTACGTACAAATAAATTCAGTCATCTATTTATATGATTACATATTTTTTTTGATTTTGAAAGACAATGATATTTCATAAGTCATTACATATATTTTATAATTATTTTTTCATTTTTTAATACTTTATTCAATTGCATAATACATCTTTTAATTTAATAACTATTCCTTCTCTTCCCATATTCTTCTTCCAATTACATAGGACTTCTGTAAATATGTTATTATTTATTAAATTTCATAATACTTTCTTTTTATTCATATGAAATTATCGAATTTTATAACACATTAATTAAATTCATAATACATCACTTTGATTTAATAGGAAATCAATATTATTTGAAAATAATTTCTTCCATTTATTATACTTATATCCTTAGAAAATATTTATAATTTCAAAAATTTATGTCATTTAACAGATTTTATAATACATTTTACATGGAATGTTTTAGTCAAAATAGACCATTATTATACCACAAATAATATATAGATACATTATATAATCCATTAAAACACACATAAAATTATTTATCTATAATAAATGGTTCTTTTAAGAACTAAAAATATTAATATCGTTATATATATTGGAACAACATCACTTTGTGAAATAGCAACCCCTTTTGATTATCATAATACCCATAAAATTTATTTAAAATATTTTCCCTGAATAAAAAATAATATAGTCTAATATTATAATGAAATTAAAACCAATAACTGTAAAATACAATATAACTAGTAGTTATGATGATAATAGAATCCACATTTAGGAGGAAAATTTTACATTTTCTATTATTTTAACCCAAATTTAGGATTTCAAAAATATCATTAAATTATTTTATATAACCCAAAAAATCTACAATAAATATAAAAAATATTAGAATAAATTATGGAATAGATACTGAATTCATAAAAACAAGTATTGAATGAATAAAAATTAACTATATATTTGAAATAATAATTTTAATTAAGAAGATAAAATTACTAGTGAAATAAAAAATATAAATCTTAAGGCTCTAGGTCTAGTCTAGAAGGTGTATAATTATCATATATAACAATGATAATATGTATAGGTAATAGTTTACTTGTTTCACTTTTGAGATCTATCTGATCATTTTTTTCATTATTTTTCTTGTTCTTAACTGAAAAGATATCCTTTTAAAATTCCTATAAATAATCCATATAATTCAAATGTATAATAGAAAAATTAAATTAAAAAAAACGGATTGGATATAAACTTTTTATATGATTCATTCTATGAAATGGTGAAATTTTCAAATGTTTCCCATTATAATATCCTAGAGGTGTGAAAATATTTCTCAACCCATCTCTAGTTGTAAGAAATTTGTTTAAAATTGTATCAATAAGTATATTATAATCATTGTTATCATATATGAAATTACCATATATATATATATATATATCCAGTCATGAAATAATCTCATCATTCAATCAGTATAATGCAATTATAAATCCTTCAATCAAGGAATATTTTTAATTATTTTTCATTTTATTTATGTCTGGTGATCTTATCAATTTGAAATAATTGCTTAGAAATCACTGTTAGATAATCAGAATAAACTATATGAGAAACCGGAACTAATTTTTTCAATTTTTATTTTTAAACTATATTTTACTCACCTTTATTAAATATATCTGAATTATATCTTCTTAATTATTATATTTCTTATAAGATGATTCTGATTCTAAAAATAATAATTCATTAATACTCATATAAATCTATTTCAATAAAATTATAGGTTTTTAATTTTATAATTAATATTAATTTCCCTTTCCTTAAAAAGATTCAAAATACTATGATATTATACAACAAATTTCATTATATCCTCCATTAATGAGGAAACAATATCCAAAGAAAATGGAAATATATCTATGGATATTGTTATCTCATTATGAGCCTCGTTTTATTCTATCTTGATACACTTCTTCTATGTAACCGAATCAATATTTAATTATTGAAACCCATATATGGTCACTATGACACACTATAATGAATTCACTCCTCCATTCATTAAGATATAATCAAATTATATATTATTTACATAAACTTCTATATATTTTATTTTCCCTAATACAAAACATAAGAATCCTTATAAACTTGTTTAAAAATCCTCATAACGTCAGATTGAAACTTCAATATTTCATTATGTAAATGAATGATAGATTTTGAAAACACTTGATATTTATAATCTTATAAATATTATTTTGAAATTTAAATTTCTTTCTAGTTCAATAATATTAGCACTAATTATTTCATCATCACAACCAATCAGATGACCATTGCTACCAACTATTTCAAATCCAATTAAATGAAATAATTCTATCAAATATCCTATTAAATTAAGAAATTTACATATTCATATTCATTATATTCTTCTTCACCTTTAAATAATAAAATAAAAAAAATATTTTGTGAGTAACTCTAAGAGTTCAATAATATTTAGAAAAATGGAATCAAACACATTTTAAAGACAATAATATTTGATTTCTAATTATTTATGTTGTTTTCATATTTCATATGAAACAAAAAAATTTAGAATCACTCTTAAATATTAATTTTATTCTTGTTTTCACTAATTAAATATATATATATATTATAATTTATCTTTTAAAACTAACATTACACATGTTAGAGTCACTATAGCATGTAAAATTCCTAAAAACAATAACTTCTTAAATTCATCTTCTAGTTGAAAATTTTCATTTTGAATGAATTCCATTAGAACCATATGTTCGTGATCAAAATATTTTGTAAGTATCTTCTTCAATACTTGAGTTAAAAGCCGATATACCAAAATGAAATAAGAATTATAATAAATATCATATAACAAAGTTGGACTTAAAATGTAATAACCCAAACTGTTATATGTAAAATTCATCTTTTGATTCAATTAAATGTATTGTTATATTATATGGTAATGAAAAGCACATGAACTTTTTTTATCCAATTATCTTTTAATGAAAATAATGTATCATTTCCATTGATAATATTGTAGTTCAATTGTAGTCATATGATTTGTATAAATATATGGGTTTAACATGTCCAACTGACAAAGACAAAGGAAGTGAAAGCCTAAACAAGTTGGATCGTACCCAAGGAAGCCCATTTATAGGAGCTTATAAGGTAGATAGAATTTATGGGAATCTACCTAAACTATTATAAATATGATAACCAACAACTTAAGAGTGATTGATATCATTTATGGGATAAGTTCAAGATCACCGAGATCACATTCTGAACTATGTTTTCCAAAAGACCCCATGAAATATCCACCATCACATACATTACTCCAAGCTCATATGTTGGGGTATTAAAAAAATATGTATCAATACCCTTTAAATAGTAATATTTACATTATTGTTTATAGAATAATGAATATATTTTCATCCTATTGTTTTTATTTTGTAAATGATTTTTGAAACATAAATTGTATTTTTTTTTAATATTCAAATTCAATTGAGAAATATATTTTTGATGAATTAATGGATTTTTGAAATAAATAATATTTAAATAAAATATTATTATTAAATATATTATATTAAATATAATTGATCATATACTTTTTATGAAGTAAATTTTAATCATTGTTAGGTTTCAAATAAATTAATTACAAAAAACCTATCCTATGGATTAAATATTGGTTCTTAATTAAATGTTTAAATTTCACATATTTAGAAAAGTCTTTAGATAAAATTAATATTATTTTTAGAATCAGGATGTTGAAATTTTCTAATAATGAATTATTCATAATATTCTCAGATAGTCTAATGTTCGAGTCAAAATTAAATATTGTAAAAATATATATTATGTTGTATGACATCATAATGTCCCAAAAATTATTTAATAAGTAATATTAAATGGAATACATGGACAAATATATGTATTAACATTAAAATAATTTTATTTTAATATTACATTATTTGTTTTTATATCAATTATGATTCCTTCAAGACTTTTAATATATCTTAGGCTTTTAAAGTAATTTACTTAACAGTCTGACTCACCTACCCATCACCAATGGTAATATTTTAATAATTTAGACACTTGGAGTTATTAAATAATATAAATCACTCAACGTTTTTCGAAAACATGGTCAAAACCCATGGTCTAGTTTTTGGTTTTGTATATTTTATTATGTTGAGTCCAAAAGATAAATAATAAAGAAATCCCCCTACTTTCCTATATAAAACCACATAGTATCCTATTTATATTCACTAAAACACCTTTTATCACATCCTAAATCTTCTCTATCTACATATAGTCCTACCAAGGTTCCCAAAAACTTTCTGGAAGCCCTACACAAGCCTTTGGAGTCACACACTCATGTAAGGGAACCTCATCTTCTACTCTCACCATTTATCAATAACTCCTTTTATGTTATGTATTTTACATTTCATTTTCATACGATGAGATGCACAATTACTTATTCCCCTTTATTTATATTTTATGTATAAATGATTAGATATTCCTTTAACTCCCATTAATCCTCCCCTAATCTATTATAAAAATCTCTTACCATGCCGAACATTCATAAGGATTCTTTTCTATATTCACTTTTATTCATTACCTTATTCCTTTTGTATCGAATTATTTAATCTTGATATACAATTTTATATTTTTAAATTATGTCCCATTTGATGAAAAAATAAATAGATACTGATTTTTCTCTCATTAAACAATTTTATGAATTTTTATGTAACCCCATTATGCTGCTGAAATTTCACTGTGATTTTTAATTCAAAAATAATTATGTAGTGAATACCATACTCATTTTTCTCTCAAGGGTATTCACATTTGTGCTCATATACTTTTTTATTAAGGAATTATATATATTTATTTCACTTTACATTATCTTGGAATAAATTATGATGTTTATTGATTCCATGTTTTATGATGTATGTTGCACAATTATGTGTGAGAATGAAAAAATTATGATGGGTTCCCCAAATTTCTCTCCAAAGCATTGGGTAATGTTTAATATCTTGATATATAATTTTTGGAAAATTATTTAGCTAATTACATTATGTTACTTTTTCCACAATGATTTCTTGGAGGGTATATTATTGACTTAGGTTTAGGATGCAGTGTTTTTTGTTTTTTTCCAAATTTCAAATGTATTTATTATCGTGATATATCATGCTTTATTCTTCATGTTCCTTTTATGCTCCATTGATATACCAACTGTATAACCCTAAATATATTCATCATGTTATGCCTTTTCTATTCCCTTACAATGATTTATTTCTCTCCCCTTTCTTATGTTTTTTCCCAGGCTATCTCATACTCCATTAAGTTCATTGGAATTTTATGATCATGTTGAATGAGTGTTTCATAACATTATGTATCCCATTTTATGAGTTTTTATTTAATGTAACTAATACCCAAAGACATTGTACATATAAATATTTTGAATTGAATTATGTTTAATTTTATGTAATAAAACATGAATTAGTGTGTAAAAAAGAGAAGGGATGTCATAGTAGGTATCAGAGAAGAGATTAGTTATTTTTTGGATTAGGATTAGAAAAATATAGAGAGAACCTTAGTGATAAGACTACGTATAAGAAAAAATCCATAAATTTTTGTTATTATAAAATTATTTGTTTATCAAGAATATTAATACATGTATGGATAATACATGTTGATTTGGTTCTGAAATAGAAGTTCCTATAGGTTATAACACTGACAATATGTTTCAGGACTGGGTCAAGGTAATCCGGTACATGAAAACATGCCTTACTATGAACCTCCTTTGACACACTTGGGGGATATGATTTGGTAAATTCATAAGCTCAATACAAAACATTATTATGGTAATAAATAAATTCATGTAAGAATATATGTTAGGAAAGAGATCGTGGGTTACATATATTGAGCCTATAAACTCTTATGTTAAAGAGATAGATATAATTTATAAGTTATCCTTATAATTTAATTGAATACCCCTTTATGTGTTAAAATTTTAATATATTCTTCATTACATTTTATATTATTCTATAAAATGGCATAAAATATGAAGAATATTATTAAAGACTTCTATGAAGGGTAGTGTTATGAGACCCCTAATGAGATGCCCCAGCGCATGGGGGTATGAATCACAAACATTATCAAGATACTCTATTAGCTAACTCACTGTGTGAATAGAATCCTGGATCAAGAGGAGTGACCAAACTCTCTAAGAGAAACCAACCCTCAATCAAGATCTTAATGTGAATAAGGCCTCCAACTTTCAATGGATCACCTGATACCTTAATCATGTAACAATGGATCAAATCCATTTAGAAAATCTTCTCCATACATTAATGATATTTATAAGAGATGGTTCTTTAATTTGTCTATCATATGGAGGGGGAAGGTGAATAGTGGTATACATTGATCTTGAATACAAAGACTGATGAATGGATCAAATCATTTGAAAGAATGGATTTTTTTTTAAAAAAATCGATAAATATTTTTCGTCGTAACCTCCATAATAAAATGTAATGGAATTTCCTTTAACTAAAAAAATGAAAAATATATTGGGGAGTATGAGGTAAAACTCCAAATATTTTCATGATATGCCTATTTCTTTCATTAACCCTTAATAAATGTTTTACCAGTTCATTGGAGGGATAAAACCTAGTCTATAAAAAGCCTTTTTGAGTCGTGACTTTGATAACTATGAAAAAATTATTTGTTGTGCCCTCAAAGAAGAAATTGAGATTAGAGAATATCAAGTGTATCATGTGGATAGGAAGTAAAAAGTGGTGTTTATACCTAGTGGTTTGATAGAGAGATATAAAGGTGCAAATAAATTTCAACTTACCACTTTTCAATGTTGTGGGAATATGATGCCCGAAAAATGCCTAACGGGAACAAGGAAATGCATTATTTGCATGAAGGAAGGACACATAGATGCAATTTTTGATCGGAGGAACCTAAGAACGAGATAGAGGAGTGGAATTATCTAGTCATCCCTTAGGGAATTTTCCATTTCTTCAACTAAAAGGTACCATGTCACTTTTCAAATTAATTCTCTAAGCCAGGGATTTTAGTGGCAACAAAAAAATCCAAGGAACAAACTGTGAGATTTTTTTGTCATTCCCACCTTAGAGAATCTTGAAAAATATGTGGTGGTAGGTACATTTTTAATTAATTCAATAATAGAAAGAATAATTTTTTTTATTATGGTTCTATTCATTCATTAATATAATGAATATTTTTTAGAACTATCAAAACATCACCACAAATCATGAATGTAGAGATGTTGAGGAAAATATAAAATGGGGATATTATTTCATACCAATAACATAACTTATCCCATATCACAATTTGTGGGCTGAGATTCTTGGTGAACATAATCATACTCCTTTTGGGGGAATTTAATTCAATTTTTTGCATTTATTGGATTTCTATATATAAATACAAAATAAATTTCAATGATAATGAAAACAATTTTCATACTGAGAATCATCCCTTGATTCTAAGTAATTGAAAAGATGAGGATATATCTTCTTTATCACCATCATCTCTTCCATGCATTTCAATTCCCTATAAGAATGTGTGTCTTTCTAAAATGATTTATTCTATGGAAAGAACCATCCTAGAATACATGCCTATTGTGAGGGAATAGACAGATGTGTTTCTTGAGGAATTGATTGGTATTCCTCCTAGCTAACAGGGCAAATTTTCAATTGAGCTTATACCTGAGCCATTACCTATATCCAAACACTATATAGGTTGGGTATTATGGAACATAATGAGATAAAGAACACATAATTTGGGAATATGTATGAGGGGTTTATACTACCACGTGCTTCCCCATGGGATGAACTTATCCTCTTCATAAAGAATAATGATTGGTCTATGAATCATTGAATTGATTATCATGGGCTCAACAAGATCGTGGTAATGAACAAGTATCTTTTTCCAGGTATTGATGAATTATTCGATCAGCTACATGGGGAATAATACTTATAAATTTAGGTTTTGTTATTAGGATATTACCATGTTAGTGTGAATAAAGAGGATATCCCCAAAGAATACTTTTCGTACATGGTATGGTCTCTACAAGTTCATACTAATGTCATTTGGGATCACAAATGCTCTAATAATCTTCATAGAAATAATGAATAGAGTCTTTTGATATTACCACGATAACTTTTTGGTATTCTTTATTGATGATATTTTAATATAATATGAAATGAATCAAGAGCATGAGGATCATCTGGGCATTGTTCTAAAGACCTTAAAAAATAGAGGATTTATGAAAAGTATAACGAGTGTAAGTTCCGGTTGAAGGATGTCTCGTTCCTAGGGCATATCATCACAAGTAATGGGATATCTATGGATCCTGCAATGAAAATAGAAATCGAAGGATGGACTTTGAATACATCCATGATAGATATTTATTACTTCATTGGGTTTGGTAGATATTATCATTGATTTGTGAGAGAATTTTCACAATTTCCAAACCCTCATTCTAAGATAAGTTAGATTGGAGTAATGTTTTCATGAAATGATGTATGTGAATAAAGCTTCATGGAGTTGAAAAGGAGGAATATAACTCCCCCTATTCTCAGACTACACACAAGTGGGGAATTTTTTGTAATTTTTAGTAAATCCTTAAAGAAGGGTTTGGGTTGTGTGTTAATGAAACATTAAGTGGTAGTTTCCTAAAATTTAAGGTGTTTGAAAATTTATAAACAAAACCATCCCACACATGATCTTGAGTTAGAATCTATGAATTTTTAATTGAAAATATGTTGGGACAAAATCTATAGGGAGAAGTGTGAGATATATATTGATCACAAGAGGCTCAAATATATATTCACAATGAATGAACATAATATGCTCTAGAAAATATGTTTAGAGAACATCAAGGATTCTGACTTCACAATACACTACCATCTTAGTAATTAAAATAAGGTGTCTGGTTCTCAAAGTAGAATGAAACAAAAAATTATATCGCTAATAATAATTGAGAAGGATTCGATCACCTTGGATTTTAAGAAGATGGGCTTGGGAATAATAATTAATGGAACATCAAGAATCCTTTCACAGATGATTTCTTAACCATCCATATTGGAAAGTTTAAAGGATACTCAAAATAATGATGTTGGAACTCAAAAAAATGTAGAATCTATAAGAAAAGGTAAATCCTCATAATTCATTTTTAATGAAGAAGGAATTTTGGGATTTGTGTAAAAACTATGTCTTCCATAAAATATTATGTTAACGAAGGAACTATTGCATGATGCAGAATGTTTGAATTTCTATATTCACCTAGGAAACCCAAAGATGTATCTAGATATATAGGGGAACTATTAGTGAGAATACATGCAGAAGGGTATTGATAAATATATATCAATGTTTCTGGTTTTTCACCTAGTGTAGTATGAATGGAATGAGTCTAAGGGGATGTTGAAATCATTACCCTTACCAACATGGAAATGGAAAAACATCGAAGTGGGCTTTCTCACTAGGCATTCAAAGATATCCAAAGAAAAAAATGTTATCTGGGTTTTTGTGAGTCATTATTTAAAGACTATACACTTTATTGTGATTCGAGAGAATTTTTCACCAGATAAACTAGCAGAGATATTCATCAGGGATTTGATAAGGATGTGTGGAGTACTACTATCAATTGTATCTAATAAAGATATCGGGTTCACATCCAATGTATAGAAAAATTTCCATCATGATCAGAACTATGAGTGGAATTTCAGTATGGAATATTATCCTCCAACTGATGGCCAATATGAGGGAACAATTCATACATTGGTGGACATGTTATGAGCATATCATATGGATTTAAAAGGTGGATGAGACCAACATATTACATTGTTTTACATCTCTTACAACAACTTTTTACACTTGAGCATCCAAATGTATCCTTCTGAAACCATTTTTGGGAAGAGGTGAAGAACACAGAAATGGTGGGATGATGTTGGGGAATGAAAATTTCTAGATCCTAAAATGGTTGAGGAAATAGTGGACAAGGATAAGACCATTTTTATGTACATCAAGGCAAATAATTGTTGACATTAAAGCAATGTTTGAAATCTTCAATTAGACTTATAGATTGATATTGGAGGCAAGTTATTCATCTATATATATACATGGAGGAAAGTGATGACATTTGGGAAGAAGGTAAATCTTATTTAATGGTACATCTTCTATTTTGAGATCCTTAATCCCATCAGAGCATTTGACTATCAACTAGAACTCCCACAAAATCTATATTTAATACATGATTTATTCATTTTGTCCCACTTGAGAAAGTATATACTGGACCCCTCACATGTACTCAATCCATTGGGGATACCATCAAATAATGATCATTCCTATGAATAGAAGATGGTGATGATCATTGATCATAGAGAAAAAGATATATGAAATAATACAATTCCCCTCATAAAAGAATTATGGAGAAACTACAAGTATAAATAAGAAATGATGGAACTATAGGAGGTTGGAAATAAATTCTACGCTCAGATATGGTGTTGTGGAAAATGAAATCTTGGAGGTATAAATTTCTTAAGGTGGAAGATTTTAATAACATGAACTGTTATAAATAAAATTTCCCTTTTGAATAAAAAAATGTATTATTTTATATTATGGTTATATGAAACACAATAAAAAATGATATTTTATTCAATTGGAATTAAATTTCGATTATGTATCTTTACCATTGATAATATTTCCTTTGAATGGTGATAATATGATTAGTATAAAAATAGTGATTTTAAAAAAATATAATTGACACAGACAAATTAAGTGATGACCTCAATGAGTATGATTCTACCCTATAAATCCCATTTATCATAGAATTTGGGGGAGGTATTATTTTTGTGATTTTCCCTAGACCAATACCAAGACGATATCTAACAACTTAAGCATGACCAAAACTATTTATTAGAGAACATCAATCTCATCTAGATCATGAACCAAAAAAATGATCACAGAACGACCCCATTAAAACCCCACTACCGAGCACCTTAGGCTCTGGGTGCATGTTGGGGTATTATTGGGATATGTATCAAGACCCGCTCAAAAAGAATATAATAATTATTTTTTATAATATACTGAATTTGTTTTCATCACATTATTATTTCTTGGTAAATGATTTTTAAATAACAAATAGTATTTTTGGTAAATAATTGAATTCAATTAAGAAATATATTTTGATAAATTAATGTATATTTGATATAAATAATATTTTATAATAATACTCTTACTAAATATATTTTATAAAATATAAATGATCATATAATTTTTTATCAAGTCAGATGTAATCTTTATTATGGTTTAAAAACTGTTATTTTCATAAAACCCATCATTTTTAATAAATATCTAATTTTATTTTAATAATGAAAATTAACATATATAGAAATTTATTTAGATAATACGAATCCCATTTCTCGAATCAGGATATCAAAATTATCTAAAGTTGAATTATTCATATCTATCAAATGTTCAGGTAAAAAGTAAATTCCGTATAAACATAGATTGTGTTGTATCACATAATAATAATGAAAAAGTTATTTAATATGTAATATAAATTGGAAAAAGAATAAATGTATGTTTTAAATTTTAAATAATTTGATTTATATATATTTTATATTTTTTTTAAAACCCTTTAAGAACCCTAAAAACATATAACATATTTTAGGATTTTAACATCATTTCAGCAAGAGTGATACTCACCTCTACATCCCCAAGGGTAATATTTTAATATTTTAGGCCCTTTTACATAAAAAAAATTGTAAAACTATCCCATTTAGAAGAATACATGGTCCAAAACCACATGTTGGTTTGTAGTTTTCGATATTTGGTTATGTAGATTCCAAAAGAAAAATAATAAGGAACACCCCTATTTCTCTATATAAACCCACAAACGCTCTCATTAATATTCAAAACAACTCCTTGGATCATTTCCAAACTCTTACCAATGCTCCCTATAGTCCTCCAATGGCACCCCAATCATTCAAGGATCCCCTCCCTAGCATTTGGAGTTACACACTCAAGTAAGGGAACATCATCTTTCACTCTACTCTTTTATCAAGAAATCCTTATATGTTGTGTCTTTTACATTTAATTTTATTAGGATATGATGATAAATTACATATTTACCATACTATCCAGTATATTTATAAAATATTAGGAGGTTCTTATCACTCTCATTAAGACTCCTATGATCCATTTTGTACATCTGTTATGATGTCGAAATTTTATAAGGATTCTTATATCTATTCATGTTTCTTCATCACCTTAAACCTTCCATGTCGAAATTTTTATTGTTGTTATATTCTATTACACATTACTATTATTACCCATTTGATGAAAAAATAAAGAGATACCCATTTTTTGTCATCAACAACGATATGAATTTATTTGTGATGTCGTTATGTTGCCGAAATTTGACAGTGATTTTCCTTGCCAAAAAATTGTGTAGTGAATACCATACCCATTTTCTATCAAGTGAATTCAAATTTATTCACATATAAATGTTGAATGAGGACATAAATGTATTGGTTCCACATTCCTTGATCATTGAAAAAATTATTTTCTTGAATGAATCAATTTTTTATGACCATATGTGGCAAACTTTAGCATGTGACTGAAATGATTATGATGGGTGATCCTAAATAGTGCTCCAATCCATTGGGAAATGTTCTTTACCATGATGTGGCATGTTGGGATAGGGGTTCACCAGATTCCATTATGGAAATTTTTCTACAATGAATTATTGGATGATTTAACATTAACTTCTTTTTATGATGAAATGTTTTATGTTGCTTCCACATTTCCCATGTTATGATTATCATGTTATATCGTGCCTTATTACTCAAGTTCCTTTTATTCTCCATTACTATGGCTAGTTTAGAACCTGTAACAACTTATTAATGTTATTCAATATTCATTCCCTTACGACTCTTTATCTCTCACCCTTTCTTATGATTTCTATTGGTTGTTCCATATAGTTTAATGTTAGTTGAAACTTTATAATCATTTTTAAGAAGTGTTTAATAATGTTATGTATCCCTTGTTATATGTAGTTACATAATATATCAACTTCAAAAATACACTAGACTTATTCATATTCTGGGTTCAATTTAGTGTACATTTATATAATTGAAAATTTATTAATGTGTAATAAAGAGAATGGTTACCATATAAAAGCATTAATTTCATAAGAATAATGGAAATACTCATATATCTCTATATTTTGAATATAGATATCATTTTACTGATTTTCAAAATGAAATTAAACATAATTTGTTGAAGACAAAAAATCTCAAAGAACTTCAAAATATTCTTTTTAAAAATATTATTTTCTTTAACCTCATCAATGATATATATAAATTCATGAAATCAGAATTCCATCAATAGTATCATGTTCATTTTATTCAACCATGATAAATAAATGTCCTAACAATGAATAAATCACATATAGGGATAGGGGATTTTTATTTTCATCAAAATTATAGAACCATCATCATTGTAGCAATTAATTATTATAATTATAATTATAGTGGTGAAGGTTCAAAACATTAGTGCTCATAATCGAGGGAGAGAAATATTTTTGAAGGATAAACAAAATATTTTCTGACATAAAACTTAAATATATAAAAGGGAAAATATTTTTAAAGGGAATATCAAATTTCTCAAATATGACATGGCATGTGAAATCATAAAATAAAGGTAAAACATTAATGTGATAATTAAATACAAAATATTTAAAGGAAAGGTAATTTCTTTTGAAGAAATTTGAAAAAATATGTTTTAAAATATAAGTTAAACAAAAAAAATAAAAAAAATCTTAATTCATTCGTAATAAAATAGTATCAATCAGTAGATGTAATGACATTAGAAATATCAGAAAATTTATTTTCACTACCAATATATTATTAAGAAATTTCATGTTTTTAGTAGTTGATCATTTAGTAAATTATGACAAATATCAATATAAGTTTTCTTGAAATCCTTATAGTTTTTCTCAAATATACACAGCACTAGTGTTTTCCCAATTGGTAAGTATATGATGAAAATTAAAAACATAATACTTGGGGGTATCAACAATACATTTACACAAAAAACTACCTAATGTAATATATTTAGATTCAATAAAAAATAATGAATAAAAATGTTACTTCTTACTAGAATACAAAAATATTTTTTTCTCTATGTAGTGGTAGCTTCGTGAGTTGATATTCCATTCTAATATACATACCCAAAAAATAATATAACAGTATGAAATGTATTAAAATACAAAAAAAAAATTAAATAATATAAATAATGGGAGAAAAAATACAAAAATTTCATAAAATCATTTCTTTATATTTCAAATATAATTATAATATATTTAATTATAATCTATAAATAAGAAACATAAGAAAAATAATTTTTGGCCTACATGTACTTATGTACACCAATGTCCCAATTATTCCCCTATATTAAATTTCTTCAAAATGTATCCCAACATAATATATATAATATTTTTTATTAGAACTCATAAATGTTGGATAAAATATAAAATTATCAGGACCATCTATTTTTTGAAAGGCCAATATCTATTTATATTGACAATTTCCATTCATAAAGAATTTTTTTAATTATTTTAAAAATTAGGTTTCAATTCAAATGACCTATCTTGTTAATTTAAAAAATCATGAGTTTTAAAATTGTATTTCATAATCTAATTTTATTTGAAAAATTAACAACAACATAAACATATTTCTAAAAAAACAATATATTTGAGGAAACAGACTCCATAAATAATATAGTATATACGACGACCATAGAAATAATAATTAAAATTCAATGAACAAAAAATCCATTCTAATCTCTATTTTTTTTTAATACTGTGTAAGTATTTTTTATGTTTGAAAATAAAAGTTTTTCAAAGTGCATTTTAAAATCTAGGTGGTTTTACAACATAAAAATCCTATAAAACGTAATTGTTTCTATAGGAAGATTTATTATCCATTTAGAAGTATTAGTAATTCATTTGATATTAAATAACTTTCAAAATTGAAATAGTAATCTATATACATGTGAACTAGTTTCCAAATTATATCTAACATTATATTATTTACCACCTTTTCCTAGTAATGTATAATTACCTCAAAAAATCCATCCAATTTTGTCATTCCCAATTATAAAATTCAATTTAGTTCAAATAAAAAGAAATATCTGAAGGTTTTTTTCCTATTTCTAGAACCCCAGTACACATCAATTGGTTTAACTATTATTTCACAAATAAAACCCAACTATAATTAGTAAACAATTCATATATGGTGTTTTGATCAATATATGAATTTAAATAAGAAACTCTTAAATATTTTATAGAATATTTTATAATTATAAATCCTTCATATAATGCACTATTAATAGTATGTAAATTATGATTTATTAATGATGTATGTGTTGTGGGCAGTACAATTTTATTCAAAAGTTTCTTAAATTTCAATACTTGTTACAACATGAACATATTCATGATCCTCATGTAATGAACCCAACCAGTCGCCTTTAGTTGGTAGTTCATTTTCTAAATTATAATATGATAATCATTATCACATACAAATGAGAAAAATAATTTATTAGTCATGGTAAACTGTATTCATAAATAAATCTCATAGTATGTATGAAATCATAATATAAAACATAATGAGATTAATAATTCTTCATATTTTAACACCATCATTGATTCTTTATTCATGTCGTGGGTAATGGAAATAATATAAGTATGAGTTAAAATTCTTAGTAAGGGTTATATACAAAAATTCTATATGTATTTGAGAAGGTATAATTAAAATAGAAATTTTCATATCATAAATTGATGTCATTTGATCAAAACCATGAATATCATGAATAGATATGGAATACATAATTTTTAAAGGAAAATAAATTACAACTCATGCTATTTAAATCACATGACTATCCTTATTAGATATGACATAATAAATATATAATGGTAAATAACTGGTTACACATTCCATTTAAATAATTTAACTATCATGATTAGATATGGAATAGTCAGTATTTAAGGGTAACTAATTACAATATGTATTAGTTGTAAAAAATATATAAAAATAAGGTTCATGCAATTACAATATGTATTACTAAAAGTAAATTGAGACTATATCCATTACATCACATTTGGTTAAGTTTAAAATTCTATAAAATCATGTATAATTGGTTTAAATTTAATATTAATTTATATTATATCCATTTACTTATTAATAATATAATATATGATCCTATAATGGCATGTTATAACCTATTAGTTCAAAATCCATTATTATTACTAGTGTTTAGGTTGTTAATTTCCTTGTTTTCTCATGGGTGTTTAATTTTGTATGTTTAGGTTCTTTTGAAAATGATCCATTTCTATTGATATAATCTTTTTCCAGATGATGATTATTCCAAATACACCATTTGAGGAAGTTCATTTTGGAAGGAATCTACTTACACTAGTCATTAGTTGACCCCTCATAATGAGGTCCCTCTACCTGAGTTTGTCTCTTTTATTCCCGACAGCCAAACATTCCCGGTGAAGATCCTATATAGAAAAATTTAACTGATTCAACATTCATAATAATACCATCCTATGGTTTAATCTGGTTATGGTTATGAATAGACTACATGATTTCAGGTTGGGCACAAGATTCCTTAAAGAAGATGTCTGGGTAAAGGAAACCTGGAAAATCCAGTTTCTCACCTACCTAGTTAACTTTCTATATACTAATCTCACCTTTCTCGATAATTCACCCAGAAGTGCCACAAATTCCCTCCAAATATGATAGAAAATAGAAATCTAGGTGTGATGGTTGGGAACCATGAATTTCTGATGCCTCCCATAGGTTTCCATTCCATGACCTGAACAACAAAGGCCACAATGAATCACCTGAAGCAATATCCCACATCTGTCGACGATGAATGACCCACATAGCATCCTTGAAGTCACATAATCCCACATCACCTTCACTTATCTGTCTATCCATATGCATCCAGACGACCCATTGATGATGTCCCGTTTTTTGGCATCCGAGAAGAATGATGTCAAAAACAATCAATCCACTTGATAACCACTTTTGGAGGGTTGAGCATTAAAAAAACATCAGAATCGATGTAAAGACACTATTTACCAATTTCACCCTCCCACCAAAAGGAAGAAATTAATTTTTCTATCCTTTAATCCTTCTTATTATCCCATTAAGGATATCCTCAAAGTGATTCTTTTTAATGCAGTAAAAATGGATTGGGATACCTTGGTAGAGTATAGGCATCTGCCTCCATTGGAAGCCCAGGATGTCTTGAATGCCCCTACAGCACCATCCTTAACACCTGTTGGAAATATAAACGTCACACTTCATAGATTTGATCCCCTATCAACACAATTACATATAGGCAAGAAAAAACCTCCTGGAAATTAATCAATGACCTTTGCCTTTTATTTATGAAAATTAATATATCATCTACAAACATGAAATAGAAGATACTTTCCATCCCATTGCTACTTTGACATGGGGCCAACCTTCCATTCTCCATACCTTTTCATATGATCTGAGAAAGAGAATCCTTTTCTATTATAAACAAACTTCGAGATATGGGATCACATTGTTGACCTCCACATACCAACTTGAAAAATCCAGTGCACCTCCCTATGAGGGAAACAGATAGACAAGAAGAGGAGAAACACCAAAAAATAAAGATCACAAAACTACTACTGGATCCCATATCTCCACATCATCTGAAATATGAATCTCCCCTCTATTTGTTCATATTATTTTTCTATATCCACCTGAAGTATATTAATTGAACCCATTTACCTTTTGTTTATGTCGTTCACCAATTCACTTGTAATCCCGACTGTCCACTTGAATTATTCATCCTCTAATGTAACCACGTTCCTCCCATGAAACCAAACATGGGATCACCCTACTCAGCGTTGTTAAAATAAGTGGGGCCAAAATGTTGTATGAAAATTTACCAAGGCTAAAGGGACGATAGTTTTCAATACTTGTATGATCCTTAATATTTAAAATTATTAAATTACCCAAAACTATTCAATAATGGGATGTCAATCTCACCCCTATTTCCAAAAAAAAAGTATATTAATAATCATATTTAGGGACTGTTAGGTTGATAAAAATGATCCCCATATTAAAAATTTTAAGGTTTTATTCATTTTATACTCTTATCTTCTTTGATTTCACAATATTACCATTTTATTTTTTTTACATGATATATTAGATCTTTAATGTATGAAATTTAACCTTAATTATCATTTTTTGATTTTTTTTAAAAATATAATTGATATAAAAGACAATTTATCAAATAAATATTCCATTTATTAGAAAGATTATTTTTAACAAAAGTTCTTGTTACACAATAACATTATTTTAACCTTAATCACTATAAATAAACATTAACATCCTTAATAATAATTATTAAAAAATGAATTTTTCTATATCACTTTATATTAATTATTCTATACTAGAATATGGAATCAATTTTTCCAAATTCAACTCACATAAGTAGAAAATTATTATTTAATATAATCCAATAAATCATTTTTAAAAATGGGTTTTTGAGAAATACATTAGTCATGCATAAGATTATATTACAATAAATAAATGACTAGTTATATTAATTATGTGTATTTAAATTAATACAGTTATATATATAATCAATATAATTAATTTACATATTTAATTTTTTTATTTTAAATAATTAATATTGAGTAGCAATATCCATATAAAAATGGGTCTTAAGAAAATTTTCTTTTAAGACTAAAAAAATACACCACAATTGAGAAAAAATATGATTCAAATGTAATTAATTATTTTAAATAACATGAAATAATAACTCTAATAAATTGAAAAACAATATAAAAAATTATTTCAAATTACATAATTTATTGAAATATGATTATAAATTTTCATTAAGCGGTATCTTTGAATATTCCCTAAAAAATATCCCTTTTAAGAAAAATCCCAAATTTTCTTTCTAATATATTTTTGATATGATGATTTCAAATATTAATTCTATTTTATTTAATAATATTTCTTATGGTTTCAAAAATCAATTATTATTATAAAATGAGACATAAACTTATTTTTTGGGAAAATGTATTTGGAATAATAAAATGACATTGCTATAACATTTGGGTGATTATTTTACAAGGAATTCATCAATAAATTTTTATTTATTATGACCTCTATATATATTTATTTCGTAACACCTTAAATCTTTTTCAGACCTACCAATTCATTATCTAGGTTATAATTTTCATATTTCATTGGTAATTTAAGCTCAATGTTTCGTTTTGTATGTGATATCAAACAAAAGTTTCTTCATTAAAAATATCAGGGTGTTACATTCTCCCATAAATCAACTGATGGAATCATAATACTTTTATTGTGTACTAAAAAATGACGGGTTTTATATGTTAAATTTCCATTGTTGAATACCCACATCATAAATAGTATAAAACAATCTTCTTTATAAGAGATGATTGGATGTACAAGGGAAATTTTTTATAACACAAATATAGGTTTCTGAGAAGTAAATCCATAGTCATAAGTGAAAATTTATATTTTCAAATATGATTTATTTAGAATATAACATTATACATTTTTTAAGAGTGAAATGTCCATATATTTATCAAAATTGAACAAAATATTTATTTCACGATTCTTTTAATAATGTGTAGGGATTATTTTACCCTCTAGACACTTATGCTGATGAAATATAGTAACATGATATTGTTATATTTCATGAGTACAAGTTCATCCTCTATTTTTTCTTCTATGAATTTCATCAGCATTTCCTTCTCTATGAAATTATTATGCAAGATGAATTTTTTTATGCCCGAAGCACTAAAATTCACATTATAGGGGATTATAAAATTCATAATTGAATAATAAGATATTCCATATATCATTGAATACTAACTAATTATAAAATGGTTACTAATTGTTTAGATTGTTATAAATTATATAAACCCTCATATAAATAAATAAAATAACTTACCTCAAAATTTCCACCAAAGGTTCAACCTAAATTGTTCCACAAATATATAATCCTAAATTTTAGTTAACGTAAATATTCCCATTATTTGAGTGAATTTTCACCTCATTGGTGATCTCATAACTTTTAGAAAAAAATAACTAAGATTTTAATATTATTAATCCAAAAATATAATTTTTGTTGAACCTATTTGTTATATATACCACAACCAAATAAAACACCTAACTAAATATCATTAATTTCCCTATAACCCAAAAGGTCTAATCATATATAAATATTCCCAAAATCAAATTCATATTTAATAATTATACTATTTATGTGAAAAAATGCCATAATAACCAATACAACACATTGACCAATATAGGTTTTGCACAATTGTGTCCCTTCAATTGTGGGTTCAAGCCCCACTTAAAGGATTTAAGGGTTAGGTTTTCTCTCAAAAATAATTTTCCCCTTTTCTAAAGACATTTTTACAAAATAATTTGAAAATTCCTGATAATATGATTCCCATCGTGAAAAATAATATTAATCACTGAATAACTTTTTATCTAATAAGTATTTCAGTAAAAATATTACAAGATAAATATATATATATATATTTAACTATTATTTTCATAACATAAATGATCATATTTATTATAAAGGATATCAACAACCTCAATAATATTTTCAGAAAATATAAAAATTATATTTCTGAAATTAAATTCTCACAAAAACGAAATCTATAAATAATGTTTATAGATACATGAATAATAAATTAAAACATAATAAAATTCTTTCTGGTACTTCCATCACATAAAACCTAAGAAGGGGAATCTATTAATTTAAAATTATATTCTTTTTTCGATATATTAACCCATGATGGTGGTGAAAATAATTAAACTATCCTCATATGAATTATAAACATAGTTTCATTTGGGACATCTCTATTAATAAATATTTCAAAATGGTTAGAATAAAAAATGTGACTTATCCTAGGATTATCCACTGAGTTAGTCAAACTAGGTGCACAACAAGGATCATTGTTATAAACCGTGTGAAAATCAAGTAAAATACCATTTTTCCCTTTTTGGATTCTTTTATCCTTGGTGTCATTATGCCAGAACCACTTCCACTTTATGAATACAAACATGGATATATTTCTTGGGAAACACACATAATCTCGATCATACAAAACAATTAATATATGATTTGACAATTTGGAATATCCTCACAGTATATCATTGGGTTATTTTGTGTAATTTATGTTTTAATTAATCTATCCCCCATGGATTCAATAAAAATTACTCCTATAATAACTTTAAATTCCCGGATTCCTTTATCCCTAAACGTTTCAAACATTATTACTTTTCTATAAGATATAAGTTATTTTAAACCAAAGGACTGGATAGTTTAGTAGCCTTGGAAGAGTATATAGATACTTGACTCTCAAATTACATTTGAAAATTTTAAATAAAACATAGTGATAGTAATATTTTTTAATCCATGAACTCATTAAAAAATTTCATCTTCATATCATGGTTAAGGGGCACAAAATAAGGGTGAGATCAATTACTCAATAAGTGTTATATACAATAAAATCTACAAAAAAATTGGAAAGGAATAATAATTTTTTTTATATAAATATCTAAAAACACATTACATTAAATCACTAAATATACTATCAAAATCATATAAGAAATAATAATTATTTGATCCTAAATAACTTAACAAAAATTACATCTAAATAACATCGCTGACATGGTTAGATATGAAATAATCAATATGTAAAGGTACATAGTTGAACACCCATGTCAATAAAATTACATGAAAAACAATCATCAATGGAAAATATTAATGTAGTAATCTGATAGATTATTTTAACTATATTCATATAGAAGTAAATTCATAATAGTTGACAACATTATCTCAGACTTGCTTGTATATATACATTCAAGACCTTTCACGAGATTTTTTAAAACTGTTGGAAAAATTCATTTAATTATACCTTACATATTTCAATAATTAAAATATTTATGCATAGAGGGTCTATCTATAACATATACTCACTCCTAAATATATTTACAAATCATTCCTAATATATCAAATAATTTATTTAATTCATGAACAATATTCCATGTCAATAAATACATATATTATGTAAATAATATGGATTTAAAAATATTTTACCAAATAAATTAGATAACATTCATTGTAAAACCCTTTATTTATAAATGATATACATTTTAGGAAACAATTAGATCCATGATAATGAATTTTAATATTGAAGGGAAATATATTTTTAAATGATCACATGAATATAAATTTTGTAAGTGGTATGTTAATTACTAACAAATAAATTAATAATAATTACTTCAATATATTTCTTGGTCAGTATGACACTAAACAATATAGAGAAATATTAAATATAGTATCATTACAACATATTCCCAGTGGACTACATCTAACATAATATGTAAGAAAATAAGTAAATAAAAAATATGTCATTTTCATATTTAATAATATTTGTCAATGAAATGTTAATATTACTTTAAAGGTAATTCTAAGTTCAATGGCCTACCCAATATGCAACAATGAGTTTCTTTGAAATCTTACGTTGCACACTAATAATAAAACAATATTATTTTAAATGGTAGTTAATTTATAGCCATTGTAATATTCGGAATGAATAGAAATAACTAAAAAATGATTATATATGTTTGTTAAATATTTGAACAATTACCCAATAAATGATACAGGCTTAAAATGAAAATGAATCCAATTTTAAGAATAAATATTCTAATATTCTTTAAAAGGTAGATTAACCATCTTTTGATGGTGAACCCTTTTAAAAACTACATTTTGTCAATTTTATATGTTATATTTGAAGACAATAAAATCCTTATTTAGAATCTTGACATCAAAAAGAACTTTGTGTAAATTTTTGTTATTTTTCTGATCAAGTTCATTTTTAATTAATAGTGAAAATGATATATTTTATTTCAAAACATCCTTTTAATATAATTTATTTATATTTTTATATTATGTTTTTAATTGGTTTTAAAGTGTAATTAGAATATATTTTTATCATGTAATTCAATGGTGGTCATTGAAATTAATTTCACTTTGAAATTGGACATAAACAAGTATCAATCTTTTGATTGACATTGTTTCATAAAAACACACTATTTGTTTTGAGAGTAGGAATTAATTATAAAATTAATTAATGCATCATAAATGTTTTGAATTTGGTAAATTGGACATAATTTTTGAATATTGAATATCAAAATTACTTTGGATAAATTTTTTGTATTTTTCTGACAAATGTTCTTTTTTAATGAATAGTGAAAATGGTGCATTTTACTTCAAAACTTCTTTTTCATCTAATTTAATTTTATAGATAGATTGTAATTTTAATTGTTTTTAAATTTTAATTTAATTATTTTTTTATCACTTAATACAATTTTTTTCATTGGAAGAAATTTCACTTTTTAATTGGATGTAAAAACAAGTCAATCTTATGATAACTTTCACTTCTTAAAAACCTGCCTTTGGTTTTTACAACGAGAATTATTTTTAAATTAATTACAAGTATTTCAGTGTCTGAAATTTGGTAAAATGGATTCCATATTTGGAATAATAAGGTCCAAATTATTTAATTAAGGCTCTTTTGTTTTTGGACATTAAGAATATTAACGATGAAAATTATCTTTAATTGTCATGATTAATTAGTAATCGGGTAGTTAAGGGTAATTAAATTACATCATAATAATATAAAATGACCCCAACATGTTTCCAAATCCTTTTTTTAGTAAAGGACTACTATTTAAAGCTTTTTGACAAACTTAAGGGCTCATAGAGTCACATGGGTGTGATAGTGACATTTGTGACATTATTTTTAAAAAGAAGAGAAATATAACAAAGGTTTGTATATCCTAAGTAAAACACTATTGATTTTTTTTAAATAAATTATATATTAGAATATAATTAGTCAGTGTAAATCTAAAAATATATCCTAAATCATGGTATTTTTTTATAATTTTTATACATTAAATAAATAAATTTATTTTTGACACCGTGATGATGAATTGATTACCTCATTAATGAACGATTTGAATAAAATGAAAAGATAAGGTAAAATATATGACTTAAACTCGTATAAAAACTATTTTATGGGTTTATTTAGAACCCTTATCACCGTTTACTCAAAATATATCAGTTTGCGTCTATTAAAATCCAAATATTATTTTATAATAAAGTAACATTTCAAGACATTCCAAAAGTAACCCTCCTCCCTCTTATAAAAGGCCCACAAATCTACCCCCTTACCCAAAAATATCAAGTCATCGGCTCATCCAAATTATTCTCATATTATCTATGCACATCCCTCTCTCACTCCAAGAAGCCTCACGTTGGGAAAATGTATTTCCAAGGAATCCTTTGGCTCAAATCAAAAAGAGTTACTCGATTTTGAGGTAATGTCTTCTCTCGAGTTTCTTTCTTTTATTTTCATTCTTCACTCACAACTATCTTCTTTTTATTTTATCCCATAATAACTCCAGTATCCTCAATATTCTAGGATACTGTTATGATAAGTATTCTACCTACACTTACACACACCTCCGTCTAATTGTTAAAGAACATATTGTTTCTATGGGTGGTGAATTACTGCCTCACCAAACGATGATTGTTCAATCTTCTTGTAACACCTCTCATGGTTGCCATTATGATGGAAATTTATTTATATATGATATATATTATATTTATGTACTCTATATGCTTCTATATTTATATTTAAAACATACCATTATGCTTTACATTTTGTGCAAATGCGATAATTTCATATGAGGATGTGTGGACAACCTCCCCTCATGTGATGTGACTCTTTCATGACAAACATGGTATTTATAAATAATGTAATTAATGAAAGTATGTTGGCTATATAACATATATATTATACTGGAAATATAATATATCTATGTCTAATTTAATTTTAAAGTGCTTTAATATGACAAAAAAATTAAAGAAGCGTTAATGCGTACGTAGGGCCTACCGTCTCCATGAACGGTACATTTAATTTCTTATCTCCAAACATTATGGAATATTATTAAATACATAAATAATTGATATGGATGATATTTAAATCATTAACACCATTCTGTAGATTATTTTCTTATAACTATATGGACAATTATCTGCAAACAAGTTTATTTTTGACTCATGTACCGAACATCGATAAATCGTATGTTATGAACTCACATAATTAGCTAATTATTATAATAGAAAAATATGTGATATAAATTGAATAATAAACTATAATATAAGTCCTTAATCAATTATAAATTGGCCGATGTTTATTATTCAGGAATATAATGAAAGGAACAAGACAAGTCAGACTTGAGGTAGGGGATTTCTTATCTCACTTTTAATTCCGAGAGATTTCCATTGTTCGCCACTTAGTTGTTGAATGTGTTGTATTTTTTACAGCCATTTCATATATATTATAATTATTATATTTATATTAATGGTATTATGTGATTCATTGGGTGTTTATTATCTTTTGGTCACACGATTCGATTGATTGCAATGAGGTAAGGGGTTTTTATCTCACTTTTTATTCCCGTGAGATTCAGGCAACATTTTCCACTATTTCCTTTTGTGTGGTGTATGTACAGACTATCATTGTATTATTTTTATTATATACATTAATTTATGGGTATTTAAATCTTCATTTTATGAACCTTCTTACATGGGGTGTGCGTTTCGAAAGTTACCCAAATCGGTAAGGGAACCATTCACCCTCTTCTTTTTAAAAGACTTATTTTTGTTAGTTATTTTAATTTACATCTTCTTATGATGGGATATGTTCTTATATATCCTTATTGATGTAAATTTTATGTCCAAGTGATGAGATGCCATTTTTTTCTCTCATCAACTCATTTTCTAAATTTTAATGTTACATCGTAAGGCTGTCGAATTCCTGTAAGGGAACTTATCAACCCAATTTCAATTCATTGGTTTAAACCAATAAAAATTGATTATGTTGTGCTATGAATATGTGTGGATGATCTCTGATTGTTTTACCCATAATATCCACTTATATTATCTATATTTATATTTTTCACAAATAATTATTGAATTGATTTATCCTTAATCTAAGGATATCGTCTTTGTATGGGAATTCGTCTCAATCTCCTTTCATTGAGGTATCTTTTGATTTCTACCCTACTCTATTTTATAAAGTGTATAAAACTATTTTGACTTTTAATTTAATTCAAAATGAATATTTTTACACGAATAAATTTACTAAATTACAAAATGGATGTTTTTGTCTTACCTATACGGCAACAACGACCTCTCTTCCGCTATGACCATTATTTGAGTTTCAGCTTCCTTTACAAGACAGAACTTTATTAAATGAAAAATAAATAACATGTTTTACTTTTCTTTTATTTTGGTATTGAAAATTGTTCTTGATAATGTATTTATTTTATGAATGATTTATATTGATATCTTGTGGTTGAAATGGAGAAATTTTATGTTTACTTTATGCATGTTTTATGTGATAAGATTATGTTATGGTTCGTGGGCATTGTTTATGAAGTCGGGTGGTTCCATGATAAACTAAGGGCCGGTGAGCCTGAGATATCTCTCCAAGGCATTGGGTAACATGAAGGAGTCAAAATCTACAGTTTCTCTTAATAGATTAATGGAATATACTGCGATGGGTATTCCAATCATAACCATGAGGGTTACTCCCTACATAAGAATGTTATGAATGCCTCAATTTACCTTTATGTCTTATGATTTCTATGAGTAATTCATAAATATTATGATTTCATGAGGTATGTTAATGTTCTTATGTTTTATGTGTAAAGTATGATTTCATTGATTCTTATGTATACACGGACTAATGTTTTCTTTATATATTTTTATATCCCTTACTGAGCATTTTCTGCTCATCCCATGTTTTTTAAATGTTTTCCATAGAACTTAAAGATGAATAGGGTCAAGGATGGGATCAAGGAAAGTCATGTTTTCTAAAACATGGAAATAGTCATGTTTCTTTTTTAAGATTTTTTATTTTATGAAAAAATGGAAATTGGGTAGAAGTGTCTACTTTATAGTCTTTTGAGATGTAATAGTTTTGTCCTAATTCTCTAAAACTCTAAACCTATAAAGATCCTCAATGTGAATTATTCATTTATTTATATATTATGTAATGTTTTAAGGACGAGTTCTTATAGTTGGTATCAAAGGTCAGTTTAGATAACTTTCGAGGTTAGGGTATTCTTTAAGCATAAGTCACATTACAATAATGGTTTGGATTTTAGAACGATTCATTGATAAAGTAAATGAGTTTAAGATAACATGAATAATTATATCCTAGTATTATATGATGATTTTAATGATATACTTAGACTATCCTTTTTTGTTTTACTAAATGGATGGATCTAGCAGGCACCAAAGTAAAAGTGGATGTAAAGAAAACCGTGACGGTTTTTTGAACAAGAAACTGAATGATATGGGAGCTACAATGAGAACTCATGTGGTTATTCTCAACCAACTATCAGGAGTCATGATTGACCACATGAACCTTAGTGATTTTTATAAGGCTTCATATATATGAGAAACAAATCCCTACAGTTGTTTAGGTAATAATCATAAAGGTAAGTATGTTCAAAAACCTATGTGTCAATGATGTGGAAATAAACACATAGTAAGCTGATTCAATGCGACAGAAAGATGCTATAGATGTGGAAATGATGGTCATAAAGAAATAACCGACCATGGAAAAGCAAGAACCTAGTTAACTCTAGGAAAGGGAAAGAAGTTCTTCCTTAAGGATCAATTGAATGTTTTAAATGTGTTGTGAATGGTCATTATGAAAACACATGTCCTACGAAAATGTTTTGGGAATGAGATCACCTAGATCGTACAAATATTCGTTTACCAATACCTAATGCCATTCCGATTGAGGATGAAGAAACTGACAATGACCAATGAAAAGTATGGATTATTTTTTAACATATGTTTTCTTATTATTGATTCGTAGGATATGATTCATGATTTTTTTGTAGGAAAGTAGTATTTCATAATAAGTTGGAAAATAATGGTTAATGAATCATGAATAATGTTGAACGAGTAAGAAGTCAACATATAAGGGATTCGAGAGTTATGGTAGATTTTAGGATGGTGAAATTCTTATATATTTTAATGATCTTTTGATGACTAGATTACGTTAGAAGAATTTTTATATTATGTGTAACCCTGATGTCTGATATATGAAAATTATATTCAACGAATAATGATCCATTCTTCTATGGATATATTTATAAAGAATTATTTGGGGTTTTATGATCCTTGAATTTGAGGCAATTACAGTTCAATAAATTTTGGGATGCAAAACGAAAGTTGTTAGATAAAATTTATGGTTAAAATATTTTATGGTTATTTTTGATGAATTTATCACCTTTTGGGAATGTTATAAAATTATATAGTTTTTTAAAATGGACATCATGCAGACCGTGTGACAACCCTTCACGTCGGACGAAGATGCGGGAATCAAACCCACAACCAAATTGCGACTGGTATTTATCACCTACCACAGGTCTACGTGTAGTCCCTGGTAAATATGACAAATTATTTTGAGTTAGATGAACTTATGAATCTGGAATAAGTTGATTTTTTGTTATCGATGGAAATGAATAACCTATCATGGAGGATATGTGATGACGTTAATTACATTGCAATATGATACTGTAAGAGTAAGTGATGTTATTTGGAGATAAATATTAAGATTTACTTGGAAGTCTATGTGATTAAATCCTTCAGAGATTTGGGTTTCAATCTTAGTTTGGATTACATTGAAGAATTTTATGGATAACTGTTTATTGAAAGTTCTTTGTTGAACATTGGGTATTATTGGACAAATTTTGGAGATTAAGAGTATCTTTTCTTTTTTTAATGATTATCCTTTTTGGGGATTATCTAATCTCAAACTAACCATTTTGGATTTTTTTAATTCTAAAGACATAGGAAATATATAGTTCAATTTTTTTTGGATTATTTGATTCTCTAGAAGTTGATTATAGCGCTATTATTCTGAACAAGTCATCCTAAATACACATCGTTTTGAGAAAATATGATTTTGTGTTAGAAATCTAGTAAAAGATGAATGTCTACATTAAAAGTAAGTATGTTTCCTTATGTTTTAGTTATGCTCATAAATAAATTCCTCAATGAAATTTAACTTAAACCAAAAAATGTTTTCTATTAACTTTTCTTATAGGGGAATCAAATATTGTTTAACCCATCACAAGTTTGTTATTTTATAGTGATTAAAATTCTCCTAAATCTTGTTTTCTATCACTCTCCATCAGACCTTGATGGTTTGTTTCTCCACCATATCCATGTTTTCCTGGTATCATAGTATCTTTTGTCTTGAGTGACCATTGTACATCTCTTTCTTTCTATTATATTGATAGTTTTATTGACACATTTTTCGATGTGGGACTTTCAATGTAGTTTTTGAGCCTAATTTTAAAATTGCAAGGATGCATTTCCCAAAAGGGGGGAAGGATGTAACATCCAAGGTAAATAATGAATATTACATTTTCATATTTATTAATATTTGTGAATAAAATGTTAATATTACTTTAAAGGTAATGCAAAGTTCGATGGCGTACCCAATACACAACAATGAGTTTCTTTGAAATCTTACGTTGCACACTAATAATATAATAATATTATATTAAATGATAGTTATCGCTTAGCCATTGTAATGGTGGGAATGAATAGAAATAACTAGTATATGATTATATAAGTTTGTTAAATATTTTAAAAATTACCAAATAAATGATAGAGGCATAAAATACAAATGAATCCAATTTTAAGAATAAATATTCTAATATTCATTAAAAGGTCGATTAACCACCTTTTGATGGAGAACCATTTTTAAAACTAATTTTTTCTAATTATATATGTTATTTTTGACAAAATAATATCCTTCTTTAGAATAAAGATATCAAAATGAACTTTTTGTAAATTTTTGTTATTATTCCGATAAAGTTCGATTTTAATTAATAGTGTAAAATGCTGTATTTTAATTCAAAACCTCCTTTTAATATATTTTATTTATATGGTTAGATGATATTTTTAATTGATTTTAAAGATTAATTAGAATATATTTTTTTCCATTTAATTCAATTGTTTTCATTGGAGTTAATTTCACTTTCAAATTGGACATAAACAAGTGTCAATCTTTTCGTAGAAATTGTATCTTAAAACACGCTTTTTTGTTTTGACCATGGGAATTATTTATAAAATTAATTAATGCAGCTTATATGTTTTGAATTTGGTAAAATGGACATCATTTTTTAATTTGTAATATCAAATTTTTTTTGGATAAATATTTTGTATTTTTCTGAGAAATGTTCATTTTTATTGAATAGTGAAAAATACTGCATTTTACTTCAAAACTTATTTTTCATCTAATTTAATTATATATTTATATTGTACACTTAATTGGTTTTAAATTGTAATTGAATTATGTTTTTATCACTTAATAAAATGTCTTTCATTGGAAGTAATTTCACTTTTTAATTGGATGTAAAAACATGTCAATCTATTGATAAATTTTACTTCTTAAAAACCCATCTTTGGTTGTGCCAATGAGATTTATTTTTAAATTAATTACTTAAATTTCTATGTTTGGAATTTGGTAAAATAGATTCCTTATTTGGAATCAGAAGGTCCAAATTATGTAATTAAGGATCTTTTGTTTTGGACATTATGAATAGTAACAATAGTAATTATCTTTATTTATTGTGATTAATTAGTAATTGGGTAGTTAAGGGTAATAAAATAATATCATAATAATATAAAATGACCCCAACATGTGTTAATATTCCCTTTTTTGAGTCATGTCCGACCTTGGTAATCTTTTTACCAAACTGGAGGGCCTATGGAGTCACATGGGTGAGATAGTGACATTTATGACTTTATTTTTAAAAAAGAATAGAAATATAACAAAGGTTTGTATATCCTGAGTAAAACAATTTTAATTTTGATTACATAAATGATATTTTAGACTATAAATATTAGTTACAATGAAAAAATGATTTCCTGCATCATGGTATTTTTTTATAATTTCCAGACATTATATAAATAATGTTATTTATGACACCATGATGATGCCGTGATTACCTCATTAATGAACGATTTAAATAAAATGAAATAATAAGGTAAAATATAAGACTTAAACATCTATAAAACCTATTTTTTGGGTTTATTTAGAAAACTTAGGACCTTATCCTCAAAATATATCATTTTTTGACCTTTAAAATCCTAAACTCATTTTATAATAATGTAATATTTCTAGACTTTCCAAAAGTGACCCTCCTCACTCTAATAAAATGCCCCCACCTCTACCCCCATACCCACACCTCTCAAGCTCTTGGATCGTCCAAAGTCTGCTCATATTATCTCTCGACATCCATCTCTCACTCTTATAAGCCTCACTTTTGGTAGAAGTATTTCCAAAGAAGCCATTCTCTCAAATCAAAAAGAGTTACCCAATTTATAGGTAATCTCTTCTCTCAAGTTTCATTATTTTATTTTCCATTTTTACTCACCACTATATTATTATTTGATCCTATAACAACACTAGTATCCTAAATATTCTAGGATGTTGTTATGATATGGATTATACCTACACTTAGACACACCTCCGTCTAATTGTTAAAGAACATATTGTTTTTGTGGGTGGCGAATCACTCCCTCACGAAATGATGATTGTTCAATATTTTTGTATCACCTCTCATGGTCGCCATTATTATGGAAATATATTTATATATGATAAATATGATATTTATTTCCTCTCTATTATTCTGTATTTATATTTAAAACATACCTTTATGGTTTTCATTTGTGCAAATGTGATAATTTTATATGAGGAAGTGTGGACAGCCGCCCCCTCAAGTGATGTGACCCATTCATGTCAAACATGTAATTTATAAAGAATCAAATTAATGGACTTATGTTAACTATATAACCTATATAATATACTATAATTATAATATATCTATGTATAATTTTTTTTAAAGTCCATTAATATGACAAAAAATTTGAAGTAGCATTCATGCGTACGTACAACCTACTGTCTCTAGGAACGGTACATTTCATTTATTACCTCCAAACATTATGTAATATTATTTTATAAATATATACCAGATATTTATTATATTTAAATCATTCCCACCATTCTAGATATTATGTACTTATAACTACATGGACAATTCTCTTCAAACAAGTTTATTTTTGACTCATGTACCGAACATCGACAAAACGTATGATATGAAATTACATAATTAACTAATTATTATAACATGATAATATATGATATTAATTGAGTAATACACTTTAAAGTAATTCCATATGCAATTATAAATTGATCTAAGTTTATTATTCAGGAATATAAAGAAACAAACAAGACAAGTCATACATGAGGTAAGAGGATTTCTTATCTCACTTTTAATTCCGTGAGAATTCCATTGTACGCCAATTATTTGTTGCATGTGGTGTATTGTGTACTAGAATTTCATATATTATATCATGATCTTATTTATATTCATTTTATTATGTGATTCATTTTGTGTTATTTATCATTTGGTCATACGACTCGATTGATTACAAAGAGGTAAGGGGTTTTTATCTCACTTTTTATTCCCGTGAGATTCATTTTACATTTACCACTATTTCCTTTTGTGTGGTGTATGTACATACCATTATTGTATACTATGTGTAATATAATTTAATTTATTGGTATTTACATCTTCATTGTATGTCCCTTCTTTCATGGGGTGTACGTTTCAAATGTTACCCAAATCGGTAAGGAAACATTCACCATCCTCTTTTTAAAAGATTTATTATTGTTAGGTCTTTTAATTTACATCTTCTTATGTTGGGATATGTTCTTACATATCCTTATTGTTGTTAATGTTATTTCCAAGTGATGAGATAACCTTTTTATATCTCATATACTCATTTTCTGAATTATAATTAAAGTGACGATGTTAGGTTGTTGAATTTCTGTAAGGGAACTTCTTAACCTAATTTCAATTCTTTGGGTTAAACCGTTACTTAATTATTTTGTCATGCAATGAATTTGTGTGGATGAAGGATGATGCTTTTAAACATAATATCAACTTATGTTGAGTATATTTATATTTTTTACACATAATTATGTAATGGATTTATCCTTAATCTAAGGATACCGTCTTTGTACGAAACTTCATCTCAAACTCCATTCATTGAGGAATATTTTTATTTCAACACGACCTTATTTTATACGGTGTTTAGAACCCTTTTGACTTTGAATTTCATTCCAAATGAATCTTTTTACATGATTCATTTTACTAAATGAAAAAATGAATGTTTTTGTCCTACGTATACTTCGACAACGTCTTCTCCGCCGCCATGACCATTATTTGAGTTCCATCTTCCCTTACATGCCATTACATTTTTAAATGAAAAATAAATACTTTGTTTTACTTTTCTTTAATTTTGGTATTGAAAATTGTTCTGATAATGTTTTGATTATATTAATGTGTTGTATTGATATCTCATGATTAAAATGTTGAAATGTTATGTTTCCATTATGCATGTTTTATGTGATACAATTATGTTAGGGTTCCTGGGAATTATTTATGAAGTCAGGTGATTCCATGATAAACTAAGGGCGGGTGAGCCCGAGATAGCTCTCCAATGAATTGGGTTACTCGAAGGAGTTAAACGCTAAGGTTTCGCCGAAGAGACTTATGTAATATATTGTGATGGGTATTCCAAACATAACCATGAGGGTTACTCCCTGCGTAAGATTGTTATGAATGCGTCAAGTTACCTTTATGTCTTATGATTTCTATGAGTTTTTCATAAATCTTATGATTTCACGAGGTATGATAAAGTGATTATGTTTTATGAGTAAGGTATGATTTCTTTGATTTTTTTTCAACCTAGAAAAATGTTTTCTTTCCGTATTTTTATATCCCTTACTGAGATTTTTATGCTCCTCCCAAGTTTCTGAAATGTTTTCCACGAGACTTACAGATGAATAGGGTCAAGGATGGGATCAAGGAATGACATTCTATCTAAAACATGGAACTGGTCATGTTTCCTTTTTAATAGTTTTTATATTATGAAAAAATGGAAACTCAGAAGAAGTGTATATATTATAATATTTTGAGATGTAATATTTATGTCCGAGTTCTCTAAAACTCTAAACCTACAATGAATCTCAATTCTATTTATTCATTTTATTTAATATTATGTAATGTTTTAAGGTCGAGTGCTTATATAATAGGTTATTTTGAAAAATATAAATATAATACATTTATAATTAAAAATATGATTTGGGAAAATATCCTTTTAACATTGAAAACCACATTTACTAACTATACACTTCTATTATATTATGAAACACATTTTGTTTTCAACTAATCAAGGAAAATTATGATTGAAGAATCAATGTAATGAGTAGCAATGATATCATGAAGGATTCAGTCATATCTAGTATGTTAAACATATATTATTTTATCATTTCTATTAGAAAATTAAAAAGTACCCTGATTGGAGAATAACAAGAAGATACTCTGAAAACAATTTGTGAAAATATAATATTGTGTCAAAAATAATTTTTAAAATAATTTTTTAAATATAAATACACATTTTAAAACTTTTTTCAAAAACATAGATATGGAATAGAATAGATTTTTTACTAAAGAGTGAAATAAATATGGATTTTCAAAAAAAATTCAACAATATTAATTAATAAAGAGAAGGAAAAGATTATATATAATTAAAATAGAATGAATAACTACAGAAAAATAAAATTTATGGGGTTAATTGGAAAATTATAAAATAAGCTCATTTAATTTAAAATCATACATAAACTATCTAGATGAAAAGAAGATTGTGAATTAAACCCTTAATACTTTGGAAACATCTGTTTTATATCCCATTAGAATGAATTACATCAAATTTAAAATTACATTACATAAATATAGTGATATTAAAGAAACAATATATAAATTTGGAAGTAGATACACATCATAAAAATTAATGGATGTATAACACAACAAATGTCCCAAAAACAATTCAATTTTTGCGAAAGAAACCCTTGTAATTATAATAACATTTAATTTTGATTAATTGAATAAATTGAATATTTATATATAATGATAATAAAAAAAACAATTTCAAATATGACCAAATACAATTAAAATTTTATACACACATAATTTTATAATATCAAAATCCAATGAAGTAGTAATTTATCCCAATGAAAAAATGATCTATGAAAGACATACCACTTGATAACATTGAAGTAAAATACCATTTGAATACATAATATGAATTTAACCAAAAAATCATATGAATTATGAATTAATCAACATTTAAAATATGAAATTATATTATAAAACCCATATAAAATAAATTAAGTGCATAAAATTACAAAACCCCTAAATGAAATTAACTAAGACAAAATTTCATTCCCCACATTTCCCTATAGTTTCCCCTATTTTATAATCTTTGAAAATGGTTTTATACATTCTATTTACTTATAAATGAAACATATTCTCATTTATAATATCATATATAGTCCAATTATAACATCTTATAACGCTTTATTTAACGATTCTTGTACAATTGTTTTCTATATTAATTTCACTATTTTTTCATGTGGGGTTTTTCACAGAATATATAGTTTTTTGTTATAAGTTATACATCCACCATCAATATATTTACATTAATTTTTTAAATATCAAATTTAATAATTTGATACATTTTTATCCATTCTTGAATTTTGTGCCTATAAAATGAGTTGCATCGCTTCAAAGAGATAGTATGTCATATGTATGCATGAGTAAAGAAATGATTCCATTAATGGGTGAATGGGTAAAAAATTGTATAATATATTAATTTTTAAAAGTTATATTCATGTCATATGTATCAAATATATTTATTATTTTCATCATTATGACTCTAAATGTGATTTTATGATTGAAATCAAATTATATCGGTTCGCGTAGTGGTAGTCCATGATACATATGAGAGATGGATTTGTTTCCCCATTAATGGAGAAAGAGATGGATAAATAGTATTCCATTACCATAATAACATTCCCATATTTCATATATACTTCTGTTAATATATTTTAGTTTTAATGATTAAATTTAGGGTAATAAATAATGTAAAGACCCGTAAAATTAAAAGAATTTTTTTTCTTAATTTTCTTTGGGATTTTACTAGAACGCGGTTTCTGACGGCACCTGATTTAGAGGCCCGGTGTGCCCGAAATCATTTTCCAAAGATTAGCTCGGGTACATTCAGTGAATGAAAGAGTGGGTTTTCCTAACTTTTAGACCGGTGCTCGGAATCGAATTCTGTGGGCACCGATGGAATCGTAGCACCAGTAATTGCTTAGGAGCACCATTTCTAAAGGTGTGTTTGCTCGGAAGGAGTTGTTAAGTTTGTGGTTTTAGTGAGGAATAAATAAAATTATATTACAAATTTAATTTATTTTCCACTAGGTAGTTTTATCCTAAGTAAGGGAGTTGGGGGTGGGACCCACATGTTGTTAACCACCCTTGATAGGCTAAAGGTGTGGTGGGGCCCACACAATCCCAACCCCTCAAATTACTAACTCCTCAAACCCCCCCCCCCCCCCCAATTTATTATTGCCCACTAATCACCTCATTTAATTTTGACAAGTTATGTTTAATGAAATGAGTGAACTTAATTTTGAATGTTCAAAATTTAAAAGTGTTGGAAAAAGAAATAAAATAAAGCTTAAGCCATATTTTATTGTGGTTACATCCCTGTGTTGAAGGGGGGAGCGTTCTTTATATTTTTGAAGAACTTCATCTTCCCAGTGAAGAAATTTTCTACCTCGACGAAGAATGTCGTCACGCCTTTTTCTGAAGAACGATGACGCGCCATCCTTCGTTCTTCTTCCTGCGCTAATGGAAGGGAGACACAGTTCCACCTCAGACAATCTCTGTCAACGTGTATGGAACCTCACCCCACGACGCCTCTTTCTGTGACGCTCTTTGATCATCGTCTCGTTATCAAGGTAGGGGTTAAATACTTTTTTTTTCGTGAAATATCCTTTTCCATTCTTCGTCTTTATTTTTGGGCTGCTTGATATCAACTTATCGCGAGGAGGTCAGACCGCACGAACACAGCCGAATCTCCACCCCCTTTTGTTTCTATGTTTTAGCGGATTGAAAGAAGGCGGTGCGGTGTAACGACACCCCGTGGAATCATGGGGAAATGCGGAAAAGTTGCGTGGTGCTGTCGCGCCGCGCCGTTGAGGCCAAACGAACCCGCGGCCGGAATCGGGCTGCAGCGAAGGGGCGCGGCGACATCGCACCACGCCAGAGAACCACGAAGACACTGCAGATGGAGCGGGGCCACGACGGAGTGGCGCAGCGCCGACGTGCCCTGCCGGTCGGACTAAGGGCGTGGCCTTTGGACTCGGTGGAGCAGGGAGTGGCGGCCGGAAGCACCGGCCGCCAGTGCGTCAGATGGGCGGGACCGCTGGGTCCCACGACGGCAGCACGACCGGCCAACCGGGCTGACCGATCGAGGAGGGTCGGGAGTCGTAACCCCTGGCTGGCCAAAAGAGCTCCCCCCCATGGGGGCTGCGGTTACACAAACTGGGGTGCAGCACCCCCCCCCCCCTTCGGCTCAGCTCACCACTGACCGAGCTGGCCATGCGAGCCGCGCGCGCGCCAGGCCGGATCGCACCCGGGTCGGGCCGGGTCGGGCTCAGGCCGGGCAAGGACGCGCCACTGGTTCGGGTCGTGCCCTAATGGGCTAGACCCGGACCCGGTTCGGCTCGACCTGGTTCGGGCCGACCCAGTGGGACTCGGGCCGGGTCAATCCGGGCCCCAAACCCCCTAAAAACGGACAGGTACGTTCTTTTGTCCATATCATGGGTTACGGACCTCCGATCGACACACCGTCTGATACGATGCAATCCTTGGATCGAGATGGTCGTTTCAGTATATTACACTAAAGGATTTACAGAAAATTGTGTATGGCCGGGTTGGTTTGAACACGAAACCAACCGGGACCTCGGAGCGGAAACGCTTATAACTTGAGCTCCGGGTGTCCTATCGACATGCCGTCGACTTTGTTGGAATACTCTTAGTAAGAAGGAAACTTTTTTATTTCTTCACTCAAGGTTTGGACGCAGTTGGAGTTTAGTCGGGTTGGTTTTGACTTAAAAACCAACCAGGCCCCTGGAACGAAAAAGCCAATAACTCTTAGACCTAGCATCCGATTGACGTGTCGTCTGTCATGTTGAGTTCCTCTTGTCGAGACGGAACTTTTGGATACATCAACTTTGGACTATGTGTCAGTTGATGTATTGACCCCTTGGCTCATGGAGCGTACCCTCCCAGAGACGACATGCTGTGTGCGGGAACCCTAGAGTTGGCTGCGATGATGAAGACTGCACTGAAATCCTTTGTGGGTTCGACAGCGATGAAGACCGTACTGAAATCGTCCGTGGGTTCGGTGGCGATGAAGAATGCACTAAAATCATATGTGGTTTCGGCAGTGATGAAGACCGTACTGAAATCTTGATTGGGTTCGATGGTGATGAAGACTTCACCGAAATCCTATGTGGGTTCGGCAGCGATGAAGACTGTATTGAAATTTTCCATGGGTTCGACGGTGATGAAGACTGCACTGAAATCCTATGTGGTTTCAGCAATGATGAAGACCGTACTAAAATTCTCCATGGGTTTGTCAGCAATGACTTCTGTTCTTGTATCCTACGTGGGTCTGGTAGTGTCTGACTCTGTTCTTACTATCCTACGTGGGTCTGGCAGAGTAGCTGGTTTAGTATCCTACGTGGGTTCCAGCTTAGATGAATCAGTGGCTATATCTGATCATATCTATCAACTTACAAATAAGTATACCTGTGTGAGCTGAGTCTTGACTTCAACCAATATCTTTGATATAATTTAATTGCTTTCCTATGTGGATTGAGTTGTGTTATCCTGTGTGGATTGGGTTGTACTCCTATGAGGACATGATCGAACTTGGGCATGAATGCTGTAGCCGAATGGGAATTGATGACTTAGGTATATGTATGGGAATATACCTAAGTAGTGTTGGATGTTACTTCGTGATTGTATGTTTCCATTGTGGAATATCCTTTGTGGATTTTGGGAGACCTTAGGGGGTCTCGAGGTCCCTACTGAGTAGCGTATACTCATCCCTACACGGGCTATGCCCGCACTACGTTGTGTTGGTTGCAGACGATGGACAACACTGATCGTGGTAGAGGCTTGTGGAGCAAGTCTGTACCTGGAGGTGGACCACTGGGCTGGATGTACTCGGAGCAGACGGATGGACCCGTGGAGCTGAGGAGGCTATTTGTACCCACCAATCAGGTGGGACTTCCAGTGGACGGCTCGACGTTGTTGCTTTACTTTTAGTTATTGTACTTTCTTTCCAGTCGAACTTTACTTTCATTTTGGGTTTGTATTCTGGCCCACATACTTTTCTGCACAACCTTTGTACCCAGTTTACTTAGTATTTACTTCTTCTTTCTCACTCTATGGTATTTGTTTATTTTATAAAGTCAATTCCTTCCCTTATTGGTGGGACATACGCCTTAGTGCTAGTCACCAGCCCCTGGCCTATGGGAGGCGGGCTTGGGGTAGTCACGACACAGATCCTGTGGACAGGTCGTGACAAATTGGTATTAGAGGAGTTCGGTTCTACCACAGAACTCTGGAATCCGATCATTCTTATTTGTGAACAAATTGTGTTATGGGTATTGAATGTGGTTATCAGTCCAGGGAGTCCAGTGTTGGTGCGGCGGCCTACGTATCCATACACCAGGACCCTAACTTCTAATTTCCGACTCAATGCACGAAAACATTGATTGCATGTGTGTTTAAAAATTATTCTTTGTGATTACTTGGTGTCATCTCACCAGGTATACTATTTGACCGTGGCGCACATATTACTTTTCAGGATGGACCCATGATAGCAGCCAACTAGGGTTCCGAGTTTTGTGTGAGCCGACAGCCCACCAAGCGATGAGGCCTCGGTGCAG
Organism: Viscum album; assembly: GCA_963277665.1. Taxonomy (NCBI): domain Eukaryota; kingdom Viridiplantae; phylum Streptophyta; class Magnoliopsida; order Santalales; family Viscaceae; genus Viscum; species Viscum album. Next base: position 562,292,615 of record OY728158.1, read on the forward strand.
GGCCCTTTTTCAGCAGAGGCAACGGTGGTAACACTACCCGCCGAGCCACCGATGTGACCAGCCCCAACTGCTGAGAGTGCACGTCACCTTGGTGCACTGCACGAGTTTCAGCGTCAGAGACCACACAAGTTCTGCTGGGAGACGGACCCTCAGGCAGCTGAGGATTGGCTAGAGGCGGTTGTTCGAGTTTTCATGTTAGTGGGGACACTAGCTGACCTCATGGTGATCCTCACAGCGAGCCTCTTGCACGCAGCAGTAGGAAGATGGTGGAGCTTGATGCTCCAGGTGCACGACGAGGCATCACTCCTCTGGACAGACTATTAGAGCCTCTTTTGCTCGGAGTTCGTCCAACCCACCCTCCGTGCAGTGTGCATCCAGGAGCTTCTACAGCTACGGCCGGACAGCATGATAGTCGGCCATTACTTGGTGAGATTTACCGATCTCTCGCGCTATTCGACGGACATGGTATGGGACCCAGTCTTCCGGGTCCGGACCTTCGAGCAGGTACTGATTCATGAGATCAGGGCATCGATGATCTCCCTTAACATTCTGATACAGGCAGGAGTACTAGAGAGAGCTCTTCTCATAGAGAGATTTCTTGTTGTTCCTATGCCAGCAGCAAGACCTACCGGAGGGTGGCACGTAGCAGAGTCGTCTGCAGCTGGCAGTCGATGGATGTCACAGGGGTCCAGGAGGACCGGACCATCAGGAATACGATCTCAGGACACTGGCTCAGAGGTGCGGGGAACACGACGCAGAGCCAACCTTCCGAGGAGCAGGTAGTAGTACGCATGTGGCCGGCAGGGCCACATGGCTCTTGATTGCCCGAACCGACATGCAGAGGAACAACAGATGGTTGAGGGGACACCCAGGCAGAGGCAGAGGGTTGATCGTGGCAGTCCACCGAGAGCATGAGGACGATGCAGGGGAGCTATCCGAGAAGTAGGTGGTGGGTGACGCTATGAGGCTTTACCATCACCACCATGTGGAGGTCCACCCGGACCACAGGGAGCTGGCTGGCAGAGATAGGCTCCACATCAGGCAGCAGAGGCCTATGACCACGGCATGCCAGAGATGATTTGAGGTATTATCTGTGTCTACTCCAACCTTTCTGCAGTTCTTATAGACACAAGGGCGAGTCATTCATTTATTTCCACTTCCCTCGTTTTGAGCTCGGATATTCCGATGGAGCCGTTGGTTCAATCCTTACGGCTAGAGACTCCTATGAGAGCATACTTGACGATTACGCACTGGTTCTGGTAGTGTGAGCTTACTCTAGGAGGTGAGTGCTTCCGCTGGGATATTCTCATAGCGGCGTCGAGGCCTTATGATGTCATCTTTGGCATGGATTGGTTATCTACAGTTCATGATCAGATTGACTGTATTAGGCGCAAGGTGTGGTGTGTACGCACCGGCGGGAGCCGGTTCACCTTCACCGGCGAGAAAGGAGCCTTTGCAGCACAGGATGGACTCTCACAGAGGAGAGGACAACCCATCACTCATTAGTTGGCTGGCATCATCCTAGGAGCAGTTGATGTGAAGAGTCCTAGTTTTCCTATAGTGGTGGATCAGTATGTGGACATTTTCCCTGACGACGATCCAGGACTACCTCCTCACAGAGAGGTAGAATTTTATTTTGACATGTACTCTGGGATAGCCCCGATATCCGCTTCAGCATATCGGATGGCCCCCTCGGGGCTTCGAGAGCTACATGTACAATTGGAGGGCTTGCAGGGCAAGGGATTCATCCGACCCAGTGTTTCACCCTGGGCTTCCCCGATATTGTTCGGCAAGAGGGCGGACGGGAGCTTGCGACTATGTTTTGAGTATCGTCACCTGAACCAGGTGACCGTGAGGAACATGTATCCGCTACCAAGGATTGACGACCTATTCGTTCAGCTCAAGAGTGAACCGGTGGTCGGGTATGAAGAAGTCTCTAGCTGAGTTCGTTTCTCGATGCCTCACCTATCAGCAGGTGAAGGTAGAGCACTAGGTACCTATAGGCTTGGTACATCCCTTGGAGGTCCCGGAGTGGAAGTGGGATAGGATATCTATGGACATCATGACTGGACTTCCACATACTTCCAGAGGACATGACTCCATTTGGGTGATTTCCATCCGACTCACCAAGTCGGCTCACTTCTTACCCATCAGAGGGCAGGGCTCAGTGGAGAGCTTGGGAAGCCTATACGTTCAGGAGATCATACGGCTTCATGGTGTGCCATCATCAATTGTCTCTGATCGGGATGCTCACTTTACTTCGTGGCTTTGGAAGGGGTTGTAGGAGGCATTCGGGACACAGCTACATCTGAGCACTACCTTTCACCCTCAGATGGATGGTCAGATGGAGAGGACCATTCCGACTCTCGAGGACATGCGCCATGCATTTGTCCTCGAATTTGGTCACAGCTGGAAGGACCACCTACCCATGGTGGATTTCGCGTACAACAACAGCTACTACTCCACCATCGGGATGGCACCATATGAGGCATTGTACGACCGACCTTGTAGATCACCTCTGTGCTAGACAGACCCTGTGGAGTCAGCACTTGTGGAACCAGAGATGGTCCAGGCCACGACAGAGAAGGTTCAGGTCATCCAGGAGTGGATGAGGACAGCTCAGAGCTGCATAAGTCTTATGCTAATAGGAGGCAGAGGCCCCTGGAGTTCGAGGATGGAAACCACGTCTTCTTGCGGGTCTCACCTCGATGTGGATTACAGAGATGTGGTCGAGGCGACAAGTTATCTCCACGCTTCATCGGACCATTCCAGCTCCTCAGCAGGATAGGTGAGGTGGCTTATCGCCTGGCTCTACCACCTCAGTTGCACTGGGTGCACGACATCTTCCACGTATCTCAGCTGAGGAGATACGTGCATGACCCGACGCATATCATGGGCCATGAGGAGATGGACATTGACGATGGGGAGACTTTTGTGGAGGACCTGATGGAGATCAATGATCGATAATAGTGGGTCCTACGTGGACGGTCGACACCTCTAGTGTGAATCATATGGCATCACGGGAACCTCTAGGAGAGCACTTGGGAGCGGGAGGCTCAGATGCGTGCACAGTACCCACATTTGTTCCCCTAGTTTATGATGTATCTTTACGGGGACGTAAATCCCTGGGGTGGGAGTAATGTAAAGACCCATAAAATTCCAGGGAAATTTTTTCTTAATTTTCTTTGGGATTTTTCATGAACTCAGTTTCTGACGGAACCTGATTCTGAGGCCCGGTGTCCCCGGAATCTTTTTCCAAAGATTAGCTCAGGTATGTTAAGTGAACGAACAAGCGCATTTCCCAAACTTTTGGGCCAGTGCTCGGAATCAAATTCTGAGGGCACCGATGGAATCGCAGTGCCGGTAATTGCATAGGAGCACCTTTTCTGAAGGTGCATTTTCTCGGAAGGAGTTGTTAAGATTGTGGTTTTAGTGAGGAATAAATAAAATTTTATTACAAATTTTTTTTTATTTTCCACTTGGTAGTTTTATATTAAGTAAGGGAGTTGGGTGTGGGACCCACATTTTGTTAACCAACCTTGAGAGGATAATGGTGGGGTGGGTCCCACACGAGCCCAACCCCTCACATTCCTAACTCCCCAACCCCCCCCCCCCCCCCCCCCAGTTTATTATTTCCAACTTATCGCCTCATTTAATTTTGACAAGTTATGTTTAATTAAATAAGTGAAATTAATTTTGAATGTTCAAAACATAAAAGTGTTGGAAAAGGAAATAAAATAAGGCATAAGCCTTATTTTATTATAGTTACATTGTTGTGTTGAAGGGGGGAGCGTGCTTCACATTTTGGAAGAACTTCATCTTCCCGGTGAAGAACTTTTATACCTCGATGAAGAACGTCGTCACGCCTTTTTCCGAAGAACGACGATGCACCATCCTTCATTATTCTTCCCGCGTCAAAGGAATGGAGACACCGTTTTACCTCGGACAATCTCCATCAATGTGAATGGAACATCACCCTGCGACGCCGATTTCCACGACGCTCTTCGAACATCATCTAATTATCAAGGTAGGGGTTAAATAGTATTTGTTCGTGAAATATCCATTGCCGTTTTTCGTCTTTATTTTTGGGCCGCTGATATCAACTTATTGGGAGGAGTTCGGACCGCACGAACAAGGATGACTATCCTCCCCCTTTTTTTGTTGTGTTGTTGGAGTTCAAAAGAAGGCGGCGCGGTGCAACGACACCGCGCGGAATCATGGGGAAATGCGGAAAAGATGTGTGGCTCCATCGCGCCGCACCGTTGAGGCCAAACGAACCCGTGACCAGAATCGTTTGGCCTCAACGGCACGGCCGGGCCCGACAGAGTAGCTGGTTTAGTATCTGACTCTGTTCTTGCTATCCTACGTGGGGATGGAAGAGTAGTTGGTTTAGTATCCTACGTGGGTTGCAGCTTAGATGAATCAGTGGCTATATCTGATCATCTCTATCACCTTACGAAAAAGTATACCTTTGTTATCTGAGTCTTGACTTCAACCAATATCTTCTATATGATTTAATTTATTTCCTATGTGGATTGAGTTGTGTTTTCATATGTGTATTCGGTTTTCCTCCTATGTGGAAGTGATCGAACTTGGGCATGAATGCTGGAGCCGAACGAGAATTGATGACTTAGGTATATGTTTGGGCATATACCTATGTAGTGTTGGATGAAACTTCGTGATTGTATCTGTCCTTTGTGGATTATCCTTTTTGGATTTTGGGAGACCTTCAGGGGTCTCGGGGTCCCTACTGACTAGCGTATAATCACCCCAGCATGGGCTATGCCCGCACTACGTTGTGTTGGTTGAAGACGACGGACAATACTGATCGTGGTTGACGCTTGTGGAGCAAGTCGGTACCTGGAGGTGGACCACTGGGCAGGACGTACTCGGAGCAGACGGCTAGACCCATGGAGCTGAGGAGGCTATCTGTACCCACCCTTCAGGTGGGAATTAACGTGGATGGCTCGATGTTGCTTCTTTACTTTCAGTTGCTGTACTTTCTTTCCAGTAATACATTACTTTCAGTTTGGGTTTGTATTCTGGCCCACTTTCTTTTACGCACTTCTTTTGTACCCAGTTTACTTAGTATTTAATTCTACTTGCTCACTCTGTGGTGTTTGTTTACATTATAAAGGAAATGCCTTTCCCTTTTGTCAGGATTTATGCCTTGGTGCTAGTCTCCATCCCCTGGCCATTGGGAGACGGGCTTGGGGTAGTCACGGCACGGGTCCCGAGGATGGGTCATGACAAATAAGAAATAAAATGAATGAGCATATTGAAGACGATTGCCATCATATAAGAAGTCATCCTTTGTATCTCTTATTAAGGTCCCTTGGGATTGTACTTTTTAGTGTAATAGAACCTCTAGAATGTGGCCTTGTATTTTTGGGAAGTATTGTTTCATGTTTTTTTAAAGCCAAATAGATATAGAGTTGTGATGTAATGAGGGGAGGTGATGTCCTTTTATAAATGGGGAGTTTCAATTTTATAAATACCTAAATCTATTCTATAATGGGAAGTTAAACATACCCAAATTTCCTAAAACTATATTATATACTATATTGGAGATAGGGTATGATCTATACAAACTGCCACCAAAAAAGGATTCATTTTTAAAACATGTTATTCCCTTGTCACCTATTTTTTCATAATTTAACAATCAATGATCCCAAACCGAATAGCTTGTAGAAGATTACTTACTTCAATACATTGACATAGATAAAATGGGTCTAACCTCGAAGAACTAATAAATTTGTTGGTTTGGGAACTAAATACATACATTATTGCCATTATACATTGGGATTATAAAATAAAAAATAATACAAATTAGCATCAAATGAACTACATCCTTGAAACACCATTAAATTATTTAGTCATCATATCCTATTGAAAAATATAAGGGTGAGATAAAACAATCAGTATGTGTCATTTAAGTTTGAACCTATCATGAATATTCTAAATAGACAATATTTCTAGTAAACCAACCAAACACACATTCCATTTAAACAAGATTAACGCATGAATAGATAACTCATAATCAATATTGAAAGTACAATAAATTAATACACATGCCACTTATCAATAACTGAGAATGAAATTCAAATAGATATAACATCATTGTGAAAATATCATGTATAATAATAACTCAAATTTAAGAAATGATTAATTATTAGATTCCATGATCTCAGGTATCATTACATCTCTACTATGATGTTTGTACACAAGATAGTTTAAACTATAGGTAAACATCATTTTAATTTAGCCAAAATAATTTTTATCTGGAGATAAACTAATTATAGTGACCCCTACTTTACAAAAATAAAAATTACATATATATTCTGGAATAATTAAACATTATAAAAAAGACTCCAAAACACTGTAGTTTGTATAGTTCCTTTGGAATCATGGAAACCTAACACTAGTACATAACTGAGCAACATTATCTCCCACTAGGTTCTTCACGACTAGAACCTTTCGTAGACACATCAAACATAATACATATCTTTATAACATGGGGAGGGAAACATAAAAATGGGAGAGCTAGAATACTTAGTAAAGGTAAACAAGGGATACATATAAAAAGAAACATGAGAATAAGGGTATGAGAATATGGTCATGACTATAGAAGATCATACCCTGCATATCAAAGATAATATATAGGAATTATGTAATAAATCTTAGCCTTTCATAAGACATGAATAAAAAGTAAGTAAAGGGAATATTCTATGAATTAATAACATATGAGTAAGAAATTGAAATTTAGTCTCACAAAAGCATATACAGATTTAAATAGTATCCAAATCATGAATTTAAGGACCATCTTAGTGGACAATGTCCTTTTTTGAACCCAGTAACCCCTGTTCTTGTCCTGTGTTAGTGATCTGATTGACCCTCATTCCAACCATGTATTACTAAACTAGGTATCCCACATTCCAACCATTTATTATGGAATTTATTAACCCTTATTCGAACACTCTTTTTTCTCCTGAGTATAAATAATTAAACAATGCATTGGAGGGAGATATATGACCTCCCCATCGCATAATGAAATCATACATAAATGGGACACATGATAATAAATAAACATATCATAACCCATGAAATGAAATGTGAATCATAAACATTTTAACATATCATAACCTATGTGAAGAGATAGGTCACATAATCATTTCATCATATTCTTATCCTATAAAAGGAAAAGGGTTTCAAAATCATATAACCTGTGAAGGAGAAAAATTATTCATACACATCATGTCATCAAAACATAATCCATTAAAAGAAATAATACGATTGGAAACATTAAATAAATTACCAAAAAAGTAATTAGAGACTCTAATAAATGTTATCATAGATGGGAAATAAAAATTAAAGGTATTTGAAATTCATTTATTGAAGAAAATATCATTTTTTTTTTGAAAAAAATGATTTTTATAACATAAAATATATTGAAAGACATTTTCTTGGAAAATAGATCTAATAACATATAATTGAAGCATTGAAAAAAATAAAAAATATTTTTAAAATCATTTTTCCATGAAAAATATCATCAAGGATGTTTTTAAAACATTTTTGAAACAATTTTTTTTGAAAAAATCTTTTTTGAATACAATAGGTTTCTGACCGAAGAGAGAGATGGTATGATTTTCCTAAATACATTATCTAATGTAAAAAATAGTTAATAAATGGTACCTAAAAATTAGAATAACTTTAAAAAAATAAGATAATAAAAATCATGAATATTACTGTAAGATTTCATCAAATGAATCATTAACAAAAGCAATCTCAAAGAAGATAATATTGAATTAATAAACTCTTATAACATGGTTACTTGAGATCATACTCAATATTTATGAAATAGAAATAACATAAAGCTTAATATATCATTAATATAATGATATTCATGATTTAACATGTACAATGAAAGTATATACAACTCGAATAAGATTTTAGGTTCATAACAAAACATGAGTCTCCAATTAGGATAATTGAGAAAAAATTATTTTACAAATTTGGTAACTTTTAAAATTTAAACCCATTGAAAGAAGGATCATAGAATTGATATTTTAGTACCGATAATTTTTGGAACAAGATAAATATAATTAAACTATTAGTAGTACATACATAACCTAAAATTAAATATTGGTGATCATAACATGAATCTCATAGATATTAAAGTGAGTTGAAGTTCCCCTAACCATGTGTCTTGACTCTCACCGCAGTCATACAAGATTCATATATTTTTATTATTGGTTTCTTATAAATATTTTAAAGAATAATATCCTTATAAATAATATAATATATGGTTGTATTATGACTTTATATTAAGCATTTTTAAATGATCCTATGTTTTGTTATCACTTCAGGTAATATTTGATTTTTTTTCTTTGTATGGGTCTAAATTTGTTATATCGTTGGTACTTATACTTATATAATGATTAAAATATTTATATCATGAGATAAATATCATTTATATATAGTATATTTATATTATAATTATTTATTTCATAAAGAATTATAAATTGGAATACACAGTTCATGGAAATGGTAAGTTGTATGTATGCATGAACGTTGTTTCTGTTATTAATAGATATATTAAAAGAACAAAATAGAATGATATATATATATGTATGTATATGTATATATCATTATTAATGTATCATTACTATATTTAATATATCATATATGTTTATTTAATTCATCCTTAATACATCTCATGTGGTGTGTAAACGAATCACATCGCTTTGAGGGGGTGGAGGTCCACACTTTCTCAAACAAGATTATCATAATAAAACCAAGGGGAAAGAAAAATGTTTGTGTTGATAAAGGAATAAATAAATTTAAATAAAATTTAAATATAATATATTAAATATATAAATATAGGTTCCATAATAATGGCCATCATGATTGGTGGTAAATGATAAATGAACAATCATCATTTCGTGAGGCAGTAGTTCGCCAAAAACAAGAACAATATGTTCACAATCCATTAAATGGAGGTGTGTGTTAGTGAAGGTTATTAAATCTTTATAAAACCTATTATTATATATAAGATACTATTTTTGTCAAAAAAATATTTATATAATGATAATGAATGGGTGGAGAAGGAATATAAATGAAAGAAGCTTGAAAGAAGATGTTACCTCTAAACCGGTTATCTTCATCTGGTTCATGCCAAAAATGTTTCCTTGAGATGGTTTATGAAAAAAGTGTAGATTCATGTTTTAAGGGAATATTTTTGGTAGGAAACATTGGAAAATATTCAATTATCTTAAATGTTTTGAGATGTGTGAGTATTGGGCGAAATTGGTGGCCTTTTATATGAAAGGAAAACGACTCTCCAGGAATTTTTTGAATCAAAAAAGGTTTTTAGATGTTCTTAGGTAATAAAAGCATTACCAAACCAAACATACTCAAGAATAAAAGTTTTATGAAAATCAATGGACAGAAAATGGTTCTTGGACATATTTTTATGTCATTTGTGCCATTAATTTTACGGTATAATCCCTACATAAACATAATTTGGCCTTAACTTCTATGATTAATTTTAATCACTTGTACTCATCACATTGGTAAAAAAATATTATTGTCTTACTAGACTCTAAATATTAGAATAATACAATGGTTTATGTCATATTTTTGAAATTCAATAAATAATATCTGAAAAATTAAGATTATTTCTAATACCATATATCTGAAGCAATAACATGGTTTTATAGTAAGAAAAAGTTCAAACATTTATTAAGATTTCATATTCAGTATTATAGTTATATTGATACCAAATAATTTCATTGAATTATGATATATAATATTTAACTTATTTGACCTTAAAACTAATTTATAATATCATTTATCATTAATAATTAATTAGAACAAAAGCAGTTTATAACTAAAAAGTTGTATTTTTCAGTATTATTCAAAAAATAAATTTTGTCAGAAAATTCCTAAGAATTACACTGAAGATAATATTGACATTATGAATTCCAAATTAATGTATATTTTATTATATTGTATTTATAAATATGTCTAAAATAATTTTTATTATTAAAATCTACTCAATTGATAAAATAAAATTTTAAAAAAGAAAAAATAATTTACCAAAAAACATATCATTTTTGTCAAATTGATCTATTTATATAACACAATTATAAAAAATTATTTGAAAATTATTCATTATTATTCATATTATTAATTTTAACCAATATGTTATATGTATTTTATTTTAATAATTTAAAAAATAAAAGAGATATTTCATAGAAACTGAGTATTTTGTGTATCATACACCAAATCTATGTTGTATGGAACTAACATGAAGTCGCTATTGAGTGGAATGTACAAAAAGAAAATGTTGTGTGGAATGTAACCCAATCTTATTCTATGTAAAAATAATATTTATTCGGTGCATTTCATGATATAAATAAAATTTTATATTTATTCAAAAATAACAGGTTCCAAAAAAACTCAGGGTGTTACATTCTACCCTCCTTAGAATGGATTTCTCCCTGAAAATATGTAACATAGGTTTATAAAAGTGAGGAAACTTATATTCCATAGTATCCTCAAGTTCCCCTATAGGTTCATATAAATTGTGATTTCTCTACAAAACATTGACCATGCGAGTGTTCTTGTTTCGTAAAACGTTCTCTGACCAGTCCATAATTTCAATAGGTTTCTCCTCATTGGAAAGATCCTTCTCCAGAGATATTCTCTCTATGTTCAGTAAATGTAAAGGGTGAGGTATGTACTTCCTCAGGATCAATACATGTAACACTTCATAGAATTCACATAGATTTGTAGGAAGTTACAAAATATAGGCTAATTTCCTAATATGATCAAAAATTTCAATGGGGAACATATACTAAGGGATTAGTTTAACCTCCTTCCTGAATCTCATAACATTCTTTCCGGTTGAGATTTATAAAAATACCATTTCTCAATACTGAAATTTCTTATCACATTGATAGTTATCCGCAAAACCTTTCTAACAGCTTTGAGATGCCTTGATTTTATGTTGAATGGTTCTAACCTTCTCAAAAATTTCTTCAGTAATCACAGGTCCTACAAGAATTCTATCACCAACCTCATCCCAACATGATGGAGGTATAAAATTTCTACCATATAAGGATTCACAAGTTTCCATAATAATTCCTGAGTGAATTCCATTTCTGTAAGAAAACTCAACTGGAGGAAGGTGATGATCACAACCACCATTGAATTCACGAGAAAAAAATATCAACAAATCCTCTATGATTTGAATTATTCTTTCATATTGACCATCTGTTTGAGTATTATAAGTAGTTATTAATCTCAAATCTATATCAATTTATTTATAATGTCATCTCCAAAACATTGATGTAAAACTCATATCCTAATATGGCACAATAGAATGTGGTACACCATGCAACATTACCACTTCATTAATGTATATTCTAGAAAGCTGGTCAAGAGAGAAATATTCTTTTATAAAAATGGATTGTACTAACATAGTAAGTTGATTTACTACCACCGATATATCATTAATCCCTTTAGAAGTTTTTGGTATTCCAAAGACAAAATCCATAGTGATTCTCTCCCTTTTACATTATCAAATGAATAAACAAAGAAACATCCCTTTAGAATTTTGTCTTTTAGCCTTAACTTGCTGGAATACCAAACACCAAGATGAAAACTCTATGATTTATCTATCCATTCCATTCCACCAAAATTATTATTTTTATTTCCCTATACATATTCGTAATTATATGATGAATAGATAATGAAGAACTATGAGTTTCTCTTAAAAACTCATTCCTTAAATCTGGTATTGAAGGAACACATACATAGTTCTTTAACCTTATCATTCCATCCCAATCAAGGTTAACCACAAGAACATTTATTATGTTCTTTTATATGTCTTAATATTCTATATATGCCTCTTTAATCATTACATGGATAGAGGGATAGAAATCCATTTCAGAAAGATATGACTTCCCCCATCCTTCTCGATTTACCTATACATCCTTTGCAAATCCAAATATATTGTATCTTTTGTTTCACTCATCATGGATAACCTAGCGTGATCACACTGACAGAAAGCATCAGCCACCTTATTTTCTATTCTTGGGTGGTAATGTATCGAGAAGTCATAATCATTTATCAACTCTAACCATATTCTTGAGTTCATGTTCAACTCCTTCTATGTGAATATATATTTCATACTATTATTTTGGTATAAATATAACACTTTTAACCATATAGATAATTCCTCCATATATTTAATGTAAAGATTAACACATCTAAATCTCAATCATGAGTTGGGTAATTTTTCACATGAATATTTAACTATAGGGAGGTATATGCTATAATGGTGTTATATTATAATAACACATCCCATGCCCTTCATGGATGCATTGCTATAGATTACAAACCCTTATCCACTACAAGGTAATATAATAATTGGTTCACCGACCAAAATTATATTCCATTCCATGAAATTTTCCTCACATTTTTATGTCCATAATAACTTCACATACTTTCGAGTTAATGTGGTCATATTATTAGATAGTTGCAAGAATAATTACACAAACCATTGATAATATCCAGCTAAACCAAGAATGCTATGGATCATAGTCACCGATTTAGGTCTAGGATATCTTTCAATAAAATCAAAATTTTATGGATCTACTACTAAACCATCTCTTGAGATTATTTGACCCTAAAAAATGATCCTTTTGAAGCCAAAATTCACATTTTGAAAATATTTCATATAACTTATCCTTCTATAGGGTCTTCAGAATAATTCAATAGTGATCTTCATTATCTTTCATTATTTTTTAATAGATAATAATATCATCTATAAATACTACCACAAACTGGTCAAGGTAATCACTTAATACTCTACTCATTAAATCCTTGAAGATATCAGGGGATAAGTGAGACTAAAAGTCCCTACTATATATTCATTGTGACCATACCTTGTATGGAATGTCATCTCAAGTATATCCTCCTTCTTGACCCTCAATTGATGATATCGAGAACCAGGTTCAATCTTGGAAATGTATTGAGAACCAATAAGTTGATTAAACAAGTCATCAATATTGGAAATATGATACTTTTTTCATTGTATTATTGTTCAACTCCAGATAATCAATACAGAGTCACAATGATCAGTATTTCTTCTACAAAATTAAATTGGTGCACCCCAGGTTGAAAAACAAGGCCGAATACATCCCCTATAAAGTATTTCATGGATTTCCTTATTCAATTCCTACAACTCAAATATGGCCATTCTATAAGGATTATTTTAAATTTGTGTGGAACCAGGTTCAATTTCTATTAAGATCCCAACTTCATGTTTTGATGGAAGTCTTGGAAAATATTCAGGAAAAGGCATCCAAAAAATACCAAATAACAGGAATATCATCTATGTCAATATTCTCCCCAACCATTTAAGATAAACATTAAATTTTAATGCAAATTTAGTCCAATACATTGGATGTAATCTCAATAAGTCGTTCAAACATATCATAACATTGATGTATGATCATAAGAGGGTTTAAAATATCAAAATTAGATTCCATTCTATAATAATTGATGTTGTATTTATGTAGATAAATCTGATCCATGCATAAGATGAAATCATATTCTACCAAAGGAAGGATGAAAAACAATTAGGAAATAAACTCCCATAAACATCAACCGAATATGAATCATATCCTTGATATGAAATCATCATACCATTAAGATATCTAACTTACGACACCTTCCTTAGCCTATGACACCTTAAGTTTATAATATGTTATTAATAGTAAACTTATAATTGAATCATTAATAATGGTTCACAAAGAATTTGTGAATTCCTAAAGAATATCCCTAGGGACTGTTAAACTAGGTTTGTAGAAAGGCTCATTATCATATAAAATATTTCGCTGAGTCAAGATCAGAACGTCTGGTCTGAGCTGTTACCCCTTGATACATTTGTTACAAATATACATCCACTTTTTGTATCAATAAAGGGATGCATTTTTTGGAAACCACTCACCTTGTCCTTCCACAAAATTTGCAGACATTTTATTATAAATTTCATTTTAAATAGACTTATCCTTTTACATGTCCTTAGGGTTCTCATTAATGATTTATCATCCATGTTTCCAAATGTTGTCTATAACTTTTCTCTAATACCAAATATAACATCCCTCGATTTACCAACATATTAATTACATAACTTTTTTGGAATACTTAAACATTATACAAAAAGACACCTAATGAATTTAATTATTATAGTGCCTTTGAAAACAATGAAACATAAACACTGGTATATAAGTGATCTACATTATCTTCCAATAGGTTCCTTATTACTAACACCCTTAGTATACACATCAATCATAATACATATCATCATAACCTGGGGAAGTAAACATAAAAAGGGTTGAGCTAAAATGCTTAGTAACGGTAAAAAAAGGTGACATATATACATAAACATGATAATTATGGTTTGAGAACATAATCATGAAAATAAAAGATCATACCCAACATATCAAAGATCGTATACATTAATCCTGGCATAAATCATGGAAGTTCATAAGACATAAAATTACATTAAGTAAATGATATAAGCCTATAAATAATAAAATAGGAGTAAAATGTAGAATTGTGGAAACACATACGCATATACTAATTGCCAAAGAATCTATGGAATCCTTTCTAATACTATCTTAGTGGAAGGAGTCCTTTACTAAAGAATATAAACCCTGCTCCAGCCCAATATTACTGAACCGATTGACCCTCGTTCCAACCCAATATTACTGAACTATGTTACACTCATTCAAGTCATGTATTAAAGAACTTAGTAACCCTCATATCCATCATATTTTATCTCATGATATATAAATATTTTACATTGCATTTGATGGATAAATGGGTCTCACCCATCACATAATGAAATAATACATACATTTTCCACAATATCATAAAGAAACATATAATAACCCATGAAATGAATGGGTATCATAATCATGTAAAGATATTATAACTGGTGGATGGAGATATGTTTAATAATATATTCATCATAAATATATCGTGAGAAAAGATGTCGGATTCAAAAGCATATAACATGTGAATGAAAATGGGATTGATAAGCATCATGTCATC
Organism: Viscum album; assembly: GCA_963277665.1. Classification (NCBI taxonomy): domain Eukaryota; kingdom Viridiplantae; phylum Streptophyta; class Magnoliopsida; order Santalales; family Viscaceae; genus Viscum; species Viscum album. The sequence continues at coordinate 562,307,744 of OY728158.1, forward strand.
AAAACACAATCCATCCAGAGAAATAATATAAACAGAAAAATTGAATAATTCCCCCTTGAAGGAATGACCAACACGAAATTATGTTATATTATATGGGAAATAATCATTAAAGGGCTTTTAAAAACACTTCATGAGGAAAATATCCTATCTTCTTCGAATAAGAATTTTTATAAAATAAAACCTTTTGATTTTTTTTTATTTGAAAAAAGAATTGAAAACAAATAAAAGAAGCTTTGAAAAAATAAAACATTATTTTTATTCCTTTTTCATTGAAAATGATCTTCAAGTATATTTTGAACAAAAATTGAAAATATTATTTTGAAACAATGTTATTGAATACAATGGATTTCATACTGAAGAGAGTGATGGTTTAGTTTTTTTTAAAAACATTGTCTTAATTACCAGAGAGTTATAAAATTGTACTAACAAGTGATTATATTGAATAAATATAGTATAATGAAACTCATGAATATACTTCAGGAATTTCATCAAAGGAATCATAAACCTAATCAATATCTAAAAATGATATGCTTGTCTCTATAAACTCTTATAACAAAGTTACATGGGATCATACTCTCCATGTATGAAAATGAGATTACATGAATCTTGATGAATCAAAAAAATATAGAGATTAATGATTTAACATATATATTGTATGTATATATACCTCAAAAATGATTTTAGGTGTATAAAAAACATAATTCTCTATGGAGGAAAATTGAGACAAAACATTTTTACCGATTTGGTAACTTTGGAAAGATAAATCCCATGAAAGAAGGATCATAGAAAAGATATGTGAATACCCATATATTTAGGAACAATATATATATAATTAAATAATGTTAAGTACATACACCACACCGATGGAAAGATTTGTGATCATAACATGAATCTAATATAAATTAAAAGTAGGATGAAGTTCCCCTTACCATGTGTCTTTACTCTCTTTGTACCCGAATAAGCATCATGTATAATAAATATACGTTTTTTATAAATATCTTAAATAATAATATCCTTATACATAATACCATATATGTGTTTATTATTACATTATATTACCCTCTTGTTAATGATCCTATGTTAAGTATTCAACTCATGTAATATATGCATTGTTCTTCGCATGTGCCTTAATTTGTTATATTGTTAGTCCTTATACTTATTTAGTGATTCTAGAACGTAGATAATAATATAAATATCTTGTAAATCATATATATTTATATTATAAAAATGTATAGCATATTGAATTGTGAAATGGAATACACCATTCATGGAGATGGTAAGTTGTACAAACACTTGAACGATGTTTCTGTTTTTTATTGTCTTATTGAAAGAACAAAATGAAATGATATATATATATATATTTATGAGTGTTTCTGTGTATATTATTTGTAAAGTATCATTACTAAAACAAATATATCATATAATTTTATTAAACCAATCCTTAATACATCCCATGTTGTGTGTGAACGAATCACATCTCTTTGAGGGGGTGGTTGTCAACACTTCACAAAACAAGATTTTTGTATTAACACCAAATACAAGGTAAAAATATGTGTGATGTAAAGGGATATAGAAATTTAAATAAATAGTAAATATAATATATGCATATATAAATATATTATCTATCATAATGGCCCCAAATATTGGTGGTAAAAGAGAATTTAATAATCATTACTTCATGAGGAAGTAGTTCGTCGTACATAGAATCAGTATGTTCGACATCTATTATATATAGGTGTGTGTATGTATAGATCATATCATTTTCATAAAAACATCCTTTTATATGGAAGATATTGGTATTGTCACATAAGAAGTAAATAAAGAGATTGGATGGGGGGGAGAAGGAAAATGAAGGAAATGATCTTGGAAGAGTACCTTACCTCTAAATCGAGTAACTAATTTTGGTTTGTGCCAAAAGAATTCCTTTAGAGGTATTCCATGGGAAGGGAGGATTAAATTTTTATGGGATGATTTTTCAAAGAAAAAATTGGAAGAAATTGGACAAACATAAAATTTTTGAAAGGAGGGATGAATTGGTAGAGGCAGAGGCCTTTTAAAGGGGAGGAAATAAACTCACATAGAATTTTTAGAAAAAACTTTTGTGTGAAAATGATAATAACAAAAAAAATAAACACCCCGACCAAATAATCCTAGATCAAGTGCATTATTTCAATTCATTTTCACGATTACAAGGAATAAAGCCCTGAAGGACTAATTAGTTTAGTAATCTTGAAAAATAGATTACATACATGATATTCACATTAAAGTTTAGAAAGTAAAATAAAACATAGATAATCGAATGATAATTTCAATATTCTCCAACCATAAACCCATGTATAAATCATAATACACTTCTTGGAATCTTGGGAAAATAAAACATAAGAAATGGGAGAGCTCATATTCTCACTAAGGATAAACAACATATCGAAAGCTATCATAAATAATAACAATCATTTATGGAATGGTATAAAATTGAATCAAAAGTCCTTTAAAGATAATATTCAGTATAATATAGAAAAGATAAATCAAATAATTCCATTTACATATTCAAATGGATATTCTACTAGTTTGATAATTGCATATAACTTTAATAACTAATCTAATAATGACGGAACACATAATTCCAGACATCGTAACCCCTAAGTCAAGGCCTCATGGAAAGTCCCAAAATATTAATTTTCTCAAGGCCTTGTGCCCAAATACTAATTTCTCACAAGAGGCCTATGGATACATCGAGGGGATATAACTAGAAATTCCCGTGACTTACTATGTTTAATGCATTCCCCACATGAAAATGTGAAAACATAACATTGGCGTTCATATTAAAACTAAAATAAAAAATGTCAATACTTTACCCATTGGCCATGAATTTTATAAAAATAGCACATCCATAGTCTAAAATATCATAACACATTATATATAATATGGAATATTTTTTCATAATAATTCAACCTCAATAAATATTAATATACTTTAATGGATGTTGACATAGTTGAATATGATTTGTAAACCACTTTGAGAGAAATAACCCTTTTTTATTAAATAATTTAAAGTCCCACAATTTCTAAAGAATGAAATTTAAAATATAATTTTGAATCAAAGTGTCTCATTAAAATTTTAATCATTTTAAAGGAATTAACATTTAAAACATTCTGGTCTATATAAAAAAGCCCATAAAACCATTTTGAAAACATGAATTTAGTGGGAAATATTTCGAAGAATAAATATTGAAAACATTTAAAATGATGCTTTAGTTAACAATTAACTTTAAAAAGATTACTTTTGGAAAATATTTTATGAAACATGGACATGGATGATAAATATGTCCCATTATGTACCTACACATGAATAATCTCAGATAACAATTAAAAAAATTGGATTCTCATTGGGAAGAGCAAAAAGGATTGGCCTATGAGAAAATGAAAAGTGGTGAAATTTCTGCTGAAACATTTCATAAAGTTGAACAAGGTATTTTGAGGAGAAGAAGGTTATTAACCCTCCAGAATTCCTGTTGAATACATCTTTTGCAGTTTGCTTCAGATAAGAAATAATTGACTGAGTTTTTTCATTGCTTACGTACTTTTAAAAATGCTGATTTAGAACTGCTTCTAAACCTGACTTTGAGCCTGTCCTGTCAACATTGCTTGGACTTTGGATTTGCTATACAGTGGAAATGTTGCTGTCTTGTTGGAATTCCTTTAAGTTATCTGGATTTCTCGAGTTCGCGCTATTGCTTGACTTTCCATACCTCTATTTGGTTGTGACCTTAACTTGAGGACGAGCTGATTTGTTCTGGTTTTTGTGGTAGCAGTCTGCTGAAGTCTCTCTTTGGCATTTCGTGCAGATCTTCTTCTGGAGCTTTTTGAAGTCTGGCCCTTGGATTTCTTGGGAAACTTACACATGGAGATTACTACTTGCTAGTGTCTTGCTGTTTTATCTTGTTGGATTCCTCTATCTATTTTTGCTTGAATTTAAGCCTGATTATTCTTCATGTCAGCATTTTTTATTCCCAGCTGAAAACCTGCACAATTTGTGCTGTCTTAAGCTTCCATTGGCCGGAATGCTCAAGTTCTATACTGGTTTTTTGCTGCTGGTCCATACTTGCACCTGTATTGTTGCGGACATGCTGAGATTATGTGATGATTGATTCATATATTCTTTGACAAGTGCGGATCCTGCTCTGGATTTTGAAGATTCAGAATGATGAAGAAATGGTGGGGCTGATCATGCAGATCTTCTCCTGGAATCTTTGGATGATTCTTACCAGGTTCATAAAGTTGTATCTTTGTTGGTCTCTTCTATTTTTAAGATGGTGTATGCATTTTACACCTCGGGATTCTCTTGTAACCTTTTTATTTAATAAATTTCTTTTGGCATGGATTGGGTAACCAATCCATGCCGCCTCTTTTAAAAAAAATAATCTTAGATAACAATGAGATTAATGAATTAACTATTACCTTAGGTCTGATACTCTTTGTACGTGTCTGAAACTCCTGTATAAATATATTAAACATATTATTAACTTATATCAGAATCATAATAATATTTATTATATCATATATGGTTCTTTTATGAATTAACATTACCCTTTTATTTATAATTCCAAGTAAATGAAACATTTATGGTATTGTTGCTTTGTTTATCATATATGTTTCAACTTGTAATTCTAGATCATATTAATTAGATAAAGATTTAATTACTTCTAGAATGTTTAATATGATTTATATATCATATGTATTCATAATATAAATATATATAGTACATAGAAATATAAAATGGAATACACCGTTCATGGAGATGGTTGCCCGTACGTACGCATGAACGTTGTTTCTGTTTTCATATTGTATTGAATAGAAGTAAGTGAATAACATATATGTAAACCCAATCACACACCTACCCACACACACATATATTTATATATATTCATGTAGAATTACTTGTTCATATTTTACACACTTATTTATAATATATATTTTTTTTAATCATCCTTCAAAGGTGAACAAGGAAATGAATCTCATCGCGTCAGGGAGATGGTAAGTCGTACGTATGCACGGGCGATTATGTCATTTCTATAATGATTAAAAGCTGTGGAATTGGATGGTATATTAAATTTTCAAAAACTTTATCATGTTATTTTAATTACTCATATTTATAATACTCATCATTTTATCCCACTAAATAATATTGTGTTGAATAAAACATTTCACCAAGACGTGCAGATGGTAAGTCGTACGTAGGCACACATGGTGAAATTTTCATTGATAGGATGGATTGAATAATGAATATGGTAATACCATATTTATAATAACATCTCAGAATGTATTATGTACTAGATTTATCATTTTAGTATGGAAACAAAAAATAAAGAGGAAGTAGAAGGAGAAATTAACATTGAATGAGGTGATGAAATAATTATCATTTCATCGGGTGATTCCTTTTGATTTGACCCAAAGGGATCCCTAGGATAGATTTCTATCAAAAATAAGGCCATTTGGGTAATGTTTCGGTATTTTTGAGGATATTTGAGTAGGGTTTTTTATCCAAATGGCATTGGGGGTGTGATTTTAAGAGAAGGGAATGTACCTATTTATAAGAGAGGTTAGGGGAACATTAGTTAAGGCTTGAAATATTAATTTATTATAAAATTATTTTCAGTTTCTAATAGGTAAAAATGAATTAATTTCAAGTATAAGATGGATATGGGTCTAATTCCTCTAAACCAATAGGTTTTAGACCAGTTTATTTTACCATAATATCCATATCATTTAGATTTAAATCTTAGTTAAATAGTTTAACATTCACCATGTCTTCATGTATTTCTATATACATGGTTAATATAGTTAATATAAAAATCTAATAGAACCTAAATTGGTTAATTAATGACATATATAACATTTTTTATGTCATTTATCTGAATCTTATTTTTTAGAATATTATATCATTTAAAAAATAATTTTTTTATACACATTTCTGTTAATTTTGATAGTATTTTGTATTTGGTTTTTGTGAAAGTCATAACAAGTTGATTATGTCATAAAAAATACATTGAATCAACGTTAACATGTCATATTAACCTATAAAATTTGTGTGTGACATCAAAATATTGAATTTACATTTATTTTAATGTTCTATAATATCACTTATTTTAATCATTCATTAATAAGGTAATTGATGCACCATCATTCTGTCATAAATTAATTAATTTATTTAATTTATAAAAAAATATAAATAAAATTCCATGATATAATAAATCCATTTATATTTCTAATGAATAGTTGTAGTAGAAAATATCTTCTGTATAACCATACATTAAAAATGGTTTAGTTATTAAAATTTGAATTTATTACATTGAACTATTCTTTAAATAAAATATAATAAATGTCCTAATCTAAACCAAATGGATCTAAAAGGATATCATTTTTGTACTATGTTGTATTTTGGTCAAATAAACTTATCTAATATAATTAGGAAATGTTTTCGGTTAATTTTACATTATTATATTATTATTTTTAGCTTTAATTGTCCAATTTAATTTTAACATTGTTAAATAAAATTCCAAAGTTACTATTAACAAAAAATTATTTTCATTCTATTGAACCAAATATTACATACTTATGATAACCATGTCTATTAGAATTTGGAAATTCAATTCATAGATGTGGTAAAATTACATTCTTTGCATATTTTCAAATGTTCCAAGATGGTGGGTAAAAGACGTTAAAAACATCAGTAAAATTTTATATATCAAATATTATTATAATTTGAATCAAATTAAATACATTGGTATAATATATGTATTATGTATCTATTTTTTACATTAAGATAAATTTTAATTAAAAATAATTTTTTTAATGATTATCTCGATTTTTATGTACTATGATGTATTTTTTATATTCATAAAACAAATTGAATGTTTTCAGAAAAATACCAAAAATTAACCTTAAGCTTATTTTGATTTTCTGAATTCAAATATGAAGACTATTTTACCATATAAAATTTTTAGGATTTCCTAAAATTAATTTTATTATTATTCTCAAAATGACATAAAAAGTAGCTCTATTAAGTAAATAGTATTTCAAAATATAAAAATATTTTAACAAAACATATAAATTTCCTTATATATATATGTGTTTTATTTATGTGAAAAAATTATAAATAACATTTAAAATTTATTTATTACTATTCATATAAAATTATTTAGTTGATAAATAAAAATATCATTTTAATAATTATAATACTAATGTGGTGTTTCACATAAACTCAATATTGCTTATAATACAAGACAAATAGGTGTTGCGTGAAATATAAGCTATTAAACTATTTTAAAGAGATAACGTACCATGAAATCAAGGGGTGTTACATTCTCCCCACATTCAATAAATTGCATCCTTGTAATTTGAAATTTTTCTTCGACAATAAAAGGTTGAAAATAGAAAATACCTTTGTGGAAAACCTACATTTGAAAATAGGGTTAATAAAATTTTGTTTTAATAATAGGGAAATGAAAAATGAAGAAGCCACATCCAAATTATTATTTTTAATAGGGGAACATTAGTGACAACTAGAGACAAATAATTATGGGAAAATGTAATTATTTACAGGGAGTAAATGAGGTCATCAATCCCAAACAAGTGAACAATATATAGAAAATTGAGGGCCTAAAAGTAATAAATCTACGATGATTTAATATATCATCTTTTCAAAAAAACATAAGGTATTAGGATAACACATTTTTCATTTTAATATCCTTTCCCAAATGATTAAAAATTATTTTATCATACAATAAAAAAAGGATACTTGACAATGTAGAGTTCCATCCTTTAACTAAATTCAACAACAAACTTATCATTCACTCCAAAAGATAATATAACTCAAAAATACTTTATTTTTTATAATCGTATAGGGTTCCAAAAAATTAATTTACACTTTAACTATTAGATCTTTTAAAAAAAACCTTATACAAACCAGGACATCATGTAGACCAATGGTAGGTGAAGCATCCATGTCTCCCTTTAGTTTTGGGTTCATGTCTCACGACATTTCTGAATGCGGTGAGTTATTGCCTGACCTCCAAGTTTTCCTTTTTATAACAATAAAAAATAATATTATAAAATATTTAAATCTTAACTAATCATGTCCAATGTCCAACATAATTCATTCCAATATTTGGACTTATCCAAAAAACTTCTATCCAAACTTACAATCCATAATTTATAAGGAAGGTAATCATAATGAAGGTATCTTTTTCAACATAATAACATGTGAATAACATCATCACGTATTATCTTAAAGAATGGTAACAACCTGAATTACAATAAAATCATATTGACTACATTCATTCTCCCATGATTCTTTTATAATTCTGGATATACCTTTTATATCCATAAATATTTTATACTCCAAATATGGTGGAGTAAACAAACAATTATTAGGTTTCAAGGTAGTCAATAATATCTAATATAATTAATCCAAATCAATCATCTCTAATTTAAAAATCACTACGTCAATATTTGGACCATATTAATGTTTATCGTCCCTAAACAATGTTTTTTCCAAATGATTTAACTTTGCATTGAGCCACTTTTTGTACCATACAATCTCAAATCCTCAATGAAATAGTACTGTATTACAATCCTTATATAATCTATAATTATTATATCCAGTACATTGCTAATAAAATATTCAAATGAAATAATTATTTAATAGTAATATTAATCATTTATCTTCATCTATGAAAATATCATACCTTGATCATTATCCAATATCATCAACGGATGCTCATTCCTTTGACGATTGGTGCATTGATTCTCATAGAGTCCCATCTCCGTGCAGCTGAAGAATTTAACATTGATAACCTTTTTCATACCCTTGAAATCAAAAATAATTTCCCCCTTTTATCCACAATTATAACAAATTCTCATTCCCATCAAGAATTTGTCAAGGTGATTCTTTCCATAGTTATCACATGTGGGAAATTCCTTCTTTCCTTTCATACCTTTATCCATATTTCTCTTTGCAAGCCTCTTTATCTATGGCTTCCCTTCAAATACATAGGACTCAGATAATAATTTACATATCTTATTATCACATGAAACTATCTGTTAATATGATGAGAATACATGGGATGCTATTTCCCTTCAAAATGTTGTCATAAGACAATGAAAGATATGATCATTTTTAATCATTGGAACATGTTCATTGGTTAGATAGTCATTACATAACTAGGTGCCTTTTCTAAACAATGTCATACACTATATTAGGTTATGAATAATAATTCATGATTTGAACTTAGTGAAAAACTTATCTTAAATAATGGATATCTAATCTCATAACCATAAATATGGTTGTTTTGAGGAAATATTTACTCATAAATCCTTCATAATTGTTTGTAAGGAAAAAATGAATTATCATAAGAATATCAATTGGGAGTGTCAAACTAGGTGTGAAATAATGACCATTTCATATACCAGGCTACCCCATGATATGCTCAAATCACCTTGTCAGATATTTCACCCCTAGGTACATCTGTACTAGAACTACGTAAACTTTAAGTATCTAGACAGTTATTTATTTTCTAAGAATACCCACATAATATCTATTTTAAAATTTTAGGATTATCTTCAATACTAATCCTCAAATTCAATCATTGGGTTATAATCCATAATCATACTTTTCTAAATCTATTTTCAATGTTTTTTATAGACTTCCTCTGATACTAGCTCTAACACACCGACCAAAAAACCCGAAGCCGGTGCATTATTTCAATACATTAGAATGATTATAGGGAATCACATTCCAATGGACTGATCAGTTTAGTATTCTTGGAAAATAGATTACATACATGAAATTCACAATACAATTTCAAGAACAAAAAATAGATAATACTATGATAATTACTTCATTCTCCTAGCTTAACCTGCGATTAAATCATAATACACTTCTTGGCATCCTGGGAAAATAAAACATAAGAATGGGGTGTGCTCAGATGCTCGGTAAGGATAAACAATATAACAGAAGCTATCATAAATAATCAAACACTTTTATGGAAAGTTATTAAATTGAAACATAATCCCTTTAAACATAAACATCAGTATAATATAGAAAAGATAGATCAAATAATTCCATTTACATATTCACTTGGATATCTTACTAGTAGAATAATCACATGTATCATTATTAACTAATCTAATAATGATGGAATACATAATGTCGAACATCATAACCACAAAGCCAATGCCTCATGCAAAGAATCTAAAAATAAATTTTGTCAAGGCCTTGTGTCAAGACACAAGTTTGTCTAATGAGATCTACTGAGGCATCGAGGGGCTATAGCAGGCCCGACCGTCATTAACGTAGCCCAATTCATTCCTCATATGAAATTGTTGAAACATCACATAAACATTCACATTAAAACTAGCATACGAAATCTCAATAAATTAACCACACACCATGAATGGTATAAAAATAGAACATCCACAATCAAAAATACCATAACTCATTCAATAAAATATGTAGTATTGAATTATTAAAAATCAACCTCAATCAATAATAATATCTAGTAAAGGATGTTAACCTAGTTGAAAATGATCAGAAAAACTCTTTGAGGGAAATATATCTTTTTCATGAAATAATATATTCAAAAAATTCATAAGGGCAGAAATGTAAATGATATTTTTGAATCCAAGTGTCCCATACCACTTTGAAACTTTTTAAAGGAATTAACATTTTAAAACATTCACGTTAATAAAAATAAATGCTAAAAACCCATTTTGAAAACATGAACATTAATGGGAATGATTTAGAAGAAAAAATATTTAAAACATTTAAAATAATGTTTTAGTTAAAGATTACCTTTAAAAATAATCCCTTCAAATAAAATTTCATGAAACATGGACATGGATGATAAATATGTCCTTGTCAATACTTACACAAAAACAATCTTGGATAATAATGAGATTGAGGGATGAACCCTTACCTTAGGTCTGATACACTTCATACATATCAAATACTCTAATAGAATGGTTTTAAAAATATTATTAACTTATATCAGAATCCTAATAATACTTATGATATCATATATGATTCTTTTATGTCTTTAAATTACCCATTTATTAATAATTCCATGTTAATATATCATTTAGTTTAATATCTCTTTGTTTATCGTGCATGTTTTGACTTGTTATTCTTAATCATATTACATAGATCATGATTTTAAAACTTCCAAAATGTATAATGTGATTTCTATTTCATATATATTCATAATATTAATATATATAATCTATAGTTATATAAAATGGAATACACCATTCATGGATATCGTAGGCCATACATATGCATGAAAACTGTTTGGGTTTTCATATAATATTGAATTTAAGTAAGTGAATGATATATATATATATATTCCATTAGAGTAATTATGTCATATATTACATACTTAATAATAATATATATATATTATCATCATCTTCGAATGGTGAACGTGGAAATGAATCGCATCGCATCGCGGAGAAGGTAAGTCGTACATACACACGTGCGACGATATCATTTCATTAATGATTAAAATGGGAGGAATTGGATGGTATATTTATTATACTGAAACATTATCATGTTATTTTAATTAATTATATACATATTATTCATCATTATATCCACCCAAATAGCATATTGTTGAATAAAAATTTATACCACGACGTGGAGACCGTACACCGTACGTTGACACGCATGGTGACATTTTCATTCGTATAATGAATAGAAAAAATAATATGGTTGTAATATATTTATAATAAAACCTCCAAATGTATAATGTAATATATATATTATTTTAGTGTGGAAATAAGAATGAAATAAAATGTATAAGAATAAATGAACTTTGAAAGAGATGATGAAATAATTACCTCATCTTCGTGTGCTTATTTTTGATTTGAACAAAAGTGCTCCCTAGGATTGATTTCGGATCAATATAAGGACTCCGGGTTGAATTAATTGTATTTGGGAAGATATTTGAGAAGGTTTTGTCCATGTAAAATGGATTTGGAAGTGTTAATTTAAGACAAGGGAAAGTACCCTTTTATAAGATAGGTGAGGGGAACTTTAAGAAAATCATTAAATATTAATTTCATATAAAATTTTATTAGTATAATAATATCTAAAATTTGATTAATTTAGATTATAAGGTGGTAATTGTTCTAAATTATCTCAACCAATAGATTATATACAAGTTTAGGTCACTATATTTACCTTATCATTTAGATTTAACTCTTAGTTAAATAGTTTAACTTTTACCATCTCTTATTGTATTTTTATACTACATGGTTAGTATATTTTATATAAAATTACAAGAGAACCTCAAGTGGTTAATTAATGAAATCAATAACATTATCTAACTCGTATTGCGTAGAATTAGATTTTTAGGAACATTATATTATTTAATAAAATAATATTTATTTTAAAAACCTATTTATTTCAATTTTGACACTATTTAGTATTTGGTTTCTGTATGGGTCAAAAAAAGTTGATTCCAACAAAAAATACATTTAATCAACCCCTAACATTTCATATTCACCTATAAAATTCTTGGATGGCATCAAAAGATTCAATTTACATTTATTTTAATGTTTATAATATCATTTATTTTAATCATTCATTAAAAAGTTAATTATTGCATCATCATTCTGTCATAAATAAATTTAATTATATAATGTCTAAAAATTATAAATAAAATACAATGTTGTAGGAAATATTTTCAGCTTTCAAATTAATATTTATAGTCTAATTTATCTTATGCATAACCCTATGTTAAAAATGTTTTAGTTATTAAAATTTGAATTTTAATACTGTCATCTCTTCTTTAAATAAAATATAGTAAATGAAATAATATAACTTAATGGATCAAATATGATCGTATTTTTGTCATAAGATTTATTTAGGTATAAAAAAACGTATCAAATAGAGTAAAACTTGTGTTTGGGTAATTTTATACTATTGTAGTTTTTTTACCTTTAATAACCCTATTTACTTTTAATCGTGTTAAATAAAATACCAATGTTATTATTCAACAAAAATTATTTTCATCCTATTGAACCAAATTTTAGATAATGATTGAAACTGTGTATGATGGGTTTTTAAAATTAAATTCATAGAAGCAGCAAAAATTACATTTTATGATGTGTCTAGAAGGTGGTTAATAGACATTAAAATGTTTAATAAAATTTTATATTTCTACACTTATTATGAACTAAAAAAATGACATAAAATTGACTAGTATATTTATTATATATCTATTTTTTCATAAAGATAAATTTTAATTGTAAATAATCATTTAAAAGAAATTTTTGGTTTTTATGTACTGTATAGTATTTTTCACTATTCGTAAAAAATTGAATGTTTTCAAAAAAATTAAAAATATTCACCCTAACCTAATTTTGATATTATGTATTAAAAAATTTAGTTTATTTTAACAAATTCAGTTTTTGGAGTGTATAAAATTAATTTTATTATTGTTCACAAAAAGTCATAAAAAGTACTTCTTTTATGAAAATAATTTTTCTAAATATATAACTATTTTAACAAAACGTATACATTTTATTATAAATTTGTTTTATTTATGTGAAAAAATTTTATATAACATTTAAAATTTATTTGTTACTATACATATTAAAATATTTAATTTATAAATAAATATATCGTTTAAATAATTATAATACTGATGTGTTCTTTCACAAAAACTCAATATTGCATATAACTCATGGAATGTCGGCGTTTCTTGAAATATAATATATTAAACAACATTAAAGAGATAATATACTATGAAATCATAGGGTTTTACAAAAAAAGTCTTACCAGACCAACCAAAATCAATAATGGATGGTGTGTGGCAGAACTATGGACAAAAAATTGGTGTTGTACAACTGTATAGGTCATTTGGGCCCTTAATTTTTTGATTTACTCCCTAATTAATTTTTATTTGGCCTTAACTACTATAATTAGTTTTAATATCTTTTACAAACCATTTTGGTAAAATATTAACATGGCCTCATTAAACTCTAAATATTAGGCTAAATACAATTTCACATGTCGGATTTTTGCAATTCACATCAGAGAAGGGGAAATAATGTTATTAGTGTTAATCATGTACATGAGATGAAATAATGGGGATTTTAAGTAGGAAAATATTCAAATGTCTATTAAGATTTAAAATTCAGTTTCAAAGTGCAATTTATTCTGATGAATTCAATTGTATTAGTAGATGAAATATCTATATAATTTTTCCTTAATATTAATTTATAATAGCATTTATCATTAATATATAATTAGAAAGAAAATGTTATTTTTAACTAAAAAGCAGTATTTTTCACTATTCATCATAAAATGACGTTTTCCAGGAAAATATCATGAATTGTCCCTAAGCTAATTTTAATTATTGAAATTTAAAAATGAATTTCATTTAATAAAATTACATTTCTAAATGTGTCTAAAATTTATTTTATTTTTAAAGGAGGTTTATTCGAGAAAATAGTGTTTTAAAAAAGGACTGTACCAAAAATCATATATTTTATAATCAATATGTTTTATTTATATAAAACAATTATAAAAATATTTGAAAATTAGTTATTACTATCAATATTACTATGTCTAACATTTTGGTTATAATTATTTTATTTATATAATTAAATCAATAAAAATAGATATTTCATAGAAACTCAGTGTTGCGTGTATCGTACGCCAAATCAGTATTGTTTGGAACGTAAAAAAAGTCATGGTTGAGTGGAACATTTGAAAATTTAGTGTTATGTGGAATGTACACCATCGAAGTTCCATTTTAAATGAATCATTGAATTAGTGCATTGAATGATATAAAAGAAAAATTAAATTTATACAAAAAAGTGGTCTATAAAAACTTAGGGTGTTATAAGAAGATATAGGTCCAACCATACACATAATGAAAACCATTAATATGTGTTCCTGATGAAAAAATATCATGCATCATATATAAACCCATGGAAAGAAATGTGTTTCTTAAACATTAATCAATTATAACATAATCCCTGGAAAAAATGTGTTTCATGAATATCATTCAATAAGAAAAAAAAGCTTTCTTAGATTGGATAAGAATTTTAGAATTGAATCATATCCCTAGTAAAACATAATTAATTTCATATAATGTTATTGTTGATGTAAAATAAATTTTAGAGATAACCTGAAAACAATTATTGGTGAAAATATCATTGCTTCTTTGGAAACATTTTCATTTCTTAAAAATTAGAAGAAATTAAATAAAAACATTTTATATAAAAAAATGAATGATAATGAGGCATTCTTCAAAATATTATGTTTTAATGACGAAATATTATTTTTCTCATGTAGTATCAGCTAAAAAAAATCATTCCATACCTTTTCCATAAAAGACACAAATGACTCATTTTGAAAATGAAAAAAGATTCCTTTCAAACCTTGTAGTAAAAAAGTAAAAAACATAATGAAAATAACTTAAAACCTTAAGAGAAGAATAAAAAAATTAGAATTTTTTTATATAAAACATGGACTTGGAAAATAAATATTCCCCAACAGAGACATTCATGGGTAGTAGAAACAACCCCAAATATTGATGAGATTGTGAAATAAATACTCAAAACTTTATAAAAAGAAAACTCATATAACTCATGAAGGAAATAAAATATTAAGGATATTAAAATACAAAAATAATATAGATAAGACATATAAGATAAATTAATGGGAAGTTTATGAACCATGTACATGAAAAAAATATTGTATATGGAAAGTCTCCCATAGAAATAAAAGTGAGACATAAATCCCTTACCTTATGTCTTGACTCTCATCATATTTGATCAAACCTCTTATATATTAAATATACGGTTATTAAAAATATATTATAGAAAAATGATCAATTAAATAATACCATTTATTATTTATATATGACCTTTTATTACCCATTTATTAATTATTCCATGTTAGTGTTATGTTTCAGGTATTATATGCGGGTTTTGAATTTTTATTATTAACAATTTTACATTGTTCATGATTTATTAATTTATAGAATGTATAAAATGAAATAAATAACACATATTTTTATATGTTTTATATAAATATTTACAAGAATTTATAAACAATAGAAATATGAAATGTAATACGCAATTCATGGAGATGGTAGGTCATATGTATGCATGAATGATGTTTCTATTTATTTATTATTTTATAAGAATGAAATTAAAATAAATTTATGTATATATATATAATAATCCAAGAAAATTAAATAATATATATTATATGAAAATAGAGTTTCCATCATAATTCCCAACTATGATATGTGGATAATGAAACAACAAACAAGATTATTTCATGAGGCGGTTGTTCTCTGTACTCCAAAACTGTAAGTTTATTACCCATTTGATGGATGTGAATGTGAGTTTAGGTAGAAAAATAATTATAAAATAAACTTAGTATATTTTGCATACTATGTTTATTATATAATAATCTAATAATAATAGTTGAGGGGGATTATAATGAACATAAAAAAAGATTTTTTGAAAGGATGTTCCCTATTCATTGGGTAACCCCTCATGGTTTTGCAATAAGTGGTTTTTAAGATGGATTTATTTCATAAGTGATTCTTCTAGAGAGAATGGGGGGATATTTTGGTATATTTTGATAGATATTTTATAAACAAAATAGGTTCTAAAATGTAATGAAAATAGTAGAATACGTGTTCATTTATAAGAGAGATGAAGGGCACTTTTAAAATTTCTTGAAAATATTAATCTATAATAAAATAAACATCAATAGAATTACCTCTAAAAGACTATTTATTAGAATTATATATGAGATAGGTTTGTGAAATCACTATTAAATAAATTTAAGGCATGTTTTGTTATTATTTTAATCCTTATCATTTTTTTAATCATTAGTTATCCAATTTTAATTTTAAATTAGGTAACATGTTTTTCAATAAAAAAGTTATAATTTTTAATTATGTGAAGTTAATTAAATTAAAAATGAATAATTTAAAAAATTTTATACCATATTATAATTTATTTTTATTTTCAGATATTTTTTCTTATTTTTTAAATAATTTTATAATAAATAATTTTCATAAGATATCATTATTGTCAATTTTGACACTGTTCATTACATTGACATTATGAAAATCAATATCGTAAGATATATTTGAAAAAAAATTAATACACCTCTAATATGTCATATAATCCATTATAATTCTTGAATAACCCTAGTCATGTAAAATAACTTTCTTTTTATATTTATAATATAATTTTTCATTGTTTTATTAATGAAATAAATATTCCACCATAATTTTGTAATTATTTACTATAATTTTTTATTCACTATAAAATAAAAATAAATTTCTATGATGTAGATAATGATTTTATATTTCATAAACAAATATATATTCTTAATAATCTTCTTTTTTAAATCCAATTTTAAAATAATATAATTAATAGACGTTAGAGTGTGACATTTTGAAATTCTCTGTGATTTTAAAAATATCTAAATCAATTTCCATGAACAATTTTCCATTAATTATTTAAATTATGAACCCATAGGTGATATGGTTAATTTTATCTTCGTTCGATAAAATTTTATAACGTGATAGGGGGTATTAATAATATTTATAATATTATTTTTACCCATATTTAGGCGATTTACCCATAACTAAGGTAATTAAATTTAAAAAAATTAATATTCAAATAATTGAATAATAAAAGGTACCTAATAAATAAATATTAACATTACAACTAAAAAAATCAAATACATATTTCACAATTCATAAAATATAATTGGCTAAAATTAATTAAAAATTAATCATTCTGAGGGAATTATAAAAATTTTTTTTAAAGTGAAACATCCAAATGATTCAATTGTTTTTATATCAAAATTCCAAGTGAAATTGATTACAGTAACCAAAATTAGATTTAATGATTAATATTGTATCTACTTATAAATTTAAGCTAATAAAAGCATATTTTATCTATAAAAATAAATTTGGCTAAAAATATATTTTGAACTTAAATTCAGTATTATTCACTATTCATCAAAATATGAATGTTCTCCAAAAAATACCATAAATTCGACCAAAGATAATTTTTATATTTCACTTTAGAAAAGAATTTTATTTCTTCATGAATAAATTAAAAATATTAAAGAAATTATATAAAATCGGTATGCCATTAAAAGGTGTATAAATTACCTTTAGAAGACATAAAGCTTTTTTATGCTTAAAATTTTATTTATTGCAATTTTTAGCCTATAAAATTTATTGTATTATTGTAATAACCTTCAAAAAAAATGTGTCAAAATAATATAGTTATTCCTATTCATTCTCACGGATACAATGACTGTGTGATAACTACCACTTAAAATAACAACATTAAAAATATATTTTTTTCGATATAAGTTAATTCAGGCATGCATCTCAAAATTTTATGGATACTCACAGTTTTGTGTAACATAATCCTTGTCAGTGTTTCATGTAGAGAAATATAAACATGGTTTATCATATAACACAATTCATCCAAGAAATTTATTTCATTTAAAAACTGTTCATCAAAACTGTAGGTATTACATTTTACCACCTTTAAATGAATTTAATCCTAAAAATTATTCATTACAATACAAGAATGTGAGGATAATTCAAGACCACCATATCCTAATGTTCTCATTTATCTTCCTAAAACTATTTTTTCTTTAAATATTGTTTATTAGGTGAGTGGTCTTATTTTGTTGAACTTCATCTTTACGATCTATAATTTCAACTAGTTGTTCCTCATAAAAAAGATCCAACTCCATTGGAATGATTTATGATTTCATTACTTGTAAAGTGTAAGTTATGTAACTCCTTAGGAGAGATACACAGAACACATCATCGAATTGGGAATGATTTTTAGGAAGTCCCAAAATATAGGATAACATCCCAATATGATCAAGAATCTCAAAGGTTCGAATATACATATGGCATAGTTTCAATTTATTCCAGAACCTTGTAACCTTAATCCCCAGAGAAATTTATAGAAAATCCTTCTCACCAACATCAAATTATAGATCACAACACCATTTGTCAATTAAAAAAATATATCAGCTTTTTGTCTCCTTGATATACTAGTGAATGTTTCTAACCTTCACATATATCTCTTCTATGATCTTAGGTTCCATTAGATTTCTTTAAACATCTTCATCCCTACATTTCAGAGAACTATATTTTTTTCATAGAGGGAATCATAAAGTGCCATATGAATGGCTAAGTGAAAGATATTGTAATATGAAAACTCAACAAAAGGACGGTTATGATCCAAACCACCCTTTAAACCCAAATAAAAATACCTCAACATATCTTATAGGGTTCTAAGAGTTATTTTTTTATGAACATGCATTTGATGATGTAACGAATTGAGGAAACTAAATTCATATCAAGTGATTCATAAACAATTCACCAACATTTTTAGGTAAACCTCAAGTCTTGATCAGAGACAATTTATTGTGGTACTACATGAAATCTTACCATTTACATACTGTATATCCTAGAATGTTGATCTAGAGAGAACTATTGTGGGATATCTATAATTATTTTTTACATACTATGTAGATCAACTACCACTGATATAGCATTATAAATTAAAAGGTTTGCGAGAGTCCAATGATCAATTCCATAGTGATGTTCTGTAATTTTCATTTTGGCAGGTGTAAGGGATTCAACACCCCCATATATTTTGTTTCATTCATCCTTAACATGATCTCATATCAATCACTATGATACAAACTCTTCCATATCTCTCTACATGCCATCCCACCAGAAGTATTCCATAAAATCCTTATAAATCATCGTTTATCCAGTATTAATTGAGAATTAAGTACCATGAGATTCCTCCAATAGATAGTTCATTATATATAGGAAAGATGGATGATATACCTAGTTCTTGATCATTATCATTCCATCCTAATATATTTTAATCTCTATAACATTTCTAACCCTTGGTTGGAGCTCCACATCATTCTTTTGTGCCTTTTTAATCATTACTTAAGTGGAGGGCTGAACATTAAATTGACAAAGATAATATTTCCCCCTTCCCTTAATATTTCTAGATCAATCATTTTCAAGTCTAGGAATACTTGATCTTTTTTATCCTCATCATAGATAATCTATCCGGATCCTTTTAAATCATAGATTTAACTAGATTGTTTTCTTTCCCAGGGTGGTAATATTTGTGTAATAATAATACTTTATTAGCTCTAACCATATCTTATGGTGCTTGGTCAACTATTTCTATGTGAATATATATTTAATACTTTCAGTTTCGGTATATATATCACATTTTTGATCATAGAGATAATGTCTACATATTTTTAATGAAAAAGATTAAAACAACTAACTCCAAATCATCATATTGATAGTTTTTCTCATGAATCTTCAACAGTCAAGAGGCATAAGAGATAACCATGTAAATCATTATAAGGAAACATCATAATCCCTTCTTGTATTAATGATTATAGATAACAAACCCATATCCATTACCAAGTGGTGGTATAACAGGTCCGCTGACTTATCTTCAATTTAGTTCCCTGAAAACTTCTTCACATTCATATACCTATAGGAACATGGATCCCTTATAGATTAACTTAGTGATAGGATTAGATAATTCTGAGAAATAGTCCATAATCTACCCATAATATCCATCTAAACCAATAAAACGATGGATCACAGTCCCTGTGGTTATTCTAGAATAGCATTACATAGCCTCCATATTAAGGGGATCTAATTTTATACTATCTCATGAGATTATGTAACTAAAAAATGAAATATTTTGTAGAAAATATTCACACTTTGTAAATTTTTTATACAGTTTCTCATTCAATAGGATCTTTTGAAGAATTCTCAATTTGTCTTCATGGTCTTCCTTTCTTTTTGAATAGTTAATAATATTATATATAATGACATCCACAAACTAATTAAGTTAATCTAAAAAATATATTCTCAACTGATCTATGAATATAGAAAGGGAATTATTAAGAGAAAATAGAATCACTATATATTCATAGTTCCCATAACATGTTTGGAATTATGTCTTGGTTATATCCCCATTTTAGACCCTCAATTAATGATGTCACAAAATTAAGGTCATTCATGGAGATGTATTGATCTCTACAAAGTTTATTAAATAAATCAGCAATATATGGAAGTTGATTGTTGATCATTATTATGATTATGTTTAGCTCTCAATAATCAATACAGAGTCACCTTAATCTATATTTCTTTTTAACATAATGAATTAGTTAACCCCAAGGTGAAACAAAATTTCAAATGAATCCCTTATCTATGTTTTCATACATATTCTTCTTCAATTCATGTAGCTGAATTAGGTACATTCTATAGGGAGACTATGAAATTTTTATAGAACCATGTATGAGTTCTATTAAGAATTGAACATAATGTTTTGGGGGAAGACTAGTAAACTCTTTCAGAAATGCATGCATAATTTCCCTAATAATAGGCATATCATCAATGTCGATTACCTCCCCAAACATTTCAGATTACTAACTAGTTTTAACGGAAATTAAAACCCATATAGTATATTTAATCTCCCTATGAAGTTCACACTTATCATCACATTGATAGAAAATCATATGTTGGTTTTAAATATAAAACCCAAATTCCCTACAATGAAAATTAATGTGAGATTTATAAGAAGAAATCCAATCCATTCAAATGATGACATCCAGTTTAACAAAATAAAGAATGACGTGATTTGCAGCAAACACATTCCCATATACTTACAACTGGAGAGGAATCATAGTATTGTGATTCAATCATCATACCAATAGAATTTTGTACTTATAATTAAACATCGAATTGATTGGTTGGAATCGTAACACCATTATAAAATTAGTTAAAAATGAAAAATTGGGTAGATCAAGTATCAAACATGACATATGCAGTTCTATGGTGTATGGTAAGTGCACCTTTCCCCACATTGTTAACAAACCCATCATCAGACATAGAGATCACATGATATTTCCCCTTATCCGTTGGCTTTAGAGTTTTCTGACACCAATCATCATCACTAACCCTTAATTTTATTAATATGTTATCCATATTCCAATTATCCCTACACATGAGGCACTGATGTGAGGGAGGTGCATTTTTTGTGGATTCCCCTCTATTCACATCATTGGATAACATTTTCTAATCAGTTCATAAATCTATTTCTCAATATCCCTCCCTTCAAAACAAAAAACAATTATTATACCCAATAATAAATTTTCCTCCACTCTTTATTCAACACAAAAATAGTAATGAAATATTCATCTTCTATTCTCTAGTGTTTTTAGATTTTCCTTTTAAATCTAACTTCCATTTCTTGTTAAAACCATGACATTTATAAGTAACTCTAACTTCCACTTCAACCATGATTTCACAGTGTACAATCTCTTTATATCTAGTATAGTATATTATGGATAGTGTCCTTCTATGACATGGATATAACAAAATGAAGAATCAGTCGACCATAATTTAGAGTTAGATGATAATTCCCAAAGTGTACCTCACAAGTATTGTAAAATTAGCCTCATAGGTACCAAAAGATACATCAAACATTTTCTTCAACTCAAAGTACTCCTTTTCAGTCATCGTTCTATGATCAAGGGAATGTACTTGTTAGAAATTTTGGTTCCCAAACTCATCCCTATCCATGGATACAATATCAAATTATTTCCCTTTAATTTTTATTAGAGTCCACCACTAGTCTACTTCACCATCTTACTCATCAAAAGGAAAAATAAAACTCTCTTGTTTATAAAAGTATAGAATGTAGAATTTATTTTTAGTGGTACTAATCTATTGTTTAGAAATAAATTTTTCATAAGACCCACTAAAAGAAGATATAAGATACCTAATGAGGGAATAAACAAAATTCTATTCTCTCTTTTTCTCATTTTGATGTCTACCATGGTTCATAATTGGGAAATTTTGGTGAGCATAAAAATAATATTTTTCACCCCATATCCAATAGTGTATGGTTACTCCGGAGGAAAATTATTTCATTGTCTATCACAATCTACATTAACGTGATTCCATTATGTTATAACCATTGAATACAACCCAGAATCATGGAGTATGAAGTAGTTTTCATAATGAGGAACCACATAATAATCAAAACCACTTATATGATTTCTAAATTATGACACATTCTATAATCTACGACACCATAGAATTATCCTTATAATCATCCCTAGACATATCCTTAGAAATATCTATATCAACATCCTCAATGTTTTCTCATCCTAGTTTCGAAATGATAACTAATTTTTTAAAATCATACCAACCATAGAAACCCTAAATTTTAATATATTAATATTTAATATTTTTAGTGAAATAATTATTTCACTAAATGAACAAACACCCAAATACCATATTAGTTTAGTTCCTTTGGAATCATCGAAACAATAACATGGCTTCTTAACTGAGCTACAATATCTCCCAGTGGATTCATCATGAATAGAATCCTTCTTAGAAACATCATACATAATACAAATCTTCATTACCTAGTAAAGGAAACATAAAAATGGGTGAGAACATATGCTCATTAACGGAAAACATGGGACATATATAAGAATATCATGAATATAAGGGTATGAGAACATAATCCTGAAAAAAGATGATCAAACCCTATATATCAATGATCATTAACAAAATTCATGGAATAATTATTAAAATTTCATATTACATGACTCATAAGTTAATATGGAGAACAAAACATGAAATCATAACATAACAATATGAAATGGATTTTTTTTCATAGACATAATCATGTAATTTGATTTTCTATAACTCAATGAGCATTGCAATGACATAACAGTTACTTTATGGGGCAACACTGATGTGTCAGGACACACCACAATCCCCAGTCATAGACTTTTCATTGCAAGGGATTGGGTTTCCCTATCTTACCATAAAGGATTGGGTTTTCCAATCTTCTATAGTGAATCAAGCTCATTGAAGTGATTAGAATGATTATCTCATCATATATAAATCATTACTTGATGAATTTGAGGGAGATATTGGTCCCACCGATCAAAAAATGTAAACCATTCAGATGTGGTCCACAAGAACCTAAATAATTCATCATATCAAAACCCACATAATGAAATGGGTTTCATAATCATTATTCAATAATAACATAACCCATTAAAAAGAAATGGTTTTCATAAATATCTCTCCCTCGAAAATATAAAACATTCATCAAAATAATAAGAAATTTATCATTGAATAATATCCCCATTAAAACATAATAAACATAAAAAAATTGTTATCTATGATGGAAATTTTTTTGAGAGATCAGTTGAAAATCATTCTTGATGAAAATATCTTTTATGCTTTGAAAACATTTAATTTTCATTAAAAGACATGAAATTTAAAAACAATTGTTGGAAATATCCTTGAAACAATTTAAGGAAATATTAAAAAAATCATGGTATCCTAATAGAGGAAACGTTTTTTAATTCAATATATGTTAAAACAAAAATCCATTTTTTTACTTTTATTATAAAATTCATGAAGTACATCATTTGGAAAATTACAGAAAGATTATTTTCATACAGTGTAGTAAAAATTAAAAAATGATTAAAAATGACTTCAAACCTCCATTGGAATATATTAAAAAAACTGAAAACATTTTAAGAAAACATGTAAATGGATGATAAATTATCCCCAATAGATAATTAATGCAAAACAACCCCAAATATTGATGATGTCATGAGAAATTCACCATAGACCATCTATAATATTCACTTAAACCAAGAAAGCTATGGATCTCAGTCACTATGGATTATCTTGGATCACTTTCAATATCCTTTGTATTTGATGGATTTACAGTTATTCCACCAATTGAGATTATGTAACCCAAAAAATGATCCCTTTTTATCCAAATATCACACTTTTCAAATTTTTCATACAACTTCTCCTTCCATAGGGTCTTCAGTACAATTCTCATGTGATAATCATGATCTTCCTTTCTCTTTTAGTTGATAATAATATCATCTACAAAGACTAACAAAATCCAGTCGTGGTAATATCTAAATAATCTATTCATTAAATCAATAAAGATAGTAGGGGAATTATGATAATAAAAAAGAATCACTATATATTCATAATGACCATACCTTCAACATAAAGTCTTCTTGGGTATATCCACTTTCTTGACCCTCAATTGATGATATCCAGAATGATGGTAAATAATGAAAATTATTTAGCTACTCGAAGATCATCAAACAAGTCATCAATACGGGGATGAGGATACTGATTCTTGATTGTGATATTTTCGAACTCCTGATAAACAATGCAGAGTCACATTGATCTATCTTTATTCATCAAAAAAAGAAACAGTGCACCCCATGGTGAAAAACATGGTCGAATTAATCCAATATCGAATGTTACTTAGAGCTGCATATTCAATTCCTTCAACTCAATTGGGGACATTCTATAAGGAGTCTTGGAAATTTGTGGGGAATATGGTACAAGTTCTATTGAGAATTTAACTTCTTGTTTTGGTATAACAACGGAAAATATAAAATAAATACATCCACCAAATCCCTAAAAATGGGAATATCATCTATGAAAATATTCTCCCCAACCATTTGGTTTAAACAACCATTTTAAATCAGAATTAAGACTCATACATGGGATGTATTCTCTAAAATATTGTCAAACATATTATTGAGATGGTATGTGAGTATGATATACTCTATAATACTAAATGTATGATCGAATATGTAAAGATGATATGCTCAAATACAAGAGGGGGGGTGAATTTTACACTTTTAAAAATTCCTTTGGAACATTTAAAGAATGTTTTGTTCAATAATTTTAAACAAGATAATTCAAAAAACCTCTATGTTTTAAAAACATTCTTGATTCAAGAAATTTTATTCCGAGAAAGCAATTCAGGAAAAGTGATTCCAGAAATGAAACATAATGAAAGATTACAATGATGATGATTCTACCTTGAAGTGTATAGAATATAATGAAATCAGAGTATAGGTATAACGAAGTATAATATATTTATACTTCCATAAAAAATAAAAATTCAGCGGAAAAATTGTAACAAAACAAGTAACAAGTAGTAAATCTTTTAACCAAATGAGAAGGGTATCTAACAACCTTGGATAAAGGTCTCTTGATTTAAACATTCAAGAATGTCTATTTTACCAAGACCTGGTTAAGCCCTCGATATGAATATTGGAATCTGGCTTGCTATCCCCGCAAGCCCTCAACTTCAAGGTAGTCGACATCTCTATCTTCCTATCCCTGGAAGCCCTCGATTGTAGAAAGCAACAATCGGAGTCGCACAAATCAAATCTGTATGAAGCAATGTTTGAGTAAGCCATTCAAACATTCTGCACAAAGCCTGAGAGTTTATAGGAGCCTCTCTCTCTAGAAATCACTTCTGAATGTTCTGACCTTCACAAATTCCAAAATTCATGATCTCATTCAAATGAGATCCTATTTATAGGCACAACTCTAACGGTCGGCTCCCTCCTCCAATGTTTATTTTTTTCCATGAATTTCAGAGGGACCTGTACACTTGTCACTCAAACAAGGGTTAGTTAATAACTGAGAGCATGACATCGTTTTATAATAGAACAAGTGTAAACATAACTAAAATATCATATTTGGAATGTAATAAAATTAATGTTCGGATTCTAACCAAAATTGAATTCGGAGTCTATAATACAAGGATATTAAGATTATGTTTTTTCAGAATCCAGAACCTGAATTCTATAGAATTCTGGAGTGTGAATTTCAAGGATATTCAGAATCTGTATTCTCAAGAATTTAGAACCTGAAATTACAATGTTCAGAGTCAGTGATCATGAGAATTTAGAGTCAGAACTCATAAGAGTTCGGAGTCTGTATTCATAGAACTCAGAGTCAGAATTTAGAAAAGTTTGTAACGAGAATTCATAATCAGAATTCATAATCAGAATTCGTATTCCGAATTCAGAGTCATAACTCTAAATAGTTCATATCCAGAATTTTGATTCAGATTTCAGTGTCAAAACTCTAAAGAGTTCCTATCCAGAATTCTGATTCAGAATTCGGAGTCATAACTCTAAAGAGTTCGTATCTAGAATTCTGATTCAGAATTTGGAGTCAGAACTCAGAAGTGTTCGTAACCAAAATTCTGATTCAGAATTCGGAGTTAGAACTTAGAAGAGTTCGTAACCATAATTCTTAGAATTCAGATCCTTAAACAGAATGCTTCATATCTACGTAATTATAGGATGCTGATTTTTTTTTTCAAACCAAATTTTACACTTAAAAAGATTATGATATGAACATAGAAAAAATGATAGGGATAAATTTTCTTGGGAAATGAAATTTTTCCTTATATAAGTAAAACATAGGATAAAAAGAGTTTTTCCTTGAGATAAGGTGCTTGTGATATTCAAAACATGAAGGAATTGTAATGTCATAGGGAATCCTTAATGACTCAACCATCTCCCCCTTAAATGAAGGAATGAAAAATTCATTAGGAAATCCTTATTGAATCAAAAATCTCACCCTTTTTGGAAAGCCCAAACAACCTTACGAAACCGAATATAAGGGCATTGAAAAAAATTTCTAGACAATGAAATAAATCTTATCTCTCTATTCTCATTGGTAAAGATGAATACACTAACTACCCCTTAGGCTTTGGAACTCTATGGATCGTATTCTAGATTTATAGAATGAGAGTTATTATTTGTCTTGAATAAGGAAATTATCATAATGAGAACTCCTCCTTAGATAAACACCCCCTTACTTAGGGTTATTTCCTCTTATACTAAGAATTATTTTTCCTTCTCCCCCTATGTGATTTTCAAAAAGTGTTTGAGGGAATGGAACAAAATATGGTACCTGAAATATTAGTACAAACATAAAAACAAAACAAGCAACCACAGTTTCATTAAGATTGAATGTATTTATACAAGGAATAACATATACAACAAAAGATCATATTTGGATCTATTTTGCTTCTTTTTCCTTGGGTATCAGCTTCTTCACAATGGTTTTCAGCTTCTTTATTTCTTTGGGATCCTCCTTTGCATACTTTTCTAAGACTATGATGCTATCATCTTGTGCCTTCAGGGCCTCTTCATGAGCCTTCATCAAGTCATCTTGCCTCACTAGCTTTTCTTCCATCTCGATCTGGATATCCCTCTCTGTTTTCCTTATTTGGAAAACAAAATCCAACTTCACACTTACATCTTTGACATCCTAAATCCGAGAATTTTGTTCAATATTTATCTTTTCTTGAAATATGTTTGTAACATTCATGATTTCAGTGTCTTCGGTATCAAAGGCTTCCTTAACATCTTCTTTAAATTGATCAAGCTCTCCCAAAACTACAACAATTTTCTTCGACCAGTTGGTTATTTTCTTGCCAGATTTTTTAGGGACTTCATAGTTGATAATTAAATTCTTGTGTTCAGCTGCAATATTAACACACCTATCCATCACCATGGATACAGAGTCTGATTTTTGATTCATGCTATGCTAGAGCATCTGGAATCTGGAGTCAGTTGTTGGAATGATTGGAATGGTGTCCACTAGCTACTTCATGGACTAAATGAAAAAATCATGTCCTTTAGATGATGACTCTGAATATGACATTTTCCTTGGTGATAGTTCTTCCTCTAGCTCTAGAATCTTTCTCTTATAGGTTCCACCAGCTTCTTTCTTCCTTATAATTTCTTTTTTAGGGTATCAACAACCACATGTTTCCCCTTATTGGTTCTCGGAATAGATTCTTCATCAGGAGACTCATGCTCACATCTAGTAAACTGTACAATATTATCTTCATCAATTTTCACCTTTTCTGCTCCCACCTCAATGTATTTAGGGAGAATGTTGTCATGATTATGGTTCTCTTCCTCAGATAACATGTTCACTTCCTCCTCATCCTTGTCATCAATTCGAGGAGTAGGATGTTTCAATGATACGGCTATAGATGTCTGGATTGAAAACTTTTCGGAAGCACTTTCCTTTTAATGAAAGTTTCTACTTGCTTTACCAGATGTGATGTATCTTCAGTGATTTGAGATTCCTGAACTTCTTCCATAGATTATTTTTCAACATCCTTCTCTTGAGCTATTTGCAGAGACATAAAATATTTCCTTATTGTCTCTGGTAATGGTTCAACTTGGAATGTTTTCAGTATGGGAATGTTCTCAGTTGCAGTTTTAGTATCCCTCAGAAGGGACTGACAAATTTCATCTCTCTGACATATTCTTATTTTGATTCTCCTCCCTAGATTACTTCTCATGCTCTTCAACAATCTTCTTCTTCAGAGCCTTTTCCTCTGCATGGTCTAGGACAAATTTTGGTTCCCCTTTCTTCCGAGTCTTTTTATCCTCCGTCCATTTGGCAACCACTTCATCTGGATAGGATTTCTTCTTTTTGGGATTTGGAGGTGCGGATTGAGCTTCTTTGGTCTTAGGTGCTTTCTCTGTTTCTTCCAATTCCTTTAGTTTCCTCTTCTTTCCAGCCTTCTTTGAAGGTTCAGCTTCTTTTGTATTTTTCAGAATGGCTTCTTCCTCATCCTTAGGTAGATCAGAAAACTCACCTGACTCCTTAGAGAAACCTACATTTATCCACTTTAGGGTATTATCACTAATAATAATTACTTTTCAATTCCTCGGCTTGGAACTGTAGGGGATCTTGAATGATTCGAGGCACCGAACTATCAATTTGGATAGTATGGAAGGATACATGATTATCTGTACTCTCAGATTTCCATTTTTCGTATTATCCATCGTAATGGGAATATGCTTCATCATATTTATTTTTCGTAGATTTACCAAAAAAATATAATATATTCATATCACTTTTCTTAAGAGTGTCCTTGTCACCCTTCCTCGGTATGATAAGACCCTGAACCCATCACTGTAGGATCCTATTGTTGGTATAAAGGTGGGAAATATTTGTGGTCTAACATTAGTAAGTCCAAGGCATTCCATAGCCTGCACCATCACGAAACTTCCTTGAGAATTTGACATCTTGTGAGAACAAATTTCTGCCTCTACTTCATAGGATAACCCTACCAAGCTTGAAGCCTTGGTATAAGAATGTTCATATGTTTTTCCATAACTATTGAAGGAAAAGTCTTCTCTGCCATCTTCTTTGAAAAAGAAAACTGATTCATAGAATTCAATGAGTAGATCTAGATATACAACATCCTGAGCTTCTGTCTTTGAAATAGATATACTCTCCCACCCATTAAGCCTTATATTATTTTAGATAATAAAATCATACTTATTGAAGAAGTTTGGATATACCAACCTATCCCTGTGAATTTTCCACTCTGAAATCGTCTTGACAGAAGATATTTCTTGGGAAGGAATTTTAGAAGACATTCTAACCGGTGAAATCATTGAGAAAAGTTTAGAATGGGACTTTATAGAGGGGAAGCGCTTCGTTATAAAAATGCTTGAGAACTGGTGTGGGACAACCATATGGGGTCCCCTTTTATAAGTGTTAAAGCGACGGATGAACTTCTCATTTGAATCCAATGGCTGAGAATTCTTCAGATCTGATCTGACGGTTGAAATTATAGTCGTAAGGAAAAATTTGGAAGGATCTGATCTTTTGAGGTTTTTAAAATAAAACATTTGGATTTAAGGAAACTAGAATCCGAGAAATTTTGATGACAAAAGAAACTACTAGTAGGTAAAAGGTATTTAAAAAAAGTTATGAAAGAATCATACCTTTTGGATTGTCAGGGGACATATTCGTATTTGAGGAAAATTTTTTTTGAAGGACTTTAGATTTCGAAAAAAATATGAGTATGAAAAATAATTGAGTACATAGATCTTCATTATGAAAATATTAATTATAAAAATCATCATTAAAAAATTCTCAAGTACGAAAAATTCAATACGAATCATTTCAAGTAAGAAAACATCATTAAGAAAATTTCAAGTACGAAAGATTTCATTACAAAAAATATAGAATAAAACCTCATTACAAAAAATATGGATGACTTCATTATGAAAAATATGAAAGAAGTCATTACGAAAAACATGAAAAACAATAGTACGAAAAAAATGAAAAACTACATTACGAAAAATATGAAAAAATTCATCAAAAAATGTACTCCCCCTATGAAAAAGAGTTTATTCTAGTAAGGAGATTGGTTTCAACAGGAGGTACTGAAGAGGATTACCATACGATTATCATTCCTAACTTCTGTTTAATGTATTCAAATCTATCGGAGGGTAACGATTTTGTGAAAATATCAGCAAGTTAATATTGTGTTTCGATAAATTGAAGAATGATATCTCCTTTTTGTCTGTGATCCCTAAGAAATTGATGCCTAATATTTATGTACATTGCACGAGAGTGATGAGTGGGGTTTATACTAAGGGAAATGGAACTTGTATTATCACACAAAATCTGTGTTTTGGTAAAACTCATACCATAGTCTGTGAGTCTGTATTTCATCCATAACACATGAGCACAACAACTTCCAGATACTACATATTGAGATTCAGTAGTGGAAAGTTCTACTTAGTGTTCCTTCTTGAAAGACCAAGAAACTAATGAATCTCCTATGAAATGAAAATTTCCAGATGTACTCTTTCTATACTTTTTACATACACTTAAATCAGCATCTGAAAAAAAAATTTAGAATAAAATCATCTCTAGATATATAAAATAGTACTAAATCCATGGTTACCTTAAAGTACTGAAAAATTATTTACACGGTCTTTAAGTGAGATTCATTAGGATTTGATTAATATCTTGCACATAAGAATACTGAAAATATTAAATCTAGATAGAAAGATATCAAGTAAAGTAGACTTCCTATAACACCTCTAAAAGATTTTTGATCTAATGATTTCTCAGCTTCATCAATCTCAAGTGTGTCTGAGGTACCAATGGGAGTACTTATCCTTTTAGTTTTGTCATATACATACTTTTTATGAAGATATTAAATATACTTATGTTGGGATATATAGATTTTTCTAGTTTATGAGAAATTTGAAAATCAAGGGAAAATGTTAACTCACCCATCATACTCATTTTAAAAATAGATTTCATTAGATCTACAAAGGAATCAGTTAAGGATTGCTATGTTGACCCAAATATAATGTCATGAATATAAATTCGAATAATCAAAAAATATTTCTTATATTTCATTATAAAAAGGGTTGGATCTTCATTTCCCTTAACATAGTAATTTTGAAGTAAAAATTCTTGTAAATCTATCATACCAAGCTCTAGGGGCTTGTTTATGTCCATAGAGAGCTTTGGAAACTCTAAATACACAATCAGGATGTTTTGTATCTTCAATGTGAGGTGGTTTTTCAAAACAAACTTCCTCTGGAACATATCCATTTAGGAATGAACATTTCACATCCATTTGAAAAAGTTTGAAATTGAATAATGCTGAAAAGGAATGTTAAATATGAATAGATTCATGAAAAGCTAATGGAGCATAGGTTTCTTCAGTTTATTCCTTCTTGTTGATTTTAGGCTTTAGCATCTAATCTAGATTTATTTATAATAATCATTCCATTTTCATCTCAATTATTTTTAAAGACCCATTTAACTCCAATAACAAGAGTTTCTTTATGCCTTTCAACCAATGCCCAGACTTTATTCCTTTCGAGTTCATTTAGTTCATCCTGCATGGATTTAATCTTATCATCATCAACTAAACCTTCATCGGTGATTTCTGGTTCTAATTTGAAAAGGAACGCTAGATGTTGTACTTCATTTCTTAAGGAACTACTAGTCCTTACAGGTTGATTCACATCACCAATGATACTATCACTAGGATGATTCTATAGAAACAACACATTTGGTTTTTGTAAAACCGGTTCATCAACATAGGGTAGGAAATATTATGGGGTAAATGTTTTAGTAGTATCTTCTTGAACATTTTCCTTCTCATATGGATCTTTTATCAAATGTTGATAAAAAGTTTTCAAAAACACAGCCGAAGATGTACGTTGGGGTTGTTTAAAAAAGGATCATTTTTTCAAATTTCACATTTACTATCTCTTCAAAAGTACAACTGTTTTTATTGAAAACTATATAATCCATAGAAGTTGAGGAGTGGACCAAGAAAATTCCTTCATCAATTTTTGGTGTGAATTTATGTAAATTTCCTTTAGTATTCAGAATGAATACCTTGTAAACAGAAACCATCAAGTAGGAAAGTGTAAGTTTTCTACCATTCCATAACTCATAAAGTGTTTTGTTAAAAAAATGTCTAATCAAAACACAATTTATAGTATAACAAGCAGTACATACAACTTCAGCCTGAAAATGTTTTGCTATAGAAGACTCACTCAACATAGTTCTACTTATCTCTTGAAGAATTATACTACATCATTCAACCACACCATTCTTTTGTGGAGTTCTAGGTGCTAAAAAAGTTTTGACTAAAACCTTTTCTACTAAAAAAGTTTCAAAATCAGAATTTTGAAATTCCCTATCATGATCAATATGGATAGTTTTCAATGGAAACTTTTTCTCATTTCTCACTTAGGCTCTAAAACATTTGAAATAAGAAAATGCTTCAGAGTTCATTTCTAGAAAATAAACCCTTTTAAATCTAGTGTAATCATCAACCAAGACAAATACGTTGTACTTGCCTCCAATGATTCCAGTTTTTGTTGGACCTTAGATATCCATATGCACTAACTATAATGCATCAGTATTTGAGACTTCACAGACTGATTTAAAACTTCATTTATGTTTCCTTCCATACTGACAAGGGTCATAGACTTTTTAATAATCAAATATAAGGTCTGACAGATCCTTAAATAATCTTTTCGTAAAAGGTTTTCATAAGTTCCTAATGTTACAGTGTCCTAACCTTATATTCTACAACCAAGAATGATCTTTCATTACACTTAGGAAAGGTAAGTATTAGATTCTATGGTCTTCTATGTTTAGTGTGTAGACATTCTCTTGCCTATGGGAAGAATGAATGAACTCGTCCTTGGAATTGTGTACTAAGCACTTGTCATTCCTAAAATTCACAAGGTAACCTTCATCACATAATTGTATTATAATAATGAGGTTTTTCTTAAGACCCTTAACAAATAAGACATTTGAAATCAATGTTTTTTTAAAAGTAACGATGTTACCTATAACAATAATTTCTCTCTGAGCATTATCTCCTAAAGTTAATTTTCCACCTTTTGTCTTGATAATCTTTTGAAAATAGTTTTTTTTACCAGTCATATGCTGGGAACATCCACTATCCATGTACCAAGTATTTATGTTGGTACTTTCTCTACTTTCCTGAAAAAAAAGGGTTAGAATTTCAGAATCCAATCTTTCTTGGATACATAATTTTTGGAAAGAAAAATTTCAGGCACCAGCATCTTCTTAGAAAAATAGGCTTTATGAAATACTAAATATTGGATTTTGTTTAGAGAACAATTCTTTGCCCAATTTCCACCACACTGACACTTAGTACAGAATGGATCACTTTGAGGAACAAAATAATTGTTGCTAAAAATCGATTTAGAACTAGTATAACCAAAACAAGAACTATTCCTTAGAGGTCAGATTTGGGAAAAAATTTTATCAAAATTCTCCTTACAAAATGTAATGTTTGACAAAAACTTCCTCAAGGAAAATATTTCGGATCTGAGTTTAATAACAATGTTTTTGTCTATAAAAACATTTTATTTTGAACTACAACTAGG
This sequence comes from Viscum album, assembly GCA_963277665.1. Lineage (NCBI taxonomy): Eukaryota > Viridiplantae > Streptophyta > Magnoliopsida > Santalales > Viscaceae > Viscum > Viscum album. The sequence goes on from OY728158.1 coordinate 562,342,475, forward strand.
ATTGAATCATTTTTCTTAGAAATTACGTTTTCTAGATCTTTAAAATGTTTAATCTTATCAGAATATACTTCCTTATGATTTTTTGAAATACATTAACAATCAACATTTTTCTTATCAAGAAATTTAGAATGATCTGATATTTCCTTAGTAAGAATAGTATTCCTAGAATTTTCCTTATCATGTTTTTTCATGAGTTTTGAATTCTCAATCTCAGAAAGTTTGGAAAACCTAGAAACTTCTTCGTAGGAAGGTAATGTATTATCTTCATCTTAAGAAGATTCTTCATCCGAAGAGTTATAATATTTACTATCATTATAATTCAAAGAAATATTGGTCAATGATTCAGAGTTGAGTACCTTATACATCAACAAATGATTTTCAATAGGTAGTCTGGCTATTAGACCAAGATTCTTTTGTCCAAAAGATTCATAATATAAAGATTCATCTAAAGATTCACCACCACTAGAACTCTAGGTGTAATTATCTTTCAAAACATTCTTATCCTTAGCATTGTAATACTTCTTTCTGTTTCACTCTGAATGCGTTTACTTCATTTCCTTTCTCTCAAGAATAGGACAATCAGGTCTTATGTGTCCAGCTCTCTTTCATTCATAACATGTAACATCTGAATATTTCTTTTCTTTCCTTTCCTTTATCTTATATCTGGATTGAATGTCCCTCTGTCCAGCTATCTTGTTCATCCTTCGAGCAGGACTTTCTAATTCATTCTCTTTGGATTCAATTCCACTAGATTCATATTGGATAACAACTTTCTTAGATTTGGATATAGTAACCCTCTAGGGAGTCTTGGATTTCATTTGATTTGATGTTATAGTAAAAGAAAAAATTCCATTTCCATTCTTCTTCTTTATATTATTAGCATATCTCTTCATTCTAGTCTCATGCTGAAGAAGAGTTCCAAATAGTTCATCTAAGGAAATCTGGGTAACCTTTCTGTTCTCATCAATGGTAGTTCACTTGGATTCCCATTCATTCGGCATGATGTCTATGATCTTATCAATAAGAGCTTCATTATCTATTCCTTTATCATCCATGGATTCTAAACTATTCACAATAGTCATGAATCTTTGTTTCACCTTATATATGTGTTCTCCATAAGGAAACAAAAAACCACGATATTCAGCTCTGAGCTTGGCTCTTCTAGTTTCAATAACTTTGGAATCTCCAAAGTGAGTAACATGAAGTTTCTTCCAAATACAATTTTCCGCTTCAAAAGATGAAATTTCGCTATATATATTTATATTTGTGGAACAAATAAAAGTATTTCATACATTATATTTCTATTGATATTCATGATTTTCTTGATTGGCAATGGTACTAACTTATTTGTCAAGGATATTATATCCTCCAGTGAGCATAACAAAATTATCAACAGCAGTATTGATAATGAAAGTCTACATGAGATCTCTCCAATATTCAAAATCATTTCTATCAAATATAGGTGGTCTAGTTGGATTGAAATTTTCTATGGAACCAACATTGATTCCGGCCATCTTAGAGAAGATTCCCTCCACAAAAACGTGTTAATAGAAAAAGTTTTTAATCAAGGAAAATATTCATAAGAAAAAAATATATATAACAAGAGTATCTCTAAGAAAAAATACATTTGAAATATATGAGTCCAAAAAACTGATTCTAAAAAAGTGTGACTCCTGAAATTTCAATTCCGAAATTAATGCGAAGAAAAAATCTCTTCTGAACCTTATTGTGAGATTAATTTATAGGTAACCTCCTTTGATACCAATTGTGGAGAGGGTATGTGAGTATGATATACTCTATAATAACAAATGTATGATCGAATATGTAAATATGAGATGCTCAAATATAAGAGTGGAGGTGAATTGTACACTTTTGAAATCTACATTGCAACATTTAAAGATGGTTATGTTTAACAAGTTTAAACATGATATTTCACAAAACATATATGTTCTAAAAACATTCTTGATTCAGGAAATTTGATTCCGAGAATGCAATTCAAGAAATGTGATTCCAGAAATGAAACATAATGAGGGTTTACAAAGATGAAGATTCTACCTTAAAGAATATAGAATCTAACTGAATCAGAGTACATGTATAAAGAAGTATAAGATATTTATACTTTCCTCCACAATAAAAATGCAGCGGAAAATTTTTAACAAAACAAGTAACAAGTAGTTAATATTTTCACCCAGAGAGAAGGGTTTCCAACAACCTTGGATAAAGGTCCCTTGATTTATACTTTCAAGAATTTCTATCTTACCCACACCAAGGTAAGCCCTCAATAAGAATATCGGAGTGTGTCTTGCTATCCTCGCAAGCCCTGAATTTCAAGGTATTAAGCACCTCTGTTTTCATATCCCCGGATGCCCTAGATTGTACACAGAAACAATCGGAGTCTCACAAATAAAATCTGCATGAAGAAATGTTTTAACAAGTCATTCAATCTTTCTGTATGAAGCCTGAGAGTTTGTAAGATCCTATCTCTCTTGAAATCACTTCTGAAAGTTATGAGCTTCAAAAATTCCAAAAGTCTTGAGCTTTTTCAAATGGTATCCTATTTATAGGTACAGCTCCAATGGTCGGCTCCCTCCTCCAACGGTCATATTTTCCCTAGAATTTTGGAGGGAATTGTACATGTATCACTCAAAAAAATGGTTAGTTAATAAATGAAATCACGAAATCATTTTATAACAAAACAAGTGTAAGCATAACTAAAATCTGATATTCGGAATGTAAGAAAATGAAATCTCAAAGTTTAAACAAAATTTTATTCAGAGTTCATAATACAAGGATATTTGGATTCAGTTTTTTAGGAATTTGGAACATGAATTCAATTGAATTTTGGAGTCTCAATTTCAATGAAATTCGGAATCCAGATTCACAATAATTTGCAACCTGACCATAAAATGTTCGGATTCAATGTTCATGAAAATTCAGAGTCCGAACTCATAAGAGTTTGGAGTCTTTATTAAGAGACCTCGGACTCAGAATTTAAAAAAGTTCGTAACCAGAATTCATAATCAGAATTCGCAAATAGAATTCATATTCCGAATTCGGAGCCAAAACACTGAATAGTTCCTATCTAGAATTCTCATTCACAATTCGGAGTCAGAACTCTGAAGAGTTAGTATCCATAATTCTGATTCAGAATTCAGAGTTAGAACTCAGAAGAGTTTGTAACCAATATTTTTATTCCGAATTCTGAGTTAGAACGTAGAAGAGTTCATAACCATAATTATGAGAATTTGGATCCTTAAATAGAATGATTCATATCTTGGGAATTATAGGATTCTGAGGTTTTGTTTTCAAATTGAATTTTACACATAGAAAAATTATTATATGAACAAAGAAAACATGAGAAGGATAAATTTCCCTGGGGAAGGAAATTTTTCCTTAAAGAAGTAAAACATTTGATAAAAATTGTTTTACCTTGAGATAAGGTGTTTGAGATTTTCAAAACAATAAGGAATGGTAAATTCATATGGAATACTTAATGAATCAATAATCTCCCCCCTTGAATGAAAGAATGGAAAAGTGATAAGGAAAACCATATTGACTCAACACATATCATCGTATTGATGGATGATCCTAGGAGTGTTTGAAGTATAGAATGTAACCTCCCATCCATGAAAATTGATGTGGAATTTATATAGAGAAATAAAATCCCCACTTAAGATTAATTCAAATTCTACCAAATGAATAATGAAAATATTTACTGGAAGTACATTCCCACAATCGTCAACCAGAGGGGAACCATAGGCTTGATATGAAATAATCGTATCCTTAGGATGTATAACTTATAACACATTCCATAATATGTGACACTTCATGTCAATCCTTGTAGTTTCATATTCAACCATGGATTGAATCATTTTTAATGGTTCATGAAATGTTTTTGTGTCCAAAAAGCATATCCCCCTAGGGTGTCAAACTTGGTGTGTAGAAGGTCTCATTATTGTGTATAATATTACCCCGAGTCAAGATCAAAACATCTTGTCATTGTTGTTAAATTTAGATACATCTGTTCCAAATCCACATCCACTTGTATTATCCATACTCGGTTTTATTACAAGGAAACCACTCACCATATCCTCCCCAAAATTCAACGAAATTTTCCTATACTTTTATTTATAGTTATACTTATTATTAGATATGTCCTTCTGTTTATCACTGAGGTTTTATCATACTTGTTTCTAATGGTTAACTATACCATTTCATTGATACCAATAATCGTGGCCCTCACATTAAAAAAATATACATTACATAACTCTCAAGGAATATTTATACATTATACCAAGAGACTCCAAAATACCATACTTGTTATAGTGACTTTGGAAACATGGAAAAATAAACACTAATACATTTGTGATCTATGTTATCTCCACTAGGTTCTTCGCTACTATCATTATTCATAGACACATAAAACATAATACATATCTTTATAACCTTAGGAAGGAAACATAAAAAGGGGAGAGCTCAATTTCATGTTAAGGGTTAACAAGGGAGACATGTATGAATAATGATGATCATAAAGTTATGTGAACATGATCATGAAAATATAAGATCATGCCCTGAAAATCGAAGATCATATACATGAGTCATTTAATAAATATTGGTAGTTTAGAAGACATGGATCAGAAGGATGTAAATGAAATAATCAATGAAATCATAACATAAGAATTATAGATGAAATTGTTGAAACAAATAATTATATACTTATTTTCATAGTATCCATAAAATCACTTCCAATATCATATTAGTGGATGAAGTCCTTTACAGAAGCAGTTACCCACTATTGAAACCCTATAATATTGAACTATGTGACCCTCATTCCCAAACTATATTACTAAACAGAGTATCCCACATTTCTAACATGTATTACCGAACTATGGAACCCTCATTCTAGTCCTATTTAATCTTATGATATAAAAATCATTACCCATGTGCATTGGATATAGATACAGGTCCCACCTATCACTAAGTGAAATCATACATACATTTTCATTGAGAAAATAAATAAATATATCAAAACCCATTAATTGAAAAGGGTATCATAATCATGTAAAAATAAAAGTACATGTGGAAATTGATAAGTTTCATAATTATGTCATTAAAAACATAACCCTTGAAAAGAATATTGTTTCAAAAGAATATAACTCATGAAAGGGAAAAGACTATCATAAAAATCATGCCATAAAGACATAATCCATTAAGAGAATGAATATGAGTGGAAACATTCGATATTTTCCCCATAAATTCATTATTAACACAAATATATTTAATCTTAGATGGGAATTAATTTTTAAAAGTATTTTAAAAGAAATTCATCAGAAAAATATCCTTTCTTCTTTATAAAATGATAATTATAAAATAAAACCTATTAAGGAAAATTTTCATTGAAAAAATTATTGAAAACATATAAAGTATGATTTGAAAACAAAAATAATAAAATCCTTTTTCTATGAAAATGATCTTCAAGGATCATCTGAGGAAAAGTTTTAGATCATTTTATTGAAATAATGGATTCTCAACTAAAGAGAGAGACGATAAAATTTTATAAAAAACATCATTTTAAGTATGAATTATTGAAAAAATGGTTATAAAAAATCATTATATCATAAATAAACATAGGATAAAAAATGCTGAATATTCTTGAGATTTCATCAATGGAAGCATAAACCTAACCAATCTCGAAAAACTATAATATTGTCTCAAATAAACTCTTGTAACTTGATTACATTGGATCACCCTCTCCATGTAATAAAAGGAAATTAAATAATTCATAATATATAACTAAAATAAGTAGATTAATTATATTACATGTACAATGGAAGCATATACACCTCAAAAAATAGTTCAGGTGAATAACAAAACATGAGTCTCCAACAAGGAATATTGAGACAAAACTATTGTACCGATTTGGAAACTTTTGAAAGTTAATCCCCATGAAATGAGGATCATATAATTGATATGAGAATACCCATAAACCTTGGTCCAATATAAATATTATTAAATCATGGAAATTTCATACACCGTGGAAAAGTAAAGAGTGGTTATCATCACATAAATCTCACAGAAATTAAAAGTGAGATAAACATTCCCTTACCTTGTGTCTAGAATATATATGTACTTGTACAAGCCTCCTATATAATAAATAGAATTTTATTATAAATATTTTTAATAATAATATTTTAATTCATACTAACATATATTTATTTGGAATGACAATATATTACCCTCTTGTTAAAGTTCCTATGTTAATTTTTCACTTCAGCTTATATTTTCTCTGATCTTTACATGTGTCTTAATTCATTATATCATTAATCCTTATTGTAATATTAGGATTGTAGAATGTATATCATGATATAAATATAATTTATATCCACTATATGTATATTATAATAATTTTATCAGAATTATGCATGAAATAGAATGCACCGTTCATGGATATGGTAAGTTATACATACACATAAATATTTTTTCCATTTCTAGTTGTCTTATTGAAATAAAAAAAGAAAATGAAATATATATATACAAATATATATATAATTATAATTATTAAATTTTCATGAATATATAATATATATCATATATTTTTATTATACTCATACTTAATACATCACATGTGGTGTGTGAACGAATCACATCGCTTTGAGGGGATTGTGGTCCACACTACCTCAGAAGAGATTATCATATTAACACCTAATGGATGCTAAAAATATTTTTTAAATGGAATATGGAAAATAAAATTAATTTTAAATATAATACATGACATATATAAAAAAATTTTCCATCACAATGTCCACCATGATTGGTGGTAAAGGAGAAATGAATAATCATCCTTTCGTGAGGCAACAGTTCGTCGTACACAAAAACAGTATGTTAAACATCCATTAGATAGAAGTGTGTGTAAGATTAGGTAGGAAAATTTTCGTAAAAAAATCCTTGAATATTAAAGATAATTTTTCTCAGAAAATAAGTAAATAAATAGAGTTTAGTTTTGGAGATGAAAGAAAAATGAAAAGGTCTTGAAAGAGGACGTTAGCTGTAAATTGGGTAACTCATTTTGGTTTGATCCAAAAGATTTACATAAGAGTGTTTCGTATAAAAGAGAGACATAAAATATTAAGGGTGGATTTTTGGGAGGATACTTGGGATGATTTTGGGAAAACATAAATGGTTTTTAAATGTTTTAGGAATGGGTAGAGGTGATGGCCTTTTATAGGGAAAGAAAATGACAAACATGGCATATTTTGAAACAAATTTGGTATGCACATGTTATTAGATTGAAAAAGTCATATAAAACCAACCAAACTCAATAATGGGCGGTGATAGGTAGAAATAGAGACAGAAAATGGATTTTGGACTAGTTTCTATGTCATTTTGGACCTTAATTTTATGTTATAGTTCCTACATAATCTTAATTTGGCCCTAACTACTATGATTAATTTTAATCACTTTTACTAATCATTTTGGTAAAAAACTAACATGGTATAATTAGAATAAAAATATTATAATGAATAAAATGGTTTATTTAGGTCTTTTAAAATCACATCATAGAAGTGAAAAAATTAATATTATTGCTAATCCCGCAGACAAGATGAATTAACTGGGTTTTCAAGTAGGAAATAGATCAAGAATTTTTTAAGATTTTATATTCAGTATCAAAGTGGAATTTATTATAATGAATTTCCTTGTATTATTATAGGTCATATTTATTTAATGTGACAGTAAAGAAAATTTATAATATTATTTATCAATAATAATTAATTAAACAAAAAGGATACTTTAATCTAATTTTTTTATTCATCTAAAAATGATGTTTCTCAGAAAAAACCAATGAAATCACCAAAAGATAATTTCGGAATTCTAAAATCAAAATTGAAATTTATTATATCAAATTAATGATCTAAATGTGTGAAACACTAAATTTATTATTAATAGTGGTTCAGTCAAGAAAATAGTGTTTTTAAACATAAAAAGGAATTTATTGAAAATCAAATATATTATTATCAATATGTTTTATTTATATAAAACTATAATAAAAAATATTTTAAAATTAGTTATTACTAATAATGTTATTTTTTTTAACCACTCGGTTATAGTTATTTTATTTAAATAATTAAAAAAAGAAAAAGTGTAATTTTGTAGAAACTCAGTGTTGCATGTATCGTACGCTAAGTCAGTGTTGCATGGAACATATGCAAAGTCAGTGTTACATGGAACATACACAAATATAGTGTTTAATGGAATGTACAACAGATTATTTTAGTGTAAAAGGTATATTTTACTAGTTCATTGCATGATATAAATGTAAATTTAACCTTATTAAAAAATGGTCCATAAAAACTCAGGGAGTTACACCGAGGCATCGAGTGGATATTTTATTCTCACCCACAACCATCGTAGTAGTTGAATCTAATTCCTCATATATTTATTAATCAATTTAATTTATGAATCAATATGACTTATTAAATATCTATATTGAGTAATGATTATTAATTTATTGATATTTCCCCATTAATCAAAAAATTTCATGTGTAAATTGTATGTTAAAATTGAATATGATTATATAAATCGTAAAATAATTTTTTTTTATTTTAGATTAATTTAATTTATAGGTAAAAATGATCACATAAATGTTAATGTTTAAAGACAATGTTAACATTCACAAAGGAAAATGAGATTACTAACAATCTTTTACCACTTTGTAACATTAATGTAAGTAACACATGGATGCAATAATTCGAAGTGAAAAAAATAAAATGGATCTGTAAGGAATCATGAAATAAAATTTTTAAGGGTAAGTATATAAACCACATAAAAATTAAGTGGTGTATAACAACAAATAAGTTTCAATGTTATGTAAATTGAGATGAAGACCCTTACCCTATGCTTTATTTTGATTAAGAATTCATTAAATTACATTGTATTTTTTATAAAAATGTAAATAACATATAAGATAACCATATTAATTTTTATAATATCTTACATTATCCTTTTCTAATATCTTCTTACCCATTCATTGGTAATCGTTAATTATTTTAACTATATAAGGTGTTAATTATGAGGTTCTCATATTCTTATTTCATCCCAAATGATAAAGTTCGTGCAAATTTTAAATAATTATACCATATATCGGGTAATAAATATAACATAATTATTATATTTGAACATAAATTTTACTATTAAAACCAAACTGGAATTATTTTTATTACAAATGAAGTATGTTGTTATCATTGAGTAAGTAGGTTATACGTAACCAGTAGTAATGATTCCATTTTTCAATGATCATTATGAAAAAAAGGTTAGTAATATGTTATTATCATAAAATGATAATAATATCATATATATATAATTTTATACATATATATATATATATCACCCATGGGGTGCGGTGATAAAAAGAGACACATTTCTTCGTGAAGGTAGTAGTTCATATGCACAATAATAATGTTATCATCTTCATGTGTACAACGTATAAAATGATATATTATCTTTATATAATGATGTTTATTTCCTAAATATAATAATTATTTAACTTAAATAACATATAATTGTTAAATTCATCTTTATCACCTTCTATGTGGAGGGCTTTTAAAAGACAAATTACTACGCTTCCCGAGGTAGTAGTCCACCTTACACACAGAATAAAGTTTCATATATCATATAGAATGGAAGGTAAAAAACAGATACATATACATATATATATATATATATTATAGTGTCCCCAAAGGTATAGATATTTTCTATATAAAATATTTTTATACATTATATCCATCATCATATCCTTCCTTGAGAGGTGTAAATAGAAAATTGAATGACAACTGTTCGTGAGGCGGTAGTCCACCGTACACATGAACAATGATTTGGTAACAAATTTGATATAATTAGATAAGGTTTTAGGTCATGAAATAATTATTAAATAACCTATTATATTTAATATATTATGGTTATTATATCCCCATATTTTTTAAAAAATTTAAGGATGTCGATAATGAAATAATATAATGACTCTCATTGATGATCATTCCATTTTCTACGAAATCCTATACAAGTTATCACTAATGTATTATCAATATATATTAATTTCAAAAATAAAAAATATTGGGTGAGTTTAAAAAATTGTTAACGTGATTTGGGTAGGTCTTGGAAGAACCAAATTTATTTTATGGTGTAAATATGTGAGGGGAGTGAGTACACTTTTATAGTTGGAGAGGTGTTACATTCTTGTAAATACCCAAATGTAGTCACTATTTTGTGGTCAATGATTCTTCAAGAAGATCAAAATGTGATAATTAATGGTTCAATATGATTATATGTTCTATAAAAACCTATATAAAAGTATAATTTTTAATTTTTAATCATGTCGTTCCTTTACTTCTATGTTTCCTTTTTTTCTATTTTGGGTTTTCATGGTGGTAACAAGTTTTCTATGTTAATAAATTTATCCTCTAATACTATAATAAATTTATGATTATAATATAATCTAAAAAACCGTATTTTAAATATTATTTATACCTTAAAAATATAAATTATATGGGGTTTGAAAATTAATTTTAATTAAAAATCATGTAACACGGAAAAATACTACCTTAACATTAACTGCACTAAAAGAGATTTTACTATTGCGGGCCAATATTTTCATTATATTAAAATAGTTGGTCCTTTAATGGAAAATAATTGATATATATTACAATAATAAAACGTCTTAGTGTGAAATATTATTTTATTAATTTAAAGTCATTGAATAAAATATAATTTATCATATAATATTATTAAGGTAAATGTTTTCATTAATTATTTAAATTAATCTAAAAAAACATGAAAATGCTAGAATTAGAATATATTTTGTTGAAAACCTATGTAAATTGATATATTAACAAATAAAATTAATTAAACATAATAATTCATTCAATTGACTACACTTTTAATATTTTTTGTATCATTTAATTAATTAAATTAATAACTAAATAATCCACACGTTAGCATTTCATAAGAATTTAATGTAATTATTTGACAATTAAACATTTAATGTATATAATCATAATAATAAAAATATTTAAATTTCTAAATAACATTTTTAAAAAATAATGTGATTATTATTCAAAATCCATTTGCTTAATAGATATTAAAAGTAATAAAATTATGTTTTTTTTCATTTTCATTACATGATATATTATATGGGTTACATTAATTGGAAATTAAAATTAATAGATATAGTTCAGAAGCATTGATTTTAATTGTTGAAATTAAATCATTAAATAAAATTAAGATAATATTTTAGGTCATTTCCACTCATATCATTCTAGTGTAACCCCTGGTAAATCAATGTTTTCCTTGACCAGGGTAAATAATTTTTACTATATTCAATATTCATTTTATTTAAAAATTTTATAGACCATATTAGAGATAATAAATTATTCTGTATAAAAATATGGAATGTATTTTGGAAAAATTAAATTCTTATTAGTGTAAACATTTAATATAAAATTAATATTGTAGGCACGATGAAAATTGAAATATTTAAATAGAAAATGAAAAGATGTTTACAATGCTTATATATATATAAATTCACAATGAGATTTATTCCAATGAAAAAAGTTATATAAATTGAGATACATTTTATATAATGATAAATTAATACAAATTTAATAGATAATATAACACTATATATAATTTCAACTAAAGAAAAAAAATTATTTTGATATTGAATGGATGAAGAGGGGCCTCTGAGCAGTTTTACTCAATCGGTGCTATTTGCAAGGGTTATCTCGATGGTGCATCAGATGGTGAGGTTAGTGCGATGCTTCTACAATGTCATCTCCACCCTTTCCTCCCTAAAACCATCTAAATGTACACTTTCTCCCATTCCTTTTCACACCTCACTCACATAGTTGGTTTAATAATCCCCCCTCCATCACACTATTTTGGTCACATTTTCTGCTATTTATCCTTATTGGGGCCCTTGATGACTCTTACCGTATCTTTTCATCCAGGTGGAAATGTTTATAACCCCATTCTAGTCTGGTGTTCTAGTTTCTTCTGGGAGATTTTGGATGTGTAGGTTTTTTATCATTGGTTTCCTAGAATATTGGCTTGCATCCAGAGTCATCCTTCTTTGGTGCTCTCTTTAATGGAGGTTTCTGTTTTGCCAAAAAAAAATTCATGAATGTTATTCTTCTGGTGGTGGCTTTGATTGTTGGGTTTTCTTGACCAGGAATTTATTACTTTCTCTGTTGAGGACCTTCTCTTCTTCAAACTCTATTGTGGCCTCATGTTCCTCCCAAATCTCCTAGCCGATCTGTTATGGTGGGATAAAAGTGGCTTTGTGATGTATCATTTGATCTTTCTGCAGTGTTCTTGGGTGTTCACCTTCATTGTCTTTGATCTAAGTTGTATTTGTCATTATTATATGATTCACATCATTGTTGTGTTGACTTCATCTATTAGTTTTCTTGCATTAGACTCATGGGATAAGAGGAATGGTTTTTCTTCTTCATTAGATTATCATTATTGTTGTTCGAAATTTGTTTTATCTTCTATGGTTTCTTCAGATATTTATTTTTTATTTTAGATTTATTTTTTTAATCAAGTTTTATGGTTCATGGAGGCTCGTCGGTATGGCTAGGCATTTTCGGTGAAGCTCATAGCTCTTTGTTGAGGTCTAATCAGATTCAAAATATTTAATGGCATCATATTCCATCGCGCATCTACTATAACATCCAAACTAATTATACAATAATACATTTTCATCATTTTTAATATTTCTGAATTAAATATTAATATTACCTTAATGGGGATTTTATGATTGATGTTATACCCGATATGCAACAACTAGTTTTTTGAAATATTATGTTGCATGCAATGCTCAGTCATACTGAAAAATAATAATATAATATTATTTTAAAAGGTATTTAATGCCAAGTTATTGTATTCGAGTGAAATAATAGAACTATCTATAGTATTAATATAATTTTTTTTATATTTTTTACATTTATCCAATAAACTTTAGTGGATTAAAATAAGAAACAATCCGATTTTAAGCATAAATACTCTAATATCTTTATATGGTCGATTTTCTCCTTTTGATGGAGAACCCTCTAAAAATATAGTTTTGGTCTCATTTATATGTTCTATTTGAAAAAATAATATGTTTATTTAGAATTGGGACATCGAAATTTACATTGTATGAAATTTTGGTATTTTTTTAAAAATGTTCATTTTTTAATTAATAATGAAATTTTTTTATTAGAATTCAAAACATTCATTTAATACATATTTTTATATGGTTATATAATCTTAATAATTGGTTTTGAGGTTCAATTAGATTATATTTTTACCATTTAATCTAATTTTTTTCATTGTATGTAATTTTACTTTGAAATTAGACATAAACAAGTGTCAATCTTTTGAAAGTTATTATTTCTTAAAAACACGATTTTGGTTTTTGACAACAAGAATTTAATTTAAATTAATTAATTCAACTTCAATGTATTGAATTTGGTAAAATAGGAATCATTGTTGAATTCGTAATATCAAATATATCTTAGGCTCAATTTTTAATATATTTTAGAAAAACATCATTTTAAATGAATAGTGAAAACCCTTAGTAGTTAAGAAACCGACATTTTCATTTAAATTATATTTTACTGCTTCTGTGAATTTAGTTTTAAACATATGAAATACATGGCTGTTATTATTATGTAAAATTTGGTTCAATAAGATGAAAATATTTTTTTGGTGAATAGTAACTTTGGACTTTTATTTACCACTTTTAAAGGCAAATAGGGTAATTTAAGGTCAAAATAAAATAATAATAAAATTAAATTACCCTAAAATTTTACCTAATCCTATTAATTGATGTATTTATGACCATGGGAATCTTTGAGTCTATTTAGGGACCCCAATGAGCCACCTAAGTGTGATAATGACACATTATATTAGTTAATTTAAAGAAATGACAAAAATAAAATAAATATATATCTTTTAGTAAATCAATTTTTACATGAGGATATATAAGTAATATCTTCAACTATAAATATATATTTGGAAGCTAAATGGATTTTCTACATCATGGAAATTTTTTTTAAAAATTTTTAGTCATCAAATAAATAAAACTATTTATGACACAATAATGATGTAGTTTTTATCAATTAATGAATGATTTAAATTAATATGATTATAATGATTAAAATATTATCAAAAAACTATTCAATTATTATTTTATGATTTTATTTTAGAAAATAGTCATCCAATTTTTGACAATAATAAGTTTTGGACCATTAGAATCCAAAAATCATTATATAATAAAATAATATTTTCTAACATTCCTAAAGAGCCCGTCCTCCCCTTATAAAAATTCTCTCACCTCTAACCCATTACTCACACCTCTCAAGCCCCTTGTGTAATCCAAACTCTGACCAAATAAGTTTTGAAAATCCCTCTTATTCACCTAGAAACCTCACCTTAGGTAAAATGCACTTAATGAAATTTTTTTGGTCAAACCATATAGAGTTACATGATTTAAAGGTAATGTCTTCTCCTAAGTTCATTTATTTTATTTTACTTCTCCAACCCCCTAAACATATTTTATTCCTTTTTTATATAACAAAAATAGTATCCTCAATATTCTAAGTAGGTATTATAATAATTATTCGTACTACACTTACACACACCCCCGTCTAATGGGTAAAGAACATACTGTTTCTTTGGACGAAAAACTAACACATCACGAAACGATGATTGTTCAATTATATCCTACCACCTCTCATGGTGGAAATTATGATAGAACTATATTTATATGTGATATATATTATATTTATATTATCTATATACTTCTGTATTTTTCATTTATACCATAACTTTATGGTTTCCATAATAGGTAAACGTGATAATTTCAATTGTGGAAGTGAAGACTTGATCACCATCAAAGTGATATGACTTGTTCATGCCATATATGGAAAGTATACAGGATGGTCTTAATGAAGCTATATATGATATTATTATTTATTTTATCACATGCCATTTTTTCAATAATTTTTCATTCCAGTTAATATGAAATAGAAATGAACGTAGCAGTCATGCGTACGTACGACTTACCGTCTCCATAAACGGTGAATTTCATTTCATATCTCCAAATGTTATTTACTATTATAAATACATATATATACTGGATATATGTGATTTATATGATATCTAAATCATTATTATCATTCTGGATATAATGTACTTCTGACCACATGAACTACTTGTAATTATAAGAAGTTCATTTTTGATTCAATTACCAAATATCGACAAAACGACCGTTATTAACATCAATGATTACATAATGTTATAAAAAGATAATAAGTGATATAAAAGGAATAATAAACTTGAAATATTTTTTTAATCATGTATTAAATAACTTTAGTTTATTATTAATGATATTAAAGAATGAACAGGTCAAGTTAGACACGAGGTAAGGGAACTTCTTAACCTAATTTCCATTCTTTGGGATAAAAATCTAATTATTAATTATGTCATTATATTAATATGTGTGAAATAAATATGACTTTTTTAATCATAATATACACTTATATCGGGTGTATTTATATTTTTCATGTAGTTTTATTTCATTGACTTATCCATAATGTAATGACATGTTCCTTGAATGAGAACTTTTGACCCTCCTCTATTAGTCAAATACTTATTTTATATTACATCTTTAAATTTCCATTATCTTATGTTTAGATATGTTATTATATATACTTATTTAAATAAATTTTATGTCCAAGTGATGAGATACCATTTTCTCTCTCATCAACTCGTTTTATGAATTTTGATGTGACGTCGTTAGGCTGTCGAATTTTCGTAAGGGACTATGTCTCAATATCATTTCATTTGAGTCATATATTGATATTGTGCACCTTCATTATCCTATAAGGTTTAAATAATACCATTTGAAAAATTATATCATGAATATCTTTATTCTTATGATATTATATGTTTTGTTTATGTAATTATGTAATTATTTTTATTCATGTATTTTAAAAGTGGTAAAGAACTCATTAACTAAAACATTGTTTTAAATGTTTTGATGATTTTATTTTATAAATATTTATAATTAATGTCCATTTTCCAAAATGGTTTGAAGGATTTAAATATATGGACATTAATGATTTAAAATTGTTAATCCCTTAAAAATTTTCAATGTGGTATAAGACACTTTGACTCAAAAATATATTTATTTAATGTGTTACATGTTTTTGGAAATAGATTGGATATTTCAATATCTTGAAATTCTATATTGTGTTTGGAATGTGAAAATGTCATATTTCATTTATTCTTGTTTAATGTGTTATTATAATGTTATAATTATTGGGAATTATTTTATGCATACTAGTGGTTTCGTGATAATCTTACGGCAGGTGAGCCCGAGATAGCTCTCCAATGCATTGGGTAACCTGATAGAGGTAAAAGTGAATGTTTCTATTAATATATTTAGGGAATATACTGTAATGGTTATTAAAAATGTAACTTTCTATGTATCTGTGAAAGCTACAATGTATGTATGTTATGGATTCCTAAAGTTACCATTATTATTTATGATTACTCGGTGTTATGCATAAATATTATGTTTCAAAGTGGTGTGTTAAATAGATTATGTTATGGATGTGGTTATGAACTAATGTTTTATTTATTTGTTTTATAACCATTAATGATATTTTCATGCTCATCCCAAGTTTTGAAAACAAATTCACAGGACATAAAGATGAATGGGGTCAAGGATGGGATCACGTAAAATTCATGCTATCTAATACATGAAACTATACATGGATATTTTTTTTCAAGAGATCATATTTTATAGAAAAAATGGAAACTGCATAGAAGTGTTTATAATGCAAATTTTTAAATTTAATGTAATAGTGGTGGACTAATTATCTAATATTGTAATCCTGAATATTTCCTCAATCTGAATTATTAATTTAATTAATGATTATGTAAATGTTTAAGGGTTGATCTTTATTGATGGTATCATAGGTCGATTTAGACTAATTCAGGAGTTATAATATTATTAAATTAATATCCATAAATTAATTTTTGTTAATGATATAGCATTTACAGATTACCTAATTGTTTCAGCTAAGATATTTTTATGCTCATAATTGTTTTTTCACAAAGAAAACTAGACAACTATATTGGAATGGCATACAATGGGAAATGACCTTCCAAATAAACATCTGGAGATGGTCGAAATTAGAATTGAATAGTTTGTTACAGTTAAAAATAAGTTGAATCAGGTGATAAATGGAGGTTGTGCTTATAGATGATATTTTATTTTATTCCAAAAGTAAAAAGGAACATGAAAGTCATTTAAGGGCTGTATTATAAACATTAAAAGAAATGAAACTATGTGGGAAATTCAGAATATGTGATTTTTGGTTACAACAAATTTCATTCATTGGACACATTATTTCAAAAAGGCATTAATTTTGATCCTGGTAAAACAAAAGTGGTTGAAAAATGTCCAACACCCAAAAATATAACTGAGATCTGTAGTTTTTTTTGATTTTGATGGTCATTACTAGAGGTTTGTTGAACATTTTTCATGGTTATCTAGCCCAATGATGTAGTAAACTTGGAAAGGTGTTAATTTTAGTTGGACGAAATAATGTAATGAATGTTTTCATGAATTGAAAAGAAGATTGGTGAATACTCCAGTTTGGGAACTTCCTTCCAAAAATGGGGATTTTGTTATCTACAATGATACTTCATTGTTAGGACTTGGCTATGTACATATGGAGAATGATCAGGTAATTGCTTATGTTTCACATCAGTTGAAACATCATGAGTTTAATTACCTTACACATGATTTGGAATTACCTCCTGTTGTTTTTTTGCTTTAATAATTTGGAAAAATAATTTGTATGGAGATATGTGTTAAATATATACTGATCACAAAAGATTAAATTATATATTAATTTGTAAATAATTGAACATTTGAAAGAGGAGATAACTTGAATTAATCAAGGATTATGATTGCACGATTCATTTCTATCTAGGAAAGGAAAATAAATTGGATGATGGTTTGAGTTGAAAAAGTAATGCTTCATTTACATTGTTATGTTTAGAACAAGATACTTTGATTATATACTTGTAGAACATTTGTATAGAAGTTTTTGGTGCTGTAAATTTCTCTGTTTTGTTTCAGGTGTTAGAGAAATCATCTCTATCAGACAAAATTACGAAAGCACAAAAGGAAGACAATGAGTTTCAAAAAATGGTAGATGTGATTCAGATGGGAATGTTTCCAGATTTTAACATTGAAGATGATTGTCTTTTCAGGTTTGGAAACAGAATATGTGTGCCTTGTGATTCATAGTTGATGAATGAATTGTTATGTGAAAGCTCATAGTTCATCGTTTTCAGTTCATCCTGGAAGTACTAAGTTGTGCAGAGATATTTGAGAGTATTACTGGTGGGATGGAATGAAAAGAGATATTACTGACTTTACTATGAAGTGTTTGATGGGTCAGCAAGTTAAAACCAAGAGAAATTTACAAGAACGATTGCTTTAGCCTTTACCAGTTCTAGAGTGGAAATGGGAAAATATACCCATGGATTTCATTATGGGATTACCAATGATATCTCGATGTAATAATGTAATCTGGGTTATTGTTGATCAAATGACTAAATATACCCTTTCCTATTAGAGATAAATTTCCTCTAGGCCAACTTTCTCGCTTGTATGTTAAAGGGAGAGTGAGATTTCATGGAGTTATCCTCTCTATTGTATCTGATGGTGATCCCAGTTTTACTTCCAAGTTTTCAAAAGGCCTTCAGAATTCATTGGGTAATTAATTGAATTTTAGTAAAACTTTTCTTCCTCAATCAGATGGTCAGTCTGAATGAATAGTTCAGAATATGGAGGATATGTTATGTGATTGTTCGCTGGATTACTAGGGAAGTTAGGACCATCACCTCTCTTTGGATGAATATTATTATAATAATAGCTTTCATTCCTATATAATGATGGATCCATTTGAGGCATCATATGATAAGCAGTGTTAAACAACAACAATTTGGAATGAATTAGCTGAAATGAAGTTGATGGGAAAGAATTGGTAGAATAGATGTTAGAAAAAATCAATTTATTCTGAAGCACATGAGAATATCTTAGAGCAGGCAGAACATTTTTGCAGATAACCAAAGGAAGGATCTCTCTTTCGAGGTTGGTGATCATGTCTTTCTCCAAGTTTCTCCATTGAAAAGTGTGATATCTTTTGGTAAGATGGGAAAGATGAGTATGAGTTTCCTTGGACCTTATGAAATCTTATAGAAGGTTGTATCAGTTTCATACATAGTGGATCTACCTCTAGTTTTATTTTAGTTACACAATGTTTTTCATGTTTCAACGCTAAGAAATTATATACATGATCCATCAAATGTTTTGGGCCTATAGGTAGTTCAGTTGTAAAAGAATATCTCTTATGAGGCACAAGCTGTCCAGATTCTTGACAGAAGAGAGAATGTGTTACAGTATAAGGTAATTCATCATGTAAATTTTTTGTGGAAAAACCATATAGTTAAATATTCATCGTGGGAATCTGAAAATTCTATGAGGGATAAATACCCGAACTTTTGATAAGTGAATAAAAATTGTGAGGATAAAATTTCCAAAAGGAGGGATGGTTGGAACATCCCAAGTAAGTAAACAATAATTCATTTTCATAATTATTAATATTTCTAAATTAAATATTAATTTTACTTTAAAGGGGATTCTATGTTTGATGATATACCAAATATGCAACAATGAGGTTCTTTGAAAGCTTCTGTTGCACACAATTATGAGTCATACTGAAAAATAATAATATAATATTATTTTAAAAGGTAGTTAATGCCTAGCTGTTTTATTGGATGGAATGAATATAACTAACTACAATATGGTTATACATGTTTGTGAAATGTTTTTACATTTATCCAATAAAATCTAAAGGCTTAAAAAAAGCTATAATCTGATTTTAAACATAAATACTATTATATTCTTTAAATGGTCGATTTACTACCATTTGATGGAGAACCCTTATTAAACCTATTTTTTTTACGTTTCCATGTTCTATATGAAAAAATAATAATTTTCGTTAGAATCTGGACATCAAAATTTACTTTTTATGAAAATTTTCAAATTTTCTAATAATGATCATTTTTAATGAATTGTGATAAATACTTTATTTTAATTCATAACTTTCTTTAAATATATTTTTATATATGGTTAGATTATATTTTAAATTGGTTTTACAATTTAATTGGATTATATTTTTTTCAATCAATCCAATTTTTGTCATTGTATGTAATTTCCCTTTGAAATTGGACATAAACAGGTTTCAATATTTTGATAGTTATTATTTCTTAAAAACATGTTTTTTTACTACATGGATTAATTTTAACTTAATTAATGCAATTTCTTTGTTTTGAATTTGCTAAAATAGGCATAATTTTTTAATTCAGAATATCAAATATATCTTAGGCTGAATTTTTGGAGTTTTTCTAAAAATATTTAATTTTTGATGAATAGTGAAAACATTGAGTTGTAGTTACAAAACGAATTCTTCATTCAAATGAATTTTTACTACTACTGTGAATAGAATTTCGAAAATCCAACATAAATTTTTTTATTAGTAAGTAAAATGTGGATCAATAAGATGAAAATATTTTTTCGTGAATAGTAGCTTTTGACTTTTATTTGTCGTGGTTAAAAATAAATAGGGTAATTTAAGGTAAAAATAATATTATAATATTATTAAATTATCCTAAAATGTGTCATTAAACTATTGGTTGATAAATTTCCAAACATGTTCATTCTTGGGTTGATTTTGGGTCTGTATGAATCTACTAAAGAGTGATAATGACACTTTATATTATTTAACTTAATGTATTGACAAAAATGACATAAACAAATATATTTTAGTAAATCAATTTTTACATGATGTTATATAAGTTCTATCTTCTATGTTAAATATTAATTTGATAGATAAAAAAATTTCTAATATCATGGTATTTATTTTATAATTTTTAGACATCATGTAAAAAAAATTATTTATGACACATTAATGATGTAGTGTTTACCTCATTAATGAATGATTTTAATAAATAAAAATATAAAGATTAAAAATATATCCAAAACCTATCCAATTATTATTTTATGATGTTATTTTGAATAATAGTCTTCTTATCTTCGACTTTATTAAGTTTTGGACTATTAGAACATGATAATAATTATATAATAAAATAATATTTTCACACTTCCCTAAAGATCCCCTCCCCCCTTACCAAAATCTCTCACCATTACCCCGTTACTCACACCTATAATTCCCTTCGGATCATCCAAACTCTGCCCAAATAAGTTCTCATAATCCCTCTCTTATTCCTAGAAGCATCACTTTAGGGAGAAGACACATTGAGAAATCCTTTTGTCTCAAACCAAATGGAGTTACCATGTTTAGTGGTAATATCTTCTCTTAAGTTATTTTCCATTATTTTACTTCTCCAACCACATTAACTAATTTTATTCCATTTATTTATAACAATAACAGTATAATCAATATACTAGGTTGTTTTTATGAGAATTATTCGAACTAGAATTACACACCCCTCTATCTAATGGGTTAAGAATATACTGTTTCTGTGGACGAAAATCAAATGCTTCCCAAAATAGTGATTTTTCAATTATCTCCTACCACTTCTCATGGCGGAAATTATGTTGGAAATTTATATATATGTGATATATGTTATATTAATATTATATCTGTATTTCAGTATGTTTTATTTATATTATATCTTTTTGGTTTCTATAATGGGTAAACGTGATAATTTCATTTGAGGAAGCGTGGACTACCGCCCCTTCAAAGTGATATGATTCATTCACACCATATGTGGAATGTATAAAGGATGAATTTATTGAAACTATATATGATATTATACTGGAATTATAATACACCTTCGTGTCATTAATTTTTTATTCAATTAAATACGGAATATAAATGAAAGTTGCGTTCTTCCGTACGTATGACTTACTATCTCCATGAACGGTGCATTTCATTTCTAATCTCCAAAATGTTATGTATAGTTATAAATTCATATATATACTGTATATGTACGATATATATGATATCAAAATCATGAATATCATTCTGATGATAATGTACTTTCAACCACATGAACAACTTGTAATTATAAGAAGCTCATTTTTTACTCAATTACCAAATATCGACAAAACAACCAGTATTAACTTAAATGATTATATAATTTTTATAACATTGTATTGAGTGATATAAAACCAATAATAAACATGAAAATGGTTTTTAAGAAATTACAAATTAACTTTAGTTTTTTTATTCAGGACATTGAAGAATGAACGGTTTATGTCAGACATGATGTAAGGGAACCTCTTAACCCAATTTCCATTCATTGGGTTAAAATTATAACTAATAATTACGTCATTCAATGAATATATGTGAATGAGCTCTGATTTTTTTACACTTAATATACACAAATATTTGGTTTATTTATGTTTTTCACACATAGTTATTTCATTGATTTATCATTAATGTAATGATATGTTCTTAGTATTGGAACCTTTGACCCTCCTCTTTTAGTCAGAGACTTCTTCAATATTATGTATTTTAATTTCCATTATCTTATATTGGGATATTTTATTATATATCCTTATTTCTGTACATTTTATGTCAAAGTGATTAGATACCCTTTTTTCTCTCATCAACTCATTTTCTGAGTTTTCAAGTGACGCTATTATGCAGCTGAATTTTCATAAGGGACTATGTCTCAATCATTTCTAATTTGAGTCATATATAGATATTCTGCACCTTTATAATCCTATAAGGTGTATATAATTCTCTTTGAAATATTATATCATGAATATCTATATTCTCATGATATTATATGTTTTGTTTAATATAAAACATTGATTATTTTTATTCCTGTATTTTCTAAGTGGTAACTGACTCTTTAACATAAAATTTATTTTAAATGTTTTAATTATTTAATCTTATAAATATTTTTCATTATTTTCTATTTTTTTAAAACTGTTTTAAGGATTTAATTATATTGACATTACTTTTCAAAAAATGTTAATCCCTTTAAAATTTTCAAAGTAGTATGAGACACTTTTACTAAAAATTCAATTTATTAAATGTTTTAAATGGTTTTTGAAATAGATTGAATATATAAAGACCATGAAATGATATATTATGATTGGAATATGGAAATCTTATCATTCCATTATGTTTGTTTTATGTGTTATTATTATGTTGTGTTTCTTGGGCATTTTTTAGGCATATGGGTGGTTCCATGATAAACCTGGGGTGGGTGAGCCCGAGATAGCTCTCCAATGCCTTAGGTAATGTGACAGAGGTAAATGTGATTGTTTCACCTAAGATATTTAGGGAATTACTGTGATAATTATTCCAAATGTTAATCCCTACGTAGCTGTGAATGCTATAACATAATTATGTTATGGATTCCATATGTTACCTTTATGATTTGTGATTACTATGTGTTTTTCATAAATCTTTTGATTTCATGATGTATATTAAAGATCTTATATAATGTATATATTGGTGACATAATGTTTTAATTCTATGTTTTATAACCCTTACTGAGCTTTTTATACACATACCGTGTTTTGAAATGTTTTTTCATAGAACATAAAGATGAATAGGGTCAAGGATGGGATCAAGGAAAAGTCAAGCTGTCTAAAACATGGAACTAGACATGGCTCTTTTTTAAAGAGTTTTCATTTTATGATAAAATGGAAATTGAGTAGAAGTGTATACATTGTAATTTTGAAAATTTATTATAATAGTTGTGGCCTAATTCTCAAAAACAATAAACCTGAAAAGATCCACAATTTGAATTATTCTTTTAATTAAAGATTATGTAAAATTTAAAGTCCAAGTTCATATATCTAATATTCTGTCTATTGCGGTGGATTGAATGAAATTTTGTGATTTTATCTTAGATCAATATATTCGGTTAAACTGGGCTTGATATTTATAGGATATATCCCTTTGGTATGTAAAGGTTCTGGTTTTATGGTCGATCATTGATCTTTTTTTTTCATGAAAAATCTATTTTCTGGGATGACGGTGTTGGATTCTGACACCTAACATGGAGGACAGACAAGTGTGTGGTTAAAGGAGTCTTATTTTGTTTAGATTATTGGATCTAGTTTCGATTGGGAGGATTATACGATGGTGGTGTACTATTGATGATGATGGAAAGCGATGTGATTTCAGTTGATGCATGTGAATAATGGTACAAATGGTTGTGGTACTGGTTATAGCCTTTGGATTTTTTTATAATGGTGACATAATTATTATAAGGAATATTTCATGGAGAGAATAATAGTTTGGTTGGTGTTATAGACTCGATGCATCAGAAATTGCTGAAGGTGGTTGCATATGGCTCTCTCATAGCCCATGTTCATTGTTGGTGCTGAGATCAAGGTGGGACTTCAAAATTTAAATTCATGGATTCAGTTGATGGATGTTTTTAATTTTGAATATGGATCCTCAATTTTTGTACTTGAATTTCTAATTTGTGGTTCCCACTAAACCATCGATTGGATTTTAGTAAAAACAAAATTAAATTATTAATTTAAATCCATTATTATATCTATTAATAATAAAACTTATCATTTTGGAAAATTATCATATATTAATCCTAACATAATTTTTATATGATTATTTTAAAAATGAATTGTGTTTTTTATAATAAATTTTCAAAATGTGTTAAAATTAAATTTTAAATTAATTGTGAAATGTGTGACTAGACAATTTTTTATTTAAACTCATTGTTTCACACATTAAAATCTATCAAAATAATTCAAAATTAAATATATGTAAATTTATTGGTATGTTACATTCACCACGCCTTATATAAATTATGTCCTCGCAATTTAATCATGTCCCCAATAACCAGGTGTTTCATATTTGAAAAACATTTTTTGATATCACACATCATGAGAATGGTGGAATAAATATTCTATTAATAAGCGATAACTGTAATAACAAAGGTAAACTTTAGAAAACACTTAACTAGGTTTCAAAGTTGGATAACATATGTGGTAAATGGAAAAATGTAAATTGAAGGGAAAATTAACACCCAAATGTAGATGAGGAATGATAGAAAACATTGATCATAAAATATTTTGTTTTCTATAGAAGATTAAAATCCAAAAAACCATATACTAAATGGGTATGAATACAGTTATTGATATTATCACAAATGATGATAATCAAAAAAAATTTGTATGAAGACCCTTTTTATAGAGTTGTGGAATTAATTAACTATCTAGTTATATAAGAAAAATAATTATGTGATACATTTTGTTTCTGTATGAGCAATTTCATCCTTTGGTTGTACTTCAATAAATTTTTAATTTATCCCTTATTTAAACACAATAATATCCAAAAATTATTTTTATGCATGAGGCACAAAAATTTCATTTTAACAATGCATATGGTTTATAAAATATTATAATGATATTCTTATTGACATTACCAAAACGAAAATCGGTTATAAATATTTATCTAATCACATCTAAAATTAAAAACAATCTCTTCAATAAAAATTAAACCATAAATAAAATTGAAAATTTGTCTAAACAAATTTAGAGGGAAGGTCACTAAATCAGAATCTTATACCCCGGACAAAATAATGTGGATTTTAATTTATTCATACCAAATATGTGAATAACTTTATTATTTATCCTCTAGAGTTATGGTAATAGCCTAAATTACCTTTAATCCATATTGAAAACAGTACTTCATAATTAATATATAAATAAATAAGTAAATAATATTAGATATATTTCGTAGATCCAAAAATGCTGGTAACACCATCAATGCTAGAATTAACAACTTTTTCAACCAATTATTAATCAGTTCTGAAGTAGTCAATGCTCTATAATTTAAATTATCTACATCAATCATCTCAAAATACAACCATTATTATCTCAACATCATGATCATATTCTGGTTTTCCTTACCCTTAATTATGTATTTTCCAAGAATCTCAACCTGACACTGAATCAGTTTTCTTGTTACCATTAACACATGCTTTCAAATCCACAATGAAAAAGTATTGCACTGAAATCCTAAAACATTTATTAATTCTTATATCCATAATATAACCAATAAAATAATTTTACAACATATTTAATGGATATTATACACAATAACAATGTTAATTCTACTTTGGTTGTATCAATATAATATATTTTATGTTGATCCATTTTCTTTTCATAAAGTATATTATCTTGACACTGTTGGATTTTATTTGTGTAGTACCCCATATCCTAAAAGTGCAGGCATTAAACGTTGGCATTTCCTTTCATTTAATTAATATGATTATATTAGTTTTCTTTTTCATCACACATAAATAAAACTATCTTTCCCTTTAAGAATTTACCAGTTTGTTTCCTTCCATGACTACATTATGTGAGGAAATCGTTATTTCCATTCTTCCCTATATCGAATTTTTACCCTATTGTTTACTAATTCTATTAATTTACCCAGATCCATAATATATGAATAATTATTTATCTATCTTGATATCACATAAAATAATATAATCATATAAATAATTTTTTTGGAGAGCTCTGTCTATTGGAGACTTGGCTTAATCCCATCATTGAAATGATCAATTATACATTCCATGTTGTGTATATATTCTGTAGGATACCTTGATAACCATCTAAAGGTAGGTTTATAATCAATCATTGATTCTTATTCCCATTTCATTATGATAAGTAAATTTTTCATAATTTATATTTTTTCTCATAATGGAAATATTTTTTGAAGATTGTATCCTTAAAATCATTCCATTCCATGAGTTTTATTTCCTAGACTTCCTTCGTATTCTAGATCAACAACCACCACTTATCAACATAACCATTAAGATAATTAACTAAAAATGTTTCATTTTCCATTTCAGCACATCCCAATGTGATAAATAACTTCTCCTAAGACTTAATCCATTTATTATCTACCATTAGATTAGTATTTTTACTAAATTATGGTGGGGCCTCTATCGCCTAATCAAATCCAATATAAGAGATTCTCACTAGGGAATATGTTTCTATATTTATGAAAGTTTCTTTTCATAACCTATTTATGCTTTTCCAATATTACCTTGATTTTTTTTAATTATATGACTATCTACGTTGGCTTCATTAATAGGGAAATCAATATGTTGACCTTGAGTATCGATATCCTTTTTCCCTCCACATGCAATTTCTAAAAATGAAAAACACTAGATTATCTCAAAAAATTTTAAATTATAAACAATAATTTATAATTTGAAATATGGTATAATGCATTGAATAATATATAAATTATGAATTCATACTCTCATAAATATAAATATTTATTTCATTAGTGATATAATTTCATTCATATCCTTCATTATGGTTTGTAATAAATAGTTGATTTATCCTAAGAATATATATATGGTGTATACAAATACTGGTGCATTAAGGATCTTTGTTATGATACAAATAATTCTATATCACACTTGATGATCCTTCTTTGGAGTTGTGACCCCAAGGTTACCATGTTCCAGACCAACACCCACTTGTAGAATATATAGAGTGATCTATTACATTTAAAACCCAACTAATCGCTACCTTACCAAAGAATTTGAAAGTACTTATATAATTATCCTAAATTTATATCAGAGGGTTATTTAACCTAATTAAAATTTTCATAAACATAATTATATGGTTTCTATTAAACATTATTTGATACCATCTGTAATGACCCCGGTCATAATAGCTAGGATCTGGGGCCTTACATTATTTCATTTTCATCGATACAATGGATTGAATCCAAAAAGACTTATTAGTTCTGTATTTTTCATCAAATATTTGCATATATGAAACCCATTTTAATTAAGGATTAAAAAATAGAACCTAAAAAATATATAACAGTAGTGGAACTGCATCTTTGAATACTCATTCAATGATTTTTTCTTCATATCCTGTGGAAAGGAAGAGAAATAAAGGTGATATAAAAGGATCAGTTGGGGTTAATTATACATAAATATATCCTGATTAAATAATAATAAAAAATATATAATTTTAAATAACTAAAAACAAATGACATTTACAAAACATCACAACATGGACAGATAATGGATAATCAATATAGAGTGGAAAATAATTGAATTTACAATCCATTTAAATAAAATGTGATAATGAAATGATTCCAAAAAAAATTATCAATATGAAAATTTACAGGATTATAATAATATCTAAAATTATATATATTCATAATTACTAGAATTTGTGTTATCATGAATAATGATATCATTACTCTCAATACCTTTCAAAATAGAGTTTAAACTATATGTAAAAATCTGTTACATTTGGATAAATTAATTTGTATTGTGAGACGTACAGATGCATCTAGAGGATATATTATACTAATTCCATCATGTTTTCATAGGTTCCCATCATTTATCAGATATAAAAAAATTTATTTAAGTCATGAATCAATAATACTTATCTAGGATGCGTATTGATTAATGAATTAGAATGTATGAAAATTTTCTCGATTAATAATATGAATTACAAAGTTGACAACATACATAAAAAATTTGATCCATTTTAATAATAAATCATTTCCATAATAAAATAATTTGGATATTTTATAAAAATGTAATTTAAAATGAAAAATGACTAAAATAAGTTGATTGTTTCAAGATAATTTTATCTGTGAGCAAATATAAAGATATTTTTACAATAACTTTCACCACTTGGTAATAGTGAAGTCAAATTTACTTTGATGACATAATTCAATGTAAAAAATCATATAAAATGGATTATGAATGAATCAATATGTTACATGTGAAACGAGAAGTATATACATAAAATAAAAGTGAATTTGTGTATAATAACAAATTAGACTTAATGAAATGTAATTTGACATGAAATCAATTACCTAACAATTCCATTATATTTAAATTTACTAAAAATAATTAATTTTAATTTTAAATGATTTATTTATCTATAATAGAACTATATTAATATTTATTATATCATATATAATCCCTTTATAACATCTTATTACTCTTTCAGTAAAAGAAATTTATTAATTTAAATGTTTTTGGTGTAAATAGACATGTTTTCTCATGTAATTTTATTCAAGAATTATTCAGTTAATTAAAATATAATATAATTCTATAATCTTCATAATAATAATAATAACGTAATTATAATTTAATGACATGAATTTTAATTTTAAAACAAATCATGTTTGGTTGATATGAAAAATGGTGAATGTTCTGATCAAGGAGATTGTATGATGTATATACACATGAGTAACATTTCCATTATTCAATTATCATTATGGAAAAAGTAAATTTATATATTATCATTCAATAAAGATAAAAATTATATATAAAAAATTATATCTTTATATATACATATAAATATCATCCATGTGGTTTGTGTTGAATAGAGCGTCAGATCGCTTCTTGGAGGTGGTAGTATATACGTACATGATCGACGTTATCATTTTTATGTTTTTAAAATGGTATATTATACTTATATAATGATTAAAACATCAAGAATATATTAATTATTACATTAAAAATACTTGTTATCATTATCTTTTTTATCATTTCTATGTGAGGCGTACATTATAAGAGAATATCATTGCTTCGCGAGGTAGTAGTCCAGAATACACATGAGGGACACTATCCTATCTCATATAGAATGGAAGAATAAAAAGCTTCATATAGTCTAGTGACTCTAGAGATATAGTATTTTTTAAATATCATATATATATAATTTATATCATTCATCATACAAAAAATTTAGTGGTGGAAAAGAATAAACAAATGACATTAGATCATGAGGCGGTACTCCGCCACACACCAGAATGATGATTTTGAAACCCATTTGATATAAGTGGATATAGTTTTAGGTCATTAAATTATTATTAAAAATATATATTATATATAATATGCTACATATATTATATCACCATGTTTTTATAATTACTGAATGAGGTGTATAATGAAATGAAATAAAGAGGCTCTTTAAAGAACTTTACCAATTCATTGGGTATCCTCCTAATGTTTGAACTAATGAATTCATAGTATAGATTTAATTAAATAATAAGTCTTCTTGGAATATATTAAGAATTATTAGAAGTTATTCATGAATGTATTGTCTGAAACAAATATGGTTGAATGTGTTAATAAGTGAGGGAGTGAGTTCCCTTTATAGTTGACGAGGAATGGAATTCTTATAATTAACCAAAATTATTCACAAGTTAGAGTTTTCTTTTTCCTCAAGTAGATAAAAATTTAATAATTAAAAGGTTTTAGGGATTATATTATAGAGATTAACTTCCAAAAGAATATAAAACACACTTATTAAATTATTTTCACTGTTCTCTTATGTTTCAATATTTATACCTTTTTGATTTTTCACTATGGTAACTATTCTTCTAACCTAGCTAATTTATGCATTGAGAATAATTTAAAATTAGAATTATAAGATAATTTGGAAAATTTTATTTAAAAAAATATTTCTAATTTATTAAATTAAAATCCTAGTTGTGTTGAATATATATTTAATACAAGCTCATGTAATGTGCAAAAACCGCATTATCAATAACTATTCTAATGGAGTTTTTACTATTTAGGGGTCAATATGATCATTATAATAGAAAAATTTGTAAATTAATGTAACATATTTGAAATTTTATATCATTTTAATATAAATTTGTATAATATACAATTAAAGTAATTTAAAATCATTTAATAAAATATAATATATCAAAAAACCCATTAATGTCAATTTTGAAATTATTCAGTTAAATTGAATTTAAAAATATCAATATAATGATTGAATTTGAATATATTCTGTTCAAAAATATGTGAAATGATATATTAATCTATTAAAATTATTGATAAAATAATTTCATTCAATTTACATAACGTTTAATATTTTTATTATCATTTAAATAATGTCTACACTAGATTTCCATAAGAATTTAAAATAATTATTTCATCTAATTTTTTTTAAATTATATTATCGTGACAAAAAATAATCCTTTATATATCAGAATATTATTTATATCTTAACATACGATGCTCTTTCCCTATCATCAATCATTATATATATTAAAACTAAGAAAATAACTTTGCTATCTTTTTCCTTACAAATGTTAATATATAGTTCATATTCATGTTAATGATGAAATGGAATTACCTATTTTAAAGAATTTTATTTCCCTATGAAAAATATAAAAAATATGAGAAATTATTATTTTATTTTAGGTCATATTTACTCTTTTAATTCAATTATATCCCATGGTAAATCAATTTTTTACACTATATATGGTTATTAATATTCACTGCAATCATTATTCATTTTTATAGAAAATTATGTTCAACTTATTATAAATACAGATTATGATCATTACATATATGGAATCATTTTTTAAAAATTAAATTTCCTAATGAGTAAAAATTCAATGTCAAATTAATCTCGCAGACACTACGACAAATGTGTTTTAATGAAGAAACATTCTATAGTTTAAAAAGGTGTTATATACAAATTCAATATAAAAATGATTATTATGAACTACATTATATTAAAATATTTAAAATTTAACTAAATATACATTAATATAAATTAAGAAAATAATTTAACATCAAATTTTTTTTAAATTTAAACTAATTTTTCAAATAAAATTCAATATTTTTAACTATTCATAAATAAATTTAAATTTTCAAAAATATTCTAAAATTTCACCCTAAGAAAAATTTTGATGTTATGATATAAAAAAATAATTTAAATATTGACAATATATATTATTTGAGTGTTAAATATTAATTTAAAATTAATTTAAAAAATTGTGAGTTAATAGAGATTTTTTAAACATGGTGTTATGTGGACTGCAAGAAATTGCGAATACAGATTTATTCTAAATGAAATGTATTTTACTGAATTGGGTTTGTGTATAAATATTATATTTCTCACTATGGTGATTGTTTTTTAAACCTAGGTAATTTCCATTTAATCCTAAATTAAAATGAGACTTATTTAGAAATTAAACCCCCTAGTTATTAATTTGAAATCATATTAAGGAAATAATAATTTCTAATGTGTGGAATATTAAATTTAACACAAGATCATATAGAACCCAAAACCTTTTTCTATCCTTCATAAATGTAAATAAATTTTAAATTTTGGCTTTTTTTAATTAAACTCGCATAATTGGCATGATTTAATTAAAAATAAACCCAAAAATCATGTCAAAATAGAGTTTATCTAGAAAACCATTTTTAAGCTTAATATGATCATACATTAACTATACAAATAGTGTTCATATTATTATATATATAAATTAATATATAAAAATTTATAATATATAAATTTAATTTAAATTATTACTTAATAGTGTTTATTTAAATAAATTAAAATTGAGAAACTTTTTACGTTTGCGTTGTTTTCATAAAAATGGGTTTTATTCAACATAATAAACTTATTAAAAAATTGTATAAAATATTTAAAAAATATAATTATTTATTAAAAATATCACTATATATTTATTTCGTTACATTTAAATATAATTCAATGTTTAATGGTGAAAATAAATTACATACTATTATGAAACAAAATAACAGTTTTACAAAAATCTATATTTTATACTACTCAATTAAAAATCAATCATTTTATGAAAATCCCAAAATTTCACCCTATACAATGCATGATGGGATTATTACAAAAATTACTTTCATTTTATTAAATACATTTAATAAAAGTGATATATATTAATTATTATTCCCAAATGAATAATAATATCAATTTTAAATAAAATGTATTTTGGAGATTAAAATTACATTAATTTAAATTTGAGTAATTATGTTTTTAATAAGTTATAAATAAATATTTTTTTATTAGGACCACTATATATATATTTTAAAAAAATTAATCTTATTCATGCTCTCCAATTAAACAGCTAGGTTATATGGGTCATATTTCATGGGTCATTTCAGCTCAGTGTTTGAGGTCATATATTCTATTGATCATAATGTTCTAAATTTAAATTACGTTGGTGTTAAACATTATAATTATATTATATAGGATTATCATGTTTCATTATATTTAAGGACTCATTTAGAGCCATTATTTTTTGGGGTTTTATGATCAATGTGATCATATTTATCAAACATCACATGATTTGATTCATCAACTATCCTGGACATTTTATTTAATGCTCAATAATCATTAAGAGTTATAGAATAACCTAAATATATTTATTTATCACCATTATGATAAAAAATACCAGGATTTTCCTTTGAAATCATAATATATTAATTCCATAAGAAACATTAAAGTATCTAACTTTGGATTTTCTATTATTCCTTAACACATATGTTGTCTTATAAAATATTGGTTTTATAAAAACATTGATTATAACAGATCATGTTATTATTATAGAATCGTACAAAAAATAAGTAACTATATAATACTCTCATTACTTTGTTTTAGAAATTTCTTGAAAATTCATATTTCACAATTTGACAACTGTATTATTTTGTTGTTTTTTAGAGTCAAGAAAGTTAATATTAATACCATGATTAATAAAATTGAACTAAATAAATTATTTTGAAAATATCATCCATGTTGACTTCTCGAGGAAAATTTTTTGAAATATTTTTTATTCATTAAAAGTTTGTATTAGTACATGAATAGAACATAAGGTTTAATTTCAAGTCAAAAAAATTAAACCCATGTAAATTTATGTCATTAAAAATAAAAAATAAAATATATATTCACCGAGGAATGTTATTTTATGTGGTCCAATAAAATTCATATGGATAATTTATAAAGGAAGAGAAGTAATAACCCAATATATTATTATTAAATGAATATTTTATATTATAACTAGATACACCCATTATGGGGTGAATCATGGTGATCATTAAATTAAATATTTTTATCAATATGTTTAATAATTCAGATATTGTTCCTATGTTTGTAGAAACTTCATTCATGCTGATAATATTATAATCATAATAAATTAGAATAAAAAGATAGTAATGTAAAACATGAACAAAGTACATAGATTTTACATGTTGACCAGAAATTGATTCATCCAAGGTGAATACACCATCAATGTTTCAATTTTCTGAAATACATTAATTATTACTTGTATTATGGATATAATAATTCATAACTTGTCACTCCATATCTGAATCAATAAATTTAAAATTATATAGGTTGGTCACCCATTTCATATGGCACATTACCACTTCCTCACTCCCACACACTACATTAGCAATGGATTTTTCACGGTTTTTACACAAGATGGTATTTTCAATAGGGAACATAATGGTCTATCTACATTCATCATGATACACTTCATCATTATAAATTTGGATTGGATTATATCTTTCTATTCTATTAAAAAATAATATTATTCTATACTATATGATACTATATACTTAATGAGAGATTATTCTATTTTATATTGAAAAAAATGTCTCTACAATACATATTCCCTAAAAGAAATGTATTCTATACTAAAAATATCAAATTCGTTTCCTCTATTTTATCACCATGATGTGTCAGTATAGTTATTTTTTTTATTCTCATTCTTCCTTTTAAATAGATATGGTCAATATTGTGAATACACTATATTTGGAGGTCTAATTACTCATGCTTGAATATTACTCCTTTTGCAATAATTTCATGATTCATATCTATTCAGTTATAATTTAATTTACATATCCTATGTCTGATGACCTATATTTTATATCCCTATCCACACTTCCTCATGTGTGATGCCCTGAGTGGGATAATCTTAGTACATAACCCTTGTGCTAGACATGCACTAATTCTTTTTCTGACCTACATCAATTATGATGATGTGCATGAGTTAAATTTCATAACCCTAGGTGAATTACTCTTTTCATGTATCCCTTATTTAATTTATGTATTTTTAGTCATCAATCCTCGATCTCATTTTCTCAATTATGTAACTACCAATCATGTGTTTATAACATGCTACCCATTTGTGTGACTAAATATTCACCAATCATTCATGACCCAATTTTGAAACCAAATGTACTATAACCCATTCAGTCTCACTTATCCCCATATATTATCCCTAAAGAAGTTCTATTAAGAATCATCACCTTTTCCAACTAAAATAAGTAGGAGAATACTAATATGAATAATCCATCGACTTGATTTTGAAAAAACATGGTTATCTATCCATTTCAGCACCTCCAAAATTATATTTCTCTAGGGTATACCATCATTAATCAACTGAAATTTTATAACCCCCTCTATCACATAACATCATGAACCAACTGACTCTCATGAGTTCTTCTCGCATAACATCTATCAGGTAAATGCATAAATGATCACAAAAGATTACTCTTCTAATCATTATAATAAACAGTATCGAATGTTTGATTCCTGATTCATAATTCACATTAACATCATGATCCATTTTTATATACACACTATCTAAAACCTCTAGAATATATAATATTTATGAGAGGCCTCTGCCTTATATTGTGAAATTCACTAATATGATTCACGTGGTCCAATCTTCCCAATACTCTATCTAATCTCATATCTGTTTATATGTGATTCATCTGAAAATTAATCACATAGTGTTTCTAAAGACAATAATTTCTCATATTTACAAAAAGATCACATTTTCTATTAAAACAAATGTTATCACAGGATCTATATGAGATTATGTAATTGAATGAACCGTTGTCACTCAAGGATATTGACTTTATTCTATTTTGATTTTATTCCCAGAAATGTTTCCATGCATCAGGAAGGGACATCTAATACTATAACATGTTTCATGGTCTATTATTCCCTTATTTATCATTGTCCATGGTCATACCAATATTATATTATTTATTACTACCATTTCAATTTTCTTTATTCTATCCTTCTTCTAAAACCATTTACTAAACACTTAAAACTCCAGCATCCATTTATGAAGTATGCTCTATACATCAAAAAAACATGTCCTTGATGTATAATTTCATTTCTCTACACAATTAAATTATAGGCCACACCACATCTATCAAGGAAATAAAATTATACAAACAACACAATAATTATATATGATAAATTGATTGATATAAAACCAAACACCAAACAATGGTTTGGATCAAACATTAGCATTTCATTCCCATTTATCATAATCATATAATCATTTTTAACTAAAAATTATATAAGGAAATTGAGAAAAAATATTCTTCATAAAAATATCAAAAAATAATTATCAATAAAAAATATAAGTATTATATGATAAATACCATATTCATTTATTATCAATCAAAAATTCTATATGTTATATATATAAATAATTATGTTCTAATATATTCAAGTTTATAATTATAGTATAACTACCGAAACATTTTATGGTATGTCTCTCTTAAATAATTTTCAGTCATTAGATATCCTGTATTTCATGAATCATTGAGTCTATATCAAATAACACTAGGTTAGTTATAGTATATAGTCATAACCTAACCATTAAAAATAAATTATCCACTTCTTTGTTTTTCATTTCAAAAAATAGACATACAGATATATGATTATGGTGATGTATGGTGTTTGATAGAATCAAGACAATTTTTGGTGAATTGTAACATACCCTTATGAATATTAAAACACCCTTATGAATACTAAACTACCATTTTTAATAGTAATACTACCTTTATGATAGGTAACCTCACCCATGAAAGAATAAATTAAATTTAGGCACGTTAGAAATTAAGTAGAACATTTTATGTCTTGGTAATTTTCTTTTAAATATTGATTTAAATTAAAAATTTAATTAATAAAATTTACAAAATTATGTTTGAACAATGGAATTTAGTTTTTGATTCTACACATCAATAAATGGTTAGGTTGACTTTTTGGGATTTTTCTGAAATACTTGAATTTTTTGTGAATAGTAAAATATGGTAATTACGGAACACATACAGTATTAGATAAATACAATATTACCATCATCATGGATGATGTAAGAAACCATTAGTTTTAAATAACATTCAGTTATTACTATATGTTTTCATAGAATCATTACAATTTCTTTTCATAGATAAAAATAATAAACTAATGACAAAATATTAAGCAAAACCCTCACACCCTCAACTATATAAACCAACCCCCCCCCCTTCTTCCTCTCATAAAAATAAAGCTTTGAAACATACCTATGTTCTTCCATATACACAACCCAAACCCTCCTCCCAAATCCAGGAACTTAGGGTCTCACCAAAAGGCCAAAAAACAATGGTTTTAATAGGATTCTCAAGGAGGAGTACTCAAGAGGTGAACCTCTATTCCTTTTTTCCATCAACTTCTTTAACAAGTTCCACTATATTTTTGGTATATCCTCATCAAAACTCTTTTAAATTCTATTATAATTCAATTTACTTTAATTAAATGGATTTCTATTATGCTAATGGAATATTTCATTATCATTTATCTTATCCCCTTCATGTAATATTAAATATCAAAACACCGTTTGAGATGTGTTTATTTATCACCTTTGAGGATGGAGGGTTTTCAATTCGTTTTACAATATTCAATATAGGGCATGAAAAATTTCTAATTGTTTAAAAATATCATAATATATGTATTTTATTCTATTAATTTTTTTTGAATCCATACACACTCAAAAAAAAAATAAGGAAAAACATGTTCATTCTGCATGGAACCTCCTTGTTAATCCAAGAGATTATCATTTAATTTCAATAATGAGGCATCCTAATGGTATATAAATAATAATTATAAGATAAATTATATATTTTTAATTTCACTAATAATAAATATTATCAATTTGGGATATTTTATCACATTTTAGACATACTTCTATTCATCAATACAAGTAAACCGATCATGAAAATCCATGAAAAAATGCTTCCAAAACAACAAAATTGAACCTCTTAGACCCATATAAAATGAAATTAATGAACCTAATAATGTTATAATAAATAAATTAAATGTAGAGGGGGTTCTGGAAATATTAATTAATAGAGCTAAATTTTATTTTTCATGTCATTATGATATATCGAGAACACCTTCGATCATTAAGTAAGGGGTTTCTCATCTCACTTTTATTCCTGTGAGATTTACATTATTAAAAACTTATTTATTGAATGTGGGATATTTTTACTTCCATTTGATATATAATTTCATCATTATATTGATGTTCATGGAATTTATTTATTTACTTGATGATTAATAACTTGGTTTATTACATTGTTGTAAGGGACATTGTTTCGATTTCCATTTCAGTATGGTTTAATTGGTATTGTGTACCTAATCATTCTTATGAGGGGTACATGATGAAAATTTGAGAAACTTTTTTATTTGATATTTTAAATATAAAATATACCCATATTCTGGTTTCATGGATATGATTATTTTCTTTAGTCATATACCCTTTTACATACATTGTTTATTCGGAATGTTGTTTTAACTATGGAAATATTGATTAATATATTTCTTATAATCTATACAGACATTAAGAAGGAATATTGTACTTGAATTAAATATATGTATAAATAAAAATTTGGATGTGTAGTGATGTGTGGGGACCTCTATATCCCCTCGATGCATCATCATGTCTCATGGGACAAATCAGTTGCGGACAAACCCTTCAAGTTTGTTTCCAAAATAGAATCAGACAGGTATCTAAACACATACATAAAATGTTTTGATTGTATAGTAGTATCATGTGCAAGATAAATGAAATCCATATAATAGGAAATCTATTTATTAATTTTCATTTATTACTATCTATGAGGATTTCACTATGACAAAATCTATGGTTGTAGCTTCATTCTCAATTTTTAATGGCGCGTGTTTTCCATTTATTCAACGTGACATATTGAATATGACAATTTGATTATGATTGAATTATTTTTGATTTAAGATCCTAATACGTTTAACTATTATGGATAATTTGAGCTCACCCCTTTAATTTTTTTTAACATCAACATGTTATGAAGATGACACCATTTATTGAGTTCTCATGGATACAGTTTATTATTCTTTTTTATATATTGTATTTTGGCACCTTTCCAAATCTAATATGAGTTACATGTAATTATCTAGTTTTATCATGAATATTATACTAAATATTCCTTCATAATATCATTCCTTTTAATCAAGCCAATGTAATAAGTAATGCAGCAGATCCGGGCTTCTGGGGTCAGGGTGTAATAGTTGGTATTAGAAGAAGCTTAACATTATCCATTGAAACTAGATTTACAAAACATTGTTTACAGGACTGAAACATAATTTATTAATTTAGTATAAACATAGAATAACATCCAATAATTTTTAAAATGCATATATTAGGTGGTTATTCCTATAGAATACATCCATGTATTGATACTACATAAGAATGTGGTTCTAGCATTGATGTACCTAGGAGTAACAACCCTGACAAGGTGTTTCAGGCTTGACCTGAGGTATCATGTTACAAAAAAATGGGCCTTACTATTCAACTAGTTTGACTCTCTTAGGGTATATTATTATTATAATTCACATTTTTTTACAAACCATTATGAAGGATTTTAAAGTAAATTGAAACAATGTTTATGATTATGAGATTAGTTGTACATAAATTTTAATATATTGTTTAAAGTTTTGTAATTTGAAATTATAAATTATGAACTAATTTAATGTATATGATTTTTTGGTTGTGGGTCTAAATACAGTAAGGGAAATCAATACCCCAAAATAGTGTAGGGATATAACCACTGAGGAAGTTAACACAATCAGTGTTGGAGTGAATCAAATCAGGACAATATTGGGACAAAAAACTCATGGTTCGATGAATAATCATGATAAACATTTATTGGATAATTTCATGTGACAGAAGCCTCCATATTTTAGCCTGACTACCAATCAGGTGCTAGCTGAGAAATGGATCGAGTCACATTAAAAGTTAATTTTGGAATTAAGATGCAATGAAAATGAAATGGTAGTACTAGAAGTAATTGTCTCAAGGATGATTTTAATAAATTGTAGTCCTTGATCCAAAATACTAAGTAAGAATAATTAGAAGATATGTATTGGAGAAAATATAAAAAATATATTCATTAAAAAATATTTCCCTTGTTAATATGACCTGAAATGAAGAGGAAATTCATTTGCCTAATGATAACGGAAGAAGATAATGTCGCTGAGTATGAGTACACATTCCCAAGATTATCCATGTATGCAATAGATTATGTACATGATTTAGAATATAATATTGATCATTTCATTAATGTTCTTATGCTATGTTTTCAAAGGGCGGTGGCTTCTCCTAAAAATTCAACATACGATGAAATTTTATAAAACTCAATCAAAATAAAGAATGAATTGTCTAGATACAATTTTTTCAAGGGAAATCAAGATTAGAAGAGGAATTCAAATATCCATGGAAATGTTTAAGCACCAATAAAGAATAATAGAATGATGTAATTTTTATTTTGCGAGAACTGTAGAAAGAATCATCCTGGGAAATTCTTGAAATGCATGGGAGTTTGCTATAATTTCAGAGAAATGGGTCATTGATTTAGTGAATTAAAGTGCTAAAAGACAAATCAATGATATTCAATGCTACAATTTAAGAGATATGGGACACTATGAAAATGAGTTCCATAAATATCAAGTAGAAATTCCTCAGAAAATGCCATAAGAGCAACAGAATTCTTATACGATTAAAAAATGGAGTTTGTAGTTCATAATGAGGTTGTGGTAAGTACATTAATAGTTTCCTCAAACATAGACAATGATTTATTTGATTCTATATCTTCACAATAATTTATATCTTCCAGTTTTCCCTGACAATTAGACCGGTCCAATTTGATTTAATAATGGATTTGTCAGTCAAAACTCATAGGAGATGAATCATTGCAAAAAAGATGTTTCGATCAGTATCCGTCCTGAGACATAAACATGATTTAGTTTATATCCTTATCATCATACCAATGACTGACATTGATATTATTATTAGTATGAATTGGCTTCCAAATTTTGATGGGATTATCTATTGTAAGAAAAAAGAAGTTATAATTTTTGATAATGGTGTAGAAAACCTTATATTTGGAAAAGAAACTTCACCATATGATTCTTAACTATATCCACTCTAATTAGCTCTACTGAATTCAATTATTTTTTAGGAAGAGAACATAATATCTACATGTATTATAATAAATCTTGACATTGAATATGTCCCTATTATTTAAGAATACATTGATGTATTTATGGTGTATTTACATAGACATCCTCTAAAGCGGTAAGTTGAGTTCTCTAATGATTTAATTCTTGGTGAAATACCTATATCAAAGACACCATATATAATGGACACTATGTAATTAGTGGGTCTAAAGAAACTACTAGAAGAATTCAGTTAAACAAATTATTTAACATAGTGTTTCTCCCTAGGGATCCCTTGTCCTCTTTTTCCAGAAGAAATATGGATCCCTAAAGAAATTCATTGATTATAGGGAAATAAATTCTAATAAAGTAATGAACATGCATCCTATACCACACATTAATGATTAATTTGATCATCTTCATGTATCCCAATATTTTTAAAAGATTGGCCTTTGATCTGGATATCATCAACTGTGTCTGAGGAAGGAAGATATTCCAAATACAAGATTTTTAACTAGGTATGGGAATAAATAGTTTACAATAATATATTTTAGAGTGAATACTGCACCTTATGTTTTCACCTTCTGAGCACCCAAATCCTGAAGCACCCTCTTTTATTTAAAAATTTTAGAATATAAACTCTTTATGATAGTTGGGCTTTGCAAAATACCTTTCCTTTTTCTCATATGATACCCCTCTACATGTTGAGATTCTCTTTGCAAAGCCATCAAGCCCTCTAAATGGAAGGAGATCCATATGGGTACTCATGTCTTTTCAAAGCACTCATGATTCATGTAGTACCTTCCAAGGATATGTGAACCTCATGCTAAGGCAGGATCACAATGCTCCATGATGTACATTACTTCACAATGCTTCAAATTACCAGTCACCCATGCTCTATGAAGTCATACATTGAAAAATTACTTGCACTTATCGAAGAAATATTCATACATATGTATACTACACCCCTAGGATATACAAGTATACTTTAGAAATAATACAAATTTGAGGAGTTTTTCCACTATGTAGAGCACCAGAGCTTCATAATGTCCATTCTTGTAAACCCATTTTCTTTAAAAACCCTACTTCTCCTGTATGACCAACCAGGTTTGTTTGAAGTGATTTCAATGTCCGTTGGGTGGTACGTCATGTTTTGTTTCTTTGCTTAATTATAATTTTCAAAGGAATGCTAAAAGGTATTTATTTTTCTCATATCCATAATAACGTGATCCCCTAAATGGATCACTCCACAACCCCGTCTCTATGCGACATTACTGGTGCCTTCTGTCACCAAGGGTTTGAGTGAACCAGTTATGTAAGTCCTAGGGGTTGAGGAGTGAATCCTCATCATCTATGCTACAAGTAATTAAACATACAAGAATCATCATCCTCATCACATGAAGTTAAACTGTAGCATCTCCCCATGTGATGTACATGGGGTGATCTACCTCAGAAAGTTTCCACTCCCAGTCGTCTCTACTTGAGTTATATCTTCCTCACATGGAATGAGATTATCTTTTAATGTAATGACATCCATCCATGGGGGAGGGAAACTATTCTGGTGTAATCCCCTAGACTTTCTTTTTGGAGGATGAACCCTTTCTCCTCCTCTCTACTTTTGTGTGCAATGATCAAATGAGAGATGGGAACACGGGACTCTAGATACCATATCCCTCTCCCTTTGGGATTTATCTTCATTGGGCCTCAATCATGAAGAATGACCCGATCATCATCTCCCTGGAATTCTAACCACATTTAAGCCACACTGCATTCCTCATGGTCACACGTTTCATGACACGATTGTTAGGTCTTTGTTGCCTCTTCCATCTAACACTGTGTTTGAATCACACGAGCTTAGAGTAAGCATTAATCATGACACCCTTTTGGATCACCTTATTTTATAATACCCATCCCCCATCATGTAAATCTACATGAAATTTTATCTTCTCCCTTTCCAATTAAGGTATGTAGGAATCATCCTTGAGGTTCAAGCCCATCATCCATTGGTTCCGACCACTTCATGTCGGTTCACCCTTGTCCCGTATGATTATAAAAAGTATACTTACTATTTATGTGATTTTTGATCCCTATCTCCTAGAAAGGGTATGCAGAAAGCATCACCGAGTTTCATCCCAAACACTGGTAAACATTGATGAACCCTTTGATGGGACCCACATCATTTGTAAGTACCTTAGTGTCGTCAGAC
This sequence comes from Viscum album, assembly GCA_963277665.1. Classification (NCBI taxonomy): domain Eukaryota; kingdom Viridiplantae; phylum Streptophyta; class Magnoliopsida; order Santalales; family Viscaceae; genus Viscum; species Viscum album. The sequence goes on from OY728158.1 coordinate 562,385,905, forward strand.
CAACTCTTTATCCTCTAACCACACGTAACCCCCAACATGTTATCCTGTCGTTGTCCATTACGTACACCCCGATTCAATGCCCGTCCTGAACGATGTGGACTATTATTCCCTACCAAAGGGATGCATAAGAAGCTTCTCCAAGGTTAAATCCCATCACCAATGTCTTATCCTGGTCACTCCCAAGAGACTTTGTGTTTTAGGTAGGTCATTATCAAACCTAGAGTATCTACTTTCCTCTGGTCCCATCCAGGCATCCATTCTCACTAGACACCTCTTTAGGTGTCCCATCACCCCACCAAACTATGTGGACTTTTATTCCATGCCACATTGATATGTAGGAGGCCTCTAAGAGGATCAGGACCAACATCACCATCATATTCACATTGGTTCCATCCCATTTCTCTCATCCACATCGTTCAACCATACATACTCTATCCTAATTCCTACCCGATCCACCACATCTCAGGCCGATCATTCTATCTATTTAGGAATTTAACCATTCATAAGCCCCACGAAATCCATAACCATAAATCCATGAGTTCCCCTCTTGCGATGGACATTTATCCAAGCGTATGCCATAGAATTTCTCCAGTTCATCGACTATTGTGTACAACCCAATTCATAACCCCTTAAAACTATGTGGGTTTTCATCCCTTTCATCTATAGAGGGTACATATGAAACCTCCCTGAGGATCAACCCCATCCAATGGTAAACCGAGGTTTTCCCCTTTCTACAGTTCACATTCCATGATCCACCCTCACTGGTGTCCAAATCAACATGCACAGTGTGATATCTTCCATCCATAGGACACACCACCTCGGATTCGTCCTGATTGTCCGTTATAGTCCAATATCTGGTAAACCTTCTAGATGTCCCCCTAGGGATGTACCAATCTGATCCATCTCGGTGGGATGTTCTTATCATTTTCACTCCGTCACTGCAAGATGTTAAACATGTGTCTTACCTATTGTTAAACAAGACATCCCTGAAGAAAACCTCTGAAGCTAGGCCTTTGGCACAAAAATCTCAGCTGGACGTCAAAATCATGACATACCCTTTGTAATACATGGTTAGATGAGGAAATACTAAGGGAAATGACTATGGAATATAATTCCCCAATCTCAAAGTGGGATGCCTCGGGATCTGTATCCTTGTGAAGACCTATCATTAGGGGAAGAAAACTAGTCGCATCAGTGTTTCAGTGTCTAGACATTCCAACGATTTCCAACGAGACTAATCCCATGATTGAAGGTTTATACACTTACCTGACGCCTTGGAATATCCGGATAGAAGTATTGTTATTAACTGACATCCATGATGATACATAACAAAGGAATAGTTTTAAAAACAACACCTTAATCATTAAGGGAGACCCAGACTCAGAAAATAATTCCAAGGATGATTCTATTGAAGAAGAGACTGATAGCCAATTATCCCATATCGATCAAGGAGAAAACGTCTTTAAATTAGTGATGGATACCAACCGTCTATGTAAAAAATGAATATGGGGAAACATACAACGTGTCACATCATGATGACATGCACCATCATGAAAGCATCAAAAACAACATTCTTGTGGTATTTTATTATTGATATCCTTGTGTACTATAAAATCTAAAATGACCCTGATAATCAATTATGGGGTATTTTGATAACTCTTTTAGGAAAATAATTATATGGGATGGTTTAAAAGTTTTAATTTTGGCTTCAATCAGTTTCTCTTTTCATGGCCTTTATTGTCTATAAGGATAATGTTCTAGTTGATCCTTCGAAGAAAACGTCAATCCATGAATGTCCTATTCTAGTGAAAAAAACCAAGGTACATATTTTTAATGGCTTAGAAAGTTAGAATCATTATTTCATTCAGAATTTCTCTCGAGTGGAAAACCCACTAACCAAGATACATGTAAATGCATTATGTTTCTATGGATGAATGAATGTAAAAAATGATTTGATAAATTGAAAATAATATTGGTCAATCCTCCAATTTTGACTCCTCCATCTAGAAATGATGGAATTGTGATATATAATGATGCATCATATAATGGATCAGGTTTAATCGTTAAGAAAAATGATAAATTTATTTCTTATGCATTAAAGAAGTTGATGAAAAATGAGAAAACATACCAAAATCAGGATCGTGAGTTAGAATCGATAATCAATACATAGAAAATATGGAGACACTATCTCTATGATAAAATACATGAGATATAAATGGATTATTAGAGTTTGAAATAAATTTTTACACAGAAACAACTCAACATGAGGCAAAGAAGATGGCTCGAGTTACTCCAATATTATGATCTTTCTATACACTACCACTTAGTAAAGAAATATAAGGTAAAAATGAATTAATAATGAAAGATCGTGGACTTATGAACTAAATGAGGATTGATGGAGATCCTATATTCATTAATTTACTAAAGATGGATATGTGAATTATTAAGGAAGGGGGAAAATCATTCCTCTATCGAATGGATGCTAAATAATCATTACTAGAGAAGATAAAAATCTCTCAATCTGATGATGTAAATCTAAAAAATAAAATTAAAGATGTTAAGTATGAATGTTTGGTAGACTTCTTGAATGAGGATAGAGTAATGAAATTTGGGAAGTGGTCATGCCTTCTAGAAGTACATGATATAAATAGATAAGTATTAGACAATTTGGATAGATCAAATTTCTCTAAACACCCTTATAGAATATGATGTATCAGGATCTAAAAGAAATTTTCTATGGGCAGACATGAAGCGAGAAATTTATGACGATGTGTGAAGGTGTTTAGTTTGTCAACGGGTGAAGGGTGGGAGACAACATCCTATAGGGGTCACGAAACCTCTACCTATTCTTATGTGGAAGTACGATGACTTTATGTTGGATTGTTTCAAATGAATAATGTAACCACCTAGAAGGAATGATGGAATATGGTCAATTGCTGATTGTCTCAAAAAATTAACACATTTCCTTGCAATGAGAGATGATTTACCACTTGAGAACATGGAAAGACATTATATTAATGATTTTGTAAGACATCATAATGCACTTCTATCAATTTCGTCTGACTGAGATCCCTGACATACATCAAAAATATCAAAAAGTATTCAGATGGTTTTGGATACAGAGCTTCATATGAGTACGGCTTATCCCCCTAAACCGACATCCAATCTAAAATGACTATTCAAACACTTAAAGACATGTTGAGGTCATGCTCTCTTGACTTTCAATGTATATGGGTTCAATACTTGTTGTTGGTGGAATTTTCCTATAATAATAGTTCCTATTATATCATTAAAATTGTTACATATGAAGCATTATATGGTAAGAGGTGTTTAACTCCAACATGTTGGAATGAAGTTGATGAGAGAAAACATATAGGCCAAAAACATATCGAAGACACAACTAAAAAGGTAATGAAAATTCAGGCCCATATTAACGCATCCCAGCGTATGAAAAATTGGTATATTAAAAACCGGTGAAAGGCTTTGGAATTTCATGTAGGAGATCATGTCTTTATAAAAGTATCTCTATGGATGGTTGTCTAAAGGTTCCGTATAAAAGGGAGACTACGCCCCATGTACATCATACTGTTCAAAATTCTAGAAATAATAGGATCTGTATTCTACCATTCAAAAATGCAACCAAGTATCTACAAAGATCATATATTGTTCCACATGTCATTGGTAAATAAAAACATTCCAAATCCAATGCATGCACTCACTTATGAAGAAATAGATCTAGAACATGATTTTTCATACTGTGAAGAGCCTATCAAGATTGATGACAAAATGGAGTAGGTATTGAAAAATTGGACAACTCAACTGTTAAATGTTGTTTGGAGAATCCATAAAATTTATAAGGCAACCTAGGAACTTGAAGATGTTATGAAGAAGAACCACCGAAATCTTTTTAGGGGGAAATATAAATGAAAAATTTTGAGGACAGAATTTATAAAGAAGGGGAAAATATAACTCCCCTAAAATGTTATGGTATGTTTTAATTAAATTATTTCTCTTAAATAGATAGCATGTATTGCATGAATCACTGAGTCTTTAGGAAACAACACTTGGTTATTTATAGTATATGGCCATAAGATATCTATTAAAGTTAAATTTTATATTTCTGTGTTAAGAATTCCCAAAAAATGGACATACATGATTTTGATAAGGGTCATATTTGGAGTTCGATAGAATCAATTTAGAATTCTGTAAATATTAACATACCAGTATTAAAATTAATTGACCCTTATGATTAGTAACCTAAACTTATGAATAGTAATAAAACCCTTATGAATTGTAACCTTAACCACAAAAGTATAAATAAAATTTAGGCAGCTTAAAAATGAATATGACAATTTTATGTGTTGGTATTTTTTGATTACATAATGAATTTATATAATAATTATTTTTATCATATTTTGAAAATTATTCTTCAAAATTTGAGTTTGTTTTTGAATTCAACACATCATAAAATGGTTCGGGTGAATTTTTTGGAATTTTATGAAAAATGTGGATTATTTGTGAATTAAAAAATACAGTGATTGTGATATAAATACATAGTGAGGTAAATACAATATTCCCTACAATAATGGATGATATATGAATCCAGTATTTCGAAATCACATGAACTTATTATTATTTTTCGTCATGGAATCATCATTGTTTTTTATCTTATGAAAAAATAAGAAACTAATGATTTAAATATTTAGAAAAACACTTATCCACTACACTATAAACCACCCTCACCCCCCCTTCCTCCCACACCACTAAAGAATTAAGCCTTACCTATATTCTTCCAAATAAACATACCAACACCCCCTTCATCTAATACCTACTTCACACTCCAAAAGGCCAAAAACAAAGTCTATAACTAGAATCTCAAGGAGAAGTACTCAAGAGATGAACCTCTCTTCCTTTTTCTTTCAACTTCATGTTTAAGTTCCATTCTATTATTGGTAACTAAAAACCTACCCTCATCCAAATTCAATTATAATTACATCATCTTACATGAACTAGAATTTTATTATGCTAATAGAATATTTCATCATCATCTCTCTTCCCCCCTCCTCTTGTTCTAAAAATGAAAACATCTTCTAAGATGTGTTCATTTATCACATTCCAGGATGATGAGTTTTAAATTTCTGTTAATATCTTCAAGATTGGTCATCAAACCATTTTAATAGTTCAACCATATCATAATATATTGATTTTATCTTATGAAATTATATATAATCTTTACACATGGATAGTTTAAAATTATAATACAAAAATAAGTTCATTGTGAAAAAACCAAGTTAATACACATGTTTATCATTAACCATTATGTAATGAATTATCCTCCTACTATATAAAAAAATAATATATGATCATTTTTATATTTTATATTTCCCTAACAATAAATTTTAACAATTCTTGATGTTTAACCATATTTCAAACAAACTTCCATTCATGAATACAAGTAAATCGATCATGAAAATCAAGCAAGAAAATACTTCCCGAACAATAAAATTAAACCTCTTAAATCCATAAAATATGAATTTAATGAACATAATAATGTTATAATAAATAAATTAAATTTTTTTGAGGTTCTATTATTATAAATTAATTAACATAAATTTACTTATTAAGGTCAATAAGATCAATTGTGAACACATTAGGTCATAAGGTAAGGGGTTTCCCATCTCACATTCATTTCCATCTAATTTCCATTGTTCTCAACTTATTTCATTTGTGGGGTGTATTTTTATGATGATTTGACAAATAATATCATGATTATATTTATATTCATGGTATTTATGGATTCAATTGATGATTATTAACTCGATTGATTACAATTTTGTATGGGAATTTGGGTCAGTTTCCATTTCCTTGTGGTTTACATAGTATTGTGAACCTAATCATTCTTATGTATTATAAACACTTCCTATTTCAGAATATTTTTCATTCGATATTGTAAATATATTATATATCCATTTTATGGATTCATATATATGATTTTTTTCTTAATCTGTTTACCATTTTACATACATTCTTTATTTGGAATGATTTTTTATGTTTAGAAATATTGATGAATCTGTATCTTCTACTCTATACTGATATTGAGAAAGCATTTTGTACATGTATTAAATTAATTTACAATTAATTATTGGTACATTATGTGATAATTGTGTCCATCTATAGTCTCTTGATGTATCAACATGTCTCATGAGTCAAATCATTTGGTGACAAACCCTTCAAATATGTTTCCAAAATAGAATCAGATGGGTATCTACACACAAACATAAACCATTTTGATGGTATAGTGGTATCATGTTCTAGATACATTAAACCCAACTAAATAGAATTCTGTTTAATCATTTTTTATTATTACAATCCATGTGGTTCTCATAATGATAAAATCTATGGTTTCAGTTCCATTCTTAGTATAATAATGGTATATGATTTTCATTTACTCACGATGACATATTAACTATGCAAATTTAATTTTGATTAATTTATTTTTTATTAATAATTTCTATATTTGTAACCCTTACATAGTATTTGAGATCACCCCTTTCATTTTTTCCCTTCAATATGTTATGAAGAGGATACCATTTATTGTGTTTATGAGGATGTAGTTTATTAGTCTTTGTTTTGTATTGTGTTTTATTAACCTTCACAATGTAATATGAGTTACATGTATGTATTTAGTTTCATCAAGACTACCAAACATATCGTTCCTTAAGAATTTCATTAATTTTAATAATTATAATGTAATAAGTAATGCAATAGCTTTGGGATTCTAGGTTCACTGTGTTACATATAGATTATCTAGGAATCAAAACTATTTCCCTAAAATTAAACCATCTATTAATAGGTTTATCAATGTAATTCCATTCAAAGAAAAGCTATGAAGTATATATTAGGTTAATGTTAAAACCTTTAAAATAATGTATATTATTAATGATTAAGGAATATTGGTTTAAAACATATCCATGTCCAATAATATTACTCTTTTCATTTTAAAAAATTTGTAATTACCTTTATTAATCATTGACAATGAGTGAACATTTTTGAAATAGGGACTCATGCATCTTAAAAATTCATTATCAGTGTACCATATTACATTAATAAATTTTTGGATCAATCCTAAAAAAATTAATTCTTATTTTTTGGTCCATATATATTACTGGGTATATAAATGATAAAAACAATATACAATTGTAGTAAAATATACTAAACTCTATTTGAAATTATAATATTCAAATTTCATAATCTGAATGTTTTAGGGACTGAGTATACTAGGAACAAATAATTAAATATACAAAAATAAATCTATAATGTTAAAATGGTTATATAATGTGTCTTATAAAACATTTACACTTAGAATTAAACTCAAAAAAATATGAACTATCATTTGGAATCACATATGAAAAAATAAGATAATATTTACTATAACTTTTTTAGATAGTGCATATTCTACATAGTTTGGTTCTGGGTCAGTATGTGTTTTATAGAAAAGAATGATATAAAATTTATAAAGGCATCGATCCATTCTAGGGTAAGTCTCCAATAGACATTTAATGATATAATCATCAAGAATACCAATTCAAATGTTAAGATAGATTCAATAAATAAAGGATTACATATAATGAAAATTGAAATTTCACTACTTGGGTAATCTCCCATAACTTTTCATAATATGAAAGTTCATTGAAAATTCAATGATAACATATGCCCATAAAAATCCATGATGGTTTTATAACACAATTAAATCATTCAAAATTCCATGATCACTAAAATCCCACCATATAAATTTTAATTGAATGGTGTTGGGATCGATGGGATCCAATAAATATAATTTATCCTCAATAGTTTTTTGTTCTGTTATAAATACAATGAATTTACAAGGTTTTTAAATTAGATATATCATTATTCATTGATCCTAATACAATTTTGGATTTAGTCTTGAATTCAATTTGATCATTAGTAAAATCTACATAAAACTATTGGTTATAAAAAATATCTTCAATTATAATGTTCCAAATGAACTCAATGACCTTTACTTTTCACTAAAAATAGACTTAAGTCCTTCACATTAATATTAAATTTGGCGATGGAATTCATTAAATAAACTGATTTTATATCACTAATGAAATATAAATTTTATAACCCCTATTAGTAATAACATAATTTGGATTCATTTTGGAAATTAATGATTAATATATTTATATTTTAAATCACCTTATAGAAGATCTAATAAGAGTATGAAAACATATTTCAAAAAATATGTAGTTGGTCATCAAGTGGAATCTAATTTGAAAATAATTTCTATTATATAAGGTATATGGATTGAACTATTCATTATTTATATCATAGAATCCACCAGGGTTCTTTAAGTTCACTGTCACACATGAATCAATATGATTCCCTTGAAATAAAACATTCATTTATATTGAATTCCCAAAAAAATATATCTCTATATGTATAGACATAGGCATAAACACATAGGTTGATCTCATGGAACATGAAATAGGGTAGGCATGTAGTTTCTTTCACATAAAAAATTGATATTTACCGGATATAACATGGAATAAAAACGATATACTTTTTGGTTCTTTCTATCTAGTAGGTTTTCTAATGACTCAGTTTTAATTCTTATAGACCATCCATTTCAAGCAGATAAGAATTTCATGGAATTTTCAAAAAACACTATTCAAATATGGGAACAAAAGAATAAAGGATATTTATTTTTTAAAATTTGCTAGAGAACATTACCTTGTATATGTCTACTACATCATAATATGTTGGGAGGAGATTCTATGTGAATAAATTTAGGAAAGCATCATTTAATTCGAATAGATCCATAATACCTAGATCTCCCATATTAGTGGGTTTATTATAGTATATACATTACAAAATTATCATTTTTGTTTCATATATACGCCTATTCTATATATTGATTCTAATTGTTCCACTGTTCATTTTGATTAATTTACACGGCCATTCGAACAAGATAAAAACATATACAAACATTGTGGTGATAAAAAATGACAAGGAAAATCATTCCGATATATTGGATAATTATTCTTTTAAGTATTTAAATTTTAGAAAAAAATTTAGAGAAAATTTTATCCTTGTGCGTTGACATTATTTTTTCATAGAATAATGGGACACCCAAACAATTAAAAGATATATTTTTCTCTTGTCTCTGAGAGTCTTGGAAATGTTGTTTGGTTTATAGGTTAGGATTCCTTCCCAATATACATTGATATATTTTATCTAGATAATTGATTGTAAAAAACATTACATAATTATAAATATAACCATGATACAAATATGTTCTTATTTTTATGCTTCTCTAAATAGGTGAATATCACCAGCATAGAAAAGATGTGTTGGGGAAAACAAGAAAATTCCCTTATTTGTCTTTGAAAAAAAACAAGTGTTCATGAATTCAATGAAGAATAATCTTACGTTTCCTTTAAATAATACATTAGTGACAGCTATGATAGGTTCCCCCATAATAAAACCCATAGTGCATCCAATGAACCATTCAGTATAAGCATCTGTAATAATTAAATGCATAGAGATTTAGGATATGGTATGAATTAGGGTAAAAATACATTATAAAAGAAATATATCTTGAGAGAGTACATAACAAAGTCCCATATTATAATTTTAGGACCCTGAATATATAGTTTTTTCATGGAATTTCCAAATTATTTTCTATATTTTAAAATGTTTATATATTCTTAGGTATTGAAAAATAATTTGTAGATTCTTATCCAAGGGATGAAACCAAACTGGTTTTTAGAAATATGTTCACCAATTTTTTTCCATACCTATATATAATTATTTTTTATAATATAAGAGATAGTGTTCCAAATGTAAACAATGATAAATCCCCTTATATAAGTAGACTCTTCCTTATTAGGATGTGATGCAATAAAGTGATAACAAATCCCATGTGTCCATGAAGAATAATGCGAAAACCACTAATAGAATTTTTTATTTTATTTAGAAATATTTTCCAAGAGTACATAAATATCACATTATTTAAGCCTATTACGCTTGTATAACTCATAATATTCAAATAGAACAATCAAAATCGAACTTCTTCTTCGAGGGGGTAATTATTGATTATGTAGATAAGCAATGTATAATTGAAGGATGCTAAAAAAGTAGGGACAACAGTTAACATATTCATTAACATAAAGGCCTATGAAGAATTAAATAGTATCACTATCAAATTTTGATTCATTAATGTGGAGTGTATAATTAATTAATAAAACAGTAATCAAATTCAAAAAAATTATTCTTATGTAGGTAGTGAAAAAAATAGACTTGTTTTCACAATCATGGATCCACCTAATGATGTAGTTGTTCTATGAGAGAAATTATTTAAGGGTAAAAAAACATCATGATAATAGTTATTATTGATATCTTCCTTTGATAATATATCATTCTTTGGATTAATATGAATAAAACACCAAATTTAACTCCATTATAAATGATGTAATGATCTAATTTTATGTAGGATTCTTTTATCTATTCTCTTAGAGGAGATTTGATTATTTTATTCTTCCTATAAAGGAAATGTATTTGAATACCATATCACTTGGTGTTCCATCCTTCATTGAATATTTTCAAAAAAAGGGCATTCATAAATTAATTATTATTTTTATAAGGTAGAAGAGATATCATCATAATGTTTTATTACATGATAATACCGAGATTTTTACGATTAGAGATGAATCATGGGAGAGTAAACATAGATATATAAATAATTATGATGTTTTCAAGAATATGAAATAATAACATACTAATAATAATAGAATACATTCTATTCATAGTGAACCTTCCCATTGGGAAGTCATCACAAGTAATCGGAACTTCAGTGAGACTCTATTAATCAATGTATGAGATGAATTCATCATAATTAATTGTCGTGAATTTAAATACATTCACCACTTCATGTATGATGATAGTGTTGAAGTATCCAATAAATATTAAACTCAATTTTAAATTCATAGATATAGAATCCAATTATCTCTTGATTTCCACAATACTAATGTATGAGGTGCATGTATGTATTTGAAGGAGGAAGAAACAATTTTTAATTCATAGTGGTTGATAAATATATATAATTGAAATAATAAACACATGAAATAATATATAAACTCAAATAAAAATGCAACAAAAAAAGTTTAAAATCATGGTTGTGGATTTTATGAGAATTATTAGAGCAACTAAGAGATAACTATTTGAAGGCATTCCATTTCGGAGACATTAATTTAGGCTAAAAGTTCAATAATTACGGTCATGATGACACGGAAAAAATTCCTAATGGATATGGAAGCTTCTTTATTAACAATCCCATTGAAATTCCAAAACGACATAACTATTTCATATTTAATTATTCCCTTCCCTTGTATATCGAAAAATTTTCTTTTCAGTCTCAGAATATATTTTTTTATTCATTTTCCCTTATTTTCTTTTGTATTGAGGTTACCATTCACCACACTAATATAAACCTTCCAAAGTAAAAAATACACATCAACAATATTCAAGACAATGGTAATATAAAAATAATAATTATAGAATAATCTACCAAAACAACTCAACTAATGGGATTTTTAGTTACACTTATTTTACACTCACAAGGTTACCACCCCTATAGTAATACTCCTTGAAAAATTCCATTGATGGAATTGTTTAAATGACACATTGGTAGTTCTATAAGGGGAAGAAATTCCATAATACCTTGGGTGACTCTTGTCATGTGTGATATCATGTTAAATATAGGATACATAAATATTTATACAGGATACACTCTTTTTTCTATAATGTAACAATGTCAGTCATTGGATCCCTAGTAGTAGTGATATAATCTGTTGTTTCCCCATGGATTATTTTCACCTCACAGCTAGTCCGAGACACTATGACCGTAGAATATTCAAACACATATTAATTATGAGTTTTTGTTATACCATTAGCCTAAACATCGATAATAGGTTCCATTCCATTAAATTTGTTGTCCAATGTTTCATCATGATGGGTTGACATACCACAAGTATGTTTCCAATCAAAATCACCAAGGTAACCCCCCCCCCATGATTCTCTTTTGGGATTTTTCAGCATCAAGCTTAAAATTTACCACTCTCACCTAAAAAGAAAATGTCTCTTTTAGAGTGGGAATATATATTTGAGGCACAATACAAGAAGAATCATGTTATCTATCAACTGTGGAGGCTGGTTAGGTATCCTTCTATAAGAATTCAACTTCAGGATTATTAATATTGAATGATGGTATAATAACATAATGTGAAGCTACATCATCCATCTCTATATTCATTTAATACAATGTTCCCCAAAATTTAATCCCACCTCATAATACTAGGTATCAAAATCCTCAATTATATTTTCTATCACAAACTATTCTAAATAATTAGATGATGAAGGATCAGGGATCCCCTCCTTTATTTTATAAATTTTCCCCTAAAATATCAATCTTGTTCTCAAAATTGGATTGAAAATTTTAAATTCCATGTATCTTCTATATTTTGTGGGATGGTTCACAACGAGACATTAATTTTTGTTAAATTTCCCACATTAATATTATATTTCTTGGGATATAGTGTACTCTAGAGTTTATAGACCCTCATAAAATATTTCATTTTCTAAATGAAGATGAAAAATAACCCTAGAAAAATACATAAATCATGGCTTTTGAATTTCCATGTCTATTCTAATAGTTATAAAAATTCCAGATGAAATAACCTATATAATTGATGGGTTCCAATAAAAATAATATAATTATAGTATATGAATTCATACTTGAATATGTGTATTTTCCATTCTAAAGGGTAATTTTTTAAATAGATTCATAGATACTAATTAACTATATTTTAATGAAATGGATTCAAAATTCTATACATTTATACTAGAATTATTTGATCGGTTTATAATTCTCATGAATATTATACCCATAATTATCATTTTACACTCGCAAATGTCCCATAACATTGTGATCCTATTTGAGAGGTAGATAAATTTCCATATTTTATCTATTATGAACAAAAAACCCACACAATAATGGTAATTTTTCATAGAATCTTTCTTCAAAAAACAACCCAGTGATTCTTGTTAACATGTTTTATACATATACTAATAATAACCCCCAATGGAGTGGGAATAATAAAATATTATAAGGATATTATTCATGGAAATTTAACTATATCTACATGGTTCTTCATAAAAAACCCACATCTAAAATCACATTATAAATCGTCATGATTTTATTTGGTTAAAAATGTTGAATTAGAACATTATGGCTAATGGAATTTGAGTGAACTAAAAAGGGATTTTAAAAACTCTTTTATGTATTCAAATATGGGAATCATATTTGATCACTAGTCTCATTGACCATTCTCCCCATTCTCATCCACCAACACCCCATTCAAATTATATATATCATTAAAAAACATAGACATTATTAATTCCATAAAATTGGGGAGTTATGAAGCAACAATAATATTCATTATGTCCATTAAACACACATTGAAAAATTTCATAATAGACATACTCTTATCAATCATACTAAGTAAAAAAAAATTATAATTTTTTTGTTTTTAACTACTAATTTCGTACACAGTTTATGGTAAAACCCAAGCATCCATGATACGATTCCCTTTGAATAATGCAGTAGCTTGCGTTGTATGGAACAAAGAGTTTTAACACACCACGACCAATCAAATTAGCTGTTATGAATAGTAATACCCACTTTTAGAAATTTTAGAAATTTTATCTTTTAAAATGGACTTCATTTTTGGATTTGGAATATCAAAATTAACTTACGGTGATTTATCATAATTTTCCTAAAAACTTTTAATTTTTGATGAATTGTGAAAAACACAGCATTATTGTATAAAACTGAATTTTTTTAAGTAATTAGTAATTTTATATTAATTTATTTTAGGACAAAAATGATACATAATACAAATATATGATCAATTTAATTCATTGGTTTCATTTTTTAATAAGTTTAGATATATAAAATTTTATTGAACTTTTTACCGTATTTTACCCACCATCTAGGAGCATTTGAAAATTTGCATAAAAAAACTTTTACATCTTTTGTGAGTTGATTTTCAAAAATCTGTCAGAGACAGCTAATATAAGTATGAAAAATGTTGTTCAATAAGATAAAAATATTTTTTTTAATAATAACTTTGGACTTTTATTTACAACTGTAAATTGTAAATAGGGTAATTAAGGGTAAAAATGAAATTATAATTACCATAACACCTTTCATATTTCTATTGGGTAAGTGTAATTAGACCAAAAAAATCCTTATTAATAAAAATTGACCCGCTTTTGTCCACTTGTATTTGATTAACATTTATTGTTAATTTATTTATAGAAGAGTTAAAAGTGTTTAATTCAATGTTTAAAAACTGAACGAATTTTAATATAGGGTTATACATAAGATAAATTATACTATAAATATTCATTATAAAGATAAAATAGATTTCCTACCTAAAGGAATTTTTTTTATAATTTTTGGGCATTAAATATTTTATTTCATTTATGACACAATAATAATGAAGAAATTACCTTATTACTGAAATATTAAATTATATGATATTATAAATATCCAAATAAATTTAATTTGAGCCTTTTTAGGAATTCCACTAATTTTATTGAATTTTATGAAATGTAATGGTTTATTAAATAAATTTTCATTGAATTAATCATGAAGTTATGATTTCAGAAAATGAAAATACTAAATAGTGACAAAATTGACATAATTGAGTTTAAAAAAAACAATATTATTAATTGATATAATATTCCTAAAAATCTATGACTCGACCAAAGTACTTATATAATGTTATATATATTAATAATGAACAACATGTCATTCCCTTGGCTTGTTATAGTAAGTTTATTAACCATATAATATAAAAATACAAAGAGACATGGTAAATGTCAAACTATTTAACTAAGAGTTAAATCAAAATGTTTGGGTTAATATGGTGACATAATCCTGTATAAAACCTATTGGATGAGAGGTTTTAGACCCTTCCCCACATAAACCTACAAATAAATCAATTTGGAGCCATTATAAACCGAAAATTATTTTATTATAAATAAATATTTCTTGTTTTTTCTAAAGTGACCCTCACCTCTCTTATAAAAGTTTACTTCCCCTTCACTTAATTTCACACCTCCAAAGACATTTGTCTTGGCCAAACCTTGGCCCAAATACCATCTAAATTTCCTCCCCTCATCCTAGAGTCCTTCCTTTGGTTATAATGAAAACCTAAGAAGCCCTTGTAAACAAATCATAAAGAATAACCCAAAAAAGAGGTAAATATTTCATCACCTCTTTCAAGTTATTTTCTTCTTCCACATCTTATTTGTTTGATTTTTCCATTATAAAATAATTAATCAATTATATTTTATATACTATGAATTTATTATAAATATGGTTCAACCATATTCATTATTCTATCCATCATATGAATGACAATGTCACCATACGTGCGTAGGTACGGCTTACCGTCTCCACGTCGTGGTGTAGTTTGTCATTCAAACACATCATTATTTTAATGTGAATAATAATGAATATAACTGATGTAAATAATAAATATAACATGTTCATGATTCTTTATATATAATATTCCATCCAATTACATATGATTTCACCATTAATATAATGATATTGTCGCTCGTGCGTATGTACAGATTACCGTCTCAACGAACGTGATGAGATCTATTCCCCATCGTAATCATTCAAAAATAACTTTAACATTATGATTAAAAATAATTTATAAGACCTTAATAACATTCTAAATATTAATATAATACATCATATCCATAACAAACATGGCTTACATAACCAAGAATATAAAGGAAAACAAATCTGTTAACACCCGAAACGATGATACTACTGAATTATTATTAACAAAGAAATATTAGAGGATAATATATGATATCATGTTTTTGTAAATAGTTTGTATATAATTTAATAAAAATCATTTATATATTATACAGGAGGTTAACGTACCCTAGTTTAAGGAAACGTATAAGGTAAGGGTTAATTCTTCAATCTCTTTACTTATCTGAGTTTGTTAATACGTGAGTATCTACGGGGAACTCTTTATCATCAACATCCATGTTTTCATAGAAATTTAATTCAAAGCATTCGTAATATTCACTAAAATATTTGTCAATGTCATTTATAACCTTATTTGAATATATATTATTTAAATGGAATCTTTCTGTCATTTTCCGAATAAGGTACTTTAGGAACTTTTCGACAAAAATAAAGTAAGAATGTCTTTTTTTAACTTATATGGAGGGGTGGATATTTTCCTCCATTATAACATCGTCGAAGCTTCCCATACATGATTTTAACAATATATTCAAAATAAATGATTTCTTTTATAATTATATAGCATTTAAATGATTTCAAAATAGAAAGATATGTTTCTCTAAAAAAGTGTTGATTTGATCTATGTCAACAGGCTATGATGGATTTTAAAATTTTTTGATGTTGATTTACTATAATAGAAAATGTTCATATTGTATTGAATGATTTTGGATATGTTTTATTGTGGATGTGTTATTTCTACACCAATTATGGTTTATGGATAATGAGTTTACATTTCTTATGCTAGTTTTGATATTAATGTTTATGTTATGTTTAAACCTTTTCATTTGAGGAATGTATTAGACTTAGTTAGTGAGAGTTGGGGACATCTATAGCTCTTCAATGAATAGGTAGGACTCATTAGAAAAACTAGTGTCTTGGAACATGGCCTTGACAAAAACTTATTTGTTGCATTGGCACAAGGCCTTGACTATGTGGTTATGAAGCATGCCATTATGCATTACATCATTATAAAAGTGGATATTTATATTGCCTGTGATTATTTGACAAGTAGAATATCCATTTAAATAAGTAAATTGAATTATTAGATTTTATCTTTTTCATATTATGCTGAATTTTTTGTTTAAAACACTTTTTTTAGTGATATACCTTGCCTTAAATGTTTATGCATATTTATGAAAGTATCTGCTATATTGTTATCCTTACTGAGCATCTGAGATCAACCCTTTATATATTTTATTTTTCCTGGGATGTGAAGAAATATATTATGGTTGACCTACAGGGATATACTAAGGATATAAGTCTTGTCAATGTGGAAAAATGTTGTCGTTGTTTTTTTCATGATGTAATGTAAAACTTTTGAATATATCTGGTACTTCCAAGGCTACTAAACTGATCGGTCTTTCGGGATTTGATCCCATGTGATCAGGCCAATGTTTTATAATATTGCATTGAATCTGGGTAACTGGGGTCGGGGAATTATATTTGGTATCACCGGAAGTAGAGTAATATACTTGGAAACTAGATTTAGAAAAACTCTGATTAGAAAACACTACCCTACGATAGACTTTCGGGATTAGTATAAAAGAACATCCTATAATTTTTGCAATGTAGAGATATTGTCAGTTTTCCAAAAATTACATTCCTATCTAGATACAACCTGGTAGAGGCAACTCTGGCATAGATGGAACTAGGAGTAAAACCTGAAAACACCGCTTTTTTCTAGACTCGAACGAGAATTGGTGATCGAAAACAGGCCTTGCCGCACTCTTGGTTACGACACACCCGGGGGATATTCTTAGGATAATTCTCATGTTATATAAAAACCATTATGAATTATTTAAGAGTATATACTTCCTCAATGAAAACATTTTTATGATTATAAATTATATCTAGAAAATGTTCAAATTATGTTAAGTGTTTTAAAATTATGGAATTATGTATTGTGATTCACAAACTGATATACTATACCCCATTGTTTAGAAATGTCGCGTAGTGGAAGGAATGGAAACCATATCAATGGCCATAATCCATGTAGGGATTTCCCTTTTACCCAAAATAATTATACTAGAGCTGGTGATGTAACTGGTGTTGATCATCTCATCAACATACTGGGAAAACTCACTCTGGTTACGAACAATAACCTTACCCGTATGGAGCACCCTGATCCACAACGCGGAGGACCAATGTTATACTACTTCATTAGGAAACAACGACCAACATTTAATGGGAGTAAAAATCCATTAGTCGATAATAAATGGATAAATTCATTATAGAAAATATTTTATTCCTTGGGGAGTAGCGAAAGGGAAAATGTTTTCATGGTAGTTTATCGCCTCACGGGAGATACAGATCAGAGGTGGTCATTAATCCAAAAAAAAAGAAGATGAAGAACTGTCGAACATGGAATGGAGATATTTTTAATAGTTTTTTTATATTCTTTCCTCGTGACCATTGAGCGAATATGGAAAGACTATTTTTTAGTCTTAAGAAAAGGAATAATGATAACGTGGAAAAGTATGAGGCTAATGTTACAAGGTTAGAAAGGAATGAAACAGATTATATACGTAAACCAAGGAGTAATATTGATTGATTATTTAATGTGTTAAAACCATTTCTCCATTGACAATTAGTGTCACAATCTTACTCTTCATACAAAGATATAATATGATGAACTATTAATACTGAAATGGAATTTTGTAAGTCTGATGGCATTAAATCAAAGTAGAGAAAAAGATATTTGTTGGACACTCTGAAAATGGAAATAACGGGAATAATGGAAAAGTTGAATATTCATCATGTGATAAATGTGGGAAGAAGCACCCCAGTACTTTCCATATTGGAATGGGAGTCTATTACAATTGTGTTAAAAAAGGACACAATGATTGTGAATGCATGAGGAAGAAAGATGATGTCAATGTTAAATTCTACAATTGTAGAGAAGAGGCGCACTATATAAATGAATTTCCTATGTTCCAACGGAACATACCTCAGAAAAGGACATGGGAGTAAGGCCAACCTTGTACGATCACTACTGTAATGGTTGAAGCTCTGAAAGACGTAGTGGTAAGTAATTTATTGGTTTCCTCCAGGTTATCGAATGTTTTATTTGATTCGGGATCATCACATTATTTCATATCTTCCCAGTTTTCTAAGAAAATTAGAAATTTTCAATTTGACAAAACAAGGGAGTTTTTAGTCAAAACACCTAAGGGGTGTATCTTAGCAACAATGTTTTGTGAATCAGTTCCCACTGGGGAATATAAATGGCTCTTTATCCACTGATCTCATAGTCAAAGCCATGATTTAATTTGATATAATCCTCGGAATGGAATGGATTTCGGACCGTGATTCGAATATTTATTTTATAAAGTGGTTAAAATTTTCGATGATGGTAAGGAGTACGTTATCTTTTGAGCAGACAAGTCACCACTTGGTTCTTATTTAGATCCACCCCTAGTAGCTCTACTAATTTCAATTATTAGGGAGGAAGAGAATGAAATAAATATGGGTGAGGAAAAAGAATGTTTTAATAGAAGATTTACCTATTGTGCAGGAATATGTTGATGTTTTTCAAGAGGATTTACCTAAACATCCTCCAGAATGAGAAATTGAGTGTTCCATGATTTAATCCTGAGTTCAAGGACCATATAGAAGACCCCTTATAGAATGGACAATGTGGAATTAGTGGAACTAAATAAAGTACTAGAGGAATTTTGTAATAAGGCATTTACATTCCATAGTTTTTCTCCATGGGGATCCCCTGTTCTTTTTGTTATGAAGAAAGATGGATCTATGAGGTTATTCATTGACTACAGGAAGATCAATGCTATAACAATAATGAACATGTATCCCATACCTTACATTGATGATTTATTCAACCAACATTATGGAGCTCAATATTTTCCAAATATTGACCATCGATTTAGATATCATCAATTGTGTGTGAAGAAGGAAGACATTCCAAAAACTGTATTTAGAACCAGGAATGAGCATTAAGAGTTTACAGTTATGCATTTTGGATTGAATAATGCTCCCTCCATCTTTATAAAACTGATGAATATAATTTTCAAAGAATATCTTGATGACTTTGTAGTGGTATTTATTGATGATATATTTGTATAGTCAAAAATCTAAGAAGATCATGAAAATCACCTGCACACTATTCTGAAAACCCTCATAAGAAATGAGTTTTATGGAAAGTTTAACAAGTGTGAATTCATGCTTGAAGTGATTTCTTTTCTTAGACATATTCTCTATAATAATGGAATCTATATTGACCCTTCAATGACCAAGGCAATCCAATAATAGAATGCATCGATGAGTATAAATATGTTACATAGTTTTATTGGTTTATCAGGTTATTGTCGACGTTTTGCCCAAAATTTTTCCCAGTTGGATAACCAATTAACCAAGATCACACGTAAAGGGGATAAATATTTTTGGAAAAAAGAGTGTAAAGAATTTTTTTATGAAGTGAATAGATTATTATTCAATTATTCTATCTTTACTCTACCATCAGGGAATTATGGGATTGTTATTTATTTTGATGATACAAAGAAAGGACTTGGTTGTGTCCTTATGTAAAATGATAGAGTTATTGCCTATGCTTCACGACAATTAATAATTTATGATAAAAAATCCTACTCATGATCTTGAATTATCTATTGTAATCATTACTCTGAAAATATGGAGACACTATCTCTATGTTGAAAAATGTGAGATTTATACTGATAACAAGAGTTTGAAGTATATTCTCTCACAGAAAAACTCAACATGTGGCAAAGAAGATGGATGGAACTAATCAAGGATTATGATTTCACTATGCACTGCCACACAGTGATGGTAAATAAGGTGGAATATTCTTTGTTCATATGTATATGGGAGTTTTGAATAAGATGATATTTCTAAGGGATCTTATTTTCATGGATCTAGTAAAGATGGATATGGGAATAACCATGGAAGGTGAAACATAAATACTTTTTCCAATTGTTGCCAAAACATCATTATTATAAAGGATAAAGAGTTCTCAAACTGATGGTGAGGTGTTTCCAAAGAATATTGATGCTGTGAATGATAGGAAATTGAGTGAATTCATATATGAAGATAGAATTTTGATATTTGGGAAGAGACATTGTATTCCTAACATATCTGATCTAAAAATGGAATTGTTGGATGATGCTCATAGCTCCAATTTCTCTATACACACAGGGAGAACCAAGATGTATATATATTTGAAGGAACTTTTTTGGTGGGACCACAAGAAGAGAGAGATTACTGATTTTGTGTCAATATGTATGGTTTGTCAAAAGTGGAACTTGAAAGAAAACAGCCTGGAGGAGTCATTCAACCCATTCCCATAACTGATTGGATATGGGATAATATTACGATGGACTTTTTCATGAGGCTACCAAAGACTCATAGATGGAATGAAGCAACAGGAATCATTGTTGATCATCTAACCAAGTCATCACATTTTCTTGCTATAAGAGAAGATTTACCACTTGAACTTATGGGAATACAATATATTAATGATGTTGTAAGACTCCATGGTGTACCCATATCAATTGTTTCTGATCGTGATCCCTGATTTACATCATGGATTTGGAAAAGTCTTCAGAAGGCATTGGATACTGAAATTTGATTGAGCACTTTCTACCATTGTCAATCCGATTGGGAATAAGAATAGACTAGTCAAACCGTTAATGAAATTTTGAGATCTTTTTCACTTGACGTTCAAGGTATGTGGGATCAATATTTACCTCTAGTAGAATTTTCCAATAATAATATCTTCCATTCAAGTATTCAAATGGCACCATATGAATCCTTATATTGAAAGAGATGTCGCACACTAACTTTTTGGAATGATGTTGGTGAATGAAAACCCGTAGGCCCAGAACTTGTTGAGGAAACAATGGAAAATGTGAAGATTATCCAAACCCACATCAATGAATCCAAAAGAAGGAAAAAGATATATGATAATAACTAAAGGATGGATTTCGAATTTAAAGTAGTATACCATGATTTTATAAAGGTATATCTATGTAAGAGTGTTATACGTTTTGGTAAGAAGGGTAAATTGAGTCCCAGGTACATCGGACCTTTCAAAATTATAGAATCAATTGGAGTTGTATATTATTGTTGGTCAATGCCTCCATGTCTCTCCAAAGTTCACGATGTGATCCATGTATCACTATTAATCAAATACATGCATGACCCAACACATGTACTCACCTATGAGAAAATTGAACATGAACATGATCTGTCTTATTGTGAAGATCCAGTAAAAATTATTGATACCAAAAAACAAGTGCTGAGAAACTGGACGACTCATTTGGTGAATGTTCTTTGGAGAAACCATACGATGTAAGCGGCCATGTGGGAACCCAAGGAACTTATGATGAGGAACCACCCAAATCATTTTATCTTGTAATATTTAATAAATTTCAAGGACAAAATTGTTTTAAGGATGTGATAATATAACACCTCAAGCTTCCACAGTATGTTTCCCTTTCAATAATGCAGTAGCTTGTGTTGTACGCAACTTGGAGTTTTAACACACCACGACCACTCAAGGTAGCCATTATGAATAGTAATACCAACTTTTTGAAATTTTATAAATTTTATTTTTCAAAATGGATTTCATTTTATGATTTGGAATATCAAAATTATCTTAGGGTGAGTTTTTATTGTTTTTCTGAAAACATTAAATTTTTTATGAATAGTGAAAAACACTACGTTATTGTGTAAAACCGACTACTAATTTAAGTAATTTATTATGTTATTTTAATTTATTTTTTAAAAAATAGTTACAAAATACCTATATATGTTTAATTAAATTCATTGGAGTCATTTTGTAATATGTTTAGTTATAAAATTTTATTGAACTTTTTAACGTTTTTACCCACCTTTTAGGAGAATTTAAAAATTTTCATAAAACATAATTTTACATATTATTTGAGTTAAATTTTAAAAATATGAGTTAAAATGTTAATACTATTATTCAAAATGTTGTTCAATATGATAAAAATAATTTTTTGTGAATATTAACTTTTGACTTTTATTTACCACGGCTAAAAGTAAATTGGGTAATTAAGGGTAAAAATGATATTATAATTACCCTAACACATATCCTAATTCTATTTGGTAAGTGAAAATTGACCAAAACCAAAACTATAAATAAAATATAACCCCCTTTGGTCTACTTGGTTTAGATTAGAAAATTTATTATTATAATATTTAAAGAAGAGTTAAAAGTGTTAAATTCAATGTTTAATAACTACACCATTATAATATAGGGTTATACATAAGATATATTCTATTATAAATATTCTTTTGAAAGATAAAAATGATTTCATACATAATGGTATTTTATAAATAATTTTCAGACATCAAATATTTTAAGTAATTTATGACACAATGATGTTGCAGTACATACCTTATTAATGAAATATTAAAATATTTGATATTATAAATATCCAAATAAATATAATATTAGACATTTGATTAATTAAAATAATTTTATAGGTTAATATGAAATTTTAGGGTTGATTAAATAATTTTTTTTTGATGTAATCATTTATTTATGATTTTCACAAAAACCAAATACTAAATAGTGTCAAAATTGTGATAATTGTGTTTTAAATAAATTACTATATTATTAATTGATATAATATTTCTAAAAAATTGAGGTTAGGAAAATACTTATATAAGGTTATATATATTAATAATTAACAACTTGGGGTTCTCTTATATTTTTATAGTATGTTTATTAACCATATAATATAAAAATATAAACAGACATGGTAAATGTCAAACTATTTTAACTAAGAGTTAAATAAAAATGTTGAAGTTAATATGGTGACATAAACCTATCTAAAACCTATTGGTTTAGAGGTTTTGGACCCATCACCACCTTATCATCTAAATAAGTCATTTTTGAGCCAGTTGAAATGGAAAATTATTTTATTATAAAAAATTATTTCATGTTTTTCCTAAAGGTACTCCGACCTATCTTATAAAAGGGTACTTCAATTCTATTTATTTCACACCTCTAAATCCATTTGGATCGCCCATCCCATTCCCAAATATCCTCCCGACATTACTACCTTCATTATATAGGCCTTTTATTGGTCATAAATCCATCTTATGGATCCCTTTTAATCAAATCAAATGGAAGAACCTGAAGAAGAGGTAAATATTTCATCACCTTTTTGAAGTTATTTTTTCCACTTACTCTTTATTTGTTGCTTCCATTATAAAATAATAATTCCACTATATTCATTATAATAATATTTTATTATAAAAATGGTACTACCATATTCATTATACTATCCATTATATGAATGACAATGTCACCATACGTCGGTAAGTACGGCTTACCATCTCCACGTCGTGGTGTAGTTTGTTATTCAAACACTTCATTATTTGGATGGGTATGATAATTATTATAAATGATATAAATAATAAATATATCATTTAATTTATTCTTTATATATGATATACCATCCAATTACATATGATTTATCCTTCAATAAAATGATATTTTCGCTCGTGCATACGTACGAATTATGATCTCCACAAACGTGATGAGATTCATTATACATCATAATCTTTCCAAAATAATGTTCATTTTATGACTAAAAATAATGTCTAAGAACAAAATATCATTATGGATATGAATAACAATCATCCCATCCATAAAAAACATGGCTTACGTAATCAAGAATATAACAAAAAACAAATCTGTTAACACCCGAAAGGATGATAATAATGAAATATTATTAAAAATGCAATATTAGAGGATCATATATGATATCGTATTTATGTATATAGTTTTTGTATAAATTAATAACATTGATTTAAATATTATAAAAAAGGGTAATTCAACCTCTACCAATTAAAAGTACAAGGTAAGGGTTAATTCTACAACCTCTTTACTTATCCACGGTTGTCAATACGTAATTATCTACCAGATCCTCTTTATCATCCCCGTAGGTTTTTTCTTCTAAATTAATTTCAAAAAAATATTACTATTTACTAGAATATGAGTCAAATTCATTTATACCCTTATTTTTCCATATATGTTTTGAAATGAATCTTTCTGTCGTTTTCCAAATAAGGTACTTTATAACCTTTTTGACAAAATTAAGGTAAGAATGTCTTTTTCTTAACTTATACATCAGGTGCGGCTATTTTCCACCATAATAACATAATCAAAGCTTCTCATACAACCTTATAATAATATTTTCAAGATATATTTTTTATTTTATAATTATATAACTTTTAAATGGTTTCAAAATAGAATGATATATTTATCTAAAAAAGTTTTCATTTCATCTATGTCAACATCCTTTGATAGATTTATTGCTTTTTTGATGTTGATTTGTTATGATACAAAACATACATATTGAATTGAAGGATTTGTGATATGTTTGACTATGTATATGTTATTATTACACCATTCATAGTTTATAGATAATGTATTGACGATTCATATGCTAGTATTAATACAAATTTTTATGTTTTGCTGGAACCTTTTCATTTGAGGAACACATTAGACTTAGTAAGTGACGTGTGGAGCCCTCTATAGCTTCTTGATGCATTGGCAGGTCATAGGAGTCAACGAGTGTGTTGGAACAAGGTCTTGAAAAAATATTATTTGTAGTCTTGGCACAAATCCTTGACTATGTGGTTATGAAGACTAGTATTATGCATTCCATCATAATGTGATTATAGAAAAAATATTTTTCATTTCATCTCCAATAACATTCAGTTTCCCAGGATGAAAGTATTTACATTTCTAGTCACATTCAACAATAACATAATTTCTTCATTTTACATTCAATAACTAAAATTAAAAAATAATTGTGTATAAAAAAAATCATGAAAGGGAACTAAATAATCAGGAGAAAATATTTATTGGACGTATAAATCAATATTTAATATTTTATAAGACCATAGTTTTAAATTATGTCATTCAAAATAATTACAGTAATTTTTTATCCTATAAATATACATCTCCCTATGGTATTTTGAAAACATTTCTTATCTTAGATTCCAAATATTACATAAACATTCATATGATACCAACTATAGAGACCCAAAATTATATATATAGATATTACATCTCAATATATCAGTACTCCTTACATAACATTTTTTCCTATCCATAATTGTTTAGGACTGAAATCATTAGAATTATAAAAACAAAAATAACTAGTTTATAAAATATCATCATAGATTCGCACTAATACCTTTATAATTTGCACCCTAATTAGACAGTTCATAGTTAATACCATTATTAATAACATGGGTACATGAAACATAAAAATATAGTGAGATTAGATTCTCAGTAAGGGTTAATATGGGACATTTCAAGTATCATATAAGCATTAATCATCACAATGGTATAAAAATATGATCTTAAAATTTTAAAACAACACACTGCATAAGAAATATTATAATTTTATGTCATGAAACAAATAGTGGATTTTTATAAAATATGAATAATTTGGAAATTAAATAACACGCTCCATTAGAACATGACAATGACATAATAAATGGAATTTTATCATTAAAATAATAATTATAATAATACTTTAAATAATAGTTATTAAATATTTAAAATTTAATAAATTTGGAATTATTTCACTCTCCATATCAGTCTATAACCATTTCATTGGAGAGTGATATTTGTCCCACCAACCACATAAAAAGCCATATATATTTGTGATAAAATATCATAATCAATTAATCATATCAGAACCCATTAAACATAATGTATTTCATACAAATTTCATTATAACACAACCCAAGGAAAAGGAATGGGTTTCAGAAACATCATGTTATCATAAACATAAACCATCTAAATCATAAATAAAGACATTATCCTTAAAAATAATCCCCAATAATGAATACAAAAACATGGGGTTTGGTATTTGATGAATAAAAATGAAATTATAATAAAAAAACATTGTTAATAATAATATCCTTCTATTTTTTAAATCCATTTTTGAATAAATATTGTGAATTTATAATGGGAAAAAAACTTCCCTGAAAATAACATTTTAAAAATATAGTGGTAGCATAAATGAATAAATTAGTTATTATAGAGGGAAAACGTTTCATTTCTTATAATAATAAAAAAAATTATTTCATTAGTTTTTTCATATAAGTCACAACATATCTCATTTGGAAAATAAAAAAATAAAATCATTTCATGTACTATTTAAATAATTAAAAAATGAATAAAAATAAAATTATTCAATCATATTAGAATATTAATAAAATAATAAAATCATTTTATGAAAGCATACATGGACATGGAAGATATAATATTTTGATTAATAAAAGAAAAGATCTAAGTTATCCATGGAGAAATATGTTAATTAAATTAAGAACATGATAAGAGAAAAATAAGAGAAATTCAATTTTCAAGAAATAACCATAGAATAAAAAAATTGGTGGGTTTATTTATTTATTTTTGTTATTATTTCATCATTGGAAATGTAATAATAATCATTCTCTATGAACAATGATATTTTAACATAATGCCACTTATCATGTGTTCTCATTACATTGATGGAAATCTAACCTCATATATAATAAATATATTTTTATTAAAAATCTATAAAAGTTATATTTTAATACATATAATATCAAATATTATCAGATTAAAATATTTCAACACCGCCTTTATTAAAAATTACATATTACAATCATCATTTCTAGGTTTTTGATTTTTCTTTTATGATGACTATCTAAATTTTATAGTCCTATTCCTTTAAAATTTATCTTTGATCAATCGTCTCCATAATAATAATAATAATATAATATATATTAATTACTTATATTATTATAACTAACCACAAATCATAGGAATATTAAAATGGAATATATAGTTCATTCAGATGATAGGTCATACATACACATGAATGGTATTTTAATTTTTCAAAAAATAGAATGAAAAAAGGTAAATATTAATTCACCAATAGAGGATCATTATTATATCATATAAATTATATATATAAATCAACATCTTCCTTTTTAATATCTATATATATTAGAAATGAAAAAAAATCAACCTGCTTTGTAGATGTGGTAGTCCACAAATATGCGCGAATGACATTAGTTTTCCCCATTGGAATGGATGGTAAGTAGTTAAGAATTTTATTATATTTCATAAATAATAATTTATTTATAAATGTAAAATATATATATGTATATATCATAATAACTATAAAAAAAACTTGGTGATCAAATATGAAGTTTATCTCTATGTGAAGATGGTAATCTTTATTTATACACGAGCGATAATTTCACTTCACTTTTGTTTGGAAATTGGTCGAATAATTTTTCATTAAAAATATTAATAAAATTTTAACATTTTTTTGATTCTGAAGTTATTATTTTATTATAAATTCAATATTTATGAAGGAGGTAAAAAGTATTATTAATTAAAGTGATTGGTTTAGTTCGTTACCTCTAATTTTAAATGACTCCTTTATAGTTCCTATACATGGATCTAGGGATTCTATTTTGGGAATAACATAACCTTGAGAAAATAGTTAGGGAAGTTGAGAAGCATAATTTACATTTTTTTGGTTAAGCTAAAACATAAAACATTGTTTAATGATTTTAGGGAATATGTTCCTTTTATAATTGAGGTGAGGGGAACATTTATAATATATCTAAAGATTATATTATAATAAATTCATTCTCAAGAAAAATGCATTATAATGGAAAACTATTTCAATATAATGTAGGATATATTTGTAATACCATAATCTAATATAATTTTAACATGTTTTTGTGCCATTTAAATACATTCCATTTTGTTTAACCATTAATTAGTAGATTTTAATTATAAATATGATAACTTATTTTTCTATAATAATGGTTTGAAATTTTAACTTATATGACTTCTATTAGGCCATAAATTTTCATGCAATGAAATTTTATACAATATCATACACACCATTAATATTTATTATTATTTTATTTATAAACAATTTAAAAAAATTATACGGAAGAAATGAGATTATTTATAATCTGACACAATTTAGTTAATTTGTCTTAAAATAAATAAATATAAATATTGAACAATAATATAATATTTTAAGAAATATATAATATTTTAAAAAACCTATAAAATTATTTTAACATTATAACATACTCAAACAATATCACTTTTAAAATTTTTAAATCTTTTATTTTAATTTTCCATTTTTTGAATTAATAATTTTTCAGTGTTGTATAAGAAATTAAGGAAATTACGAACTATGTAAATATTATAAAAAAATTTAATTAATAAATAAAATTTCATTATGGTAAAATTAAAATTAATATTAATGCATAACATTTTTCTCCCTATTTTAACCTAAAAGGATATTAAAATAAATTAGAGTGATATTTTTTTTAAATTTTTCGTTTTAAATTATAATTAAGACGTTTTTATAAACTGATGTCCATTAAACTAATAATGTTATAGACTAATGTGTTAAATTACTAATTATAATAATACAGTAATATTTTGTATGAAAAAATTATGTCGTTATCACATAGTTTTTAATCTATATTAACAATATTTACCCTTTATAGAGCCAATAATTTTTACCATGGTTACTATTTATATTGAGTACAAATAATAGGTTTATATTTTTCAAATTTGAACTTCGAAAATAAAAATATTTACATTATTTTTTATTAATTAATAAAGACAAATTTATAAAATTAATTTAAATTTAAATTCAAAAAATGGGAAAAACATTTTTTCAAAATAATTTACTTTTTTATACATAAAACTAGATTTATTTATATACTATGAAAAGAAAAATATTTGATTAATTTTTAAAACATTAGATCAAGATTTTTTTATATATATTTCATTGAAATAATTCAAAAATAGATGTTAATTTCATTTATTAATTAGAATACATTGTGCGCTTAAAATTTTTTTTAAAAACAACATCACAATAAATTCTAAATATTTTCCTAAAATTCTAATATTTTTATATCTAATTGATTCATTTAAAAAAATTAACGTATTTTATAAAATTTATTTACTAAATTCAAATAAATGTATAGGTTATTATGGTTACATAATATTTTTAAAATGTTACACTATTTGTTTAATCTTAGTGTTTCACGTTAAATAAGAAATAAATTAAACCAAATTATTTAAGGATAAAATTTTTATAATAATATTAGAATATTATAAATGGAACCCTTTTTATATGAAAAAAATGAAAAAATATAATGATTGTTTTAAAAATATATAGGTGTTCAGAGAACCATTGAACCCCCAAATCAGTGTCAAAGAATTAATTGAATCATTTAAATTCTATTCGAGTAGCCAGTACTAAGTTTACTCAAACACATAACATTAAGAAACTACATTTCTTTTGAGAAATAAATTTAATACAATATATACCTCCTCATGGGAATTACATATGAGAATATTATGGAAATAACAAAATTATACACAACCTATCTTCTCATACAATAAAATATTATAGAAATAAATAAAACCACTTAACTTAATCTAGGATGAAACCAATCACCTTAATTGGTGAAATAAAAAATCAGCAAGGACTTGACACCACAATATCATAGACATCGAAATTCACTTATTTAACCCTACAAAAAAATATAATCTATCCACTACGTGTTTTAGGGTTTAAGGGAGAAGAATAAATCCAGAGGAAAGGAATAATGGATAAAGAAGAAATGGAAAATGAACCATCCTCATATCATCCTCAAATATAAGGAGAAGGGGATTTGAATAGATATGTAGAAAATGGAATATCTTGTGAGCTCATTGTCAGTCATTCATCAATAGACAAGAAGAAGAAAGAGGCCAAATGGGATTCAATTTTGATAGGGTAAAAAGTGCAATATCACCAAATTAGATGTTAAGTAAAACATATTTCACATTGTACTGATGTCTAAAATAACACAATCCCCATCACTAAGAGTGACTATAGTGTGGTCTGTAGGGTTGTGTCTTGGAGGACCTCGCTATGGAAAAGCCACTACCTTCTAGATCAAATAAAAAAATGGCATGTACTTAGTAATTCATTGTTCAAACTCACACATAGACCTCTTATAATACTGTACCACTCCCTAACATTTCTATTTTCCTCCATTGTTTTTGAACATTCATAATGGAAAAAAGAACTCCCCACTAAATGATTGTAACACTCAACTATATTTACATTTGAAAAATGCATCCTATAAATAATCAAATGATCGAAAACACAATATAGGAGAAAATTTTGTTACAAAATCATTTATTTTTCCAATTAAGGAGCCATAAAAAAATGTTGACTAAAAATTTATAGAAGTTCAATTATAAAATCCAAAAATGACCAGCTATATAGATTTTGGTGGAAATTATGGAATTTCACTAAAAATTTTAAATGTGTCTATAACACCATTCTTGATGATGCAGCTAGGTTGTGTGACAATGGTGATGAAGAACACAACCTATATGTAGAAAAATGTTACATATTATAAAAATTATAGATCACATGTGTCAGGGAAATTGCATGAACGAACACAATATTTTCCTAACCCATCTTATTTGAGTGATAGAGCCAAAAATGAATATGAATATGGAATCATCTCTACATTTTCATGGAGGTTATTAGGATCACGTTTTGAAGCTTGAGATCTTCCAATTTTAGTTTTCTCAATTTAGACAACCTCAAAATCCCAAACATACATGATATTGTCTCATTAAATCCTTTGAGGCATAGGATTATTCTTGGGATGTTATAGCTCATATACATCCATAGGGAACCTAATTTCATGAGAATTCATAAATTTGAAACAACTATATTTATTCAAAATATAATTTTATAAGAAACAATCTTCCCTATAATCAAACATGTTTTCTATGCCACATGCAAACTCATTTCAATGCACCAGAAAACAATATGCACTGTAGTGAAAGGTTGCATGAAATAAATCATAGTTTCATGAAACAATGTTATATATATGTGATCCAAATAGTGTATACATGTTAGTTTGAGCCACCACATCCCATCTGAAGATATATTTTGATCTTTAATCCTAGTCCCCTAGCCCAATCCCCTCGATACTGTCACTCTTTTTGATAGAAAATCAAGATTCTCATCACAATTGTTTTTTTCTATATCAAGGAAATTTTAAATTTAATAATTTAAATTACTAATGTCCTCTCCATTTAATACAATAAGATATGATACTATTCTACAAAACCTAAAATACTATGATATAACTTACATTTCATGTTCCCCTTTTAGTTCCACAAGTTAAGATTATATTACTTGTTTCCATGAATACCATGATTCTAAAAATTGCTCTTGAAATTTCTAAAACCTCATCACTACAATGGGTTGATAAAGAAAGGTATACTTCTTCATATGTACCAAAATAACCTTTTCTTAGAATACCCCCTATTATCCTTCACAATATGAAATTATACTATAGTACACTATATGTGATAACCACAGGATTTCACCTTTAACATGGATGATTTTTCTTGGTGTTAATTGTATGATGTCTTATAAGGTGATAAAGGGATAGACCCCTGAATTCCCTACACCAAGACTGTAAACTATAGAAACCCACATTGATCTTTGATGTAAGACATTAAAACAAACCTCCCTATGGACCTCTAAAAGTGTAATTCTTAATTGTATCCCACAACTAATTTGTATTTCTGGATTCCATCACGAGTGTAGTATGCCACATTTTATGATCATGAGAACCCTAATGTGATAATCATGAGAAGATACCCACATCGATAAGATAGTTTCCCCATATAATCCTCATTCACAACACAGTTACATGGAGAAACACCTAAGAATATTCCACATATAAACACAAATGACATCCCTATTTTTTTCACAAGAACTCGAAAAAATATTCCATGTGTTATCCCTAACCACCTCTTAGATTCTCCTCAACAACATCTGAACACCTTCTAAGCATAATTCCAAATAACATAAATTATTTTCTAAGTACTACATAAGTATTTTTTATACGTAAGACTAAATCATATCATCATTTCTTTAAAAATCACATGATAATATTCAATTCATTGTCCTCAATCACATAGTCATGGCTCCAAGAAGTACCTAATTATATTCCACATGTATAATGAAATCACATGATCTCCCTCCTTAGTAGTACCATAGTAGCATCCACATTTAAAAACTAATCACAATATGGTTTATCCTGAACGGCACCGAGGTAGATTCCATATGTCATCCCATATCACAACATGGATATCACTTGAAGAAAATGTGTTACTTTAATGCATAAGACCGAATCACATCCTCACAACATATAGCCCCACATGGGTATATTTGACACATAAATCCCCAAAACATCATTGTTTCCCAATATTCATATCTAGGATGCTTCCAAAGATAATCCAATAACACAATATGATTATTCTTTAGTAATACATGGACAAATTCCATGCCTAAACTCCAATTACATAATCAGTGATCCTCTATAGCACCAGTGAATCATGCACAAGTTTACCCCAATCAAGTAATCACTTCTACCAAATATCCCCATTTAAGGATCAACATTTATTACCCAATAACACAATTTCTACTCCTCAATATCACCTAGGAAGCTCCCACATGTAACTACAATCATACCACATTTTTTCCTTAGTATATCATGGGAATCCATCACTATAATGTACTCCCACATTTGATTTCTATGACATTGAACTGCATAGCCAATATATAGAGTCCTGGCCACTTTAACCATGAGATAGTTCCTTCAATCAATACATTTTCATATGAGATAAGGAATCTCATACTAATAAACTACATAGTTTAGTAGTATTGTTAAACTAGATACATACCTCATTCATACATTACATTTAAATTCAAAAATTACATTTAAAAAAATATAATCATTCCATATCTAATGTCATTTATTATATATCATAATAATATTCATAGAATCCTAGAGAAGGAACCCAAAATAATGTTGACCTCCAATTCCTTGAAAGGGTTAATTTATGTGGAATATATCATGAATCAATAATGAATAATAAATATAGTGTGATAAATAACCAAAAAACACATGCTAATTAAATAACTGGAAAAAAATAATAATTGTGGAATGGTAATTATATAAAAATGCAGAACATTTAATCAATAAACTGAAGTTCAAATTCATCTATATATTTTATCATAGTGAAAATATAATTCATAAAAATTAACAGATATGAATGAATGTTATGCACAATTATTTGATTCCATGTTTCCCATGTACATGGAACCTTTACCATCATAACCATTCAAATGGAAATTTAAAACATGATGATGTAAATACTATTCAAAAGATAATTTAGAACATGTTATTCAAAAACATGAATGGATTTTTCAAATATAATTATTCTCATGAGACTACTTGTGCATCAAGAGGATATAATTAATGAGTCCCCAACCCATATCATATCAGTCTAAAGAATTTATCATATATTGAAGAATTAACTTAATTCATAAACAATTTTCATTATGTAAATGTATCTGTATTTAGTAAAGGATATGAATTTATCTATATTTCCCTAGTATATAAAATAAATATCAAAGAGAAAAATGTATGCATAAAGGCAATATGGCTTAGTAAATAGTGATATACATGATAACTAATATCGATAATTAGGGTAAATTTAATTAATGTTGATCATAATAAATTTAACAATTCAATGACATTTTATGGACTAAAAAAATAGACCAATGAAGAGAATGATCATATTTTATTTAGTCAAAATGATCTCAAACCATCCAAATAAAGATTTATTATAACATCAACACAATATATTATCATTATAATAATAATTAGGGGTTGTTTTAGTTAATGAATATAAATTAAATAAATATATCTTTAAAAAATTCATTTGGAAAATATCTATTTCATATGTAAAATACATTTTGAAAATAATTTTACATTCAAAATCACTTTTGAAAATAATTAGATCAAAAAGAACATCATAAACATGAAAATTATGCTTCAATGAAACTAATATCCAAAAAAAAGTAGTTGAATTCCTTCCATAAAATTAAAATAAAGAACATTCTATTTTCACTATGAAAATGTTAGGATTTTTCCATGTTAAAAAACGAAAAATTAATTTCATTCACATTTTCAAGAAAAAAGAAAGGAAAATTATTTTAAAAATTACATAAGATGGTTTTTTTTATGAGTAAAAAATGGTGAAAGTTACCATTATAAATAATTTTTAAAAGCTAATAACCTTTTTTAATAACATTTTTAGAAAGCACTGTTTTTGTTGAAATACATATTTTTAACCAAAGAGATAAATGATGTCAAATTTTATTAAAAGTAATTTCTAAAAAACAATGAGTACCAAAAAGTGGGAAGTGTAAATTTTAATTTTAAATATCATGATTAACCTTATTAGATGAAAATAAAATGGGTTATTAAATTATATTCAAATAATTATATTTAATGGATGTTCAAGAGTAATCAATATCTATTAAAAAGAGACTGGGAAATAAATCCTTAATATTCTCAAAACATCAAAGGGGGAATTAATAAAATAATCGATTATGTGTGTAAAGTATAAATCCACATAAAAGTTTAAATAAAATAATATTTAGGAAAAAGTATTTATATACAACATCATATAGTATCAATGATAAATTAATATAACCCAAAGAAAGGAAATTGATTTATGATAATCATTTCTACATTGTAATATTAAATTTAAATTAAATTATATAAAATACTGAATATTTAAACGAAAAACACCATGAAATATATTGTTCATGATAATACATGTAAAAGTTGTATTATATACTCCATATAAAATATTCTATGTTAAAAATATTCCAATATGCCTCAATAAATGAAATTGAGATGAAATACCTTACCTCCCACTTTCTCTTAGTCAAGCATGCTTTAACCTCATTTATAATGGTTCATAGAACCTTAATTACTTATTATTGAAACATATTAATATTAATTAAATCATATATTATCCTTCTATATAATCTTCTTACCCATTTATTATTAATCAATCATTATTTTCTAGTCTTTTGGTGTTAATTTCCATTTTTCGTATATGTATTTTGTTATGGAAGATCGAGTTTCAGTGCATATTATATAGTTCTATAATTCCAACTGTTATAATATTTAAATAATTTTTATATTTTTTATTCGATTATTCATTCCAAACTAATCAAAAATAATGGTTAACAGAATATGGTATGTTATATTCATAGGAACGGTGTGATGTACATACGCATGAGTTACATTTACATTTTTCACTAATGAATATGGAAAGGAGGTAAGTTATACATTAAAATAAAATAATTATAATCATATAATATATACCAACTTATATACATATATATTTCATATGTGAGGTTTTGTGATGAAAATATAGTCACATGGATTCGTGTAGGTGGTAGTCCACGCTTACAAGAAAGATGCAACAATTTTTTGTGAGTAAAATAGAATAAATGAAAATGATATCTATTTTCTATAAAGAATATTAATTATGTCCAGAATTTAATATTTAGGTTTTGGGCTTTCAAAACACCTTTATGGATTTTGGGCCACCTCAAGGCCTTCGAGACACATGTAGTTTCCCCAGACAGACTCTACAAAAAAGGAGCAGCCCTAGTGGAGGATTTAGAGCAGGAGTAGTCACCAGAGAAGAACCAAATGGATTATGAAAGAATGAGAGGTTATGGCTATTCCATCAAGACCAGCATGTGCTTGCACAAAAAGCTTATCCATATGGGCATGTAAAAGTTGGATAGCTACCAACACGATGCAGATTCTGGGAAGGGGCAGTTCCTTATAGTTATAGTGTGGTTGAATTCTCTAAGACCTTCAGGTCATGTATTTTCTCTCAAGCCCACTATCAACTTAATCATTTAATCCTACGGGCCTCATAAGGTTTCCCCCATACCATGAAAGGGGGGTTATCAGAAAATCAATAAAAAAGAGGACTTCAGGCCATTCAGTCATGAGAAGCATTGGTGAAAGATGAATCTAATCACTACGTGATTTAGGAGGTCATCGTACACACCTGCGACATTATCGCACATCGTAAGGACTGGAAGGTAAAAAGATATATATTATATAATAAAAAGTGAGTTATAATTATGATATATAAATAATATCTATAATTTATATACATCATTATACTCACCCTTGAAAGGTGGTTGTTGAAAAACAAATGATATCAGTTTATGGTACAGTAGTCCGATGTTCCGAAAAATGATTATTTTTTAACCCATTTAAAGGAAGAAAAAAAAGTTTCAGGTCATCCACATTATAAAAACATGACACTAATATTTATATAATGAGGTTATCATATCATAATGTTCTAATAAAACATCATGGAGTAGGAAAAATAAATAATATAAATAACGTCCATTGAATTATATGACCTCTTATTTGGGTATCTTCATTTAGTATTCAGTAAACCATTAATAGATGGATTTATGATCCGAATCTGATGAATAGGATAGGGTTATGGGTTTTGGAAAGTAAATTTTAAGGTATTTTTTTGATCTAAAGTGGTTTTATTGTGTTATGTGAAGAACTGAAGGGTAGGCCTTCATATTTCTAGTGAGTGGCACACATGAAATTTTTTGAATGATTGAACTCATACCATGTTTTGTTAAAATATGTATTAAACAATAATGGTCCATTTTTTATCATAAAATGTATAAGGTAGTAATACTTCCAAATAATTGGTTTTTGAATAAGTTTCTGGTGATTTTTTCACCTTATATTCCATGTTTAACCACTAACTTAAATCATTTTACCTTCTTCACTTAAATTAGTTTTAACTCTCTTCACTAATCACATTGGAAAAATTATGTTTTAATTATTAGATATTATAAATTATAATGATTAAAAATATGGAATAGATTTTTTTTCAAATAATACATAAATAATTGGAATATTTTAATTTAACATTAACCTTATTGTCGTGATGAGAAAATATGGTTATAATGTAAAAATGTTCAAAATTTTAAAAACAATTATATTAAAACACAATTAAAAAAGACACAAATAGCCTAAATTAGATTAATGGATGTATAATTAAAATATTTATACATTAAAAAATGAAAAATATTATTTATCATTATAAATTATTATATGATAAGACATTTTTCAAATAAAAGCATGGCACATGAGCCTTAGCCCGGTTGGCAAGGTCTCTAATGGTGCATCCAAGCGACCAGGGATCAAAACCAGGCGGAGGCAGGAATTCCGGAGTACTGTAGCAGTGCTGTAGCAGGCACTGTTTGGCACTGTAGCAGCCCGAGATATGCCCCCGTTTGGGCCTTTGGGCATCAGATTTGGTCCCCAAGTCCTTCATTGGCCTTCAGGCACCCAGGCCTTCGGGTCAGTTTGGCCTTTGGGCTATCCATATGGCCTTTGGGTCACCTACAGATACAAAACCAGGCCAAACTACAAGGAACAAGCTCTACAAGGAGGATGAGCAAAAGAGCTTTCACCACAGCAGGAGCTAAATGGATTGCAATAATGAGAGGGTATGGCACCTACCATCGGGACAAGCCTTTGCATTCATGGGAATGCCTATCCGAACAGCCATGCGGAGGTGAAGAGCTGATTCAAAGATGAAGATGCTAGGGAGGAGCAGTTCCAAGTTGTTAGTCTGGGTTGTATGGTATGTTTGTGCCTACGGGCATTGGTTCCTATATGGCCTACGGGCATGTAATAGGGTTCCACCTCATCCCTTGAAAGGTGGATTATCAATCAATAAAAAATGAAGGCCTTCGGCCCATTGGAGGAAAGCATGTATTTTTCAATATTGATCAAAAATGAATTTTTTTAGAAAAATCTAAAATATTCTCCCAATGATAATTTCTGTATTTATATTTCAAAACTGAGTTTTAATTTATCAACTAATTTTTATAAAATTAGTAACCATTAGATTTTATTTATAATGGAAAGGTGTAATTAATTTTTCTTTTCAGAAAATACTATTTTTTCAAAAAAAATTCTTTTTTTAAATGATTAAAATTGTTATTTATAATAAATAGATAACCAATAAATGTGTGTAATTCATTAACATGACAAGATAACAAAGTATTGTAATACCTATTCTGATCTATACATATCCTGAATAGTATTCCTAATCCCCATGGGTTAGTGATAAACATTAAGGATCATAAAATATATAAATGGGAATGGATTCGCTACAAAAATTCTAGAAGATAGTAGATACATACCATTTTGCTCAAGGAATCCAAAGGAAGATAGTGCCAAATAAAAAGTTATTTGAAATCCAAAATATAATATTATTAACATACTCATAGTTTGATAAGATAACCATCCCAAGAGTCACATCACTCCAATAAAAAGGCTCAGGAACATCCACATCTTCCAAGAGGGACTTTCCTTTTATTTGGTCCTGGAATAAGATAGTCTACAAACACCTAAATTCAACACTACATTGTGTGGTAAAATATAATTAGGGTCTCCACATGTTTTCTAGAATAACATTTCATAATAAGACACCAAATTATTCATCCAGTTTAAATAAAAATTGGAATGGACAAACATTTGAATATTTGTATAAAAACATGATTCATTTCAAAATACTAGAAAATAGTTCAAAAATGGCATAATTAGCATTTTATATAATATTATTCATATAAATAAACTAGATTCAAATGAAGAAGTTCACAATAAATGAAATATATATATATATCAATGTAGTAACAATAATTAAAATTTCCATCTACGCTGTGGTTTGATAGTTTATAGTTTAACACCACCAGACTCTCAAATATATGATCTTGAAAATGCTCACACATGGCTCATAGGCTTAAGCTAAATAGGACTCATGAATATTCCATTTATTATATTATCTTCCTAACTAAAGAGTTTGTTATAGATTTCAATATCGATCTATTTCTAGGAAATTACAATCATAGTGTGTTTGTCACACATCACCCATTAACTACCTAAGCTCATATGTGCTCAATCAATCAATAAATAATTGGTAATTCATTTCATTTAAAATCAAATAATCATTTACAATTTAATTTCCTAATTTCCCATTTTAATATGTCAAATCGATTTCCATACCTAAACATCTATTTAACATCATTTCATGCCTTTTGAAAATAAAACCAATTATTGTTTTCTATCTTATCAATTTAATAAATTTACTAAAAATAAATTCACAAATTCCATCAATTTCTAAAACACGACCAAATTATAATTCCATTAAAATTAGTATTTTTCTAGAAAACTTTACCAAAATAAACCAAAATATTGTTCTCAATGAATTTGATTTTAATGATTCATTTCATTGACATTTAAGTCATATAATGAAGCAAACGGGGTAATAAAATGGAAAATCTCAACAGAAATACCAACCATTTTGAACGGTAATAAAACTCAACACCAACTGTGGGTTTTTAAAATGATGAATTAATAAAAATAGATCAATAAATACATACTTTATTATAGATCTAAATAAAGATTATCAAGATACTATGAGACTTTGGTTATCTACCAAAAACTACGGTTGAATGAAAGATAGAGTGTGAGATATAGAGTGAGAGGAGAATCAGGTACCAAAGAGTGATAAAACAATATCTTCCACACTTCCATACTACATAGAATGAGTTTATATTGGGAAAATGGTTCATGAGATCCTCTGATACCACTGATGTTTTGATATCCTGAGTTAGGGATGATCATGAGGTTAAACCGGTGTTTAGGAATTTTTAAATGAATTTTATGGATAAAAATACAATCTTCACAATTATTAGTTAAGGGACACATGATTATAAAAACTATGCAAACAAATTGTGATGCCCTATATCGGGGTTCCCAGATTCTACTAGCTAAGTTCATGGGTTTTTAATCCATTACCAACCGTTCAAACCACCATTCTCTTGGATTACATGTTTTTCACTCAGTGGGAACACGTTTTGGGAAAACTGTGGGCCAACTATACATAACCCAGAAGTTTAAAAAAAATTATTTTCCATTCTAAAACAACATGAGACAACCCCAATAATAATATTAATAATAATGGAGTTTCCAAGATCACATGAATCCCAGTTATAGTATTTTATAACCTCCCACTCTAATAAACTATCTATCCCAAAAATTCTTGTTGAGAAGATTCGATATAAAAACTATGATGTCACTTCTCTCTCATTAGGCACTCCCTCTACCAATCCTAATGTTTCTTAGAACCATGATTCTATAGTACAAGGACCAAA
The DNA here is from genome assembly GCA_963277665.1 of Viscum album. Taxonomy (NCBI): domain Eukaryota; kingdom Viridiplantae; phylum Streptophyta; class Magnoliopsida; order Santalales; family Viscaceae; genus Viscum; species Viscum album. Next base: position 562,427,053 of record OY728158.1, read on the forward strand.
GGTATGAACCTACAATTTAGAATATTTTTCTTAGAATCAACTATCATGACTGGATGATTAGTCACAGATACATTTGGCTCAGTATCTAGTTCACTTTAGCTCAAAATCTATGAAAAATCATATAGATATTATTGTATATGAGAATCAAGGAACACGTTAGTATAGACGTCAACTATGGAGGATATGGTACTCTATAAGATACATTACACACCTTTTCAAAAACCTCAAAAGGTCCAATGAAATGAGTATTAAGATTCCCTTTCCTTCCAATATGTCGATTATCTAAATGACGGGAAACTCTCAAGAGGACTTGGTCCACAATCTAAAAACATGAAAGGTCTATGATGAAAACCAACATAGTACTTTTACTTGATATGTAAATTATTTGACCCCAGTTTCCTATAGATAGTTCCTTAATTTATTACATTGGCATAAATACAAGACATCAATCCCAAAGGATCGGCCAGTATAGTAGTTTTTTAATCTAGAATACATAGATAAAATTTTCATTAAAACATGAATAGAAAAAAACATAGATAAACCACTTGAAAGTCTCATAACACCTATATTATCTCTATAAGTTGTTCATAATATACATATTTTTTTCCTGGAAAAAATAAAATATAAGAAATGGGTGATATCAGATGCCTAATAATTTTATGAACTATAGTGGAATCCATTACATAAATAATAATTCAGGGTCAATAAATAAAAGCACGTGTCATTAAAACATACTCATGAGCATCAAATGGTTTGAATAAAATGTAATTAAATAATTCCATAATAATAAAAAACATGGATATTATACTAGTCTAATAATCACCTGGAAAATCACTTACTCCTTTTATAATTATAGTTTGCATATTGTTGGACATCTTAAATAAAATTTCATGGCCTCAGCCAAAACTACATATATAATGGGTAAAACCCCAGTCTAGTTATTAGCACAAGACCAAATGATGCATAGAGGGTGTAACATCCTGGTTCTAGGAGATGACTAGAGGTGACCCATACCTGGTCAGTCACATGGCATCAAGCGCAACTCCCCAAACAACAGAGGATGTCGACAAGCAGTGAGTGCCCTGGCTATGATAATGGGAAAACTATGCCCTCATTTGAAGATAACTCAACAAAAGTAATACAAATAGCTATAGCGGAAGTAGAAAAACATTCAAAACATAAATAGATGTAGTACTAAACAACTGGAGCACACACATATATATGATGCTGATACATATGTCTAGGAAAGAATCCAAACAAATCCCAATGTTGGAATACAGTAATAAAACTATGTACAAAAGAAAATAAAGTTAAAATCTCCATAGGAATTCAAAACTCAGCTTGGCCTCATGCTCTATAGCTTTACAACAATCAAGAACCTGAAGTAGAAGGGTGTTTTCCCTTATATATACTTTCATCAATATAATCTTTTTGGGACCAAAAGTATGACCCAAACAAGGTGTGACACTAATCCCCACTAGGCAACCACCTAATGATTATTCCTAACAGTCAGTGAATATATATGGAAACCAATAAGAAAAAAGAAGCAGTGAACACATACGTACTCAAAAATAAACAATCCTATAGTTTCATTTACAAACATTTACATTTCAGTATTTAATCAACCAATAAAAAATAAAATAAACTCTCTAGGTAGTTTTAACAACCTAACCACACTAGTTCACGTTAAAGGAGAAGATAAAATAAATACTCTCTAAGGAATCACTAAATGTCAATTCCCTCTATAGTCATGTGTGATTAAAGACTATATGAGGAATAACCGACTTTTAATTCCCCCTATGGTCAATTATCAGTAAACAATAGACACACTATGGAATCACTCGATGTTAATTCATGATGTCTCCTCGTAACAAAACTATATACACTTTGAGGGATCACTCAACATCAATACCCCCTAAGGTCTCTTAGTGTGATTATTATAATAGACACTCTAGGAAATCCCTCAACGTCAATTTACCCTATGGTCTCACTACACCAGGTTCCCGCAGCCCCGTGTAATGAAAGTGCACTCAAGGATAAATAGCAGCCAAAGTAAACCTCAAGAATTACTTAGCTAAACATACTGCAATATATTATATAATGTCATAAAATAAACCCTCTATCCAAAAAATACTAGGCATGTAATGCAATAATTATCCTAACTAGAAAGGCTATACCAAAAATTCAAAACAAAAAAACATTAGAAACATCCATACGTTGGAAAACATAACCCTATTTTCAAACAATTAACCTATAACCAATCAAACAAGGCATTGCAGGAAAATAAAAGGGCTAAACCATAAGCAAAAAATACCCCGAAGAAGGGTATTGGGTACTTTTTCACTTATAACTAAAAGACTAACTATAGAAAAGAGAAATAAAGAGTTGGAGTTCCAGAAGAAATGATAACTCATTAATGTGATTCCAATGCAATCGATAATGGTCAATTCGTAGAACATACAATGATTAAGTGGCTCAGAGAATATCCCGGTCGTATGAACACTCTTCGATGAAAGACGTCAAGAAGAAGTGTGTTCTGTACGTTAGATGTGGCCCTGGTCCGTTTCATGAAAATAATAATGTACATTGCACGTTCTCTAAAAGGACACGACATGTGTGTTCCTTTTTCAGACTCCACATTAGGTAGTCTCCAAGTCACCCCACATGTCTATGTACTCGGACGCTACTCACCCAGTACATGGTCATCCGTGGCAACTGAATACATGGAATATACTTAAAAGTACATGTAGTGTACTCCAAAAATTTCCCGAAACTCCCCTTTTTCTAAAAAACTACCAAAAAATAATAACATACATGAAAAGAAGATTTGAGTTCTTATAAACATCACCCTTAAAGAAATTCATCATTGAATTTCGCTAGCAAGGTGGCGTTGTAGAAGAATCCTTGAATAGATCAGGCCACTGCGATCGTACATCATTCACTGTCTCCCATGTCTCATCATGTACTCACCCATGCTATCATAGCACTCATACTAGTGGAAAAGAGCATCCACATAGAACCTTCTCACTACGATCAACAATATGGATAGGATGTTCTTCGAATGATGTGGCCACCTATATCTCAACCTCCTAAGGTTGAAATACATGAGATGGTTCTGAGATGTAATGTTGGATCTGAGAAACGTGGAATATGTTATTCATATCCTGGTACCTTTGTGGAAACTCCAGCTGATAGGAAACCCACCCAACACTTTCCAAAACCTCAGAAGTCCCGACGTATCTTGGTGAAAGTTTACCTTGTCTCCTAATCCTCCTCTGTCCCATCCTTGGTGAGACATGTAAGAAAACTGGATCTCCGAACTCGAACTCTAGAGATCATCTATGTCGATCAGCATAAGACTTCTGTCGTGATTGAGCAGTAGCCATACTCTTTCAAATCATCTCTATTTGTTCTGTTGTCTCTTGAACAATACGAGTTCCCATCATAGTTTCCTCTCCTGCCTCCATTCAACATAAGGGTTATCGGCATGGCCAACCGTACAAGTCCACATAAGGTTTCATCTGAATAGTTGTATGGAAACTATTATTGTAGGAAAACTCCACAAGAGGAATGTGTTTCTCCCAATAACCTACAAAGACTAGAACGCATGCTAGAATCATGTCCTCACGCACCAGAATCGTAAGCTCGAACTGACAATATATTTGAGGATGGAAATATATATTTAGAAGTACCGGTATACAAAAAGCCCTCTAATGTCCCTGCCAGGCCAAATAAGTAAAACATGAATCCCTTTCTGAAATAATGGAGTGTGTAACTCCATGTAAACTTAAAATATATCAGATTACATCCTTCCCAGATCATCAAAACTAAAGGTTTCCTTTATTGCCAAGAATTGAGGAACCTTCCTGGGTCTATCAATGGAAACCCAAACTGCATCATTCCCTCGGGGCGAACTTGGAAAACATGTCACGAAGTCCATCACAACATCCTTCCCCTTCCACTCAGGAATGGGTAAATCTTTCAAAAGTCTTGCTAGCCATTGATGCCCTGCTTTCACATGCTAACAATTGAAACACCTCATGAAAAAACCAACAAAAAATCTCTTCATACCTAGCCACCAATACAAACTGTGTTGATAAAGATACATCTTGTTGACGCAAGGATGAACTACCCAAATTGAGGAATGAGATTCCCATATCAGATCCTCATGTATGTCTACTGGAACCCACACACATCCATGAAAATGCAAGATCTCATCCTCTCCAACTGTTCATCCAGGAATGTTGTCCTCTCCTAACACACATTCCCATAAGACAATGCCTTCAGAATCTGATATCTTCCACATTTTCACATGATCAATAAAAGTATAGGTAACAACTACAGATGGTAGAAACATCTGTCTATGTACTTTTTGCACCTCCAAATGCTTCTCAATGAACATAGCCATAAGCTGCCACTAACTACATGCCTCCTAAACTGCATGTATCTAAGTACACTTGTTCAACGCATCAACCACAACGTTGCCTTTCCCATGTGTGGAGGAAAGCTCAATGTCAAAGGACTGAAGGTACTCAACCCAGCTTTTCCCTCTCAAATTTAAATTACGCTTGGTGAAGATACACTTGAGAATTTTTTTTGTCAGTGAAAACCACATAATTCTCTCCCAGAAGGTAGTGTCTCCAATAGTGTAAAGTATGGACAACTACATCAAACATGAGATCGTGTATCAGGTAGTTCCACTCTGGTGGCCTCTACTGCTGGGACCCGTATACAGCAACCCTGTCTCCATGAATAAGCATATCACCCACCCCGACAACTGATGAATTAAAGTAAAGAATATAGATCTTTCCTAGCTCAGGAAATACTAGTATCAGTGCTGAAGTCAGACTCCCTTTCATCTCCAGAAAGGATAACCACACGAATCTGACCATTAGTAATTCACACCCTTTATAGTCAGGCCTATAAGTAGGGATTCAACAAATGAAATGTTCTGTACGAAACATCAGTAGTTACCATCATGCATAATAAAACCTATACCTCAATGTCATTTTTTAGATACTCCTAGGGAACAACTACTCTCACTTTTTTCTGGGTCTACTGATTCTCCTATCGAAAGATTTCATGAACCAAGAAGTGGTTTTGGTCCATCCAAAATTAGAATTTTGGGAGCTTAACATATAACATATGTTCCCTCAATGTACTCAAAATGATATCAATATGGGTAGCATGGTTGTGTCGAGTGTGATAGTACACCAAGATATCATCCACGAAGACCACCACAGAAGAATCCAAGTATGGATGGAACACTCAATATAACAGTCCCCTGAAGACTGCATGTTAATTTGTGAGACCGAACGACCTAGCCACATACTCCTATAGACCATACCTATTGCAGAAGGCTGTAAGAGGTATATCAGATGGACTAATGGGCTAATGATGGTATCCAGACCGCAAGTCAATCTTTGAGAACACATGGGCTCCTCAAAAATGATCGAAGAGATCATCAATCCTCTAAAAGGGATATGATTTTTTAAATATCAACTGGATCGAACTCTAATAGTGCACACAAAGTTTGAGGGTACCGTCCTACTTCTTCGCAAACAGGACATGTGAAACCTATGGAAAAGGACTGGGTCAGATGAAACTTGTTGCCTGCAACTCCTCCAACTACTTCTTGTGCTCCTAAAACTCTGGCATAGCCATTCAGATTGTTAGAATGGACACTGGTGCTAATCCTAGAAAAAGCTCAATAAAAAACCACATCTCACTTTGGAGGCAAACCAAAAAAGTCCTCTGGAAAGACATCTTTGAAATGATCCACCACTGGGGGGGAAGTCAATATGTGATGTCCCCTGATCATCCAGATATAGACTTTAACACTAGGCTGTAACTCCTCCCAACCCATGATGATCGGGTCCCACTCAGGTCGCCTAAACATCTCATTCTCCCTTGTAAAGAAACGATCCACCTTCTTGTGATGTGAAACTCACCCTATAGAGATACCAATCAAAAACTTCCTAGAAGGGAACTGATCAATCAATTACAAGAATGACATCATAGTCTGTCATCTATATGACATAAAGGTCCCATAAGAAGTGACACCTACCCACCTCATGAGGGAACTCCTTGTACTAGTGTACAATAGTCATTCTTGTCCCCAACAGAGTGTCTAGCATCATGATGTTAGCATATGAAAAGAAACGGAGGACAGGACTCTGTACAATAGAAATAGATATAAAGCTAAAAAAATCCCCTGTATTGAAAATAGTGGAAGATAAAACAATGTCAACTAGAATCATACCTCGAACAATATAGGGTTCGGGATCCTGCTCCTACTGGGTCTACTCCACAACAAAAGTATGACCTGCATTGTGGCCCTGTGACCCTAACTGACCACTCTAAGCTGATCTGACCTATTGTTTCTGAAATCAAAGCAACTAGCTACCACGACCATGACCACCACCTTGGCCTAAACAGCTAGAAGAACTCTAATTCCCTGAATCATGGGATACTGGTGGTGATGATCCTGCCTACGGAGTCATTGAATAACATTTATCACTAACTAAAAATGAAAAAACTCAATGAAGCACTGAAGACGACCCATATTGCCATAATATCGGCACACCCCATGGTATCTTGGGAAATGTGTCCTCGTATACCCAACTATACCGCCCTGGTAGCATACCACCTAGCTCCCTGAAGGTTCATCTAGACTACTCAGATCTCCCTGTGTAGACTTCATGTTGTGCTTCCATCTTCCAGCTGGAGAAACACCAACTCTGGGTGTTGAACCGACCTATCCCACCACTCCATAATACCTTATATTTTTTTCATGATTAGTGCTTGGTTTACAATAGATGTGATGGAATTCATCCTAAATATGTTTACATAATATTGGATGTCTTTCTTGAGACTAGCCTCAAACTTTCTTGCAAGGAATAACTCATCACCTCTTAGGGTGGGCAGGAATTACTATAGTTCTATGAAGTGAAATGAATACTCTATAACTGAAAGGGTACCCAGCCCCAACTCATGAACTCTCGGTCTTGATCGGCCCACAAGTTTCCCGGCTAGAAGTAATTGTAGAAGGTATGCTAAAACACATCCGACACCATAACACACTAGTGTCTCAACTATGAGATCACATCCCACCATCTCTTGGAAGAGTCCTAAATAATATAAGTATCATGTTTCACCCTCAAATTTGGAGGCGTCTCTAGATGCTCGAAGATATAAATCAGGTCTTTTAACCATGATTCTGGATCATGGCGTCAACCAACCTCTAAGAAGGTGGGTGGATGCTGCTGCTAGAAAACTCGTATCAGCTCTTCCATAAATGGGGTAGGATGATGTACACCCTGAAAGGTCTTCATATACCTCATAAATACCTCTAGTAACTATGTGTTTTCACCAGTGTTTGGAATCATGGTTCGTGCCAAGACTGGCACAACAAGAGGATCTGTTGGTAGTCCTTGATCAGCCATGTTCGGTGTCCGATCACTTTCTTGTAACAGGAAAAAACCGGAGGATGTCTCGGTGGCATGACTCTACTAGGTCAAGCACACACCTTAGATAAAGATTGTCAACGACTGAAACATAGAATAGTTGGAAGGAAAATAGAGAAAGAAAAAATTAATGTTTTTCCAAACATGGATACACAGCGTGTATAATGCCTACACGACGTGTTCCCTTAAGACTTCACATGGGCGTGTACTTTTTACAACCCATGTTGTGTAACACCCCAAACACAAGGCATGTTTCCCTAAACAAAGTGAATGTACTTGAATACTATCCCCCTTCCTGAGTTCCCTTACATGGAGGTGCCACATGGTTCTCATAGAATAAGACTACACAACTTGTTAGTACCAGACACGACATGTACTAGACGAACTTAACTGACTCGTGTTGTTAGTCACATGGATGGTTACATGGATCACTCTAAATAGCATGTTCCAGATGAACACGGTGGGTATAACTTAGGTTTCAACTGCATGTGTTGTTAGTCACACGGGTGGACACACAGCTGACACTACATTGCATGTTCAAGCCTGCCATGGCATGTATAACCTATGTTTTATTCGTCAGTGTCGTCAGTCACACTGGTGGATACATGGTCTTCAAAACATGGCATGTACACCCAGAACACGACATGTTCCACAAATGATTTCATATCCTCGTGTCTCTGCCCACATAGCCAGTGAACCAGTTAGAGACTACACGACATGAACATTTTGTACACAATGTGTACACAACAAAAACATTTCCTTCCCGAATAGATGGATACATGGAATGTATTTATCATTACAGGCCATGAATTTTGGGTTCTTCAAGACATTATGCCTCGAAAACAACTCTAGAAGCCAAGAAAACACTGAAACAAACATTAATGTTTCAAATTCCAATTCATGAGTGCCCATACTCCCTACGGATCAATGCTTGGAATCTTAAACAAGTTATATATAATCATAATAGAGCAATGATCCACCAAATTTTGGTCCATGAGGGCTCATAACACCTCAATAACCATTGTTTTGCGTTCGTTCAATCTAAAAATTAACACAATTCAATACCCTATCAAATAGATGGAATTTTTATCAAGGCATCTATCACAACATCATGCATATCTAACACATCATCTATCACGACAACAAGCAATTTCGAATACACCCTAAATGGCATGTCAAGAACGCATGACATGTAATCACTATAAAGTACCTATATGATGCTTGAGATTCCATTACCTCATCTCATTGTGTTTAATAGAAATAGAAACTCATTAATATCAACAATAACAACACAAAACATGTGAATCACCCAATGTTGAATCAAATAAACTATTAAATTTAAAAACCAGAATAAATTGCAGTTACAAGGTGAATTGGATTTTCCATATACACAGGCTAGCTACGCATGGGTGAAACTTATTACAAAGCACACATTTCTTCCTATATCTATCTATAGTCTCCAAACATTATGTCAAGAAGAAAGGAGTTCCTTTGATGCCACGTTGTAACATCCCGGTTCTAGGAGCTGCCCAACGGTGCCCCGTACTCGGTTTTCCACATGGCCTCAAACGCAATTTCCCAAATTCCAGAGGCTACTAACTAATAGTGGTGGCCTTGGGTGTGATAGTGGGGAAAATATTCCCTCATTAGTAGATTAACACAACGGAAGTAAAATAGATACCAATAGCGAAAGTAGTAAAACATGAAAAAATTAAATAGTGGAAGTAGTAAAAAACTAGAGCAGGAAAATATATATGATGCATGATATATATGTCTAGGACAGTAGAAAATCAAGTCACGATATTGGAATACAGTACTAAACCATAGTAAAATATAAAATAAGGTAAATAGATCCACATAATCACAAGCCTCAGCTTGGTCCCATGCTCCCCATCTCTACAACAATCAAGTACCTGATGTAGAAACGTGTTTGACCATGTCTATAACTGCAGAAATATATTCTATTTGGGAACAACAAAATGACCCAAATAGGTTGTGATACTAATCCCAGTTGGCAACTACCCAATTATTTGTGTCTACCAGTCAGTGAATATATATGGAAGGCAATAAGCAAAATGAAGCAGTAAAAATAGATGATGTTAAAAGTAAACAGTCTTACAGTTTCATTTATAAACACTTACTTTTATGTTTATAAGAAACCAAAATCAAATACAGGAAACCCTATAGATAGTTCTTAGAGCCTAACACCTCTAGTTAACATTACAATAGATGATATAACAAAGACTATAAGAGGAAGCACTCACTGTCAGTCCCCCCTATAGTCATTTGTGATCACAGACTCTCCGAGGAACCACCCACCATCAATTCCCCCAAAAGTCTTTTAACAGTAAACTACAGACGATATGATGAAGCACTCAACATCAATTCCTCAAGTGTCCTCGTAATTGAACTATAGTCACTCTGAGGGAGAACTCAATGTTAACCCCCCCCTATGGTCTTGCAACGTGATATTTATAACTGAAACTCTGGGAAAGCCCTTAATGTCAATTTACCTTATGGTCTCACTACACCAGGTTCTCACAGCCCCATGTTAATCAAATGTGAACAACAATAAACAAAATCCCATGTAAATCTCAATATATAATAGGATAAACAAACTATAATATATCATAGCATGTAAGAATATAACGACTCCATCCTAAAAATACTAGGCATGGAAGGCAAGCAGCATCCTAACATGCAAGGCTAGACCAAATGCTCAAAAACAATAAAACATGGGAAAAGATCCCTAACATAGAAAAGATAACCCTATTTTCGAACAATTAACCTCTATCAAATCAAACAAGGCATAAAAAGAAAATGAAGGGGCTAAAACTATAAAAACACAATACCCCAAAAAAAGAGAATTGGGAACTTTTGCATATATAACTCAATGACTAACTATGGAAAGGCACAAACCACCTACCTCCTTGTCATGATATCGATATATGCGAATCTCAAACCTTTAACAACCCAATAATTCTGTACATCTACAGAAATGTAAAAAAAAATCAACTGGTTATAATTGATGGGATAGACGAAATCTGGATATGGAGTTCAAGAAGAAAAAAGAACTCACTGATGCATTTCAAACGAAATTGATGACACTCGATTCGGAGTACAGACCATGATTTGTGGCTAAGAAAAGATCTGCAGTCGTATGCACACTCCAGGAAGAAAAAGGTCGAGTCGAAGTGTGCTCTATCCATCAGATGCAACCCCGGTCTGTTTAACGAATAAAATAAATTACACGTCATGTTCTATAAAAGTATACAGCGTGTATTTCACTTTTATGGCCTCCACATCAAGCTGTCTCTAGGTCACCACACACATCCATGTACTCAGCTACTACCTGGATAGTATACGATCACCCCCGGAAACTGAGTACACAGCATGTACTCTAGATATTTTCAGAAACTACCCTTTTTCTCAGAAACAAACAGAAAAGAAGAACATACCTGAAATGAAGATATGGGTTCTTACTATGGGGATATAATAAGACCCACATATCACTTACTATGTCGAAATCATTTCTCATATAAATAGGGATAATCATAAAAATCATATGCATATGAAATGTAAATAACGTTCCCCAATATGTAAACATAATCATTAAACATTCTATGTATTATAGTTTATGGTATCAAGATAGCACATTCATGGTCAAAAATATCATAATTCATTTTAAAATATGGTTTATAATAATCATAAAATATTAAACTCAATAGTGAATAATATTTAACATATTATTTGAAATAAATGAGTTTACTCTAACAAAATCATCAAGAAATTCTATATAGAAACACCCCTTTTACTTTGCAAAAAAAGAGTCCTTCTCAAAAAATAATTTATAATTTTAAGGATTGATTCTATTAAATAAGTAATAAAAGATATAGTTTTCTATGAAAAAATTAGTGATTTTTTACAAATAATAGTATCTTAAAATATATTAATGATGGTACTTGAAAATGGGTATGAAATTTAGACGATTCCTTTAATCGAGCTTGTGTAATGGGAACAATTTAGAAGAGATCCTTGTAAGAAATGTATTTTTCCAAAAAATAAAGTTGATCTTTTCAGAATATAAGATTTCGAAAAATAATATAAAAATTTATAAGATTATTATAAAATAAATTAAGATTTACATTGGTGTATACCTTAATAAAGTGTAACCTGAATGAGAATAGAGGTTCGGGATACCTTATGTATGAATGTGTTCTGTACTAACCTTAATGTCCAAGATAATAAAATTAAATATGTTCATTACTAGATTATGAAAACTTTAAATAAGTATTAGATTCATTATAGTTATATTATGTTCATTTATGGCCTTATTTAAGAGTTATTTATTTCCCTATCATCATTTGTGAGCATTCGTTTTCTTGGTTTTCAAGTTATGATTGCCTGTTTAAAATTAATGGATTCATGATAAATTGGTATAATTACCCAAAACAAAATTAAATGCTACTAATAATCCTAAATAACTATAATTTTTTATAAATATTTATTTTTATATGATATGGGGATGACTTATTATATAACATTGCAATGATATTCGTTTAGATTAATTTAAGAAGATTTAGATCGCAACAAAGTTGTTTTGTTTTATCATTTTCTATTATGAAAATATGATAAATAGAGACATATAATTGGTTTTAATATACATTTTCAAATATTATTAAATAATTAAAATGGTTTCATGTATATACTGTAATATGGTCATTGAAAATGAAAACATTTTATCCTTGAACATGATGAAACAACCCATCACAGACAATTTTTACATTATCTGAATAAAAGGGAGAGGAGAAGGGAATTGAGGATGGATTAGTCCATTAGAATAAAAAAATTAATTATATGTACAATAATTGATTAATCATTCTAATTTTAATAAGGGGGTTTTGGATAGAACAATAAAAGAAAATAACATTAAAATAAACTTAAAAAAAGAAGAGGAGTTTACCTCTTGAATTATCCTCCTTGAGAAGCTCAATACGGAAATGGTTTTGGGTTTTTGATGAGACCAGGATCTCCTAGTCATGGGGGATGGACATGGAAAGGGGATTTGGTATAAAAGTTACAAGTCTAAATGCTTTTAATGGTTTAGGAAAAGGGATGGTATCTATAGTGAAGGGGTGGGGTGTTTTTTGAATATTTTATTCATTTGTTTATTATTTTGGTTCAAGACTGAATAATACGATCACTATCACTAAATATATTAGCATAATGAAGGAGATTTTGATATTGTGGGATTAAATCATCCATAAATCACCAGTGACTCAATAAGTTACACATATACCATTTATTATAAATTATCATATTTTACTATTAACAAAAAATTCAACAATTTTAGAAAAATCCCAAATATTCAACCAAACCATTTTTATCATTTCGAACTCAATAAATATCATAATTTTATGAGATTTATTCCCTAAATATGAAAAATATATTTTGTTTTATTTAAAATCATCATTTACTCAAAAAATATAGATTTTGAATTTATAACTTATTTTTTAGAACTCGGAAAATTTATCTAAGGTTAGATATAATTATCCAAATAACATAAGACAACAAAATATAGATCTATTAATACATTTTAAGAAAAATAAGTTTCTTCTAAATAATTTTATTAATTATAAAAATGTAATAAAAAATTTATGATTCATAAACAAACAAACACATACTAATTTTTAAAATATTCAATTATATATACTATGGTATAATTAAATAATACTCTTATTTATAAGATTCCTAAAATGTGTTTATACTTTCATGGGTATGGTTTCTATTCATTTGGCTGATTTACTATTCAGAAGGATCAAATTACTATTCCTAAGGGCAAGTGACTATTTCAATGGTATAGGTTTTCTTAACTTCTAGAAATACCTATTATCTCATTGATTATTCATTTATAATTATTTTATTTTTATTTATAAGTTGTTCTATGTGATATGTACTATATAAAATAATTATAAGAAGTGAAATATCATTGATGGTATCCTCGGTCCTTACATCCTCCCATTTAAAAAATTTCTACTTAAAAAATTATAAAACCTCATGTTATGAAAATATCTGGGTATTTATTTATCACAACATCCCTTAATTACCACGTCACATATTCAATTTTATGATTATCTTATATACATGTACTAGAAAAGTCATCTGATTTTTGATCTCCGGATCTTTTGTGTCCAGAATCTAGATGGGATCTTCACTGTCAGATAAATCATGTTCCAATTCCCATTCTTCCAAAGTGAGGACATGAATTTAATCTAGCATATACATTCATAACAATTAGATGAGGAAGATATTGTCATATTTATAAAGGCTAAGTGGAATTTCAAAAGAATTAGTCATATTTTTAATTCAATCGATAAATTCAAAAGGTCAATATACAAAGGGATCAGTGCTTCTTTCATCCAAAATCTTATAACTCTCATCCACGGAGATACTTTCCAAAAAACATGTCCTCTCATGTGAAATTCAAAGTCCTTAATTTGATTAATGACATAGCACTTTTTCCTAATTTGAACATCTTTGATATGGGTTTGAATAACTTTTACCTTTTCTCTTTTATTCATCCATAAGCTCTAGGCTTACAAGCTTAAATTCACCAAATGCATCCCTACATGCAAGTGAATGACATATCTCTCCATACAATGATTAATAAGGTTCTATTTGAGTACTAGAATAGAAAATATTAGTATAGGAAAACTCTACCAAACTTAAATATTTATCCCATGTACATTGAATGTCAGGTGATCGTGATTCCAATGTGTCTTTTAATGTTTGGATCATATTTTTAGATTGCCCATTAGTTTAAGGGTGATAAGAGGTACTCAAAAACAGATTTGTATCCAATGAAATACAATGAATTATCTATAATTTTGATGAAAATCATGGATCATGATTAGACATAATAAAAATAGTTTCCATAGGTTTCCTTACAACTTATTTAAAATAGATTCAGGAAAGGTGATATAAGGGAAAATCATACCTTATAGCAATGAATTGTGAATATTTGTGGAGTCAATATAAAATCACCCATATTGCATCATTCATTCAGGGAGTTTTTGGAAATCCTGTGAAAAAATACATAGTAATGTCATCCCATTTCCATCTAGTAATACATAGTGGTTTCATGGATCCTCTATGATGAAGTATTTCATCCTTCACCTATTGAAAGATGAAATATATTGATACATAATTTGAAATTTCCTGATTCATATTATCAGAATATAATTGTTCATTCAAATCTCTATACATCTTAGTGATACCAAGATGTATAGAAAAATAATAGATATGGTAAATATCCTATAAATCCATTTTTTTCTCGGATATACAGGGAACACATATCCTCCTTGAAATTTTAATAATTCCATATTTATGCATGATGTCTACAAAATCTCAACATTCGCAACATTAATCCTTTTTATGAATCTCATCATTTGAATGAGAACATTTAATTAATTTTCATTAAATATCGTTGGATAACCAGTTGACAAAGTAATTATTTTCACTTACTTTGATAATTCTCAACTCCATGTTTTCTCGATCCATGTACACATGATTCTAATCAATCCTCATTTTGTTTAGAACAATATGATCCTTCATACATTATGAATATTTGACCATATTTTCCATTTCATGGGTGGTATTTTATTGAGTAATCATAATTCATGTGTAGCTCGAGACATATCCTTTTTCTAATGTTGAGTTATTTCGATGAGAAGATATATTTAAACTCTTCTAATATTTATATATCTCACATGTTTTCACTATAGAGATTGTGTCTCCATGTTTTTATGGAAAATATTACAATCACTAATTTAAGATCATTTGTTTGATAGATATGTTAATGATTATTTATCTACCTTAATACATTGTCAGTAACTATATCATTCTGTATAAGGACACAAACATTTCCATTAATTTATGGATCACTATAAATAAAAAATCCACCATTTCCAGATGATATATTCAAGATCAGAATGTTCACTAATCTCTTCTTGAATTCTTCTTGGCATTCTTCATATTATTTTTTCCATACGTACTTATCCCATTTACGTGTAATCATGTTTAATGAATTATCTAATCAGGAAATTTTCTTAATGAAACACCAATAATAACCTGAAAAACTAATAATATTATCTACCATATTTATGTTCATTACTGTAGGACATTCCTAAATAACCTATTTCTTTATATGATCAGCTGAGATTATATCCTTTGGTAGAATATGGCCAAGAAATAAAACTGATTGAATCCATAATTCACACTTGTTTAACATACCATATAATTCATTTCCGTAAAGAGTGTTTATAACAATATGCCAGTGATCATCACAATATTCATAGATTTTGGAGTATAACAAGATATCATTAATAAATACCACACCAAATTCATAATTATATACCATGAAAACACTTTTCAATAGATCCAAGAAAATATAACATGTATTATTTTTTCCAAATGGGATTAATGTATATACTTAATGTCTATAACTGGTTGGAAATGATAACTTTGTAATATCATCCTTCCTCACACGCAATTTATGATTTACATATCGAAGTTAAATCATGGAAAAGTAATGAGCTCCATTAATTTGATCAAATAAGAAATCAATGCTATGTAGTGGATAATTGTTATTGGTTTGAATATCATTGATTTCTCTATAGTCAATACACAATCTCATGTTCCATATTTCTTCTTGAAAAAGATAATAGGGATCCACATAGGGAAAACTAGGGATAATAAATCCATTGTCATTCAATTCTTCATGTTTTTTATTCAGTTCTACTCATTATTCAATGTCCATTTTATAAGTAGTCTTTAATATAGGTCTTTCACTAAGAATTATACCAATAGTGAACACAACTTCCCTCTCTGGAGGTTTTTTATGTAAATCCTCTAGAAATACTCATATATTCTTGACCAATAGAAACATATTCAATCTAAATATTTCTTTTATTATACATATAAGACGTATTATATTCCTTCTAATGGATTTCATTCAATAATTCTATTGGTGTTTGGTCTATAAAGTAGTTTTTCAATGAGTTTTGTACACCAAATATAAGGGTTTCTACATCATTCACAAAAATTGTAACTTCCTTCACCAAGAAATATATTTTTTTGCATCAAAAATTTAATTCCAATACATACCAATGATTATTTCAAAGTCAATCAGAGTTATTATGAATAGGTCTACAACAAAAGAATGTTTATATTTCATAAAGGTATTTGACTGACACATCTTTATTGCAATGATACTTCCTTTATGATTTTGGACTAACAACTCGTTTATTAAATAAAAATGCAAATATATAATTTTCTAGGAAACTTAGGAAAGGAAAAAAGAATTATATAATCCATAATCAAATAAATCATTGAATTATTTTGAGGAAATTATTAATGTACCATTCATAATAGAATTATAAACATTATCCTCAGCAGTTTGGGTTGAATAAGATTGAATGTTATCCATTTTCCTTATTTTGGGAATGTATCCTTGAAGATTAAGTCATTCATTTGCATAATATCCCATCTAATTAAAATTATTTCATTGATTATTGGTAGATTTTCCCTTGTAATCATGATCTTTGTTGACTTTTTTTCTCTACACTTATAACAAACCCCCATATACTTCAGGAAATTACAATGGTGTTTCTTCCCACAATTATCCAATGATAAAAAATAAACTCTCCCCTTATTCCAATTTTCCTTATTTCCTTTTCTAGAGTGTTTATCAGACCTCTTCTTCTCTACACATCCTTTTAGGTCATAATACATATAGAAATCATTTTTTCTAATAAGATAATATATCTTCATATGAGGAGAAATCTTAAAAGTCCACCACTCATAGGATGAATGGATTTAAACCATCAAATAAACGATCAATATTACTCCTTGGATTACCTATATAGTCTATGTCATGCCTTTATAAAAGTTTAAGTTCGGATTCATACTTGAAAACATTATCATCATCTTTTTCCTCATATTCAAGAATTTCCACTCCATATCCATATGAAATTTGTTAGGGAAATATTTTTCTACGATTATTTCCTTAAAAAAATTTCTTTTCATATGTTCAATTTCTTTCTCTTTGTTTTTTTAATAAATGACCACCATTGATCAGCATATAATGAGATATGATAAAAGATCATGATAACTTTTCATTGTTATTACATCTCAAAGTAAAAAATATCTTCTCTAAGGAACTGATCCATTGATCATCTAAAAATAGGTTTGTAATCCAATTTAATGATGGTGGTAGTTGTCACATAACATGGTCTAACATTGTTCCTCAACATTGTGGATTGAGATCCTTTATATGGGTATTGTTATTGTTCATAATCATAGCCAATTTTTCTTTTATAGTTATACATTTCTCATCACAGGTCAAAACACCAGTACTGAAATCATTATCTTGCATTGGAGATATATCCCTACATGGGATACATGTGTTGATATGATTTCCATTAATTCTACCTAGAAACATTTCTAAATAATTTCATACACTATATTATTTTATCAAATGAAATTTATAATAAAAAATTAGAAAACCACTTATCATAAATTGAGTGTTTATGCATATATAATGTCGTAATCATAAAAATAGTTTTCTAGGGACTTATTTACATTTAAATCCATCATAATGAATTGTAAATAAAATGTAAATTATCTTATGAATGTCTCATCGGAGTGTCTAAGCAGGTGCATAAAAAGTCACATTGTTTTATACCAGGTTACCATGAGTGAGGCCAAGGGCAACATGTCAATGTTATTACCCCTAGGTACATCTGTTCCAAAACCATGCCCACTTGTAGAATCTAGACATTGATGTAATTATAATAATTCTCACATAATAGATATTTTTCCAAAATTTTATGATTTTATTCTATTCATATACTCAATTTCATTCTTTGGGATATGTTACCTAATCTATGTTTTCTAAATCTAGTTTCCATGGATTCTACTAAACTCACTCTAATACAAACTACAAAGACCCTGAACCCAGTTTCGTAGAGACAGTGCCTTACTTTATTACATTGATCTGGATATATGATTCAAATCCCAAAGTTCCAACTTGTTTAGATGTTTTGGATTCTATATTATATAAATATATATCTCATCAAAACATAAAATAGAAAAAAACATAGAAAAACCATTTGAAACTACCATAACTCCTAGATAATCCCTAAAATTAATTCATTATATAAATATTAACATCCTAAGAAAAAAATTAAAACATATAAAATAGGTGATCTATAACAATCAGTGAGGGTAAAAAATATAGTGGAAGCTATCATGTAAATAATAAGGCATAGTGAATAACTAAAAACATATGTCATTAAAACATAATCCTGAGAATAAAATTGAAAAAAATCTAGTTAAGTAATTCTAAAATAAAACATAACCATGGATATTCTAATAGAATATTAATCACATGGACCATCAATTAATTGTTTCATAATGAAGGAATCATTAATTATGTACACCATAAACACATTATCAAGGACTCAGCCAACACACCATATATAGTAGGTAAAATCCCAGTCCCCTTTGTCTCATGAGAACTTCCGATGCATTGAGGGGATATAGAAGGACCCACTCATCACATCATAATATCAGTTAATTTTTCATCTGATGATGGAAAATCATAAAAAATATATATATATGAAAATTAAAAAACATTACCTAATCTATAAAAATAATAACTTACCATTATGAGTAGTTTGGTAAATGGTATCAAGATAGAATATCTACAGTCAAACTTATCATAATTCATTAAATAAAACAATGTGGATGATAAACAATATATATATATCTCAATAATTAATTAAATTAAACAGTGATTTTGAAATAAATGAGAATACTCAAATAAATTCATCGAGAAATTACTGATAGAAATACCCCTTTTACATTGCAAAGATATGTTCTTTTGGAAAAATCATTTATCATTATCTTGATTGTTTGTATAACACTAGTAATTAAAAAACATAGTTCTTCTGGATAAAATTATTCATTTTAGAAAATTAATATCATCTTAAAATATATTAAGGATAGTACATGAAAATGGAAAATAAGTTAACATTTTCCCTTTAATCGGACATGTGTTTCGGGAATAATTGGGAAGGGATCATTGGAAAACATTAATTTTACAAAAAAACAAAAGATGAAATGATAAAAATATATGATTTTGGATCATAAAATCATAATTTATATGAATTAAATAAAATAAATTAATAATTACTTTTCTGATAGAGGAAGAAAGTGTAACCCAGATGAAAATAGTGGTTTTGGTAGAAACCTCATTTTTTATAACTAAATCTGTTCTTCACTAGACCTTAGTGTCATGGATAATCAAATTAAAAAGATTAATTAATTGATTAATTACCTTTTCTATATGTATTTGATTCATGATAGTTTTATAAAGTTCATTTACGGCCTTATTGATGAGTTATAGTGTTTAATTTCATCATTTATGAGCATTTATTTTCTTGGTTTGCATGGTTGGTTCACTTGTTTATAAGTAATAGTGTTCATGAAAAAATATGTATAATTATCCATAATATTAATTAAATGATACCAATCAATACACAGAATTGTAAATGGTATTATATACTAATTTTTTACACATTATGATGAATCATTATATGGCATGTTAATGATATTCTTTTAGATTACATTAAGCTGTTTAAGATAACAATGAACTCATTTTTTCTTATCATTCCGTATTTTGTAAATATGTTATTCCAGAACATAAAAATGGTTTTAATATAAATTTTACAATATTATTCCTACAATAAAATGTTTTCAACAATAGAATTGATGATCTTGGAGTAAAATGAATAATTGTAGTCCTTGAAGGCCATCAAACAACACCTCATAGAAAACATTTCAATTTTCAAAATAAACTGGATAAGAGAAGGGGTTTGATGAAGTATTATTCCATTAGAGTAACCAAACTCTATTATATGTAATAAACCTAAGTTATCATCATATTTAGATGAGTGTAGTCGTGGATTGAATAATAAAATAAAAGAACATGAACGGAAATTTAAAGGAAAATGACTAGTATTTTAGCACTGTAATTCTCAACATTTAGAACCTCCTTATGAAAATTGTTTTTAGAAATGTTATGAAACCAAATGATATTGGTCATGTGTTAATGATATGGAAATTGTATTGGTCAGAAATTTGACAAAGCTCAATTTTTTGAAGGTGTGAGGTGAAGGGATGTTGAGGGCTAGTATTTAATGTGGGGGAGAAGGGTGTTTTTTGAATATTTTATTCATTTGTTTTTTGGTTTACCATGAATGGGTATAAAATGGGGGGATTTATCCATATTAATGATGAAAACTGATATCATATTATTCATTCTGTTGATACATGGATATCCACAAACAATTTTCATATAGCTCTCATCCGACATTCATGTCGGCACCTGATGTGACTGAAGTATACCCAATAGTCTCTAGTGCTCAACGTTGACCCATTGTCAAGTATAACAATAAGAAAAAAATAAGAAATATAATGTCTCCTACTTTTCAAGTTGAATCATCTCTACATGGAATATAAAATCTTCATGGTTCATTGGTTTGAAAACCATTTAGAAATATTGAAATCCCCAATCACATATTTTCTCATGGGGAATAAAAAATACATTCCAAATAATTAAAATACCCTCCAAAGAGAAAACCCAATAATTAATGTTCTCCGACCACAAATAGAGTATATAATTCCATGTAATTCACCATCAATATGCTATTTCTGATGAATCTTCTATAGAAGAGATGTGGTCACCTGAACACTAGGAAAGGCAATATCAGAATCTATTTCATGAACTCCAATATGCAATTGTGATAAAATTTCCATAAACATAAACTCTTCTAATGATTGTTTCTAGGCATGGGTTGGGTATTTCATGATCAAAGCACATGTGATGAAATTATTTTTCTCCTGGGTATAGATGATGTCTAATTTTAAAGAATGTATGTAATCCACTAAATTCATTTGGGATATATTCAAATCTATTTTAGAAAATACATAACTCATTCTATTGAGGTAAGAAAATAGGGTAAACCATTTTTTGAAATAGTAATGTCATCAACTCGGAAATTCACGCATCATGATGGTGATTTCAAGGGAATGGGGTCGGTAATTATTCTCATATGGGATAATATGTCTCTAACCATAGGAAAACATTGATCATCAAACATAATAACTTATCCCAAACTCGAACATGATGTTCCACTGAAGACCATATAGCCCTGGATAATATATGAGAGTGCCAACACCAATGCAGATATAAAAATATTTTTCACCTTAAAATATAACTCTAACGTATCTCATCCAAATAAAACCTCATTCTCTTATATGTGTGAGAATTTATGGGATAATCAATCACTGATAAATCTTTCTAACACCAGTGATAATATCCCGATAGAACCGAGAGACTCAAAATCTTGAAGACATTATGATGAATTTCCCATATCAAATAATATTTCACTTTCAAGGGATCAAATAATATAACATGTTCCAAGATCACGTGTCCTAAGAACATCACTTACCAAATATAGAAATGTAATTTTGATAGCTTGGTTTTGGGTAACTGAATTTCCATCATTTTATGAACTTATCTCATATAACACAAATGATCCTCCTCTGGCTTAGAGTAAAGCTAGATTTCAACCATATAGACCTCTAGGAATGTATCATAATACCCATGGATGATACAATTCTTCAAATCCATAATGACTATTTCACAGGTGGTATGACCAAATGGCATTAAATGGTACACATAATTTCTCTACCTACTTTGAAATGCAGTTTCCTAAATGTATAATTATTTTAATCTCAAATAGTGGCAATAAAATTGAAGATCGAACATACAGATCACATCTCCCCACTCAAAAAGTCAAATGGGTCATCAATCCATGTTAATACACACTTTATCTTTAGATAAATTTGTTTTAGTATCATGTAATCAACACATTGGTGAATTTCAATCATTTTTCTTTTCAAAGAACATAGGAACTGCATAAAAACACTCATGAGATTATAAATCCATTCTATAATAGATATTCCCAATTAGTCTTAAAGTTATTCTTCTAAGATGGTTTCATATGAAAAAAGTATTATAAATTGGTTGACTTCCATGTACTAAATCAATAAATATATTTACCTCTCTTATCAAAGGAAAACTGGAGATTCCAAAAGGAAAAACATCGGGAAACTCAATGAAAACTGGAGGGAGGTCGTCGTTCAAAGAGTCTGACTCATGTTCAAATTAATAAAATGATATTACTTTATCTAAATATATATAATAGGGTCTATATCTACTCAACCACAAGTCACAATCTCCCTAAATGAAATAGAACACCCCATTGGGATCATTAATGGAGGTCCATCAATAAGAATACTAAAACTGTGCTTTATCAGAAGTGACAAAATACTTCCAAAAAATGGAATTACATTATTTTAATTAATGAACCATAAAATACTATGTAATATCAATCTCTGATAAAGAGAAAAAAACTACTAATAAATATTGATAACATTCTCTCTCTTAATTCTGAGAGTTGTAGTAATTTTCATTACATAAGACAAAATCATTTTTGGATTATTTTGTAGGTTTACAAAACCGTTTGACATAGATGAAAATTACTCAGCATTCTAAAATAAATAAGTTTATAATAATGAATTTATATTGGGGGTTCCACTGATAATCACAATACCTCTACCAGCTTCCTTTGGAGACTCTTCCACTGACATAAGAAGCGTCATTCTAGATTCATGTGGATGAAACCCTATAGATCATGGAGAATCTGACTTCACTACAATAATTTTTTGTTTTAGATTATCCTATTCAACTATGTGGAGAACAAAATATATTATATAACTTCATCATGTGTCATAATAATCTACATGAACCACAAATATTGGCCTCCTAAGAGAAAACCCATTTCAAGCGCCAATGTAGGGCAGACTAGAACAATGTTAATAGTACTCTTTAAATAACTAAAGGAGTTATAGAATGATCTTATAGTTTAGAACAACCAGGACACTCATCACATGTTCTATTCCATTTATGATAAGTCATTATACTTCCAATAGGATAAAAAAGAACTCCCACCCACCCTAACATTCCATATAGATCATGTTTAACCATTAATACCCCATCCAACACCTCATCATAAGAATTCATATTTAAAAATATGAGCGAGGAACAAATATTAAATATAAATAAAATATCAAAACATTGAGTCTTAATATTTTTATTTTATACAATATCTGATGAAAATAGTACCTTCTCAATGAATTAGATCGCACACTCTTCCACAGTCCTGAAATCCTTATTGATTTTGAAAAACACTATATCCTAATCCAAGTCCATATGATATGGATAGAAATAGTCAGTCAAAATAATATTAAAATCCTTACACTATAATCCAATATGCTTTATCAATATCACCACTGAGTCACAACATCTCCTTCTACCCCTCTATCATAATGGTGCCACATTTAACACCAATCAGGTTAGGAATTTCTAAAAACTCATAAAACTGCTCTATATTCCCCAAAAAAAATCCTCAACCTCTTTAGGATTATTATATACTTTTATTTTTCTGATTATGTTAAATAAAATCTATAGAACAATTATAGAATTCATCCCACTTTGATTCTATAACTGTAGGATGAGTGAAAATGGCAGAATGATCATGTCCCAGTGCATAGATAGCTCATAAAATAATCTCAATGAGATTACATCCATATGTTGATTTTATTATACTGGTTAATCAGTATATTTATTCGGGATCCAATTCACATGTCTTCTTGGATTCATGATGCAAAAAACATTAGTAAAAACATTTATGTTGTCATATGATTACTCAGATCAATAACTCAAACAAGATTAATGAGTAAATTGATCCCACCAGAGAAGATAATAGTTTTTTTATTTTATTTATCCAAATTAAGAGCATCTAATAATGTTGAATTATTCCTCATGAAGCCTTTCTTAAACAACCAATAGTTAATTAAGTCTTGTTAAGATTGTACTTATCCTTTCACTTACTCATAACTGCCTCTTAAATCATGTAGTAACATCATGAAAGGATGATTAACCTATTACATTGATATAATTTTTTTTGAATCGGCTTGGTTTCCCAGGAAAATTGATATCTAAGGAGATCATGACATATTCCAAAGAGTTATCTTAATCGACATAGGGTGGTGAATGGAACTAGGCATCATAAAACATAAAAATTGGAATAAATTTCTTATATAAATAGAAAAATTATATATATATATACATATATATATATCATTATTCTAAAAAATCCCAAATGGATATAGTACAAGAAACCAAAACTGTATATCAATACCCAAATATAACATCATCAATGTACTCCAAAACTGACAAGACAATCAACTAAATATTGAAATCATTTTAATAAAAATGATTAAGAACATCCACATCTTCCTAGAGTAACTTTCCCTTTGCTCAAAAATGGATGAAGAAAATCTACAGATTCCCAATGACAAAGTAGTGGTGTGAGATAAAATCATAGTATTTTCTCACTAGATTTTCTATAAGAAGATGCTATATGATTAAACCAAATCTTGTTATTAATTTTAAGAAAAATTGGTACGGTGGTACATTTCATTATTTAAAATAAATATTATTAATTTTAGAAGGATAGAGAACATTTCAAATAGTTTATTTATAACAATATTATATAAATAAGTTTATATAAATAAAATGGTATTAATAACAATATTCATGATCAATGTAATATATAAATCAATGTAATATAATAAAGAAACATGGTCATATACCCTTTTGTATGATAGTGTTTACTAATAGGATCCTTACACTCCCATATTAGTGATCATGGAAATGTGAATAAAAATTATTGAGAATCAGGGAGAATATGATGCACTCAAATTATATCTAGGGTGGAAACTACCTAAATAAGATTTTTTTAATATTTTTCAATATCAATAACATTCTAAGGATTTACCAGCATAGAGTTCTTGTAAAAAAATATCCCAAAAACTCTCTGTCTTTTATGTACTCAATCAATGAATCAATAATGGGAAACTTACATCGTTTCAATTCAAAACATTATTTA
This sequence comes from Viscum album, assembly GCA_963277665.1. NCBI lineage: Eukaryota > Viridiplantae > Streptophyta > Magnoliopsida > Santalales > Viscaceae > Viscum > Viscum album. Next base: position 562,452,662 of record OY728158.1, read on the forward strand.
AAATTCAGTTGCCAAAATTCTAATTTCAATATTTCGAATCAGTTTCATTACCAAAATAATGATTATAAATAATTCCATTTCACTGAAAATTAATTAAAATCAGAGGATTGTATCAAATAAGTTTATGATATTTATTAAAAATAAATTCCAAAATTTCATAAAATTACAAAACAATCAAAAATTTCTAATTCCATATGATTTTGGGGTTTTTGAAAAAACAATAGCAAATAAATTTCAAATCCAATTTTTATCGAATTAAATTTTTATAATTCAATTGAAATCAAATATATCAAATAAAATTTTTATAAAATATAAAATATCAACAAACCTCCTACCTTTGACAATGGTAACAAAATTTAACACCAGTAGCATGATTTTCCAACAATGAACAATTTAAATAGAGATCTATAAATCCAACCTATATTTATGGTCCAATTAAATAGAGTTTAGATCCATCAAACTAGTGTGGATATATAAAACTCTATGGAGGAAAGATATTGAGAAAAAATAGAGATAATAAGTGGAGAATCATAGACGACAATGGGATCAAATGAGATCTTACAAACCTTGAACCTTATAAGAATTGGTTTGGAGGAGAAAAGGGGTTTTTGAGGTCATCCAAGTCCTATGAAATCATGATGAATTGATTTAGGGATAATCAAGAGGTCATATGGGGGTTTAGGTATATTTACAATCCTTTTCAACATTAAAAAACATAGCATTCATGTTTATCTGGGAAAGGGTGCATAGGTAGAAAAACCATGCATTGTAACCTTGTTCCCTCTACTAGGGTGTAATGTTTCTACTTGGTGGGTACATTTTTTTAAAGTAAATCACTAACGGTGCAAACCCCCATTGTATATTGTTCTCAGGTTTTCATTGGGTGGTTACACATTTTGAGAAAACTATTATCTGACCTTGTATAGCATAAAAATTTCCAACAATTTCAACATTACACATGATATAACCCATTAAAAACCCAAACCAAATAATGATCCTAAATAAGGGATGATGAATACATTAATACTTGTAATATGTTGTCATAGTGTAAAGAATATATTTTCATAATTTAGTTAATTATATCAATAGAAGCCTTTAATATCATAAGTATATAAGTATCATATTGAATAATAATATTAATTAAATGTTGTTGTTACCTAAAACACGATCTTTCATGTAAATAAAGCTATAAAAGAAACACATTGTTAAATGTAACACAAGATAAGTAAGTGTTTAGTGTAATTCATTATGTTGAAAATATTGAATTTATGTAAAAATAAATATATAGTAAAATATAAGGGTGTTATAATATTTTCGATATTTTTTGTTGCATGTCACAAATTCTATTGAAAAAATTTTATTCATTTATAATTTTGGGGTGTTATATTCTCCCCACATTAAATAACTTGTGTCTTCATAATATAAACATGATCTTAGTAATCACTAGATTGGGATTTGGAAATACCAATGTTGAAAATCCTCTATCATAAATGTTTTAATAAAATATAACCTTAATTATAGAGAAATTGAATTGAAACTGTCTTACGGAAGAACACATATCAAGGATTCAAGGTGAGAGAAAATTTTTGGCATGTGAAGATATCAACATAAAGAAGAACTGGTAATATTTATAGAGATTGATTGAGGTCATTAGACTCAATAAAATGAATGATAAATGGAATTCTGAGAGTCTCACTAAAAAAATTTAATAATTTTTGAAAAATACATTGATATCATCAGAAATGATGTTATTATGATAGAATTTTATTTCAAGATACGTTTTCTATTGTATAGGAACTATTTTAATATCTTTCAATATAAAAAATTATACTTACATGAAGTGTTCCTATTTCAAAGTACAAATTTCATCCTTAGGTTGGTCGATTTCAAATTCGTTTCTGATTCTAGGAAATAAATATCCAAGAATTAATCTTTTATACCTGAATCACTAAAATTTAATTTTAACGGATCTTAAAATTCATAAAGAGTAAGAATTACTTACTTCCCTCTCTAACATGTTTCCAAATAAAATATGGTTAGATGAATTTATCCAAAACAATAATATATAGACATCATAAGTAATAAAATTGGTTTTATATTAATATTTATTTTTCAAAAAACTTAACATAATAAAATGAAACATTATCCAGGAAATCATGTAGGATCGTGGTAGTTTTGAAACCCTTATATTCCTTTAGTCATGGTTTCCATCCCCACTACTACATAAGATGAAACAGGTTCTCACACTACATGAGTGTTTCCTATTTTTTAAAATATAATAATATAATTCATATTAGGATCCAAAAAATTATGATGGAAATCATTGAAATATAGTTAATCATTCAAGATCATTTTTAATTACTTTCAATTAATCATACCAATTTCAACAATCTAATTAAAATATTATTAAAATTTCATTAATGGTCATATTAACCATAATGTTTATAAATACCTTTAAACGTATTCCTATAAAATTAATGGAGTTATTCCTCAAATAAATTTTCCTCTGTAATGTATATTTGTGATAAATTTAACCAAAAATTTCCTTAATCTTGTGACATTCCAACCAAATTTCTTTAAAGGGGTGTATATCATTTTGAACATATGATAATCCATAAATTCATAGACCAATGAAGGAATTCCATACATATATGTTATTGAAGACATGTTCTCTTATAAACTTTAGCACAATCCTTTGATGTATATTGATTCTTATAAACAATATATCATTTCTATATGTACTTCTATATTTTAGTTATGTATACCAATTAAATACATCAACCATTTTATTTCAATGTGGTTCTTTCCATGGTCTAGGTAATAGCCTAGTTTTATCACTGTCATTTTCTATTAAAATAATTTATAATGGATTCAAATTAAAATGTGAATTATTCTAAACATATCCTTTAGAATAATCAATCCAAGTGTGCAGTAAGGCACATTTTTGTGTACCAAGTACTGCTTAAAAAAAGTGTGGCATGTCCTTTTTAGTGTTATTACCCCTAGTTACATCTATTTTATAATCACATCCACTTGTAGAATCCAAACATCTATGTGTTGTAACGAGAAAACAAAAGGACACCAGAACACCCTAAGAGGGGAGGGGAGAATCAGGGTGTCAAATTTATCATATAAACTAGTATCTCTTATTCTCACATTGGTAGGATCCAATTAAACCATTCGGATGATGAAGTGCAGAAAACAAACATCACATGAAAGGAAATAGCATTATAATTTTACTTGGTTAACCACTAAGGGATACATCCATGGATCGTACACCGATAATATAAAGGTCATACCAAAAAAAATTAATTTTTAGAAGATGTTGTTTAAAAGATTTTAGCACAGTCACTATGTGCCACACACAGTTCCTTTAGATTGTTATAGAGATAGCACACTGCGCCCCTTGGATAAATTCAGCTGAATCCCCCTTTCTCACTATATTGGAAGAGTCTTCACTTTTTTTTATGACATGAGGGTTGCTTCCATGGTTTAGCATTAAATCATGCATCCTCAACTATAAATGGAGGATATTTTGAAGTCTCGTTTTCTTCCACAGTTATATATTAATTTTCCCCACACTAGTAGGTTATTAAAAAATATTCTGCAAACTGATTTCATCACTTTATTGGATCCCTTGAGTGTCCCATGTACCTCCTTACCTACTTCACACACTGAGTAGCGAGTATAGTTCACGAATAACCTTTTTGCGAACCGTCTCTATGTTCTACCTCTACAAACATCCTCTACATACCGTGTCTGTGTACTACATCCATGTACTTACTCTTTATACTACCTCTACGTACAACCCTAATTGCTCTGCGTTATGCCATGCTCTGTCTCATACTGAGAGAGCTTCATCCATGAAGAACTTGATCTTTCGTGGACTATTTTTCATTACATGTATCATTCTCTTAGTGTACTGTCTTCTCTAATATGAACCAGTACAAACATCACCAAATATCTTCATGAAGTATTATTCTTCCATTCATCACCTTAATGAAGGGGATTACTCCTCCCTATAAGGGAAAAAAGATTTGAAAATTCCAATAATCCAAGATTTACCAAAAAGTTATTTTGGTACTGCCTCCACTGCATATGAGTCCTATCTCATGAACTGCAGCTATCCCATGAACGTCCAACCTTTTGTGAACCACACACCTCTTTTTGCATACCTTCGTCACGAACCGCTCCACGTATCATTCCCATTATTCCATATGCATTCCAAGGACCATTCCCGGACATTGTACATGGTATATTTCATGGGATGATTAGTTTTATTCCCTTTCCAATTTTTTTCACCTTTCATAATTCCATTCACTCCAATAAACAAATAATAATTTTGAGGAACAAAAGTTTTGTAAACACTGAGAAAATATGCACCTTGATAATGATTTAACTCCTAAGCATTTGACCACATTCCTTGCAAACTACCTGAGTATACGTATATAGATTCTAAAAAAACCCAAACCATACCCCATTATTATAAAAAACAACCTTTGTTCCAACAATATCCCCCTTTGGGATTGTTGGAAATATCCAGATAAATTCAATAAAGTGCCAACCCCAATCAAAATCTGAACCTTCAAGAAACAACTCAGCTATCACTCTATGTATAAGTGAATAGTTCTTAATGTTTAAAATAAGAGAGAGGACATGAATTGAGTTCTCATGATTTTATTTTATCCCCCATAGATTCATTTTTGTCTTTATCTATTTACCATCATTCCTATATCTTGAAAAATCTTGTTTACTCTCCATTAAATTTATCCATTCTTCCCTATTGGTAATAATCTCAATGAACCAAATTCTGAATTATAGTGTACAAAAACATTCTCCCTATGGACCATATATCCTCCATGAACCTGATTCACTTATACAGGGATATTAAAATAGTTAAAACTAGAGGGGAATGGGATTTTCATTACCTCTTTATGTAGTTGGAGGTGGTTGAACACAATGGTTATACCGATGTTTCAAAAATATAGCCATCGCCAGTGGATTGGTAATAATATCATCTAGATTCTCATTAGATCCCACAAGATCTATTTTAATCACACCATCTTAATTTTTTGTCTAGAATGAGTTGATATCTGATTTCAATATGTTTTATAAAATAATTCTAAATAGGATTATTCATAAGGTCAATCATGCTCTTATTATCATAGTAAATCACCACTGGTTGTTTTACCTCATCGCCAATGTCTGTTAGTTGCTGCTTCATCCAAAGTAGATGTTGGAAAGATTTTGTTGAGGATATATATTCAACTTACTTATAACTATGAGAATTACATTCTTATTTCTTTTTTATCCATCCCACACATTTCTTCCCAACATATAATGCTCCAATATCGGTGGACTTTCATTCCACTACATCTCCATCCCAATCATCATCAGAAAACACTTATAGTTCAACATGACTTCATTCAACAAAATATAATCCATTATTGTGTTTACGTTGAATATTCCTCATAATTATATTCACAACCACAACATTTTCTTCATACAGATTACCTTGAATATAGTACGCTAAGCATGTTGCTATGAAAATACCTAGTCGTTACTCTGTAATGTACAATAAGCTTCCAATGATTCTCTTATTCATTTTCGGATCCACAGAAGTCCAATGTTCATGCGTTCAATGTTTTTTCCAACCGTAATCAGATTTGAAATTGGTTTGGAATCATGAATATTAAATTCCTTCTATAGATCTCTTCGATACTTTACTTAAGAAATGAATGTGTAATCCTTCTAGTGAATCACATGAATCCCTAAAAAGTATGTGAGTACACCAATCATCAACATTTCTACTTCTGATTTCATGTGTTTGGAAAATTCATCCACTAATATTTTCCTTTTAATATAAAACATAATATCATCAATGAACACCAACACCATGAATTGGTCATTCTCAGAATTATTCACAAAGATATTTTTATCTAATCCTTCTGTTTTGAATTCATTCTTTTTTATGTAAGAATCCAATTGAGATTACCATGCATGTGGTTACTGATTTAGTCCATAAAATACTTTCTTTAATATGATGACCTTTATTTCATCATTTATAAGATGTAAACCCTCAATTTGTTCAATGTAGAATTCTTCCTTAAGAATACCATTTTGGAAATATGTATTGATATCCATTTGGTACTATTTATATCCTCTTAGGAATTCCATGGAATGAAATATGCTGATTGACAAAAGTATAGCCACCAGATAGTGTGTTTCTTCAACATCGATGCCTTCAATATGTGATTATCCATTACACAACAACTCTTCCTTATTTCTGATCACATTTCCAAGTTAATCAAATTTATTATTGAAAATCAACTTTCTAAAAATCACATTGTGATTTTCATGTATCTTAAATAGATCCCCTGTATCATTCTTTTCAATCTCATCCATCTCTTCATTCATAGCATTAACTCACAATTCATCCTTTATAGCTTTATCAAATGAGGGTGGTTCTAAAATTGAAAAGATTATATATTATGTAGTATTTATCATTCTACTTTTTTGTGTGGGTGTGGTCTAATCCCCATTGATGATGGATTGATCAATCATTTCTCTTTGATTTTTCCTTTGAGGTTCAACTAAATTCAATACAACCATGGATTCCAGTTCTGATTCTTCTTCAGAGTTAACAGCATGTTGTGACTCTTTAGTGTTTTTATGCCATCCACTACTTTTGTATTTGGATATGATCCATGTTCAAATTATTCTATACTTTTTATTTCATTATCATAATAATTACTTCTGTCAATTGTATTTTTATCATGAATGATCATTACATCGATACTTTACACAATTTTTTGAGATGCTTGTTAAAGCCTTTATAGGGTTTTCTATTCATTGAATCTATGTGGAATCTTCCTTCGTCTACCGCATCCCCATACTTTACATGATGTCAATCATTATTTCTAATAAATTATTTACTTTTGAAAATGAGGAAAAAAATCAATGAGGTATTTATTCCATGACACAACTCATAGGGTGTCATGGTTTCACCCACATAAATCCCTATTTGATTTTGGATATATAAAACTTCTTGAACATCCTCTTTCCAAACATGCTGAGAGATATGGATCTCAATTAGCATAGTTTGGGTCATGTTGTTCACAAATTGATTCTGGAACTCAACAACTCCATTTTGTTGTTGTGTTCCCACAGAAGCCACCTGATGTTGAATTCTATGTTTCTCTAGGTAATTTTAAAACTCAGTTATGGTATATTCTCCACCATTGTCAGACTGTAGAACATTTATTGTCCTTCTAGTATCATTTTTATCAATTTGGTGATAATTTTACTTTCAATCAAGACCATTATATTTATTTTTAATAACCATCACACATTCAATTTTACTTTAATAATCTATAAAAAAGAAATAATTAATTTTCTATATGAGTTATGGAAATATTTATCAGGCCACATATATAAGTATGTATAAGATCAAGATTATTTGATGACCTTTTGTTCTTTGGCTGATAGGAACTGCAGACTAGGTTCCCCCGTATACATGCATAAAAAGACTTTTCTAATTAATGATTCAGGTTGGGGATATGAATGAAAATATTAAACCTCGATAACATTTCAATGTCTTACTTATTGACGTTCCCCAAACACCTATATAATAGGTTGTTTTCCTCTTCAGTGGCCATTTATCAAATGTTATCTATACTGTCGACCAGATACATGTTGCCCTCTATTTTTCATCATTTAATAAGATAATTCCATTTATATCCTATTATTGAACAACTTGTTTGATTGAATGTCAAATTAAGTCATAATTTATATATTTAACTCATATTTAGAAGATTGTGACATAATCAAACCACATAAATTAGTTCGTTATTCTTTAGCTCCCTATTAACTAGTTCAGTATTTTCTTTGCCTTTGATATTAAGAGCACCATTATTAACAAAACTCAAATTTCCATCGAACATTTACTTGATATTCATTTCCTATCATATGGGACTTACATACACAATCAAGAATCCATGTTATATTGTTCTTGGTAGCTTTGAGAGATACTTCTGCCAATTTAGATTCATCAATTTTATTCTTTTCATTCCATGAGATATTCGATTGAGTATAGGACCCTGGGGTCCTTTCAATTCTCTCTTCAAGGTACATATGTAAATCATATTCATACTGTACTTCCAATGGATAAAAAATGTATAAAATAGAAACACCATCTAGTTTTCAAGTATTGACATGTCTCAGCGCATTATCCGAATTTCTTCTGTAATAACTCTTCCTGTAATAAAATGTTTTAATGAAATATTTAGAACAGTGATAAAAAATTACATAAAAATTATTTCTTCTATATTATGTACGAAATGAAATAATTCTCATTTGTTGACTTTCCATATCTTACCCATTTAAATAACAAGTTTCATCTTCAAAATATGACATGGTATGGCCAAGATAGCCCCGAAACTAACAAATAATGAGAGAAATGTCTTCTCAAATTGATTCCTCCTCATGTCTCCACCCTTATGAATTTTGTTAGGCTGCCTATCATTTAGGTATACCCAAGGATAATTTTTAGTTATTCTTTTAGTTTGAATTGTTGGTTTTCTTTTAAGAATATCATGTGACATTTCAACCTATCTATCTTCATCTTTACTTTATTTTAGCTAATTTAATTTCCTGGATTCAATGTTTTGGCATCAAACCTGATTCCACTATTACACATGCACATAGTTCTTTGGTAATTCATAATATTTTCAACTTCATCGGCACATCACTTAGCACTCTCTAGAAACATAGCATCTGAGAATGTTCTAAGCTAGATTTTAAACATTTCTTCTTTTGAAAATGATTCACTTTGGAGTTTACTTCTCAGAGAAACAATTTCTTCATATAGGCCCTCAATAGACATGGATTTCACTTTTATTCTTAAGGTGAGATCATTTATGACCATTCCATAATATTTATTTCTGAGTTTTATTTCCACAAACCCTTCTATGATTTCAAGAATTGATGACTCCACTTTCACAAATTCTTCCATTCATTCATTTTTAACTTCAATAGGATCAACATATCTTGACTACTCTTCTAAAATTCCATTCCACTCATTATTCTATAAAATTGATTTTTAAGCTTATAAAAATAATACTTAAGTTGAAACTTTTAATTAGAATCAGTGGTCAAATATTTATCTCAATCCTTTTATTTTGATGGTTATGATTTTTAAATTGTATTCATTATGGATGCATGGTTCTGGGATTTGAATTATACATCCACTTTCTCAAATTGTTCATTGTCTAAATCTTCTTCTTCATAGACAAAACCCTTTCATTGAAAATTATTTTATTATTTGAAGCCTCTATTTTTTGTAAAACATTTTCTTATTCTTTTGATTGATCTTATATTAATTTTCTTCATCATTGAAAATTCTTGAGAATATAGAGGCTATTTTCTTAACTCTTCTATAGTGAAAACAAGCCAGATTTTGCTTTCCTTGATATTTCCATTTTTCTTCATGAGTTTCCGGGAAATGAGATAAATAAATTATTTTTACTCATCATATTCATCAACATTGTCTCTTGAAATTTCATTTTTTTCATGGATTTGAATTCCATTTTCATTCTTACATGATTCTTTTCATCTTTTGGTTTGAATCTCTTCTCATATGCCACCAGGCTTCTCAGCTTATCATACAGAGAATGTTTGCAAGGATCATTTTCTTCGATATCTGAATCATTTTTCTTTATAATGGGGTGTAAGTATTCATAAGAATTTTTTTACAATATAAATGTCTTTGATCTCATTTCATATCCCTTGAATTTCTTCTACAACGCTAGTAATTTTATTGAAGAAAAAATCTACATTTTCACCAGGGTGTATCTTCGTATCATCAATCTTATTGTGTAAAACATGGAGTTTTTCCTACTTCAAAATGTTGTCTCATTCATAAATAATCTATAGTTTCTCCCAAATAGATTTTTTTGAGGTAATGTTCATATATTTAGATATATTTATTCATAATGTGTTGCAGTAAGGCCATTCTATGCTTTACCATTAGCTTCAAACATTTTCTAGTCTGTATTATTCATGTATAGAATTGTTGGACCAGTGACATATATTACTTGAGTTGTGGAATAAAGGACATCCATTCCAAGAGATTATATATTAGATCTCATAATGTTCTTCCATATTTTCAAGTTACTTCCCTCATAAATTGGAACTCTCCTGACATTAACTATATTCCTCATGTCAGCAAAGTAGAACATATTTAACACCAACAAACTATATACTCTAACACCACTTGAAGGACCCCAAAACACCCTAAGAGGGGAGTTGTGAATTAGGGTGTCATTTTTTTTATTATAATAATATATATTAGGTTTCCATGTTGCTAGGAACGTGTTAAACCTATTTTTAGAGGATGTGAAGAAAACAAACAATCACATGCAAATCTGTGACATAGTAATTTTTCTTGATTCACAACTAACAGCTACGCCATAGGAGAATATTCTGATAGTGTGTCGGTCATACCAAAAAAAATAATATTCAGAAGTTGTGGATTACAAGAGTTTAGCACAATCATTATTTTCTAGGAACACTAAATTTAAAATGTTTTAATGACTGCACAATGTGTCCATTGGATCACTTCCACTAACTACCCCTTTCTCACTATGTTGGAAGAAGATTTAGTAAGTTTATAGACCTGAAGGTCGCATCAATGGTTTAGAATTAAATCAAGCATTATCAATTTTAAAGGGATTCTATTTTGAAGTCCCATTTTCTTCCACAAATATATATCAATATTACCCACATTGGTAGGTTATGAAAAGTAGTTTTTTCAAAGTGATAGGGTCACTTTATAGACTCCCTTGTGTATTCTACGTACAACCTTACCTCCTCCACATATTGAGTAGCAGGTATGGTTCGCAGATAAACTCTTTATGAACCATATTCATGTTCCAATTCTGAAAACTCACTTCATGTACCAGGCCTACATATTATGTTAGTGTACTAACTCCTTATATTGCATCGACAAAACACCTTCCGCAAACAACCCCTGCTTTGGATACTGCTTCCGCTCCATGTATAACCATTCTTTCTCCGCACACTTCCTTGCTTCTCCATATACTGTGAGAGCGTCCTCTTCAAACCACACAATATTTCGTGGACAATTTTTCCATACACATATCGTTCTCTCCATGTACCATCTTCTCCTCTCCAAAACACTTTGGACTTCGTGGGATTTAATCTTGAATTTTTTATCTCCATTCTAGTACCATAACAACGGATATTGTTGCAACTTATATAAGAAAAAATGTATCCAAAAATTCCACTAATCCTAGATTTTCTGAATTGTTGATTTGGTATAGCCTCTATTGCATACAGCTCATGTCCTCTGAATCATAACTATCCTACAAACCTCAAGTCTTTCATGTACTACACGCCTCTGTCCAAATACCTTCACCATGAACAGATTTGGGTTCCATGAAACACTCCGCAAATAGTTTGCATTATTCTGTATGTGGTTCGTGATCCATTCCTGGTAATGGTGTGAAGTAACCTTCCTTTTCTAATTTTCTTCAACATTTTTCGTTTCATTCACACCTATGAAAAAATTCACGATTTTGATGCACAAAAATTTTAAAAACACTATGAAAATGAAACACCTTCAATACTAAATTCAACCTCAATCACATGACCCCATTCCTTGGAAAATGCCTAGTCATTCATGATTATATTGAAGAAAAATAGTTACCATGATCCATTATTATAAATAAAAATCCTTGGTTACCACAAAACTATATAATAGTTTTTTGACTAAAATTTTAGGATTTCATTATATAATTATAGCCAAATTCCATCATAAGGTTATTTTCCACATTCCTCATTTTCGTAAATCATATTCTCACGGTTTATATTAAACTTACTACTATACCAACTATAGAGACCTCGACCTCAAAAACTCAGAGCTGGTGTCTTCTATCAGTAAATTGAGATAATATATAGGGAAATGAATTTCGATGAACTGGATCGTTTTGTACCCTTGGAAAACTGGAACCATACATGAGTCACAAATTACATTTTAATGAAACAATTATGACATAATTTACTTTTTCAGGAGTATCATTATTACCTATAGAATATCCATTCATATTATTTCATAATAAATATCATTGAACCCTGGTTAATAGAACTAAAATAAGGTTGAGCTAAAATTATCAATATGGGTCATGTATAAGGAAATATTTCATTAATCAATATTGTATAATAAAAATTAAATTTCAAATAACTAAATACACATTCAATTTAAATAATTTTGATAACAATTAATAAATAAGGAAAGGTAAATAACTAAAAACATATATTATTTAATAAATAAAATTATAATGAAACGAATCCCTATATTTTTTCATAATAAAAATATCATTGACAATCATAACATAAGGTGAAGAAAGGAAATGGTTAATTATTTGAGACCATATTCTCCATGAAAATGGTACCATTACTATTAATAAATTTTTCTGGATGATTCAAAGTATACTACTATCAATACCTTTCACAAAATAGTTTCAGAATTATTGGTTACTATATGAAGGGGTTGCTTCAGTATTATAGGATCTCATGATCCTACTAATGAATCGAGGGGCTTGCAATATCAAATCCCCAACCCATTTCATATAAATACAAATCATTCAACATATTTAAAAAAAAATTATTTAATTCATGAATGACGTGCCTTATCATATTGTATCTATATTTAGTAAAGGATACAAATTTATCAATATTTCAACGGTAAATAAAATAACTATCATTGTGAAAATCATAATAATTATTAGTATATGGTTTATAAAAAATAATATTAATGATAAATAGTATTGGAATTTTGTGTAAATATAATTTAGAGTGATCGTATGAGTGAACCATAGACGGAAATTGTATTCTATACATCATTAGATCAATAAAGTGAATTCCAATACATTCTATAGTCAAATTGATCATAATTCAAGTAGAGGAAGATTGAGGATAGTATTAAAACAATATATAACCATTATATCTAGAATAATGTATTTCTAACATTTATGAATGGAAATAACATAAAATATATTTAAAACCATTCTAGAGTAATATATCCTTTTCATTTTGAAAAACATTTCAAATTACCTGTTTCATTGAAAAACTAATTTGAAAAAATTTTATTTACAAATATAATTAAAAACCTACAAATAGAGCATTAACGGAAATTAATTCTGTTCATGCTATCAAGGTAATAAGAAGAAAATACTTTCCAGTATAAAAGGGTTAGGAATGTTCCTTATTCCAAAAATGACTAGAATTTTCCTTTAACAGTTTTGATGAAATCCATATAAGGAATTGTTTAAAGATATAATATTTATTTGACAATTATTTGAAAATAGTAAAATTGGTTGATTTTTTTTAAAAATAATTTCGAATTGTTAAAAACCTGTTTGAATACATTTATAGAGAACATTGTTTTTGAAGAAAAATAGATTTCTGACCAAAGTGGGAAATAATTTTGGATTTTATTAAAAAAGTTGCCTAAAAATATTTTATATACCAAAAAGTGGGAAAATTATACTATTACATGGAAATATCATGATTAATAGTAGTATAATAAAATTAAATGGTTCATTAGAAAATTATTGAGTAATTATGTTTAATAGATATCTATGAATAAAAAGTACTGAATAAAATGAGATTTTAAAATAAACAACTAAAGGGAACATAAATTTAAACAAATAATTATTAAATGAATGGATTATGTGTATAAACTATAAATACACATAAAAAAGTGAAAATAAAAAAAATAGTGAAAATAAATTACACACATAATCATAGAATATCAATAAAGAAATACTGTAACCCAATAAAAGAAAACTGAGTTATGAAATTAATTAAAAATTCATAATTTTTATTTAAAATAACCTTAGAAAAAAAATTAGAATTAAAAAATGAAAAATAATCATAAAATATGTATTAATGATAATTCATGATGATTTGGAAGTATATACACTATATAAATGAAACAAAGAGAAAAACATTACAATATGCCTTAATGAATAATATGGAGAGAAAATCCCTTACCATCACTTTCCCTTAGATCAATGTGATTTATCATATTTTATAACAGTTTTAAGAATTATAATTACTTATTAAATAATTATTTTAATATTTATAATATCATATATGGTAATTTTATAATTTATTATTTCCCATTCTATAATAATATTTCTTTATTTAGATTTTTCCAGGTGTTAATGCCCTTGTTTTTCTATAATGTGTTTTGTAATAGAAGTTTTGTTATTTGTAAATAATATAGAATTTTAATAGTAATAACAATAATAATAAATAAATAATTATAATATTATTTCGCCTATTTTACTTTTGAAAAAACAATCATTAATATTGGTTATGAAAAATGAAGTATGTAACGATCTAGGAGATAGTAGGTCATACGTACACATGAGTAACATTTATATTTATAAAAAATCATTATAGAAAAGAGATATGTAGAATATTACCTTGATATATTGATTATGATATCAGGTTCACTGTAATTAAATACTTATATATTTCTTCTGTGTGGGTTTTTATTGAAATAGAGCCACATTTCTTCATGATGGATCCAGTCCATACATACACGAATGATATTATCATCATTATGTGAATGAAATGGAATGAAATAAAATGTTATATATTATAATTAAAAAATGGTAAATATATGATTCATATAAAAATTATTTCATATATATCACATATTTTTATTAAATTTGTATTCATCTCACTCACTATGAAGCGTTACCAAAACACGAATCACATTGCTTCGTGAGGTGACGATACACGATACACACAAGCGACATCATTGGATCTCATGTAGAATAGAATGTAAAAAATATATATACTATATAATAACTCAATAATTGTTATTATTATTATTATATTCATATATATAATTTATATCCATCTTCATACCCAACATTTATAGGTGGTATTGGAAAAACAAACATCATCGATTCGTTAGCTTGTTATCTATCGAACACACATGTGATGTTTTTTAACATATTTGTTTAAAATGTAAAATTAATAGGTTATGAAAATATTATAATAAAATCACATTATAATAAAAGAATATGGTTTTTACTATAATAAAATACTTTTTAATAAAAATTGATGTATTTTTATAGAGAAATAAATTTAATAGGCTCGTTGAAGATCATTACATATTCATTGGGTATCTTCCGTTAATTTTCACTAAACCATTCCTTGGATTGATTTATGCCTGAAATTAAAATTATAGGATTATAAAAGGGATTTTATATAAGGATTTTTGTAGGGCGTGGCTGACGTAGTTTTGATTTACGAAGTGAAGGGAGGAGGATAGGGTGTTTCATTTTTAATTGGGGTGAGTGAACAATTGTAATGTTTTGAAAGAGTTCATTCCAATAATAATTTTTCATGTAATATGCCAATAATAATGGTATAATTTTACCATTTAATGCTATAGGGACCTATGCTTTCAAGCCATTGGGTTATGGACATGTTTTGGGTCATTATTTCACTGTATATTCTACATTTACCGCCTAAGAGAACTCTTTTTTACGTTAATCGCTGTAATTAATGTATACTTATTTCAAAAATAAAATTGTTCAATTTTTTGGGGTTTATTAGAGATTATATATTATTTTAATTATTGATATGGAATCTATTGTTGAGAATTCAACATAAAATATTGGAGAAATTTAATTAAAATTTCATCCTGTTGTCTTGATTAGAAAACATGTTATTAAGGTGAATATGTTAAGAAGTTTAAAAAAAATTTATATCTAAACACAATATGAAATGTTTTCCAATGAAATAAATTATATTAATGGATGTATAATTTTAATATGGTAACATTAAAACAAGTTAAAAAAATAATTTATCAATTAAAATTATTTAGATGAAAATGTAAATTTCAATTAAAATCTAGTTATTTTCACTATTCATAAAAAATGAAACATTTCCAAAAAAACTCAGAAAATTACACAATGATAATTTATGTATTCAATTATCAAAAATTATTTTTATATTAAATACTAGTTTTTATAATATTTTAATATTTATTTTTAAATTATTTTTGTAAAGAGGAAAACATATCTCTTTGAAAAAAATAATGCTTTCCAAAAACATTTATTTTTCCCTAAAATGGTATTATTATTATTTATAATAAATTGATTACCAAAAAATATCAGAAAACAAGATATATTAGTACTTTAGATAATATTATTCATTCAAACCATTCTAATGGCTATAGAATAACAATTATATAAAATAATAATATAAATATTGTATTGTTGTTTGGTAAAACAAATTATTGCGTGTACACACAAGCTATAAAAGAAACTAATTGTTTTGTGTAATTCAAGATAAGTTTGTTTTTCATTTTAATCATTCTATGGACAATATTTATTCCATTTAAAAATAAATATACTATGATTTATTAGGGTGTTATATTGTTTCCAAAATTGGTGTTCCACACCACATATGATATTGAATAAAAAAGTTATTATTTTATAATTTTTGGGTGTCACGTAATATAACATAGTTTCATGACAATACACATCAAGAAAAAATTAGTAATAACACAATAAAAACTTTACATACCATGTGTGACAAAGATATGATTCCTCATGTGATAATAATTATATGAACTTCCATTTTTCATGAATACTACAGTTTTTTCAAAAACTATATGTTGTTGTCACACATATGAAGAAAATAGTTTCCTTACCACTTGAAGTTAAACTACAAAGACCAGTCCTACTACACATCATTAAACTGTCCACATGAATTAAATTGTTTTGTATTCATATTACCTAATAGGTTATTAAGGATTCCTAAAAACGTTTTAATACCCATTTAAATACATCATCATAAAAATCATTGTCTTCCAACTTGGAGGAAATATCCCCAATGTGTGATCATCCCCACAATAAGAACAATTAACCCCTCACTACCGAAAACATCAATTCCCAAATGTACCTTGCTGTCTTAATGTGACACTAACCCATATTTGGCTTAATATAAGACAATTTGACATAGTAATCAACCCCACATGGCTCTATTGAAGTGATTATCTCCAAACAATAGCCTTATAATATGACCACATCCCTACAAGTCTCCAAATCTATGATCAAATCCAAAAAAATAAACTAAAACTATGATTATTTCCACAAAGGACCCTAATCATATGAACACATAATCACAATCCATTAATCATATGACCCCACATGATAGATTAGAATCCCAACATCATGAGACATGGGTCTAAAGGGCGATGAAGCATGCCTTGGATGATTTATTCAATAGAGCAAGATCCCTATGACAAAAATGGGATTCATTGCTTTACCAAAATATGATGTTTTGTACATGATATGCTCTTAAGTCCTATATTGGAATACATTTATCAATTCCAAACCCACCTAACATACTTATATGTCCATACATGTCCAAATCCTCCAATCATCTTTCACTATTGGCAGCTACCATGTCATGATAATATGTAGTATAATTAATCATTTCTCATTTCAAGAAGGTATAGAGAATTAGAAGATTTTTTTCCAAAATCAATGAAGCATTCCAAATGTATATAATGATATCCTTGTAATGAGGGAGCAACATACCACCATCACAATCTATTGATGGGTCCAATATTATCAATTATTGAGGCAGAGGACTCCCACCTTTGGAAATATGTATTGTTGTGTAAACCACCCCACTCTAGAGGAGATGAAATTAGTCCAAAGATGGGAACCACCCCCATGAAGTAAAATAATATAAATCACCAATAAATGAATACATCATATGATAAACTAAAAAACACAATGGTTAACCCAATGTGAAACTATTCTCCTTCAGCTATGAGAAGATGAGTAATATTAGACATCACCAACATTGGAAATCACTGGATATATAAATTTCCATCATTGAGTTTAACTAAACTTAATAGAGAACATGAAATGAACTTATTGTTCTTTAAATATTAGTGGATCAATTACTTTTGACAACATTACATCAATACATTTTTATAATTAAGCTTCAAATCATTTTCAACCTGAAGTGAAACTATTCTTCTATATCTATTAGAGGATGTGTAACATTATACATCACTAGTTTTAGATATATCCCATTCTATGTATTTATAGTGTTTTGATTCACCAAATAATTTTTTGACAACTTCATGAATCTCTTTTTATTCAACTATGGGTAGATGAATAATGTTGGGTATGTACAAATCAAATAATCACCAATGTGAATCCCCTATCCATTGAGTGTGAGAGGCTACGTAACATTAGGAGCATGAATACCTTGAATCTTCATTGCAAATCCAATATTGGTGATTAATATGTTAACATTTAGGGGATGTAACATCCCCTACCCAATATTGGATTCCATTCCTCTTAGGCACACTCTCCCCATAAATCCAACAATATAGGTGTCCAAATATCATTTTCACCTTATCCCTATTCATCCAACAAGATATGAATATTTGTCTCATCCACTACCATAACCCACCCAAATGAATATATTGGATTCCATAGTTGTATGACTCCCTAATGTTATCCATTGTATGACATAGGATTTCATGGAACCCTCTTGTATTTTCCCCATCCAACATGCGAGTTAGACTTTCATAGCTCATAGGATCCCTAACCTCATCCATCTAGAGAGATAAGAATCCATTGTTTTAGAGTACCCTCAACTCCTCCATCCATTCAGAAAGGCATCCATGTCTCTTGGGTTCCCTCTAAAAATATATCCAAAAAGATAGTAATCCATCTATCCAAGGATGAAGAAACCTTATTTATTGATGAAAATCACATTCTAAAAATTTTCTTCCATCGCCCCATTTTTTGAATTTAGGTTGTGTGGTTCTGAGCTTCCAATGCCCAGTCTATAGTTAAAATCAGGAATGCATCCTTAATCTTTAGTGGATGGATTGGGAAGCACTCTAGGATATGTAATGACATCTATTCCTTTAACCAAACTGAAATTATAGGGGATAACTATTGGGGATCCATCCCCACGGTGGTTGTAGGTAATCAGACCTAATCCATGAAGGGAGTCTCCGGTAACCATTTTCCTCATATAAATTTCCTCAACAAGGGAATTAAATAATTATTTGTCTAGGATACCACAATCACATAGCTAATGTGGCCCCTACCACCATTAGCACACATTCTGTCATCCTAACCACTATATAAGGAGGTGTTTTAGTCTAACTAGGATATAGATCCCAAATACCTTCTAGTCATATTGGGTAAACTCCCCTTAGCAATTTAGCCATTAGAATCTATCCTTGATATACATCCTATGATGAAACAAATGTAGAAGCCCTCTTCCTAACACCACCCCAAACCTATGGAGTATTCCCCATGACATAGACCAGCTCATAGTAGTTTATAATCTACATGCACACTGAGGATATATTATATAAATACAATGATAGGACCCACGGGATCCTAAAGAACCCTAAACCATTCATATTTAGTATATATGACCATGAATCTACCACAAAATCTTTTTATGGAATATTTCAAAAACAATCTAGGGATATCATTCAAGAGGATATAACACAAGAATGTTGTTGAATCCAAGGTCAATATTTTATGAAAAATTCTCATCTAGGGGAACTGTGTGGGAAACAATTCCCCCCCTGTTTTCATGTCTCATGACATAAAACTGTAATATAATATATTTCTTGCATATCATCATAATAGGTAACACTTTTTATCATTTATTCATGATCCTGAACTATGTATAAATAGTGATTCAATATACACGAGCTTAAAAGATACATCTTATGTCCATTGTGAAAGATGTTAAACTATGAAGATCAAATGTTCCAACATTCATGAATTTGAAAGGAACATTCAATATACAATGTGTATAACATTAATTTATGTACAAACAATAACGTAGCATTCACGACCTCAACAGTTACATCCTATAATATTTTTTTAATAATTGTAAACTATTCATCTCTATAGGTCATATGTACACAACCTTAAAAATCTTTATCCTGTATCTTTTATTTATAAAGTTAAATTGTGGGGAAGCATTGTTCCTCCTTTCCTGACCATAAATGTAAATCTCACACCCTTACTATAATATATTAAATTGTACAAAATCCTTTGTACTGTATTCATGAGATTAAATATAACATCCTTAATCCTAATATCGAAATGAAAATCTAAATTACAACATATTTCTCACATGATGAGAAATTATAAAAACGTCCCTACTACTTGACAAAAAAACATGAGATACGTATCCCTCACCAAAGAGAACCTTATTATTATTTTTAATTCATCTTCTATTTTATGTCCCATAACTATGTGAGGATTAACCTCTTATTCCCTTAGATAAATAAGGACACACAGATCCCATATCATGGGTCTAACCTGTCCAAATACTGACATTAGCTCCACCATCCTCAATGATGGATTTGGCTCTATCCTATAGATATTACAATCGGTTTTGTAACGACCCGAAATTTTGAATAAATCTTGTTTCCTAATTTTGTGTGTTGTTTTATTTTATTTTATTTTTATACTCATCAAAAATGTTTGATTTGATAACACGAGTATAATTAAAATGAGACCGTTGGGTTTTGACTATTATATGAACATTGGTCAAAATGACCGCTATAATCTAAACGTTCGATTATTGTCTCTAAAGACAAGTAATCTTGGTTAATTAATATAAAAAGAAGATTCGATGGCCTCACCCAGTAGTCTTGGACCAATCTAAGCCCATCTAACAGAACTTGGGAAGGAGGTAGCACCATTGGGCTTTGCTCTGGACCAAACCCAAGCTGAACTTCATCGTGTGATGCTAGAACGGGATCTCCTTCACGAGAAGTTCAAACTGATAGAAATTACTACTCGTGCAATTTTGTTCGAGCCTCCCTCGGATTCTCTCACCTTAGCACACCTTACACTTAGGTCCTATGGTGGTGTGATAAGGGGCTATGTAAGGAGACCGTAACTGCCTTGTGTAATCCTTTGTTTTAAATAAAAATTGGGATTTCTTATTATGATGAAGTTTATGAATTTTCAAATGACCGGATAAATATAGTATGCATATTTTTTATGAATTTTAGAAAAAGGATATTTTAAAATTGTTTCGGTAAACCTTAAATAATTAAAAATGTGTAATTATTTTCAAAAAATTGTCTTCTACAATTATGTTTAGTACGAAATTTAGAGTCTAATAAGATCAACTTGATTTTTGATGAATAGTAAATTTTGAATAGTGATTTTATGCTTAGGATTAGTAGTGTGGCCAAATGGATTATTATTCTCACTTAATGAAAGTATTAATATAATCTTGGAACCTTGATTAAGTAATGTGATTCAATGAAATAGTTAAATAACGGTTTCATAAATTATTATTCAAGTATTAGTTATTTCTGATGAATGGTGTTTTTTAATTAAAAATTAAATTAAAAATATTTAGAAAATTATTTTTATAAAATGGATTTCATTTTAGAACTCAGAGCATTAATATTATGTTAAGGTAATTTTTGGGGATTTTTCTGAAAAAATTGAATTTTCGGTGAATAGTGTATTTATTTAAAAAATAAATTATTATTATTTAGAAAATTATTTTTATAAAATGGAGTTAATTTTTGAAATCATATCTTTGATATTTGGTTAAGGTAAGAGTTTGGGATTTTTCTGAGAAAGTTGAATTTTCAGTGAATAGTAAAAAAAATATAGTTTTAGGGTTTTGGTATGTTTAATGACATCATAACTGTGTCATGATGATGTCATGATATATTTTATGGGTTGGCCGACCAAAGGTAATGAATTATTTTATGGGGGCCCATGTGGACTTACTCCATGGGAAATACCATGGGAGAGCACATGGTTTTGAGAAAACCACTTTTGAGGTGTCCCTTGGCCATTAATGTCGTGTCCCTTCACTTTCCCTATAAATACCAAGCCATCCTCTCATCCATTTCGACTCCCCACTCTCCCCCAACGAATTTCTGGTCTCATTACCTCCTAATGAGTCCTCCCAAGGTTCCCCCAAGCCCTCAAGGTCCCAACCTTTGAGTTTTAAGAGTTACGTTTTAAGGTAAGGGATCCGACCTCTCTCTTTCTTTTCAAGAAATCTCTTTTATGTAATTACTTTTATGCTCCATGTTCTTATGTTAAAGGATGGTATTATATACCTATATTACTTCACTTTTCATGTTCATATAATGAGATATCCCCTCTTACTCTTATTATTTCGTTTTATGAATTTTTTGTGGCGCTGTTAGGCTGCCGAACTTTTTGTAACAGATTCTTTCTCCCTTCTCATTTTTCAAGATCTATTTTCATGTAAAGTATTTCAAGTTCATTTTTATTATGTTGGGGTATGATCTATAAATTTATAATACTGATCTTTTATTTTCATATGATGAGAGACCCCATTTGATATCTTCAATTCAGTATTTTGATGTTTTAGGTGGCGCTGTTAGGCTACCGAATTTTTAAGTGGTTCTTTCACCTTTCTCCTTTTTCAATGTTCTAATTCCATGTCAAGTCTTTCATGTTTCTTTTTATTATGTTGGGGTATGATCTCTAAATCTATCATACTGATATTTTATGTTCATATGATGAGATACCCTATTTGATCTCATCAATTCAATTTTTTTGAAGTTTATGTGGCGTCGTTAGGCTGCCGAATTTCTAAGGGGTTCTTTCACCCTTCTCATTTTCAAGATCTACTTTCATGTCAAGTCTTTCAAGTTCCTTTTTATTATTTTGGGGTATGATCTCTATATCTATCATTCTGATCATTTATGTTCATATGATGAGAGACCCTATTTGATCTCGTCAATCCATTTTTGGAAGTTTTAAGTGACGCCGTTAGGCTGCCGAATTCTCATAAGAGAAATCTTAAATTTGTCTTCCCTTCAAGTTCTTCATTTCTTATGGTATATCATTAAGATTTCATTACCATGTTCTTAAATACTATATATTATGTTCACCTACTATTGTATGTATCATTTTTTAGTGGGTGACCCATGTCCCCTCTCTTTTCAATGTTTTCTAAAACCATGTATCGTAGACGTTATGCTGCATAGTTTTCATCTCAAAATGCCTCCCTCTTTATCTCAAAATTATTTTATGTTATTAAGTGAATACTCAAAGATATTATTTCTAAAGGGGTATTCAAATATATATCAAAATTTTCTATTTTAAATTCTAGGTCTTACATACATGAAACCCGCTTTCCCTTTTCCATGGGTTTAAAGTGACATAAAGATCATGTCTTTAAAGCAGTTTTTAAAACGTTATGATTATGAAATGAAACCAATTTCTTTTATGCTATATCGGCTGTTTATGAAATGATTGATGATGATATATGTGGCTGACATGATAATAAGGACATGTCAAGGGTTCACCCAGATAGCGCTCTAATGCATTGAGTAAAGACTTAATCTCTAGAGATGACCTTTTAGACTGATACCTTGGTGAATAACCTTGGTGATTTTTAATGACACCTTGGGGATGGACCTTGGTGAAACGAAATGATTTTCAATATTAAATGTTGTAGCCACATCTTCAAGTTATGAAAAATGTTATTTTTCTTATGATATGCCTCATGATTTCTTTCTCATGCCTTAAAGTTATTTTAATGACTTTTTGAAGTATCTCAAGTTCACATGTAAAAGGTTTCCCTTGTTTCCCTTACCGGGCCTTCTGCTCACCCTTTCTTTTGATGTATTTCTCCAGGTTTGAGATGTAGTAATGAACCTAGTATGAACTTGAGGAAAATCCTTTCAAGTGTTTAACAAGAATGTTTTATGTTTTCATGTTTTATGTTCCTGGTTTCCAAGACACTAAACCTTAATGATCCTCAGTTTTGTAAAATGTAATGATGTTTATGTGATAAAAAGGCGGGATGTAATAGTTGGTATCAAAGGATGGTTTGTTTATTTGTGGAAATTAGTATATGAAAACACTAGGAAGAACCCTGTAGAAAAGTTTAAATATAGGAAATCTTCCTGGTATTTTGGTGAGTATTGAGTAAGGGGTTTCCAAGAAAATACATCCCTATCTGGATACAAGCAGGTAGAGGTGGCTCTGGCACAGATGTACATAGGGGTAAAACCCGAAAACACCGCTTTGAGCTAGACTCGAACGGGAACTGGTACATGACAATGGGACTTTCTAGACTCTTGGTTACGACACTCCCGGGGGATATGCTTTGGTAAATTCATAAGCTTAGTATGAACCATTGTTAAAGGAACAAAGATAAAATAAAATAAAGATTCACATAAGAATATATGATCATGGATAACCTAGATGGGAACCTAGGGGATCACAAGTTAGGGTATACTTTTCTTCTACAAGTTAACCTTATATTCTTTCAGTTCCTTTTCATGATTATTGGCTAAGTACTTAAGCCCCTAATTATACTTTATCTTCTTAGTTAATGGTGGGGAATGGAAGAACATGTCCCAACAACCAATGTGATAAGAAATGTGATGATTTCCTTATTAATATGACAATGATGATTAGGGGATTAAAAGATGATTATTATTTTGGAAGACATTAACTATTTTGGGGACCCTATATGATCGAGGTAAATAGATTACTACGGTGTTTTCATTGAGGAGTAAGGTTGAATTATATTTTGAAGAATCGATGAATTTAAGGTGGACTTATAGTAATTTAGTTTACTTATGGGAATGATTAACCTATCTTGAGTAAAATATGTTTAGGGTAGCTACTTTTGTTATAAGATGTTAGGAGTGGTTGATGTTGTTTGGAGATGAACAATGAAGTATATTTTAGAAGACTATATTATCAAATCCTTCTTGTATTTGGGTTTTAATCTTAGTTTGGATTATTTTGAGGAATTTTAAGGACCGTTATTTATGGAATGGTCTATGATGAACCTTGGGTAGTACCACAGAGCTTTGAAGATTTAAAAGTAGTTTCTGTTCCTATGGGATTATTTCTTTTTGAAGAGTTGTTTTACCTTAACCTTTATGTTTTTGGGATAATGTTTAAAGATAGAAGAAATAGATAGTTAATCTTTTGTGGATTATGTGATTCTCTAGAAGATGATTCTTGTGCTTTTTATGAGACCAAGTGTTTTTGTATTCTAATCATTTGGAGAAAAGATTAGTTTTGGTAGAAAATTATTAAAGGATTAAAATCTATTTGAAGGTAGGTATATTTTATTATGTTATTGTTCTATGTAGTAAATGAATTCCTCAAAATTATGAAATGGAACGTAAAACAAAAACTTTGTTGGTTTATGTTTAATACTAGGTAATTAAAGACCGTTTACACACATCATAAGTTTGGGATTTTCTCATGGTTAACTTTCCCCTAATCATGTTTTCTATCACTCTCCCTTAGAATGTGACCCTTGGTTTTTTCCTCCATGTCCATGTTTTCCTATATGGGATCCTAGTATGGGTTAACTCGGGTGACCTTTGTACTTCCCTTTCTTTCTTTTAAAGTAATATTTTTACTGACTACTTCTCCGATGTGGTACATTCAATAAAATTTAAAAACCCAATTTTATAAATTGTGATGACCTAATTTCTTTATAGGGGAATATTGTAACGACCCGAAATTTTGAATAAATCTTGTTTCATAATTTTGTGTAATGTTTTATTTTATTTTATTTTTATACTCAACAAAAATGTTTCATTTGATAACAGAAGTTTAATTAAAATGATACCTTTGGGTTTTGACTGTTATATGACCATTGGTCAATATGACTGATGTAAACTAAATGTTCTATTATTATCTCTAAATAAAAGTAATCTTGGTTAATTAATATAGAAAGAAGATTCGATGGCCTCACCCAGTAGTCTTGGACCGATCAAAGCCCATCTAACAGAATTTGGGAAGGAGGTAGCACCACTGGGCTTTGCTCTGGACCAAACCCAAGCTGAACTTCATCGTGTGAAGGTAGAACGGGATCACCTTCACGAGAAGTTCAAACTGATAGAAATTACTACTCGTGCAATGTTGGTCGGGCCTCCCTCAGATTCTCCCACCTTAGCACACCTTACGCTTAGGACCTATGCTGGTGTGATAAGGGGCTATGTAAGGAGACCGTAACTGCCTTCTGTAATCCTTTTTTTTAAATAAAAATTGGGATTTCTTCCTATGATGATGTTTATGAATTTTCAAATGACCGGATAAATATAGTATGCATATTTTTGATGAATTTTAGAAAAAGGATATTTTAAAAATGTTTAGGTAAAGCTTAAATAATTAAAAATGTGTAATGATTTTCAAAAAATGGTCTTCTAAAATTATGTTCAGTAAGAAATTTAGAGTCTAATAAGATCAACCTGATTTTTGATGAATAGTAAATTATGAATAGTGATTTATGCTTAAGATTAGTAATGTGACCAAATGGATTAGTAATCTCACTTAATGAAAGTATTAATATAATCTAGGCACCTTGATTAAGTAATGTGATTCAATAAAATGGTTAAATAACGGTTTCATAAATTATTATTCAAGTATTAGTTTTTTCAGGTGAATAGGGTTTTTTAATTAAAAATTAAATTAAAAAAAATTAAAAAATTATTTTTATATGTTCGATTTCATTTTTGAACTCAGAGCATCGATATTATGTTATGTTTATTTTTGGGGATTTTTCTGAAAAAAATGAATTTTCGGTGAATAGTGAATTTATTTAGAAAATAAATTAAAAATATTTATAAAAATATTTTTATAAAATGGAGTTAATTTTTGATATCATAGCATTTATATTTGGTTAAGGTCAAATTTTTGGATTTTTCTAAGAAAGTTGAATTTTCAGTGAATAGTAAAAATACAGTTTTAGGGTTTCGGTAGGTTTAATGACATCATAACTGTGTCATGATGATGTCATGAGATATTTTATGGGTTGGCCGACCAAAGGTGATTAATTATTGTATGGGGGCCCCATGTGGCCTAACTCCATGGGAAATTCCATGGGAGAGCACATGGTTTTGAGAAAACCACTTTTGAGGTGTCCCTTGGCCATTAATGCCTTGTCCCCTCACTTTCCCTATAAATACCAAGCCATCCTCTCATCCATATCGACTCCACACTCTCCCCCAACGATGTTATGGTCTCATTACCTCTCAAGGAGTCCTCCCCAGGTTCCCCCAAGCCCTCAAGGTCCCAACCATTGAGTTTTAAATGTTACGTTTTAAGGTAAGGGATCCGACCTCTCTCTTTCTTTTCAAGAAATATTTTTTTGTAATTCCTTTTATGCTCCATGATATTATGTTAAAAAATGTTATTTTATACTTATCTTACTTCCCTTTTAATGTTAATATAATGAAAGATCCCATCTTACTCTCATTATTTCGTTTTATGACGTTGTAAGTGGCACCGTTAGGCTGCCGAAATTTTTGTAACAGATTCTTTCTCCCTTCTCATTTTTCAAGATCTATTTTCATGTAAAGTATTTCAAGTTCATTTTTATTATGTTGGGGTATGATATCTAAATTTATCATACTGATATTTTATGTTAATATGATGAGAGACCCCATTTGATCTCTTCAATTCAGTATTTTGATGTTTTAAGTGACGTCGTTAGGCTGCCGAATTTTTAAGGGGTTCTTTCACCATTCTCCTTTTTCAAACTTCTAATTCCATGTCAAGTCCTGCAAGTTCCTTTTTATTATGTTGGGGTATGATATATAAATCTATCATACTGATCTTTTATGTTCATATTATGAGAGACCCTATTTTATCTCATCAATTCATTTTTGTTGAAGTTTAAGTGGCGTCGTTAGGCTGCCGAATTTCTAAGGGGTTCTTTCACCCTTCTCTTTTTCAAGATCTACTTTCATGTCATGTCTTTAAAGTTTCTTTTTATTATGTTGGGGTATGATCTCTATATCTATCATACTGATCATTTATGTTCATATAATGAGAGACCCTATTTGATCTCGTCAATCAATTTTTGGAAGTTTTAGGTGACGCTGTTAGGCTTCCGAATTCTCATAAGAGAAATCTTATTTTTGTCTTCTCTTCAAGTTCTTCGTTTCATATGGTATATCATTCATATTTCATTACCATGTTCTTAAATACTATATATTCTGTTCCCATACTATTTTATGTATCATTTTTGAGTGGGTGACCCATGACTCCTCTCTTTTCAATGTTTTCTAAAACCATGTATCGTAGACGTTATGCTGCATAGTTTTCGTCTCAAAATGCCTCCCTCTTTATCTCAAAATTATTTTATGTTATTAATTGAATACTAAAAGCTCTTATTTATAAAGGGGTATTCACATATATATCAAAATTTTCTATTTTAAAATCTGGGATTTACATACATGAAACCCGCTTTCCCTTTTCCGTGGGTTTAAAGTGACATAAAGATCATGTCTTTAAAGTAGTTTTTAAAATGTTATGATTATGAAATGAAACCCATTTCTTTTATGATATATGGGTTGTTTATGAAATGATTGGTGATCATATATGTGGCTCACATGATAATAAAGACATGTCAAGGGTGCGCCCAGATAGAGCTCCAATGCATTGGGTAATGACTTAATCTCTAGAGATGACCTTTTAGACTGATACCTTGGTGAATAACCTTGGTATTTTTTAATGACACCTTAGGGATGGAGCTTGGTGAAACGAAATGATTGTCAATATTAAATGTTGTGTCCACATAATCATGTTATGAAAAAAATTATTTTTATTATGATATGCCTCACGATTTCTTTCTCATGCCTTAAAGTTCTTTTCATGACCTTATTGAATTATCTCAAGTTCACATGTAAAATGTTTCTCTTCTTTCCCTTACTGGGCCTTCTACTCACCCTTTCTTTTTATGTATGTCTCCAGGTTTGAGATGCAGTAATGAACCTAGGATGAACATGAGGAGAAGCCTTTCAAGTTTTTAACAAGAATGTTTTATGTTTTCATGTTTAAATTTCCTGGTTTCCAAGACACTAAACCTTAAAGATCCTCAGTTTTGTAAAATGTAATGAGAGATTATGTGATAAAAAGGTGGAATGTTATAGATGTACTCAATGGGGTATTTTTATAAAAACTAATGTATTTATTTCCACTTTAACTTTCCCACTTCATCTCTACACTCTTGTCCCTCAATTTAGACCCCCATCATCATCCACATCTAAATGGGATCCTTTATTGCAGACAGTGACTAACAAAACTAGATCACCTCATTTCCTTAGTAAATGTCTTGAAGGATCTCTAGAAATAGATAATAGTTTCTATATTTTTATCATTGTCAGTGGTATATCATAAGTTATTGTACATATCCCTAACTATTGAGGTGTAGAACCACGATTTTGGACATGATGGGTAGTAATTTGTCACACATTCAAAAAAACCCTTTGTGGTTCATAACTTGGATGTCCTTTTTTACTTCTCCACTGCCACTTTTTGTTCTTCTGTACTTTTAACACCTTTTTTGGAACCCATGTATGAATTTGTGTGTTTTGGTTAAGAAAGTGTGTATAATTCGTAACCTTCCATGCCGATATCATTCCCCTGTAATGACCTCCCACGTGTGGGATGAGAGTCCCTACCACAAATTATTCATTAAATCGATCATGTATCATGGGGGATTAAGAGTCAAGGTGGGACCATCCCCAACATGCTTGAGTCATATAGACATTCTATAATTGAAATCATCACCCTCTTTGATATAAGATTTACATCCGTAAACTAACATGCTTCTCTTCTCTACATCATGACTATAAACTATTTTAAACTAATTTAGTATATTTTCCAGTGGTGTGATGCCACATTATGACTCTTTTCATGTAAGGTTATCACAATTTTTTGTTCCATATATAGTATATGAGAACACACTCACATTTTCCATGACCTTTGAAATTAAACTACTATCAATAGTATTCGATCTGAGAACAAATAAAATAAACAATGTGAAAACATTTTTCCAATGTTATTTAACATGAAAATATAGAAATAATCATCATAATCATATTATTTAAAAACATACAAAAACATGTAATTTTTAATTGTAAAACTGTAAAACAATTTTTTGAAGTATGTTCTAAACTATATGACATCACCTTATCCACATGACATAAAACAAAAAACCATCATCTCAGTCTTAAGGTATTAAACAATGGAACAACATCTTGGTAAAATGATGTTGACATTTATGGTATTATGGTCAAATATATATGACCACAAACCTTTGAATCCATGTATCCTTGTCGTATATTGTAAACCATTGTGTTAAACATACATGATAAAAAAAATTAAACTACATGATCAATGTACCTATTCCTTAATATGAAACTATGTGATAAATTCAAATAATACTTTGGAGATCATTACCCTTCTCGTTTTTGTCATCTACCATAAATCATTATTGACATATATTCAATATTATTATCATTTATATTTGGATATGTAGAGACATAATGCTATTAGGGCCCGAGGCCATCCATACTTCTATAATACATAAGGGTTATTCCCCTTATGAGAATTATTAATTTTCACCTTTCAATATATCCACTAGTTCATTCTATTGAATGGAAACATAGATCTTAGAGTATTTAACTATCTTATGAAAATAAATACATGGTCATTTCCTCACATAATGAATCACATAGTCTAGATCCTCATCATTATTGTAATTTTATTGGGTCCCATAATAGTGACGGTTCCTGTCAAAATTGGATGACCACCATTTGGGGGACTAGCCTGAAAATATTTCTGGTAATATATTGAATTTCCATCATTTCAAACATGATCAATGGTCAATGTGAAATTTTATAAACCATAGTAGATTGATTTTTTTTGTGGATCCTTTTTTTTAACATGGTAAATAATTGTTACCTTATAACTAGTTTCCCACCTTTTTCAAGTCTAGACCTCATAGGCCACGATTTACAAACATTCCACCTCCATTTTTTTTGTGGAGTCTTAACACCATCAGTGTTATTTACATGTTTATTAATGCAATTTGTTCAATAATATTAATATCATTGATACCTTAACAATACTAATTCTCTTTCCCCCAATCATGATCCTCCGTGTATTAAGGAGAACTCCTCACTATTCATTATTTATCACACCAAGATTATCTCACATGGAGTTAGATGTCTTTGTTGGATCATGCCTATTATGGTGGAGGTATATATACATTATGAAATAGAAAACCACCACCTTATTTAGTCCAATATCTATGACATAACACAATTTTTATTCCCTTTTTCCCAAAAATCGTTACCTTAAACATGATTAATATTTTCTTTGTGATGTTTTTATGGTAATAGTACTCCTTGTCCTAATCATCATGTTGGGTTTTGACTCGTCTTTGGATCATTAACATCACTGGGATACACATTCACTGAGTCCATGCTATATAACCCAAAATATCAAAATCCCCCATGGTGTAATAATCTTAACATTAAAATATTTAGAAACCCTTCACAAAAGATATAAAACATTGAACTAGATAAAAATGATCCCTGATTAATGAAATTAAATATTTATCATACCATTTTGGTCTAATCAATATAAAATTACACAATTTAGAACCATCTGTCAATTGGATATGACCATAAACTATAGAAACCAACATCCTAGTATCCTGATGTCAAATTTTTTGACATTGTCATGGTCACATAAAATCATACATTGTGGAAATATCCTCATCACAAGATGTTAAACTATATAAGATCCATAATTGTATAAAAGCTACCTTATACTATATAACTTTCATCATTAAATTTTACATTTTAATCTTCATAATGGGATTTTAATCCCCACTACAGAGGAAATCCCCTCAACTACTAACGTGAATATCCTACCTAGCTTTATTCTAGAACTATGTATGTAATTATTACCAGCTCCATGAGATACCTTGTGATTAATAGACCACATGTTTGAAGCATAGCTAAAATTTCCACCATCACATGAGACTTCTATTTTTATAGTTCTACCTAGCCATATTATTCCTAACAGGTTTATCAATGAGATGTAGATAAACCATATCACCTTAAACAATAAATCAAGCATCATAACCATAAATTGTGCATAGATAACCCTAAGGTGTTTGTTTTGAACCTGACCTCCTTGACTCTGTCGTCATTTAATATATGGAAATCCCTAGTGTTATACAAAACCTTCTATAATTCCTCTCTTCCATACAGGTTCGATGATATTAAATTGGATGCAACACCATTTTTCCACACATCATGTCATTAAAATTTGTATATATAACTCTCAATACACATCTGTTTTGTGTATCCTTTGGTGTTTTAGAGAAAACATTCTGCATTTTATTGAATTATCAGTCGATAGGACCTCCCATTTTGGTGTTTATCTTACACCATAAAATATTCAAACAATACATTGGGGTTTATTGCCTTTTCTGTGGGATATGTAGTGAAATCTAGATTGTCTATCCCAAACCCATCTACAAATACTCTAGTCACCCACTCCATATTATAGAAGCCATTTATGCACTTTAGATATTTGTTCCATAAATTATATCAATGTGATGTGATTCTCAAATAGTGTTTTCCAAGCATTATTAACTTAAAATAATTTCACTCCTTTATGGTAATCATCCACCAGGTCCCTACATTCAAGTTGGATTTATAATACCTTTCATTCAATAAATTCCGCCATAATGTTCAATTACATATGCCCTTAAATTGGAACCCATATTCAAAGTATAATTACCTTAATTGATGTGAAATAATGCACACAAATGACCCCAAATGTGTTCACATCCGGTCTGAATGGAATGACCCTATATATCCTAAGGAAGAAGGTATATAAAAATATATATTTTAAACCCTATAAACCTAAACTGGACAATAAGACATGATTTCATTCACTATGATGCCACTATAATTTTTGAAAAAATTATGTAATTAATAAAAAACGTACAAATTTAGTAGGACTAACCACTTAGCCCTTAAAAAACCAATATGTTCTCACTAGATCCACTGGTTCATGCATAGTTTAGAATAAAATATTACCTTTTGTTTCATCCCTTTATCAAGGCATTCTTATACCCATATTTATTCCAGGTATCACATTCTAGTAATAGGATGATAAAATTTTCTATATACATACTTGTCACATTACATTATAATGTTTGATGCTCCATCCCCACCAAATAAATGTTCAACTACATTTTCAACATCCTATATAGAAGTATATAATGTTAAATTTCCCATCCTAATTGAATGATGTAAAACTAAAAATTGTATTGGAAAAATTATTTTGAGGTCTCTTTTACCCATTCTATGATGGTCAACTACTA
Organism: Viscum album; assembly: GCA_963277665.1. NCBI lineage: Eukaryota > Viridiplantae > Streptophyta > Magnoliopsida > Santalales > Viscaceae > Viscum > Viscum album. The sequence goes on from OY728158.1 coordinate 562,485,959, forward strand.
CATAACTTTAATCCCTTCTCCATCACATATCATCCAAGATGATGTTTTCTTTTGGAGGTGGGTATGATAGACTATTAATAGGATATGGTCGATTATTATTCTATGACACACAGTTGTGTAATTCTCCAATAATTGACCATTATATGATCATTTTATTCTGTCTCCCAGATTCATCATGAATTCCTTTACATGGATCCCCACTATCATCCATGTCTTCATGATATCCCACAATGGTGACAATGTGTGCAAAAAATGGCTCACCTATCATCCTATGAATATTCCTTATTATAAATATGATGAAAATTAGATGTGTATGCTGTTTTTAACACAGTCAATGGTTAAACCTCAATTATATTCCCCCACTCTTGTAAGTTCTACTACGGGGCATAAATTTCAAACATTTTTTACATTCAATTTCATTTAGTATGTTTCATCAAATTTCATTCACAATCCTGGACATCTCGATTCAAACCCTCTAATAACTCAATTTTTTTTGTAGAATCGCACACCTCAAAAAAACCAACATAGGTACTGACACTAATTTTGATAATATGATAGCCACAAAATGTCTCTATAAAAACAAATTCTCACTTTTAATGGATTTCCAATGGAAGATGAATCATTCTTGCCTCAACACATCCACCCATGTCAACCATAGTCGAATATGTGAATGGAATCCTATTGTCTATTACTTATAAAAAAAATAATTAACATTTTAGGATTGTATTTTTTAGTTAGTTGTTTCATCAACATGATTGTGAGATTGTAGACCTCATGTTTGGGAATTTTTTGTCAATGATTTCTATATTATCTGGTCCTCCTCTCCCACCCAATTCTCATTAGACCCCATTTGGTGGGGTGGGGGATTTTGGTGCTATAAAATTATTCCAATAATGAAATAAAAGATTAAAAAAATAAAGGATATTATTTAATTAAATTTTCGTTTATTTTTAAATATATGGAGGATAGAATAACTGATGGATTAAATTTTATTGTGTTAGAAGTTATATTTTAAAAAATGGCCAGCACAGAGGATTTTTGAGAAATGTCTGGAATTTCGTGAAATATTCCAGAAGTGTGCATACCCATTTCATTTTCCTGAAACTAACTATCATGAGAAAAGTATTCTCAATCATATATTCATGTGAATATCAAAAAATTAAAGCCATTTTTGTGAATGTCCATGGCATTTCATGACCATCCTGTTGATGTGAGACATAGGCTATGATGCATGGCATAATAAAAAAGAATATAAATTTGGTATAAAACACTAATTTGAGTGGATTACCGATTGTAATTTATTTCCAAGTATATATTTCATAATAATATATGTTATAAACATTTGTCACTGATGAAACCTTAGACATGAATCCAATTACATTGCAAAGTCCGTCAATGCATTGGATTTTTTTTAGAAGTTCTGAGGAAACATTCCCAATGGGGAACCTAATTTAATTAATTGTAGAAACATTGAAAAAAATGATATTTTTTCCTCTATAAATTTGTAAGAAATTTTGTTTTAATCAATTAAAATAATAGGTCATGGATCATAAAAACTCTATTATGTGGAATACCAAAAGTTTTATGATTGAGTGCAATGTTCCCCAAACCTATGCATATTTGTGAAAAATAATGTTCTAGACATGATATAATTATGTTCTATACCCTGTGGGATATTCCCCAACACCTCTAAATGGAATCAATGTTTACAACTAGCCCTTTTCCTCTAGAACAGTTTCTTCACTACTATCACCACAACCCTTGAATAAAGAAGAGCCACACCATTAGAATTCTGGCATTGATTGATGGAATTTTAGGTTGTGACCTATACAACACCAATGTTTACCCAATTTAATACCATGATATGAGATATTCCCTTACACTCTATGAAATAGATTCATTAGACATACATATATTTGTTTCATTTCAATGCCACAATTATAGATTATCCTCTTTCATTCCAAGAATATGTGGAGTCAAAATACTCCTTAAAAAATTCCAAAAACCTCATCTCTGGGCTCCTTTGCTAGGTTTAACAAGAAATGGATACATCATCATAATTACCTCACCAATATTTTAAATGAATCATATTCCTAGTAATTTTCACTACACAATGTTATAATATAGTATTAAATATCTAAAAAGTGTATGATTACTCTAAGGGAAACAATGAGATTCCATATGTGTCAAGGATAAGATGATTCATAAGATGGTCATGAGATGATATCATAAGTCTCTACCACATGAATCTAATTTTCAACACCCCCAATATGCCCAAAACAAAATATCTCAAAAGGATTCTCCCTATGGGCCTCCTCAGGTGTAGCCCCGGTCATATTCCTCGACCATTCAATAGGATGATATTCCCTCATTATCTGACATGAGGAGGGAACAATGAGAACCACTAGATCGCAAGTCCATGATATAAATATACGATTTCAAATAAGTCCCCTTGAACCTCCTACTTAGGTTTAATTCTTAATATTTTTTCTAGAACCATAAATGATCTTTGATAATCTCTTTACCATATATGATGAATAAATAATTGGAATCCCAATGTATAATTCAAAGACACAACATCGATGAAAATGATGACAAATGGTGGACTTAACCTATGAAACAAACCATGTATGTATTTTTTAATAAGACTTGGATGCCTCGAGTTTCATTTTTGAGTGGTGAAATGTGTTAACCATGAAATTATAACCCCTTCCTATCAAAATAATCAATGTGAAATTCAGAATCATATCAATTTCACACTTATAATCACTCTAGAAGAATCCAACTATAAGACTTAATCACATCATCACTGATTCTCATAAGCACTAAGGTATCCTCCCTGAATAATCCCCAATCACACCTTCACTTCTCTTCACCATCCCTAGGATAAATTCAATATATTCTCTGTAACTAGGCCATTATTTATTCTATAATCATCAAGGAAGCTTCCAACCATAAGACCTAATCACACCATGGATGCACCAATAAGAACTAATGAAGCTTCAACACATAATCATCAATCACATCACTAATACTCCTAGAAGCACTTAATAATATTAAATGAATAATCCTTAATCACATCATTACTTCCCATCCAGGCCACTAGGGAATCCTCCATGCATAATCCCTAGTTACATAATAGTTTCTCCACAATTACACATGGGATGTTTTAATACATAATCCCCAATCATATCATGAATGATTATTATGTAACCTAGAGGGATTAAACATTAAGGCACAATCACATAATCAAAACCCCTAGAATCTCAAAGTAATGTTATTACAATAGGTATAATAACACCATCACTGATCCACCCTAACGCACATGATACTTCCATGCATAATCACAAAACATACAATTGTTGTTCCTCAACAGCACCTTGGAAACTTCCACATGTAACACGAAAACACAAAATAACTTATCCTCATAAAAACCACGGTATCCTCAATGTATAATACATAATCACAGAATCATTTATACTTAGTAAGACCCATTAAAATAACTTACATAAGCACCAATAAAACCATAATTTCTCCTTGGAGGAAATAGGGTAACAACCGTGTATAATCCCTCATCGTTCCACACATAATCCTCCTCATTTCATTGAAAATTATTTCTGCATTCTCCATAAACACTAGATAATAAATATTAATCTACAAGGCCAATACATTCAAGTTGTATTATGTTAAACTGCATCAAAACATCCCCAACACATAATGTTAAACTTTAACGTTAACTTGTGTGAAAAATGAAGGAATACTCAAGTGTTAAGAATCTAATAACTTATCATCTTCTAGGACACCTCAATTCTATAACCCTATATTATAACGGCCCAACGATTAATAGTAAATTTTTTTTGGAATTAATGTTTGTTATATCATATTATATATTACCGTACACATATAAAATATAATGAAATAAAAAATACATTACTTAAATAATAAATACTTCAACATTAAACAAAAATAAAACCAACCAATATTCAAAACATTATAACCGAAAAAAATTTAAAATAGAAATTCCAAAATAAGAAAATATAGATCACCAAAATCTGCTACATTAATTTCCCCCATTTCTAACACTATAAAAATGGAATAGAATATTAAAAAATTAGGAATAATTAGAGAAAATATAAATATATAAAAATGAGATAAATTATTTGATTTATAATTATAGGGATATAGGTATACTTATAATAGATAATGTGACTGATGAATTGTAATGTGATCGTCGAAATAGTTACCTAACCATTTGAGTTGTAATTTCACATCAAAATAAAAATTATGATATAAATAATATTTATTGTTATTAAATTATGTATAAATAAATTTTATAATTCCAAAAAATAAATACCATGACTAAAAAACTCAATGAAAGCATATGCACAATTTTTATTAATTGTATTTTAATGTATTTTGTAAAAAATTATTATAAAAATTAAAATTACAAAGTTTAGGATATTGTTTTGAAAAATTAATATTATTTTTGAAATCATAATATCATAGTTATACATGTGTTATTTTGTTTAATTTTATGAAATACTTCAATTTTTAGGGGAATAGTAAAAAATATATTTTTTCACATAACTCGGGTATCATAAATTACATCATTCATGATCTAATGGTCACATTATATTTTCATTGAAATTATTTTTTGGCCAAGATATAATTTATTTTATAAATGAGTCATTAAAGTAGAATAATATTAATTTCCTATCCTAATAAAAACATCTTCCAAAAACTAACATCCAAATTGATTCCATAAAATATATTTTTTCATTCAACATTCCTAATTAAGAAACTAATGAATTAGAATTATTAAGTGGGATTAAAGTCGTAAACCCATTATATTATATTCAAATAATACATATAATGTCATAAATTAACTATTACATGTTATACCATTGTTATATAATTCTATTAAAAATATTATTCTAAACATACACCTCTCTTCAATTATAAATATCCTCTCCCCAATTTCATGGAAAAATAATCCTCCCACCCATTCTAATTACAATGATCATCCAAAATACTAGACCAAAATCTCCAGATAATACATAGGGACTTTCTAGTGAAATCGAACCGTACTCCCAAATGATTTATTGTGTCAAACAAGAGAACCAACACCAAGGATTAGGCATCCCAATACACTCTATTTTTTATTTCTTCTTCCAATTTTCATTCATTTTAACCTAACACTTTAATAACCAACCCATAAAGTAATTAATTAGGTAGTAAATTAAAATTATATAAACGATGTTTATCTAATATAAGTTTCATTCTAATATATATATAACATTAAAACTTCTCCTACCAACTCTCCGGAAAATGTCTCATCAAAGGATGGTTAACCACCAATGGAAAAAATTTATATTTCGACATATATAACCAGCATCATGGATGGATATCTAATAGGTTCTAAAGACATTGATTATAATATTAAGACAATTTCATCAAACTTTGTACAGGGATAAAATAAAACTCATAAGGACATTAATGAAAAATGTTTAATGGGGGAGAGCTATGAAGTGAAGGTCAATTCTATGAAGTACAAAATTTTTTGAAAACCGCCACTCTCTATATTGTTCTACCACTTCATGAAGCAAGATATGAACTAAATGTTTAGCCATACAAGGTGGGTCCACAAGTACCTAAAAATTGAACCACTTAGTTTATAGGGTCGTATGTTAATTTCTACTCCCATGATTGACCATCCCCACAAACTATGTCATTTGCGAGATAAGGAAGTACCGACAACCCTAGAAAAAAAAACAAATCATTCAAATGGTCATATGGTGATTTATAATTCCATGAATGACTACTCCTCATTTAATAAGTCATTCATGGTTTTGGGAATCATCCATGGCCTCCCATAAAAGAATCCCCAAGACCCACTCTGGATAACCATCCACGCTAGTGTCAGGTCCCTCTGATCATCTATAAAACAACCCCAAGGGGACTGAAAGAAGGACCAATCTGAAGGAATTTAAAGGGGGATACAAACAAGGGGCCTAAAAACATGATCCCCCATGATGAATTAGGATAGATCCATCAATTCCAAGTAGGTAAAAAATTCATAGTAATAAGGGGGATGTAATAAATTATCCATCCTTCCATGAACATAAAACCCCTTTAGAAACACCATTCCACGGGGCATAAATGGATGAACCATTTTAAAAAAAATCCCAAAATATTAAGATTCTCTATGGGTGTATCCCTACCACACATAGAAAATTTCTATTCTAGATTAATTGGAACCCTCATATAAATACACTACATGGGTATAACCCATGTCCGCATATCACAACTCTATGTGGATGGTACTCCTATCCTCATAGAAACATGGTGCGCGGATGGAACCACATACCTCCTGAGAATCATCTATGTAGAATGGAGAATTGAAGGTTGTTATACTCTCTAGCTCCATTCAATCCCTTCTATCAAAACCCCATGCACCATATTGGCCTTTCTACAAACTAGCCCAACAGCATCAAGCCAATATAACTTCAAAATCCACATGGCATGTATGATACTATCATCAGTCACATCAACATGTCCTCTGGATTATACATACCTATAGTAAGTAGAGTCATGTATGTAACTCCCTCAACAAGTCAGACACTGAAAGATATTTATGTCTATATTACCAAAGTAATGAGGGTTTCTATATTTGGGTGATAACATGATCCTCTCAGTACCATGCGAGGATGTTTAAGATCATACATTCCTTTCCCATCTATAAATAATTGGATCATCATCCTTTAAAAAATCATAGGTAATACCTCATGGAGTAAGAACCTATACATTTTTGTGAGAGGCGATACTCTTTATCCTCATCACCTCATCCATGGGATCTGTCAAGATAGATCCCAATATCTAGATATCCCAATTCCCAAAATAATAGGGAATATAAAGACACTCCAAGACCTTTCTCTCCCTCACTTTGGACTCCAAAATCCATCATCCAGTGAAAAAAATGATTATTTTTCGATTTTTAGATCTTTTCCTTCATCTTGTTTTACACACTGATCATGAATAATTTGGGATTAGCGGTTAGTGACTATAAATGCATATGCAGGGACATAAACCATAAATGGTAAGATTTCATGCATAAAACCTTTACCAAACCCATCCATGATAAATCCTATTATGTTGGGAAGCTTCCATGCGTAAGCCCTAGCTACGTGGCAATCCTTCCGAGTGTAAGCCCCAATCTTGGACCCTTAAAAAGAAATCATTATGATTGTATGGAAAATCTAAATGGGCCTTCCTAATAAATATAATCCCCAAACACATCCAACAACATTGGGAGCTTCCATGTATAATCCCCAACCATGTATTCTTGTTGGGCCTCCTAGAAAGGGTTATCTCCAATTTACCAAACTACGTAGTCTTTGATTTCCATCTAGCCAGGATAAGTTGGAATCCTCGATGTGGTCCAAAACTAGATCCAAAATTTACACTAATGATCTCTAGGCCACATCCCTAGTGGTTCCATTTCCATATGAGAGTCAAAATATCTTCCATGTCCCTTCGCACACCTCTATTTAACATCCTTAGGATCTTTGACCACACAATTTAACCTGGATTTCGTTATCGCATGAAGTTAAACTACATGGATGGGTCCAATTCACATGACCATAATAGGTGATGTTTCCCATTACATTGAACTGAACTATGTGGGTTAGGATTCCTAACAAGGTTATGTACGAATCCCATTTTATGGGTTCTACCCGAACATCAAGACAACTTCCATCTCCCTAGATGACCCCAATCTCTAAATTTCCTCACTACAAGGCATAAAACACGCATCATCTTAGTGAGTGAATAAAGAATCTATAATCTATCCAAAAAATTGTATCATTGATGAATAACCTTGGATATGAATATATCCCTCTTTTGATAATGAACTACATATTCAAATAGATTATCCTAAATCCATGTGTATTAATGATTGATCTTTACCATATAAAAATCATATTATACACAGTTGGTAATGAAGAATGGATTCTCAAACATATCATAAATATATAAGAGAGTCCCAGAATAGATAATAGTTCCCTCTAAATGTTTGTGATGATCCTGAATTCCCATCCTCTAAACCTTTATGTGTTTTTATGTTATGTTGGCCAAGTTATCCAACTAAACCATGCTTTTAGAATCATGGTCCATGAGTATTAATGGATATTAGATCCATTGGGAATTTCTAACAACACAAAAACCCCATTGGATAATTTTGTAATAAGTTTTACCAAATTCCAGTGATTTAACACAATTAATCCCCTTGTAATCAAATGTTCGAGAAAAAATGGTTTTTTAGAAACAAAATGTTGAACACTAAGTGACCCTTTAACCAAGGTGGTGGTATTACCTTTTGTTAGGCCCCATTAGAATCCAAAATGAAATAGTTCTAGGAAAGACAATCAATTATCCATTTGATCATGATATAATACATTGAATATGTTATTTATCTATATCTATAACACATATTTATTGATCTAATCCCCATAACTCTATTCAATCAAATGGAATATCACCAGTTCTCACAAACACATGCATCAGCCAATACATAGGCTAGGCCCTCAACCACAAATAGGTTTTAATCACCCACCCCATGTCATCAACTATGGGACTCGAATCATTGGTTTGGAGTTGAGAAAGATTGGTTCATTCCCCACCCCAGAGGTAGCCTAATAAGCCCTTCTATCTATGATGGTCCACTAGTCATCCACCCTGTGATGGTTTGTACTGTAGAACCAAGTGTCCTTCATAGACATCTCAAACTGTAAGGAACCAATCCTTGGAACATGATAATGAGTTCCTACCATACCTTAGGTTGTCTAATGAAGTGGTTACCAGTTACTTCATCCCCACAGCATAGGGGTCTATCCAAGGGCCCCTACAAGTAATCATCGTGACCCACAACGTTAGGCCCATCATCCTCACCATGAAAAATATATCTCCATGTGGGATATGACCGAAGTCAAATAGATCATGATACCCAGGGTGGCTTTCAAATAATGACAATTAGAAAATTTGGAACAATCCAACATCCTCATTCCTTAGGAAGAATCCAACTGTGGAATTATAGTGGATCACTATAGGTAGACATATACTATCACACACTATTATGAAGCCTATCAGTCAAATACAACAAAAAATTACGATTAGGCACAAATTTTTGTTACTACTGACCAAGGCCTCCATGTAAATACGATGGAAATATTATAGGAATACACATTTATTTGTTAATTAACATTAATCTCATTATCCAAATATGATGGAAAATGAGAAGATGTGATTCTATACTCACGAATATGAATCCATCCAGTCAAATATGGCAGAAAATTATGATCATATGAAAATTTTGATAGATTCATATTGGCCCCTACAGTCAAATAAAAAGGAACAAAATGGGAAAATAAAAATTCCTACCCGTCCAAATAAATATTACCATAAAACAATGTCATTATTGGAGAATAAAAGTATTGTAGACCATTTATTAATAAGAGTAAGATTCATACCTTTACCCCCACATAGGTAGACTTTCAAGACATACTTGTTTGAAATGGAGGACCAGAATAGGCACATATTCTTCCTATAACTCCAGTATGAAAATATATTTCAGTTTCCTTCAAGTATGTCTCCCAAAAAAATCCAAGATCTTTTAGAAGATAATACATAAATTCCTTATCAAATCCTATATGCATTCCATGATGTAATCATGCTTGGATAAATAGTAAAGAGTCTGGCCAACAACCCATCCTCCCAAAGTGGGGGACTCCTCAACACCATGAGGTGGTCACTTAAGAGAATACATGCATCCCTTATTATGTACAGATGGGTTGGTGGAAATAATACATGATAAATGGACAATAATATTTTGAACAAATACTCATTCCAAATTATTCACATTGGCACATTTCGGTGGATGCTCCGGGGAAAGCATATATCCCTGCCAAAATTCTAGATTCTTACAAGTGTATCCTGGTAGCACTATGGTATCATCATGAACACACACCCTTTTATGAAGGTTATCAGTTATAGAATGTGTCCCCAGTTTCACACAATGGATCACCCAATCATAGATTGTTCCATAGGCATCTACAAAATGAAGAGAAAACATATAAACATGATCTGCTGGATTATATAGTTCTAGATTCCAATAGATATCTATCCTTAGTGGCCCATTATCCTTCTAATTCATTACCAAATTATGGAAGTGGAAATATAATTTGCGATGAAACTCTCTGAATGATTAATACTATTTGTTCTGGAGGTCCGCCCTAGAGCATATACCACACAGGATTCCGTTGGGGACACAATCCAATTAACCATGAGAGCCCATCACCTGATGAGCGTCACATTATCCCTCCTCAATGGAATAAGATAAAACAGTATGTTGGTCCTTCTCTTTCTTTCATCTTCCCTAAAGGTTCTCCTAGATTTATATTCTACATAATGTTTCACTATAGTTGAACATTCATCAATAAAAATATACCTCACCATGATGGAAATCATTGTGATGGTCCTCCCTATAGAGACACCGTAGTTGAGCAATAAGCGTCTACCCTTTCCGACCTATTCCCATAAATTCCTCCCTATCTTATAGACTACGTAAATTCTCTCTGAATTCAAACATAGATCTGTGATGGTAGTCCTCTCCATGATGACATTTGTTACAAAGATATTCCCCATGGCAACATTTCATGTTTCCATGAAGTTCATCCCCAGGATGAGTCAAATACGATAAATATCTCGTATTATGAGGCTCTGGAAAATATGTAGAAGATATGTTATATTCCCTGTCAATAATAAGATACATCATTTTTCAAATAAGAGATGGTATGAGACAATGCTAATCCTTTGATCCACCCAGGGACCATTCACATACCAATAATACCTCTATTTTCCTTTCCTTTTATGAAAAAATGTCATGAAGCGTCTATGATTGGTAAATAATGTATAGGAGTCTCTCGAAGAATAAAAAAGGATATTCTTATCATTAGAATACAATTGTTCATGTAGGATATACCAGTTATGTTTTAGACCTCATCCACTTCCCAGTTCTTCATTCTAGTGGAATTGTTGGAATAATGCATACACAATCTATATTTGTATATATGGAAAAAAATCCACCACCTAAAATAAAAATTGTTCCCTTTACAACATGTAAACATACCATGCAAAAATATTGGGAGAGATCTTAAACAGATCGATAGTGAATCCTTTTTGTCTATATAGCGACCATGAATAGAGAATTAGTAGAATGATATTTAATCTATAGGACTCAATTACTTTCATATGTTTCCTCATATAATTATTGAAATCCTTCACAATTCTCATATCCATGGATGTGAAGAAAATTGATATTTACATTTCATCTCATGCCATATTCATCAAAACCCACTAGAGATGATATCATGTAATTTCATTATACAATGGAATCTATTAAGCAAAACCTTTTATCAAGAAATAAAACACACTCAAGAAGATCCATAATTGATTAAGTCTTTATGGAATCATTCTAATTGAGATAAATCCACCAAAACAATTCCTAAACTAGTCAACTAAGAACATCCAAATGGCTTCTTTATTAATTGAATCATATCCTCAAGCACTGCTACTTACCTCGAACGAAAATATTTCACTTGTAGACGTATCATTATATAGTACTCATTCTAGAATAGGGATTCACAATATCAAGAGTGTGGTGAAAACAATAGTAGACATTACAGTATGGGAATATCCCCAACCCTTGGGGATGGTGGATTTTTTAACACAAAATGTCCAAAAATTACAGAAAAATCTTGACTGGGGAACAACAAGAAGATAATAAGAGAAACCCCACGCTACATAGATATGGTAATTTTTACCTCATCCTTCCTTAAATGGAAATAATTATTCTCCCATTTAGAAAGGATGATAATGGTCAAGGTTTCACAGTCTTCCCATACTGCAATTCATCTCCCTCTTAAGGAAGGCATAAAACAAAGCTGCATAGAGGCTCCCTATGAGTCACCCATTAACAAGAATCTTGAATAAGATCTTGGATGAAAAAGTAGAGGTAAATAAAAGGATGAAAAAAAATACTCATTTCATTTAGAATCCAAGACAACACCCACCATGTGCTATGCATTTGGGAAAGTAGGGATATAGTCATAAAGACAACATATAAAATGATGAAAATGTAGAATAAAAAAATGATACTTCTATTTGAAATGAGGTACAAATTAAGAATGAAGTTGTGAATACTCAAAACCATAGAATTGAAATTAAATTTGGTTCTCCCCCGATCAATCCCCAAATTCCACCTTAGTGAATATCAATAGGATAAATGAATAAAAGAAAGATCATATATGACATGCCACCTACATTTGATGATGACAAACTCTATGCACTCGAAATGAGTTTTTTCACCTCATGATGAAGAAATATAATATTTGAGGAAACTAAACAATGAGTTTCTATGAGGTAGTGTTCCTATAGAATATTATCCACAGGGAGAGTCTCAACACACAATTCAAGTAGGTGTACCGATAAAATAAGGGTTTATCCCGGTTATGGAAACATGGAAAGGACATCCACCCAACCCAACATGTGGAACATCAGGTTAACTAAACCTAATAATGTATGGATATCAATATTTACATTCATTAATGAGAAAAAAATACAAGGTTCATGTGAACCCTCAAATGATCTCCTTGGCTAGATATTAGAATCAAATAGTTTCAATACCAGCACATCATATCCATCCCATTTATGCACCCGTCCCAACTCTTATTCATCCAAAGACTCATAAATGGATTATCAACATAATAAATTTCCTGGTGGATCAATTGAATTCATATAGGTGTATAGTGTAATAGTGTATTCATAATGGAAACTATACCCCTATTCGTTGAGTAACACCTCACCACCACCAAAATTTGGGATTAAAACATTTCCAATATTCAATGGATAATGGAATTTAGAACACAAACTAATGAACTACTTATTTCATTTTAATCCCATGATGGGAACAATAGAGAAGAAAAAGGTAGTGAAACTCAGATGCTTCATAAAAACACTGCAGGGACCTGACTTCATAGGGTATACCAGTTTTTCCATCTGATTGATGATGGGATGGAAGGATATCTATCAACATTTACACTTTTAGTTAAACTTGATGCTAAAAAAGAAATCATTCAGTGACATATCAAACTGTAAACAACATGAAAACTGGTGAGTCTCATACTTAATTTCCTGATGGAAGGGGTTGAACTACTCCCTAAACTGAGGACTTCCCTAAGAGGATATTCTCAGTCTATGAATTGATGGCCATCACAATGATCAAAAAACACTTATCATCCCTATGAAATGTAAAAGTGTGTTTTTTTATTTTCCTTCCATTCCTCAAAGAATGGAATAATATACAATGGACTAATCTCAAGTACAAAATAACTCCTCCAGTCCTAGGGAAAAGAGTAGGAAAGAGGAGGTGGAATCCATCACATGTAAACTGTCCTCAATTCCTACTCAAGCTCTGAAGCCTGAACTATATTGTGTTTCACCCATTGGGTATTAACAACAACCCATGTCTTCTGAGTAATATCAGAGGGTGTCTTGGAGAAGTCAATTTTAGTAGAAAATAATAAAAAGATTACTCCTTTTGAGATAATCATGCATGTCTTTATTTTATTTCCACTATAAAAGATGAAAGTATCACTCTAACAGTTCCCAAAAGGTATGAAAAGAAAGGAAATGATGATCTGTTTGATGTTTTTCCCCTATCATAGGATTGTGGGAGACATCATTTTAGAATGCATCATCTTCAAAAAACACCAACAAAAAATGGTTGATTTCAATCCGGTGAAATTTAGAATGTCACCATCACAAGTGGCCTATGTTTCTACCACAACCCCTGATGAAAGAGGTGACTGTATTGAATTTTTTAGAATAAGGGTATAAATGTTCCATAGTTTTTTTAATAATTAGATAATCAAGCAAACTCATGGTATTTTTCATGCATTGTTGAAACCACCAATTAGGACCACAATCACTACTACTACAACACAGCTGGTGTCATCGGCCCCAAAAACCTCCAAAATACATACATTAAAAAAATTGACTAACCCTAACGGAATGGAGGAAGTGATGGTGGGCACAGCTATATTATTCCCAATGTAGGATTTGAGCCTCTTTTATTTTATTCGATTAGATTTTAAATAATGGGCACTAACCCACCAAACAGAACATTAAAAGATAGTCAATCACAATAAGGTGATGTGTCAGTCGTTATTTCCCCTAATGTCATTCACATAATGGGAACCATATCTGATGATTATTATTTCTATTAACCTGAGTTCATCCCCTTTTATTGGGGAACTAGACCATAGGGGCCATGGATTTTGGAGAAGGCACAACTAAAAAAGAAGCAAGACCTGTAGCTACACTCCAGTTTGGACTTTCAGTAATATAAAACTCAATGAAGAACCCTTAGATGCTTCCAAAAGGAGGTTTAAAATACTCTTTCATCATCAAAATGACACCCTACACCTATAAATATGGAATATCACTCTGAATATGAACATGTGTAAGATCACCCTCGGCAGGCAGGAAATCCTAGTCAGCCCAAACCGCAATGGATATGACAGCCTCCGAGTCATTTCGTGAGGGATGATCCATATACATAATATAATAAAGCCCAAAAGTGACTTTAAAAGATAATATCCACCCTAATATGTTTGGTTCTTCATACCAGATGTATGAAATCCTAAAATAGACAGGCTTGGTACTAGCCAAGATATCAATCTTGGATGCCTTGAGTTTGTAAAATGTCCTCAAGTAAGGACTCATAAAAGACCTACTATGACCTCAATAGTTTGAAGTAGAGGTTTATACTATCAAGGTATATGGGACTGAGAATGATCCTGCCGAATTCCAAATGAAATCTCCTTCATTGATTAGTATGGGTACTCTATTGTACAAGGAAACATCATACCATTGTATGTGTCTAGCATGATAAATAGGGTCAATATCTGAAAAAACATCATTGAAAATGGATCTGGAGTTAATCTCATTCAATTGAGAAAACTTCTCTAGATGGGCTATGATGAGGATAAACTAGAACCTTTTGCAATAACAATGTTTGTCTATCGGAATATTGAATAGAATCCATTGGTCCAAATCAAGCTCATGTCTAATTTTTGAGATCTCATGGCCCACTCAAAATTTATTGTGGTTTGGTAGAACAAAACCTTCATCATATTTCTTGGATGGCCCTAGTTTCATTAACTAGTGGAAATAATTTTATCATTCCATGAAATCATCAATTACTGAATTAATGGAAAATTGGATCATTTCACACCAATAAGGTCGTGTTTGAATCATACAAGTCACACTATATTGATGAATTATTATATTAGTGGCAAGGGAAATAACACATAGTTGGTGGTATTTCCTGGGTCACTACCTCAAATGGTCTGGAAATGATCATGGCCAACAACTTCAAACATCTTGGTGAATAATATGATCTCCCCATCAATCGGGTGAGTATGTGAGCCCAAATATAGGAGTGTATTCAACAATCATTATGATTTATTCCATGAGTACTGATTATAGAAGTGTTGAAAAGTTTTATGAAACCCAAGACACAATAGAAATATCAGATTTAAATCACTTAATTCTATACTCATAGCTTCCAAAAATTCCTACATCATGAACTGAGGCAGAAGAGGTATCCTCTTCTGAGAAAGTGGACGAGGATGCTCCTTCTCCGTCCCTCACTTCATCCGCTCTAGAGATTCAGGAAAATCTCATACTGAAATCTAGGTCAGCAGAAGTTACATCATATTTAGAATGACCAGATATTGATGCTGCTCCAATCTATGTAGTACTCATCCCAAGTATTTTTCTCAAATTAAAAAAGAGAAAGAAGATAAATAGGTAGAAGAATAATAGGACTACCTTGAGATAAAGAGGAGTCCAAGAAGGCACACATGACCAATAATGACAAAATTACGGCTATGGTTGACAATATATTGACATAAAATATCATTTGAGAGTTCTAATATCACAAATTTCAATCCAATATAGTCCACATAATAAAGAAATACTAGAAAAGAAAAGTCTGTATCGATTTTAGCGATCTCAAATGACACTACCTGAAGAATGATTTTCCAACCCCAATCACCTAACTGATTTAATCTATAAATATCAGGCCTTCACCTTCATGGATGGAAATTCATGATATAAAAAATCTGAATGGTTAAATAAGATGAAGAAGAAACCATCCTATGGGCCCCCTAGGAGTATTTTTCAGTATGGTGATATTGTTTAGCTTGAATAATGTCTGTATTACACACCAACATGTCATGAATCACATCGTAAAACCCTTACTAGGGAATTTTTCTGAATTCTATGTTCATGTACTAGTAGTTAATATCAATAATGATCAGACCACTTGGTAGATATTGAATCTAACTTCAACAAATTGTGACAACATGTCTAGAAAATTATCCCCCTAAAATATGATTTTGGTGTTACCTCAATGAAATTTATTTTCTTCATCACACATCATCCTGGCATAAATGACTTCCCTATGAATAAAAACTCTATCCTTGTCATGTCACCTCATTACAACCTCACATACATGAGAGTTCTTCTAGGACACATAGCATATATCCAGCACCTCATATCCATCCTTACTGGAAAATGGTTTCCTTTCCAGTCTTGATGCATCAATTTGATGGGAGACCAATTTTTTTGAATTTGGAATCCTTAGAGTGATCACTGGGTGCCATCATAGAATTTAAAAATTATGTTGGAAGAAAAAAAACATTATTAACTCATTTGAAAAATTATTTATGTTGAGTGTCAATATTTAGAAATCAAGATGCTCTTTCATGTAGAAATATTTGTAGTCCTGAAGATGAAGAACTATCTAGAGCATCACATGTTCTGTTTTGTTTGTTGTATCAACCTACTCAAACACATACATAGCCATGTGATGTTGATCATACATCTGTCTTGGTGGGTTATAATTCTTAATTAGTAAGAAATTCAGTTATTTCATTAAAAAAATTGATCCAAGGAAATACATTAGAAAAATTTCTATCAGAGAAATCCTAAAAAGAACTGAATTCAATATATTTTTAACTATGTGATGATGATATATTTTCTGCTCAAGAGGGATCTCAGATATGCGAAATATTTTTTGAGGATTCATCTAGAAGCCTAATAGGAAAGAGGATAGATGACCCGAAGATCAATAATGTGGGTTTGGGATTAATACTCATATCTCAAGCTATAGTGAGTCTTGCTTTATAGATTCTTATTTTCCAATGGGTGAAAAAACAAGGAAGCTGAATACCCGACTATCAAAGTAGTGATAGATCATGAAATTTATGTACATGTGAATAAATTAAAGATAATGGTTGATGCCAAAATAGTAATTAACTAGGTTAACATAGATTGTTTAAAGAAAAAACAAGATATAATCCCCATACTAATCCATGTTCAGGGACTAATGGTGGAATTTCCTTTTAAACTGACATTGAGTAGCATCCTAGAGTTGTAGAATACCAAATCCAATTCATTGGAATATGCAGTCACAATTCTAGATGATCTAGAATGGGATGAAATATTCATCATCATTGTGAACTGATGGATGGTGTCACTATTATTTCAATCCAACATTGAAGAGATCAATGACAATAGTAGAATCCCTAAATTTTATGGTCGTACCAGTTGTTGGATGAAACACATTTTGGACTAATTTAAAAAGAATGAGAGTTCCCACCAGATAGGTCCTGGAGAGGTGAAATCCAAATATAGAAAATTAACATTGTAGTATATGAAAAAACCATCATTAAAAGGTACTCTATAACTGGAGCTTTTATGTGGTTCTTTTAAGGATTATTGAAAAAATATATATATTTCTATCATGAAGGAGTTGAACACTGGAGCATGTGGAACTCACTACTTAGGAATCAATATTTCCCTCCAAATCCAATGGATTGGGTACTATAAAACTACTCTAATTTAATACTACATTGAATTCACAAAAAAATTTCATTCTTACTAGTTTCATGCCAAATTCATTCACCATCACCCTAGAGTTACATCACACATCCATGTACTCCTGGATATTTTTTATTTGGGTAATGGATGTCATAGGGCCACATCCTCCCACCATTTCTAAGAGTATTATCTATATTATTTCTATGAATGAAATCTTATCTAAGTGGACTGAAGTTATACCCCTCAAACCAGTTAGGAAAAAAAAATCTTTATGCAATCTTAAATCAACACAAAATTTTTTGTCCCTCATACAATAATAATAGAAAATGGCACAAATTTGTATTCATATAAATTTGTGATTCTATATAAGAAGTATGACATAATATCCAACCATCCGTCCTACAATCATTTAGTGGCTGACAGATAGATAGAGTCCTTAAAAAAGAAACTATCAAGTATACTCTAGATGATAGTAAGTAGGGATAAAAAGTCTGGTATAAAAAAGCTAACAAATTATTTGTAGGCTTACCAAACCACAACCCAAACTGCTACACAAGAAACCCCATAATCATTAGTCTATGGGAAAGAGGTTTTCATACCCATTGAGGTTAAATTTCCCCAAATCTACATTTCCATCTATAATTAATTATCCACTGATGAGAAATATAAAAAATAGATTGTTTAATTGGAGTTGTTCGATAAGAAAATATTCCATAATTTTCATCATTTGTATGTACAGAAAAACTGGTTCATGCAAGACATTAAAAAAAAGTTTGACTCAAATATTTCCTTGAATGAGAGATGGTTTTGGTCCTCATGACTCAAATGATACCCAAAAAACCTCTGATTATGGGAGTGTATTGTGAGGGAACTTACACCATACATAAGGTATACTCCACTATATATTATTCTGAAATTTCAATGGATGGATAACATACCATGGACACCAATAATGTGAGGTTACTGTATAATTATTCTATGTAATAAATTAATTTTTTATCATAGTTTCATGATGATAAACTACATGGTATGTTGTACTACCTGCATGATGTTTAACTGTATAGTAGATATTCATCAAAATACCCTAAAACAACATGAAACCATTTTTTAGGTCACAAGAAAATAAAGTTATTGCCATCAATTTCTATATAGCATGACAATAAACTGCATGATGATTATTATTAAAACTAATGATTCACCACACACAAGCTAGATCATTGTGGGAGAAAGATGAAATTCCCATATTCCCTATTCAAAGTCAAATCCGTGTAAGGAGTATATTTTCCTAGAACTACACACTATATGATTCGATTGTATATATTATATGTAGTCATTCCTAGCCCTAGTTTCATAGGACCATCCATGGAAAATGGAAAAAAATCACCCATGTGCATGTGGGTCAGACTGTCATAGAGGATGTTCCTAACAAGAACTATGTGTGGATTGATTTATATCATCACGGGAAATTAGGGACTCCAATTCCTCATGAATTTGGCCCAACCACTAATTTTATCTCATTCGTAAGATTATTTTCTAACCAACCCTTTACCTCAAATCCTCTTTCCACTTCGGGATTATGTTTCTCACGGGTCAACGAAATCATCTTTCCCATAACAACTAGACACAATTATTCTATTTTCAAAATAATAAAATACACATCCAACATCTTCCCGACCATAAAAAAATTAAACTGCATGTCTACATTCCAGGAGCACGATGTTAAATTGTGTGATTAATTCAGGAAATATGAATAAATACTATTTTTAAGGGTTTGAACTTTACGACATTAAACTATAAATCATAGTTCAAGCACCATGACATTAAACTATGTGAAACCGTTCCTCAGAATGTTTGGTTTGGAATCGAGCACCCTATTGCAACAATCATGGTGGGCTTGTTACTCCGCTGTGACATGAATACCCATTTTGGGAATCCCCATTCACATTGTTTGAATACAATGACCATAAAATGGAAACCAAAGTCTATGATTCAAGAACTGAAAATACATGAAACCTCCATAGGAATGAATATGTGGTGTGTGGGCCTCCATGGTCCTCATAAAAGTCATATTTTTTATTCCATTAGACCATGCATAACTCTTTTTTGAGTCCTTACCACATGTATTGAACATGGGACTCAACACAGTAATATTCTCACTTGAGAGGAAATTCCACCCAGTAGATGTCATCTACCATTCAATATTCGTGAACTATGTTCAACATTATTACTATCAACTTATGATATGTAGTTTTTCATAGATTTCACATGTGTCTCGATTCTTTCCATTCCATAATATGTAATAACTCCATTATTTAAATTCAGGGTCCCAACCACAATGTTACATTTATTATGTCAAGTGACCCCTATCCATAACGAAAGACATTAAATGTAATGGTTTATTAAGAAAAATGTGTGGCTTGATACTAATTTTATAGGATATGTAGTGATTCCCCATCCTCATGTCCTGTGGATAATGTTGATTTCTATAAAATGCCCATAGTGACCCTCTATTTTCAATCATTAACATTTCCTCATTTTGTGAAATACTTCATAAATTACATGAACAGATGCTCAATGACCGTATTAGTTTAGTTCCCTTAGAATCATTGAATCAAATAAACTCGTACATATATGAGGTACATTATCTCTCACTAGTTCCTTCATGACTAACAAACTTTGTATAAAAATTATCCATAATACATTTCTTCATAACCCTTGGTAATTAAACACAAAAAGTGGTGAGCATAGATACTAAATATTGGTAAACAAGGAACCTTTTTGACATTATCTCAGGCATAAGGGTACAAGAACATGATCGTGAAAATAGAATATTATACCTTGCATATCAAATAACATAAACAAGAGTCATGGAATAATTATTAGATATTCATTAGCAATGAATCATAAGTGAATCATGATAATATTCTGTGAAAGCATAATATATGAATATGACATAGAATTTGTGGTAGGCACATAATGATGTAAAATCATTTTCAATAATTGAGGGTACAAATCCAAAGAATAACATATAACATCATGGGGAGTACACATATTTTCCAGGATAGACCTACATCCCAAATCGTTGTTATTTCTTCATAATGTATCGAGTTTCCCTATCTTTCCATAGTGGATTAGGATTCCCCATCTTCTATATTGGATAAAGCCTGTCTACTTGATTCCCATCATTATATCATGAGATATAAATCTATACCCAATGCATTAGAGGGAGTATAGAGACCATCACTTTACATACATAGAAATTGCATAGCTTTTTCCAAATACTTAATCATTATAAAATAATACAACGAAAGATAGTAGTTGGTATAAAACATTGGATATAGGGAAACATAAACACTAGTAAACAAGTGATATACATTATCTACCACTAGGTTCTTCGTGACTATCACCCTTCTTAAAAACATCAAATATAATACATATCTTCATAACATGCGGAATGAAACAAAAAAAATTGGTGAGATAAAATGCTTAGTAATCGTAAACTTCGGAGACATTTAACCATAAACATGAGCATACAAGTATGAGAACATGATCTTGAGAATTAATGATCAAACCCTACATATCATAGATCATATACATGAACCATTTCATATATCTTGGTATTTCTTATTACATTAATCAATAGAAAGTAAAGGAAATAAGCCAAGAAATCAAAAAATAGATTAAAACATGGAATTTTGGAAATACATAAGCATATGATGATTTCCATTGTAGCCTAGGCATCAATTCTAAGAATATATTAGTGGAAGAGGCATATATTGAACCAGGAAACTCCTATTCTCACCCAATATTACTGAACTGATTGACCCTCAAACCAACCCAGTAATACTAAATTGAGTAACCCTCATTCCTACACAGTATTACAAAACTGAGTGACCCACATTCCATCGCAATTTTATATCATAATATATACATCTTTCTCCAATGCACTAGAGGGAGAAATTGGTCCCACCCTTCAAATAATGAAATAATATATACATGGGACACATGATAAAAAATTAACATATCAAAACACATGTAATGAAATGGTTATCATAAACATGTAAATAAATCGTAACCTATGGAAAGAGACTAGTTTATTAATAATTTCATCATAATCATAACACATGGATAGAAGTGGGTTCCAAAAGCATATAACCAATGAAAGAGAAATGAGCTTCATAAACATCATGGAATCTAAACATAATTGATTTAGAGAAAGAATATTAATGGAAACCTAAAATAATTTCCCCATAAATTATTGATCAAAAACCAATGGAAGTTATCTTATAAAGACAATAATTTTGAAAGGTCACTTAAAAAAAATATAGTAGAAAATTATCATTTCTTCTTTGAAAATTGATTTTTCAAACATTAAAATATTCGAAAATGTTTTTCTTGAAATTATATTTGAAAAAATATAATGGAATCTTGGAAAACAATAATTCTTTTTTGAAATCACGTTTCATTGAAAATGATATTCAAGGATCTGTTGAATTTTTTTATGAAAACATTTGTTTCAAGAATGGGTTTTTATTACAATAGATTTCTGACCGAAGAGAGAGACAATCTGATTTTATTAAAAACATTATATTATGTAACAATTTTTGGAATAAAATGGTACTTACAAATAAAGATATCATGAATAAATATAGGATTTCAAAACTCATGAATATTCTTCAGATTTTTTATCAATGGAATCATAAAAATAATCAATCTGGAAAAACTATAAGATTATCTCAATAAAATCTTATAATATTGTTACTTGGGGTCATAAACTCCAAGTAAGAAAAATAAATTACATGAATATTAAAATATCATGAAAAGAATTATGATAATGATTTAACATTCCCAATGGATGTATATAGTACTCAAAAAATAGTTTTTTTGTATAACAAAACATGAGTTTCCATGCAGGCAAATTGAGACAAAACTGTATTACCGATTTGGTAACTTTTGAAAGTTAAACAAAATGAAAGAAATATCATTGAATTGATTGTAAATAACTATAAATTTAGGTACAAGATACATAAAATTCAATCATTTCAAGTAAATACACCACCCAAATGGTACGATTGGTGATCATATCATGAATCTCATAGAAATTAAAAGTGAGATGAAATTCTCCTTACCTAGTGTCTTGACTCTCTCTGTACTCATACAAGAATCCTGTATAATAAATAGAAGTTTATTATAAATACATTAATTAATCCTATACTTATACATAATACCATATATTTTTTCATTATGACATTATATTACCCTCATTTTAATGATCCTAGGTCATGTTTTCACTTTGGGTTATATTTTCTTTGTTCTTCTCATGTGTCTTAATTTTTTATATCATTTTCCCTTATATGTATATCATGATTACAGAATTAATATAATGGAATAAATATCATGTATATCCTATATATTTATATTATAATATTTTAGCGTATAAGGACGTATGAAATTGAATACACTGTTCAGTGATATGGTAAGCCAAACATATGCCTGATCGTTGTCTCGATTTTCAATTGTCGTATTGAATGAACAAAAGAAAATGACACGCACAGACAGACACACATATATGTATATGTATATGTATTTATTATTATTATTGTATCATGAATATAACATATATATCATATATATATATATTTTAAAATCATCCTTAATACATCCCATGTGGTGTGTGAACAAATAACATAGCTTTGAGGGGGTGGTAGACCACAATTCCTCAAACAAGAATATCGTATCAACACCAAATTAAAGGTAAAAATATGATTTTTTTAAAAGGAATACAAAAAGTTAAATACCCAGTAAAAAGAATATATGACATATATAAGTATTGTTTCTATTGTAATGGCCACCATGATTGGTGGTAATGGTGAAATGAACAATCATTATATTGTGTGGTAGTAGTTCACCGTACAGAGATACAATATGTTCAACATCTATTAGATGGAGGTGTGTGTATGTGTATCCAGAACCATTGTATAAAAACAAAAGATTATAAGAAAGATAATGGTTTTGTCGCATAAGAAATAAATAATGAGAGTGGAAGGGGTGGAGAAGAAAAATAAATGAAATGATCTTGAAAGAAGACGATACATATAAAACGAGTAACTCTATTTGGTTTGTTACAAAAGGTTTCCTTGATTGGTTTTCTGAACATAGGGAGGATTCATATTTTAAAAGAGGATTTTTGGGAATCGATATGGGTATATCAACGATGAACATAAATTTTCTGAGAGGTCTGAGGAATGGGTAGTTGTGGTGGCCATTTATATGGAAGGAAAAGGACTGACACAGAATTTTTAGATACAAACTAGGTGTGCACATGTTCATACCTATAAAAACTATTACAGAAAATAAAAAATTAAAGGCTTTTGGACGAAATGTGGACATAAATGTATTTTTGACAAGTTTTTAGGTCACTTGGGAGCATAATTTTAAGGTTTAGTCCCTAATTATGCTTAATTTGACCTTAACTGCTATGACTAATTTTAATCACTTTTACAAATAATTTTGGACAAAAATTAACATGAACTCATTAGAATAAAATGAATAGATTGAACAAAATGGTTTTTTTTCATATTATTGAAATTCAATTCATAGAAGCACAGAAATTATGATTAGTGCAAATCCAACAGGTGAGATGAAATAACAAGGTTATAATGTAGGAAAATGTTCAAAAGTTTGTTAAACTTTTATATTTAGTATCAAAGTGGAATTGATTATAATTAATTTGTTTTATTTTTAGATTAAATATTTATCTTATGTTACCATATAAAAATTCTTAATATCATTTATCATTAATAATTTATTTTAAAAATTCACTTTTTAACAAAAAAGCAGTATTATTCACTATTAAAAAAAATTATGTTTCATTGAAAATCATAAAAATTCACCCTTAGATAATTTAAAAATTATGAATTCTAAAATAAAGTTTATTTTATCAAATTAAATTTATAAATTATACTAAAATTATTTTTATTATAAAAAACAGTTCATTCGAGAAAATATTGTTTTTAAACATAAAAAGAACATTACCAAAAAAACATATATTTTATTATCAATATATTTTATTTTTATGAAACAATTATAAAGAATATTGAAAAGTAGTTATTACTATTCATTTTACAAAGTTTTACCTTTAGGTTATAATTGTTTTATTAAGATAATTAAAAAAACTGATATTTTGTACAAACTCAATGTTGTGTGTATCATACGCTAAGTCAGTGATGCCTGGAATATACACCAAGTCGGTGTTTCATGGGATTTATATCAAGGAAGTGTTGCATTAAATGTATTCAAGACATGTTTTGTGTGAAACGAATCATTGAATTAATGCATTACAAGATATAAATAATTATTTAAATTTAATAAAAAAAATTATCCATAAAAACATGGGGTGTTACATTCTACGACCATTAAAATAATATTCACACTCAAAATTATTCACTCAGGTAAAAAAAGAGGGGAAACATTTGCCTCATCATATCGTCAAGTTCCCACATAGCTTCATAAAACGTTTTATTTCTCCACAAAACATTGACCAGGAGAGTCGTCTTATTTTGTCGAACTTTTTCTGATCGGTCCATAATTTCAATTGGATTCTCAACATAAGAAAGATCATTAACCAATGGTATGACCTCTAAGTTCAGTACATTAGAATGGTTAGATGTTTAGTTCCTCCGAAAAGATACATGAAACAGATCATGAACTTGAGAGATATTTGTAGAAAGTTCCCAGTGATAGGCTACTATCCCAATATGGTCAAGATTTTTAATGGGGATGTTTTGCCTAGGTCATAATTTTCCCTTATTCATGAATCTCATAAAATTATTATAGGGTGAGAATCATAAAAAAATGTTTTCCAACATCCAATTACACATCACAAATATGGTTATCAACATAGCGTTTCAGTTGTCTTAGAGAATCCTAGGTATGCTGATGAATGGTTCTTACCTTCTCGACCATTTCATCAACCATCTGATTCCCTAGTATATTTCAATCATCAACCTCATACAAACACATTACAGCTCTAAATTCCATCTCATATAGGGCTTTATAAGGTTCAATATAAATTATATATTGAAAGCTATTGTTTTAAGAAAACTCAACTAGTGGAATGTGTTGATCCCAACAACCTTTGAAATTCAGAGAAAAAATCACAACATATCCTTTATGATTTGAATTTTTGTTTCAGACTGTCCATCTGTTTGAGGATGAAAAGTAGCACTGAAACTCAAATCTGTATCAATTGATTTATAAATACTTATAAATAACATTTAGGTTAAACTCATATCCTAATATGATACAATATAATGTGGTACCCCATGGAACCTTAGCACTTACTTATTTTATATTATATAACGATGATCCATCAAGAAATATTCTTTGATAGCAATGAATTTTGTAACATAGTAAGTCGATTGACTACCACCCACTTTTCATTAAACACACTATAGGTTTTGGGTATTCCAAGAAAAATATCCATAGTGATTCTCTCCATTTACATTATGATATGGGTAATGGATGCAACATCCCATTGGAATTTCATCTTTCAACCTTAACTTGAGGGACTACCAAACACCGAGATGAAGACTCAATGATATATCTCTTTATTCCATCCCACCAAATGTGTTTTTACATTTCCCGATACATATTCATATTTCTAGGATGAATATATCATGAATAACTATAAGCTTCTTCTAAAATTTCCTTTCTCAAATCTGGAATTGAAGTAACACATACATAGTTCATGAGCTTTATAATTCTATCCTAATCAAGGTTAAACTCATGATATATTGAAATGATTTTGTATGTTTTCATATTCTTTATGTTCCTCCATAATATTTTCATGGACAGAGGGACGAAAGTCCATTTGAGAAGGATATAATTTTTCCCCATACTTCAAGATTTCTCAATCGATCCTTTGAACATAAAACAATATTGTATATTTTGTTATCCTAATCATGGAAAACCTAGCTTGATCATTCCTACTAAAACAATATGCCACCTTGTTTGTTATTGTAGGGTGGTAATGTTTTGAGAAGTCAAAATTATTTATCAACTCAAATAGTCTTCTTGAGTGCATGTTCATTTCCTTCTATGTGAATATATATTTCCTAAATTTATGATCAGTATATATGTATCACTTTTCTCCATAAAGATAATACCTCCATATCTTTAATGTAAATATTACCACCTCTAACTCCAAATCACGAGTTGGGTAATCTTTATCATGAATCTTCATCTATCGTGAGGCATATGCTTTAACTATGTTATTTTTTATTACAACACATCCCAATCCCTTTTTGGAGGCGTTGCTATAGATTAAAAACCCTTCTCTACTATAGGGTAATATAAGCATAGTTTCACTGACCAACCTTCTCTTCAGTTACATTAAAATTCTCAAACATTTGTATGTCTATAGGAACATTACATCCTTCTGAGTTAATGTGATCATAGGATTAGATAGTTGTGATAAATGATCAATAAACAATCAATAATATTCAGCTAAACCAAGAATGATATGGATCTCAGTCACTGTGGCTGGTCTAGGCTAGCTTTCAATGGCCTCCAAATTTTTTGGATCTACTACTATACCATCTTGTGAGATTACTCGACCCAAAAAATACACCATTTGTATCCAAAATTCACATTTTGAAAATTTTTCACAAAAATTATCATTCTTTTTGGTCTTAAGAACTATTCTAAAGTGATATTTGTTCTTTTTTTACACATGAGCCTCAGCCCGGGTGGTGAGGACTCCTTAAGTGCATCTAAGTGACCCACAATCAAATCCAGGTTGGGGTTAATTTCCTGGGGGTACTGTAGCAATACTATAGAAGGTACTGTAGTAGGAATTGTATAGTACTATAGTTGGAACTGTAGCATGTACTGTTTGACACTATAGTAGCCGGGAATATTCCCCCGTTTGGGCCTTCAGGCCACCAATTTGGTCCCCAAGTCCTTTAAGGCCTTTGGGCCACCCAGGCCTTCGAGTTGGTAAGGCCTTCGGGCCACATCAAAGCCTTCAGGCCACCTTAAGTGCAGATACAAACCAGAAAACCTAATAGGAATAGTCATCAGATGGAGGATGAGAAAGGAGCATCCACAATAGCAGAAGATAAATGGATTGCAAGAATGAGAGGGTATGACACATTCCATTGGGAAAAGCCTGTACATGCACGGGAGTGCCTAGCTGAATAGCTATGCAAAGGGGGGGGGGAGCATATTTCATGACGAAGATGCTGAGGATGAGCAGTTTCATGTAGTTAGTATCGTTTGTATGTAATGATTAAAGCCTATTTGAATTTAATTCTTTTAAGGTCTATGGTGTAATGACCCGGAAATTTCAAAGTAAATTTTTTCATAATTTCTTTGGAATTTTACAAGAACGCAGTTTCTGACGGCACCTGATTCTGAGGCCCGGTGTTCCCAGAATCAATTTCCGAAGTTTAGCTCAGGTTTGTTGAGTGAACGAACGAGCGGATTTGTTTTTATAACTTTTAAACTAGTGCTCGAAATCGAAATCCGAGGGCTCCGATGAAACCGCACCGCCGATAAATGCTTAGGAACACCTTTCTTGGAGTTGCGTTTTCTCTGGAGTAGTTGTTAAATTTTTTTCGAATTAATAATGAATTGAATACAAAAAATTGTTGAACAATTTTTTATTAATTCTTTATCCTAATGGTTATATCCAACATGGGGTAGTTATGGTGGGACTTACAAGCCCCTAACTACCCATGAGATGATTAATGGTGAGGTGGGATCCACATCAACCCCACCCTTTTCATCTTCGCTAAACTCCCTTAAACCTCTCCTCTCATTAATTGGAAACTCTTCTTAACAAGTTTAACCCCCCCCCCCCCCCTTTAATGTGAGACCACTCACCTCCCCCTCTCTCTTCATTAATCATGCCAACTCACTTACTAAATTAAGTGAGTTAAGTGTTTGATTTTTAAAATTTAAAATGCTAGGATTGATGTAATAAAATAAGATAAGTCTTATTTTATTTGAAGAGTTGGTTGTTGAATGAGGAGGATTTGATGAGAAAGCTCTATGCTTTGAAGAAATTCTTCCTTCTTGAAGAATGCGAAGAACTCAACTCTCCGACGAAGAATGTTGACACCAAAGAGCGGCGACGTACCCCTTTCTTCCTTCTCTGCGACAAGAGGGGATACGTCACATCTTTGAGTACACTTGGGCGACGTTGGGCCTTCCAATACCTTAGACGAAGAATGCTTCCTAGTCTCCATCAAAGGAGGAGACACCTCCGGGGGGAAATCGCAAAAGACGACATCACCTTCCGACGTCAACGAATGACACTACCTCTCCGCAGATCCATTGAGGGATCACATCACATGGTAGGGGGTTGTGGTTCAATTAAATCTATGTGGGTTATATCCTTGGCCTTGATTTATTTGATGATAGTCGTTTGAGCTGCCTGTTATCGAAATAATGGGAGGAGGTCAGACCGTACGAACATAGCCGACCCTCCTCCCCCTTTGAGGGTTGTTCATGTTGCGGCATGATTAAAGGCGGCACGGTACAACAGCACCGCATGGAAACAATTGAGGAACGGGCGAAGAAGCGCGGCGCCGCCGCGCGACATTGTTTCGACAATTCAAAGGATCCGTAGATCATTTAATTGACGGCGGATCGTCAAGCGATGACGGAACGGGCCGCAGAGGCGGTTTGATGATTCCACAGTAATGTTCGAGACCCGAGATGAATGCCGGCACAGACAGATTTGAAAATGGACCACCGGAGAAACTCTGGTGGCCCGCGGAAACCCAGGTGGTGCGGGTCGCCGGCACGGCGCCACTGGCTACCGGGGGTGGTGGCCGGAGCCGTCCAGCCAGCAGGAGGCGGCGGTGCCCTAGCGCGCCGCTGGAGGAATCTAACCGTCGCGGCTTGCCGTGGCGGTGCGCCATGGAGGATCCTGCGGCCGCACGAGATCACGTAGGAACGGCAGCGGCACAAACCACCTCAGGCATCAATCAACGGCGAGGGGGCCATGCACCCCCCCCCCCCCCCGCTCCGCGGCTTCCGCTCTGCCACACTGGCCAAGCCGCGATGGGCCATGCGGCCGGGCCGTGGCCTGACGGGCCAGACCCGGACCCGGTTCGGGCCGGCTCGAGGGGGGGGGGGGGGTGGGCCCAGTCCCCCCATTTCGGATTGTTTCCGTTAGAACGTCCATTACTTGGGCCACAAACCTCTACTCAAAGCACCGTCAGCGGCGTTGCGATCCTTTGATCTAGGCCGTCGTTTTGGTATATTAAACTCAAGGTTTCAGAGAACACTGGGTTCGGTCAGGTTGGTTCAGATACGAAACCAACCGGGCCCTCAGAGTGGAAACGCTTATATCTTGAACTCGAGACGTTCGGTTGACGTGCCGTCGACTTTGTTGGATTCCTCTGGATGAGACGGAACTTTTGGCATGCTTCGCTTGAGTTTTGGTTTTAGTTCGATAGTGGCCGGGTTGGATTGTACCGGAAATCCAACCGGGCCCTTCGAATGGAAAAGCTGATAACTTTCAGACTGGACGTCCGTATGAAAAACCGTCAGTGGTGTTGGTGATGAAGTTGAAAAACAGTCCCTTTGAGAAAACCCTATGAGAGGTCGGGGTAGAGTTGAGATACGTCCGGGTTGGTTCACACACGAAACCAACATGACCCCTGGGACAAAAAGGCTAATAACTATCAGACTGGGCGTCCGATTGACGTGTCGTATGTTGCGTTGAGACCCCTACGATGAGTTGGTTCTTTGAGATACTTCTTTGTGTGACTTTGATATACTTGGAGTATCGACCTATAGCTTGTGGAGAGGACCCTCCCGGAGACGAGCGTACGGAGTACAGAGACCGTGTAGCCAGTTGAGACCTGACGACTGTTTAACCGACTCGACTTGGAGTGAGTCGACTAGCCTAGTGGATGGAGCACTACTTTGTTTGGGTGAAGACCCATGGCGGACGGAGCACTACCTGTGTGACAGTGCAGACCCGCGGAACTCATCCGGAGAGTACCTCTGCAGGCTATTAGGGCATGTGCACTACTGTGTTTGGGTGGCATACCCTGGCGGGGAGCAGTACTATGTTTGGGTGGCTGACCCATGGTACTCGACAGGAGGAGTACCTCAGCAGTCTTAGGTTAGTGAGCAGTACCTCGGAGTCGTGACAGGACCACTGTACAATCCAGAGACGGGGCTCTTCATCAGTTACAATTTCGATAATGAAAATCCTGGTTTGAGCTGAGTCTATGACCTTTGTGATTACCTCATGATTGGGATGGGTCACTTGATAACTTAGGTATATGTATGGGCATATACCTAGGTATTGGTTATCTTTTGATTTCATAATCTTTGTTTTTCGTCATGATTGAGATGGGTTACTTGATAACATAGGTATATGTATGGGCATATACCTAAGTAGAGGTTATCTGTTGAGATCTTCTTTGTGGTTATCCTTGATGGATTTAGTGATACCTTGAGGGTCTCGGGGTCCCTACTGAGTATCTTTATACTCACCCCTGCACGGGCTATGCCCGCACATTGTTGTGTTGGTTGCAGATGACGGGAAGTACTGACGAAGGCCGAGTGTTCGAAGAATGGACGATACCCAGAGTTATACCTCACGACGATTCAGTATCAGGAGGTGGGCTTCATGGCGAGACGACTCGGAGGAGGTTGACGGGAAAGACCTTTATGGAGGTTATCTTGTCCTACCATTCAGGTTGGATCCATGGTGGACGATCCAGGAGTTGCGCTATTTGTACCAACCCTTCAGGTAGGATCCGTGGTCGACGATCCAGGAGCTCCGCTATCTGTACCTACCCTTCAGGTAGGATCCGTGGTGGACGATCCAGGAGCTGCACTAACTGTACCTACACTTTAGGTAGGATCCGAGGAGGAGGGCCCAAGAGCTGCTTCCATTCTTCCAGCTGTTTGTCTTTTCCGTTGTACTTCCTTACAGTTGTAGCTGTACATTTCAGTTGGGTTTGTATTCTGGCCCTTTTACCTTCAACACGTTCTTTTGTACTTAGTGATTTTCTTCCACTTGATCTCTGTGGTGTTTGTTTACTTTTATAAAGGCAATTCCATACCAGTTATTGGGAATTACGCCTTTGGTTGTAGTCGCCAGCCCCTGGCCTATGGAAGGCGGGTTTGGGGTAGTCACGGCACGGGCCCCGAGGGCGGGTCGTGACAAATTGGTATCAGAGGAGACGATTCTACCACAGAACATATAACTCTAACATTTTATTTCGGTGAATCAATAGTGTTAAGGGTACCGAGTGTGGTCTTCAGTTCAGGGAGTCCAGTGTTGGTGCGGGTGGCCGACGTATCAATACACCAGGACCCTGACAACTGATTTCCGACTTTGTGCATGAAAACACTGATTGCGTGTGTGTTTCCAGAAGTTTTTAAAAATCATCTCAAACTAGGTTATCTCACCAGGTATAAACATTTGACCATGTCACGTTGTTTCTTTCAGGATGCCTTTTCACGGATGACCAGCTAGAGCCTAGAGGGATGTGCGTATTGACAGCATGTTGTGCGACAAGGCTTCGGTATAGGGCCATCTTGCAGTTAAGGCACCAGTGGAGGCACTAACCGTAGTACCATCCATTGGGCCACCGATACAACCAGCCCCAGCAGTAGGCGATGCACTCCACTTGAGCGCGCTGCACGAGTTCCAGCGCTAGAGGCCAGCAAGGTTCCAGGGAGGGAAGGACCCGCAGGCGGCTAAGGATTAGCTGGAGGCTGTGGTGAGAGTCTTTAGGCTAGTGGGAACACCAGCAGACATCCTAGTGATCTTAGCTTCCATCCATCTCTAGGCAGCAGCAGGTAGGTGGTGGAGCCACTTGATCCAGTTTTGCGACGGGATGACCTTCACAAAGGAGGACTTCGAGACCTTCTTCAGGGTGGAGTTTGTGCCAGTATCTCTACACCCTGAGCGTGTACTAGAGATGCTGCCTTTGCGGCAGAATATTTGATCAGTAGCAGAGTCATCTGTGGGAAGTATATAGATGATGAAGAGGTCCAAGAGGACCAGAGCCAGCCGTACGAGGACCAGGAAGTGTTATGAATGCGGCAGGAAGGGTCACCTGACATGTGACTGTCTGACCCCATGCACAGTTGATCCGCAGGCTTTGGAGGAGCCACCGAGGAAGAAGCAGCAGTGGGTGCTTGAGCAACAGCCGAGTAGTGGACAAGGCGGTAGAGCTCCAGGAGTAGGTGGACAGGAGCGAAACTAGTGGATACATCCCTTGTACTTCTAGTTCAAAGTTTTTGTTGTATTCGTGTCTTTGTACTAAGATATGCAATAATAAAAAGACACTTATATTTGTGATGTTTTCTTTCTTGTCTTTTTTTTTGGTTGATACTGAGAGGTCCCGGTTAAAACTGTTGACTTGACCCTCACTTTCGAGATTTCTACTAGAGGAAAACCAGTGTCCTCATACTAATGCTGACAGTGTGACTCGACCCTTGGAGGCGAGAGTGATAGTTGGATCTCTTGGTAGTAACATCGAGGCCTTACGACATCATCCATGGCATGAATGCATCATTCATGTCAGGATTTACTGTATTAAGCAATGGGCGTGGTTCATCCAGGGGATGAGACCGAGTTTCTCTTTTCCGAAAAGGAGAAATTTTAGCAGCTTTTTCAGATCGTAGGAAAAGAAGGTGAAATTCATCCAGGAACGGATGAAGACTGCACAGTGCAGTAGAAACAGGAAACTGGCACCAGTCTTAGAGACTCGGGAGTGTTAAATGTTTCAAGAAGAGGAAACTTTAAGGAGAGATGAGCCTGCGAAGCAGCAGGCATGGAGGTAGAGCTATGAGAGCAGCATGAGGTGGTTTACATTTTAACATGATACAACTACCCGCCTAAGTTGTCCTTGTCAGGCTCAGGGAGCTAGAGGGAGGAGGAAGAGTGCAGCTGCATGCAGTCAAGGAGTGTTACCCAATAGCTCTAAAAATGATTCAAGGGACAGTCTGTGTCCACTACTAGCTTCCGTAGTAACAAACTTTGATATTAATCATTCCTTCCTTCCACGAATCTTTTCCCATACCAAGAGTTTCCGGTAAGCCGTAGACTTGACCCTCACGTCTGGAAATACCTTGGGAGAAGACTCGATAATCACACTTACGCCGACAGTGTGGTCATACCCTCGAGGCGAGAGTTTCAGTTGGAATCTCTTGGTTGCAGCATCGAGGCCTTACGAAGTTGGTTTGAGTATGGACTGGGCAATCATCGTTCATACACAAATTGATGGTATTAGGAAAAACGAGATGTGGTCTAACTACAACGTCGGGATGGGTTTTCCTTGGTCGGCGAAAAGGAATCCCCTGACAGCACAGGATAATCTCATGCACAGGAGGCTGCGACTGATCACTCTTGAGACGATCAACCTTACCCTCGTGGTAGTAGTTGTTTTGAGTTTCAGTTCTAACAGGAATTGGAGACCTCTAGAGTGTGAGGATGACAATTACGTCTTTATACGAGTCTCACCTCGACGAGGTTTATGGAGATGTAGAGGAGGCAACAAGTTATCTCCGAGTATCAACGGACCTTTCTAGGTCCTCAGTGGGGTAGGCGAGGTGGTTTACCGCTTGACCCATCCACCTCAGATGCACCAGATGCACGACGGCATCCACGTATCTCAACTGGGGAGATACTTGCTTGACTCAACGCAAATAATCGACCATGGGGAGCTAGACATTGGCGATGGGGTGACTTTTTCGGGGTTCGAGTAGAGGTTGAGGATCAACAGGGGAAGGCCCTATGAGGATGGTCAATTACTCTTGTGTGTTTTCGTATGCAGCACGGGAACCTCTAGGTGAGCACATGGGAGCGGGAGGCTCATCTGCGTGCTCAGTACCGCTTTTGTATCCCTAGTTTGTGTTAAAACTTTTTGGGGACGTAAATCCCTGAGGTGGGAGTGATGTAAAGACCCGGAAATTTCATGGTAAATTTTTTCATAATTTATTTGGAAGCTAACAAGAAAACAGTTTTTGACGGCACCTGATTCCAAGGCCCGGTGTGCCTGGAATCAATTTCCAAAGTTTATCTCAGGTACCTTTAGTGAACGAACGAGCGGCTTTTTTTCTATCTTTTAAACCGGTGCTCGGAATCGAAATGTGAGGGCACCGATGAAACTACAGCGCTGGTAATTCTTAGGAACACCTTTTCTGGAGTTGCGTTTTCTCGGGATGAGTTGTTAAAAAATTGTGGAATTAATAAAGAATTGAATAAAAAAAACTGTGGAACAATTTTTTATTAATTCTTTATCTTAATGGTTATATCCAACATGGGGTAGTCAGGGTGGAACTTATAATCCCCTAACAACCCATGAGAGGACTAAAGGTGATGTGGGGCCCACATGAATCCCACCCCTTTCATATTCCCTAAACTCCCTTAAACATCTCTTCTCATTAATTGGTAACTCTTCTTAACATGTTTAACCCCCCCCCCCCCTTTAATGTGAGACCACTCACCTCCCCCTCTCCCTTCTTTAATCATGCCAACTCACTTAATTAATTAAGTGAGTTATGTGTTTGATTTTTAAAATTTAAAATGCTTGGAATGATGTAATAAAATAAGATAAGTCTTATTTTATTTGAGAGAGTTGGTTGTTGTGTGTGGAGGATTTGAAGAGAAAGCTCTATGCTTTGAAGAACATCTTCCTTCTTGAAGAACGCGAAGAATGAAACTCTCTGACGAAGAACGCTGACACCAAAGAGCAGCGGTGTACCCATTTCTTCCTTCTCTGCGACAAGAGGGGATACGTCACATCTTTGAGTACACTTGGGCGACGTCGGGCCTTCCCAGACCTTCGACGAAGAATGCTTCCCAGTCTCCATAAAAGGAGGAGACACCGCCATGGGAAAATCGCAAATGATGAAATCACCTTCCGACGTCAATGAACGATTCTACCTCTGCCCAGATCCATAGAGGGATCACATCATGAGGTATGGGGTTTTGGTTCAATTAAATCTATGTGGGTTATATCCTTAGCCTTGATTTAATTGTTGATTGTCGTTTGAGCTGCCTGTTATCGAAATAATAGGATGAGGTCGGACCGCACGAACACGACCGACCATCCTCCTCATTTGATGGTTGTTCTTGTTGCGGCACGATTAAAGGCGGCACGGTACAATGGAACTGCATAGAAACAATTGAGGAACTGGTGAAGAAGCGTGGCACCGTCACGCGACACAGTTGCGACAATTCAATGGATCCGTAGATCGTTTAATTGACGGCGGATCGTCGGGCGATGCTGGAACGGGCCGCAGAGGCGGTTTGATGATTCCCCAGTAATGTTCGAGACCTGAGATGAATGCCGGCAGAGACGGATTTGAAAACGAACCACCGGAGCAACTCCGGTGGCCTGCAGAAACCCTGGAGGCCTGGGTCGCCAGCACGGCGCCGCCGGCGACCGGGGGCGGCGGCTGGAGCCGTCCGGCCACCAGGAGTGGGCGAGTCCCTACCGCGCCTCTAGAGGAAACAAACCGTCATGGCTTGCAGCGACGGTGCACCACGGGGGATCCCGTGGCCGTGCGGGATCCCGGGGGAATGGTGGTGGCGCAAACCGCCGCCGGCATCAATCAACGGCGAGGGGGCTGCGCACCCCCCCAGTCCGCGGCTTCCGCTCTGCCATGCCGGCCGAGTCGCGGCGGGCCAATCGGCCGGGTCGGGCCGCGCCCGGATGGGCCGGACCCGGACCCGGTTCGGGCCGACCCGGTTCGGGGCGGCCCAGCCATTTCGTATTGTTTCTGTTCGAACAGCCATAACATGGGCCAAGGACCTCTGATAGATGCACCGTTTGCTGCGATGCGATCCTTGGATTGAGGCAGTCGTTTCGGTATATTACACTCAAGGTTTCGGAGAACTTTGGGTTCGGCCGGGTTGGTTCGGATACGAAACCAACCGGGCCCTCGGAGCGGAAACACTTATATCTTGATTTCCGGACGTCCGGTTGATGTGTCGTCGACTGTGTTGGATTCCTATTGATGAGACGGAACCTTTCGCATGCTTCGCCTGAGTTTTGGATGCAGTTGGATAGTGTCTGGTTTGGATTGTACCCGAAATCCAACCGGGCCCCTGGAACGGAATAGATGATAACTTTCAGATTGGACGTCCGTTTGACGAATCGTCAGTGGTGTTGGTGATCACGTTGAGAAAAGGTCCCTTTGATCATACCCTATGAGAGTTCGGGGTACAATTGAGATACGGCCGGGTTGGTTCGCACACGAAACAAACGGGACCCCTAGGACGAAAAGGCTAATAACTCTCAGACCGGGTGTCTGATTGATGCGCCGTCAGTTGGGTTGAGACACCAAGGACGAGTTGGTACTTTGAGATACTTCATCGTGGGACTTTGAGATACTTGGAGTATCGACCTTTAGCTCTTGGAGCGGACCCTCCTAGAGACGAGTGTACTGAGTACGGAGACCGTGTAGCCGACTGAGACCTGAAGACTGCTTGACCGACTCATCTTTGAGTGAGTCGACTAGCCCAGTAGATGGAGCACTACTTTGTTTGGGTTCAGAACCATGTCGGATGGAGCACTACCTGTGTGACAGTGCAGACCCGCGGTACTCATCCGGAGAGTACCTCTGCAGGCTATTAGGGGGTGTGCACTACTGTGTTTGGGTGGCATACCCCGACGGGGAGCACTAATGTGTTTGGGTGGATGACCCTCGGTACTCGATAAGAGGAGTACCTTAGCAGTCTTAGGTTATTGAGTAGTACCTCTGAGTCGTGACAGGACAACTGTACACTCCAGAGACGGGGCTCTTCAGCAGTTACAGTTTCGATAATGAAAATCCCGGTTTGAGCTGAGTCTATGACCTTTGTGTTTACCTCATGATTGAGATGGGTCACTTGATAACTTAGGTATATGTATGGGAATATACCTGGGTAGTGGTTATCCGTTAATTTCATAATATTTGTGTTTCTTCATGAATGAGATGGGTTACTTGATAACATAGGTATATGTATGGGCATATACCTAAGTAGAGGTTATCTGTTGATATCTTCATTGTGGTTATCCTTGTTGGAGTTAGTGAGACCTTGAGGGTCTCGGGGTCCCTACTAAATATCTTTATACTCACCCCTGCACGGGCTATGCCCGCGCCTTGTTGTGTTTGTTGCAGACGACAGGCTGTACTAACGGAGGCCAAGTGTTCGAAGACTGGACGATACCCGGAGGTAGACCTCACGACGTGTCCATATCTGGAGGTGGACTTCATGGCGAGACGACTTGAAGGAGGTTGATAGGAAAGAGCGTTGTGGAGGCTATCTGTACCTACCATTCAGGTAGGATCCGTCAGGGACGATCCAGGAGCCGCGCTATCTGTACCTACCCTTCAGGTAGGATCCGTGTTGGACGATCCAAGAGTTGCGCTATCTGTACCTACCCTTCAGGTAGGATCCATGGTGGATGATCCATGAGTTGCGCTAACTGTACGTACCCTTCAGGTAGGATCCTAGGAGAACGACCTAGGGGCTACTTCCATTCTTCCAGCTGTTTGTCTTTTCCATTGTACTTCCTTTCAGTTGTAGCTGTACTTTTCAGTTGGGTTTGTATTCTGGCCCTTTTACCTTCAGCACTTTCTTTTGTACTTAGTGTTTTTCTTACACTTGTACTCTGTGGTGTTTGTTTACTTTTATAAAGGCAATTCCTTCCCAGTTATCGGGATTTACGCTTTTGTTGCTAGTTGCCAGCCCCTGGCCTATGGAAGGCGGGCTTGGGGTAGTCACAGCACGGGCCCCGAGGGGGGGGGGGTTGTGACATATGGGCCAGGTGATACTTACACCTACTGGCCTTGTAAGGGTTCCACCTCACCCCTTGAAAGGTGGATTATCAAAAATCAATAAAAAATGAAGGCCTTCGGGCCATTGGAGGAGTGTCTTCATTATTTTCCATACTCAAGGAATAGATAAGAATATCACCCATAATGACTACCAAAAACTGGTCGAGGTAATCTCTGAATACTCTATCCATTAAATATATAAAGATAAAAGGGGATTGGTGAGACTAAAAGGCATCACTATATATTCATAGTGACCATACCGTTAATAGAATGATGTCTTAGGTATATCCTCCTTCTTTAACCTCAATTAATGATATCCAGAACAAAGCCCAATATTGGAAAAGTATTGAGATCCATGCAGTTGATTAATCAAGTAATCAATATGGGAAATAAGATATATGTTCTTCATTGTAATATTGTTGAAGTCCTGATAATCAATGAAGTTTAAATTGATCATTCTCTGTTTTCACAAAAAAAGCTGGTGCACCCCAAGGTGAAAAAACAGGCTGATTGAATCCCATAAAAAGATTTTCTTAGAGTTGATTCTTCAATTCCAGCAACTAAATCAGGGCCATTCTATAAGTATTCCTTGAAATTGGTGTGGAACTTTGTACATGTTCAATTAAGATCTGAACATAATTCTTTGGTGGAATACTAGGAAAATCATCCAAAAAGGCATCCAAAAAATTTCAAACAACATCCATATTATTGATTTCAATATTATCCCCACAAATTTGAGATAAAAAAACACTTTTCAATTGGAATTAAGACCCATATATTGGATGTAATATCCATAAAAAGTTCAAACATATCGTAACATTGATGGATGATCATAGGAAGGATTGAAATATAAAATGTAGCTTCCCATTTTTTCTAATTGATGCTGGATTTATGTAGAAAAATATGATCCAGGCATAAGATGACATCATATTCGACTAAGGGATGAATGATAATATTTGAAGGATGCACATTCCTACAAACGTCAACCATAGAGGAATAAAAGACTTGATATGAAATCATCATACCATTAGGATGCCTAAATTATGATGAATTACTTAATATATGACTCCTCAGGTTTATCCTTAGTTATTAATAGTAATCTTAGAATTGAATTGTTCTTATTGGTTCATAATGATTTTTTGATTTCCCAAAGAATATCAATCAGGGCTGTCAAACTAGGTTTGTAGTAAGGCTCTTTGTTATGTAATAGATTACCCTGAGTCTAGCTTATAATAACCTGTCGGAGTTGCTACCCCTTACTACATCGGTTCCAGGTCTACATCGACAAGTAGTATCCTAAAAGGGATGTATTTCAAGGAAACACTCACCCTATCCTTCCAAAAAATTCACATACATTTTCTTGTAATTTTTTTATTCTTTTACTAATACATAGACATGCCCTTAGGGTTATCACTATGGTTTTATCATTCTAACTTCCAAATGTTAACTATACATTTTCTTTGATACAAACTATAACGCCCATTTATTTACAAAAATATAATATACATAACTTTGGTGAAATACATAAAAATTATACAAAATGATTCCTTAATAATATATTTGGTATAAATCCTTTAGAAAAATGGGAATATAAACACCGGTGTATAAGTGATATACATTATCTCCCACTAGGTTCTTCACGATTAACACCCTTCTTAGGAACATCAAACATAATAAATATATTCATAACTTTGGGAAGGAAACATAAAAAGGGGTAAGCTAAAATGACCTGTAATGGTAAACAAAAGATACGTGTAAGAATAAACCCGGTCATAATGGTATGAGGCCATGATCATGAAAATAGAATATCATACCCAACATATCAAAGAACATATACATGGAACATGGCATAAAGAAGGATATTTTGTAAGACATGAATCAAAATGAATTAAATGATATAATCCATGAAATTGTAAAATAAGAGTAAGACATGGAATTGTGGAAACACATAAGCATATACTGATTTGCTTAGTATCCACAGAATCATTTCTAGTATCATTATAGTGGAAAACTTCCTTTACTAATGTAGTTAACCCCGACTCCATCCTTGTATTATTGAACTAAGTGAGACTTATTCCAACCCGATATTATATAGCTGATTAACCCTCATTCCATCCATATATTACCAAATCAAGTAATCCTCATTCAAGGCCTATTTTATCACAGGGTATATAAATATTTACCCAATGCATTTTATAGTGAAATGGGTCTCATCCATCATATACTGAAATCATACATACATGGGGAACAAGATCATAAATAAACATATAGTAACCCACGAAGTGAAATGGAAATCATAAATACGTAAATATATCATAACTTGTGGGAAGAGATATGTTTCATAATCTATTCATTATAAATATAACATGTAAATAAAAGCAGGTTTCTAAATCATATAACTAGTGAAAGAGGAATGGGCCTCAAAAAATCTTGTGATCAAAATATAATCCATTCATAGAAATAATATGAACAGAAACATTGATTAATTTACCTATAAAGGCATGACCAACACCAATGGATGTTATATTAGATGAGAAAAAAAATTTAAAGGTATTTCAAAAAAAATTCTTGGGGAAAATATCCATTCTTTTTTGAAGAATGATTTCTATAACATAAAATATCTTCAAAATCTTTTTATTTAAAAATAGAATTTAAAACATATAAAGGATGAATTGAAAAAAATAGAACATTTTTTTGATCTATTTTCCATGAAAATTATCTTCAATGATATTTGGAAACATTTTTGAAAACATTTTTTTTAAAATCATGGTTTTTGAATAAAATGGATTTCCAACCGAAGAGAGAGACAATATGATTATATTAAAAACATTATCATAATTACCAAAGAGTGGAAAATAGTAC
Organism: Viscum album; assembly: GCA_963277665.1. Classification (NCBI taxonomy): domain Eukaryota; kingdom Viridiplantae; phylum Streptophyta; class Magnoliopsida; order Santalales; family Viscaceae; genus Viscum; species Viscum album. Next base: position 562,527,638 of record OY728158.1, read on the forward strand.
TAAAAATGATTATATATTATATAAATAGAGGAGAAGGAAACTCATTAATATTATTTAGATATTTCATGAAAGGAATCATAAATTTATACAAACATGAAAAATGATAAGATTGTCTCAATAAACTCTTATAACCTGGTTATGTGGGATCATACTTTCCATGTATGAAAGGGAAATTACATAAAGCTTAATATTTCAATAAAGTATGGAGATTCAAGATTTAAAATTTAATATGTAATTATATACACCTCAAAAAATATTTAGCTGCATAACATAACATAATTCTCCAAGAGAGAAAAATTGAGACAGAAGTGTTTATCAATTTTGTAATTTTTAAAAGATAAACACCATGAAAGAAGGATAACAGAATGGATATGTGAATACCCATAAATTTAGGTAAAATATACATATAATTAAATCATGGGAATTACAAACACCACATAAAAAGAAAAGATATGTGATCATAACATGAATCTCATAGAAATTAAAAGTGAGATTAAATTCCACTTACCTTGTTCCTTGACTCTTTCTGTACCCGTACATGCTTCTTGTAAAATAAACATAAGATTATTATAAATATTTGTAAGAATAATATCCTTAAAAAATTATAATATATAATTTTGTTATCACCTTATATTACTGTTTTTTAAAGGATCTTATGTTGTGTTTTCACTTAAGGTAATATATGATTTGTTCTTTGTGTGTGCCTTAATTAGTTATATTGTGGGTCCTTATACTTATTTCGGGATTCCAGAATATAGATAATGATATAAATACCATGTATATCCAGTATATTTATATTAAAAAATTTATAGAATAAAGGGTTATGAAATGGAATAAACCATCCATGGAGATGGTAAGCCTCACATACACATGAACGTTGTTTCCATTTTTAATTGTCATATAGAAAGAATAAAAGAAATTGATATATATATATATATATATATCTGTCTGTGTGTGTGTGAGTGTGAGTGTGTGTTTGTGTGTGTGTATGTGTATATGAATATTATTGTTATAGTATCAATTCTAAATAATATATATCATATAATATTTTTAAATTTATCCTTAATAAATATCATGTGGTGTGTGAATGAATCACGTCTCTTTGAGGGGGTGGTCATCCACACATCCCCAAACTAGTTTTTTTGCATTTACACCAAATGGAAGGTAAAAAAGAAGTGTTTTAAAAGGAATATACAAAGTTAAATATTTATTAAATATAATATATGACATATAGAAATATAGTTTACATCGTAATGGTCACCATGATTGGTGGTAAAGGAGAATTGGATAATCATTATTTCATGAGGAAGTATTTCATTGTACACAGAATCAATATGATCAACATCAATTAGAGGGAGGTGTGTGTATGTGTAGATCATAATATTTTCAAAAATAAATCCTAGTGTATGGAAGAAACCAGTGTTATCACGTAAGAAGGAAATTAAAATATTCGATAGGGTGGAGAAGGAAAACTAAGGAAATGAGCTTGAAATAATATATTACCTCTAAATCGAGTAACTCCATTTGGTTTGTGCCAAAATATTTCTTTGAGAGGGATTCTTCACAAAGGGAGGCTTACAAGTTTAAGGGTGAATTTTTCAGAGGCTAATTGTTATGATCTATGGATAACATAAATGATTTGAGATGTGTGAGAAATTGGTAGAGGTTGGGGCATTTTATAGGGGAGGAAACAGACTCGCATGCAATTTTTAGTAACAAATTTGGTGTAAAAATGTTCTTACCTAAAAAGTCTTACCAAAACAACAAAACTACATAATATAAGGTCTTTGGCCAAACTATGGACATCAAATGGGTTTTGGTAATGTGTATAGGTAATTTGGGCCCTTAATTTTAGGGTTGACTCTCTAATTATTCTTAATCTGGCCCTAACTGGTTTGGTTAATTTTAATAACTTTTACTACTCATTTTTATAAAAAATTAACATGGTCTCATTAAAAAATAAATATTAGACTAAATACAATTTTTATTTTATATTTTTCAAATTAGCTTCACATATGTGGAAAAATTATGATTATTGTTAATCTAGTATATGGGTCGAAATAACGGGGTTATAAAGTAAGAAAATTTTCCAAATTTCGTTAGGATTTTGTATTCAATTTCAAAGTGGAATTGATTATAATGAATTCAATTTTATTAGTAGATGAAATATTTATCTAACATGACCTTAAAACTAATTTATTATATCAATTATCATTAATAAATAATTAGACAAAATGGATGATTTAAATTAAGAAGCAGTATTTTTCACTATTCATTAATAATTGACGTTTCTCTGAAAAATACCAAGAATTATTCATAAACTAAATTAGATGTTCTAAATTCATATATGAAGTTTATTTTATCCAATTAATTTTCTATATTTGTATAATATTTTTTTTATTAATAAAATATGTTCATTCAAAAAATATTATTTTAAAACATAATAATGAATTTCCTAAAAATCATATCTATTATTATCAATATGTTTTATTTATACAATAAAATTATAAAAATTATTTAAAAATTATTTATTTAAATTAATATTACTATGTTCAACTACTATGTTATAATTATTATTTTTAAATAAATAAAACAATTAAAATAGATATTTCATAGAAACTCTGAGTTGGGTGTATCGTACGCCAAATTAGTGATGCGTGGAATATAAACCAAGTAGGTGTTGCATGGAATGTATTCAAATTCATTTATGTGTGGAATGTACCCCATGTCAGTTCAGTGTTAATGTAATCTTGAAATTAGTTCGTTATAAGATATAAATGAAAAATTAAATTTATTAAAAAAACTAGTCTACAAAATCTCGGTGTGTTACAAAGAGATATAGGTCCCACCCATAACATAATGAAAACCATTCATATGGTGGTATAAATAAGAAAAATTATGAATCACATCTAATCCCATGGAGTGAAATTTGTTTCATAAACATCATTCAATGATAACATAATCAATGGAAAAAATGGGTTTCATAAATATCATAACATTAGAAACAGGAAACAATTTTAGATTGAATAAGAAATTCATAATTAAATAATATCCCTATTTAATCATAATTAATATGAAATAATGATATTATACATGGAAAATAATTTTTACAGATCACCAGAAAACAATTTTTGAAAAAAATATCCTTTCTTCTCTGAAAATGTTTTCTTCTCTTAAAATGTCATGAAATTTTAAAAGAAAACATTTTCTTTTAAAATAACCATGCAAGATAAAAATCTATTCTTAATAATATAAAGTTATATTAAAAAATAATAATTTTTATCATGCAATATAAGTTAAAAAATAATCATTTCGTATATTTTCCATAAATTCACAAATTCCTCATTTGGAAAATGACTAAAAGTTTCATTTCAAACCGTGTAGTAAAAATTAAATAAATTCTTTAAGATGAACTTAATCCTTAATAGGAAAATGTTAAAAAAAATTGAAAACATTTTTACAAAATATGGAGCTGGAAAATAAATATTCCCCAATATTGACATTCATGGGTAGATGTAATAGCCCCAAATATTAATGATATTGTGAAAAGAATACTCATCAAATTATAAAAATAAGAATCATATTACCCATTAAATAAAGAAAATTATATTGATATAAAAATACAAAAATTATATAGATAAGACTCGTAAATGAAATTCATGGGATGTATATGAACCAGGTATATGAAACAAGTAGTGTGTAAGGCATGTGTCTAATAAAAATAAAAGTGACGCATAAATCCCTTACATTATGTCTTCAATAACTTCATACTTGATCAAACATCATCTTTATTAAATATTAGATTATTATAAATATATTACAAAATAATAATCAATTAAATTATACCATATATTATTTACATATGACCTTTTATTACCCATTTATTAGACATTCCACGTTAGTGTTATGTTTTTAGTAATAAGTGCTTGAATTAAATTGTTATTGTTGAAAATTTTACATAGATAATGATTTATTCATATATAAAATTTATTAAATTATATAAATATCATATACTTAAATATTTCATATAAATATTTACAAAAATTTATAAAAAATAAAAATATGAAATGGAATACACAATTCATGGAGACAGTAGGTCATACGTATGCATGAATGGTTTTTCTGTTTATTAATGATTTTAAAAGAATAAAATAAAATGATATATATATATATATAATTATACCAATAGAAAAATTAAACAATATATATTATATGAAAATATAATTTTCATCATAATTCCTAACATTTAGAATTGGTAAAGGAAAATTGTTCTTGAGGTAGTAGTTCTCTGTACACGATAACGATAAGTTTATTACCCATTTGAATAATGTGTGTATGAGTTCAGGAACAAAATATATAATAAAAACATATCAATATATTGATGATACTATTTTTATTATATAATATTTTAATAATAATAGTTTATGGAGTTAATAATGAATTTAAAACAAAAGAACTTATGAATGGATGTCACCACTTGTTTTGGTAACTCATCATGGTTTTGGAATAAGCGATTTCTTGGATGTGTTTATGCCCCCAGGGAGTCTTATAGAATGAATGGGGTGATATTTGAGTTGATTTTGATAGATTTTTTATGAACCAAATAGGTCTTAAATTGTGAAGAAAAGAGAAGAAGATGTGTCCTTTTATAAGAGATACGAGGCACACTTTTAGAATTTCCTGAAAATATTAATTTATAATTAAATAAATATGAATGGAATTACATCCAAAAAACCATTTATTAGAATAATTTATGAGATATGGATGTGATATCACTATTCAATAAATTGTAGGCATATTTTTGTACTATTTTAAACCTTATCATTTTTTATCCTTAGTTATCCAATTTTAACTTGATATAAGGAAATGAATTCTTCAATAAAAACCATTGTAATTTTTACTTATGTGAAGTCAATTAAATTATAAATGAATAATTTATAAATTATTAGGTCATGTTATATGTTATTTTAATTTTCAACTATGTTTCTTATTTTTTAAATAATGTTATAAAACATTATTTTCATAATATATCATTACTGTGAATTTTAACACTATTCATTACATTGACATTACAAAAATCAATACAAAAATATATATTTGAAAAAAAACATTAATACACCCATAATAGTTAATATAATCCATTATATTTATTTTATAACCATATTCATGTCAAATTATGTTTCTTTTAGTATTTATAATATAATTTGTGATTGTTTTATTAATTGAAGAATTACTATATCATAAATTTGTAATTATTTATGATAATTATTATTTCACAAAAAAATTAAAAATAAAATTCTATGATATGTATAATTATTTCATATTTCATAATAATATATATATGTGATAATATTTTCTATTTATATCGATATTAAAAATACTATCCTTATTAAACTAAGAGTGTGGCATTTTGACACTCTTTGATTTTAATTATATCTAAAACATTTTCCTGAACAAGTTTCCATTAATTAATCAACTTTTGAAAAAATAGGTGATATGGGTAAATCTAAATTTTTCCTATAAATTTTGTGAATATTATAGTGTTTTTTAATAATATTTATAATATTTCTAGCCCTTAATTATGCGATTTATAATAAACTATGGTAATAATATTTACTAAATTTTCTATTTAAATTATTCAATACAAAAAGGTACCTAATTAGTAAATATTAACCTTATGATTAAATAAATGGAATCCTTTTTTTACAATTCAAAAATTATAATTGGAAAAAAATAATTTAAAAATTTTCATTTTCAAGGAATGAGAAAACTTGTTTTTAATGTGAAACTTCTTAAATATTTAATTTTGTTTACATGAAATTTCAATTTAAAATTGATTATAGTGACCTAAATTAGATTAAATTATAAAAATTGGATGTAATTATACATCAATTCTAATAAAATCATAATTTAACAATATAAATAAATTGGGATAAAAAGGGTTTTGAACTAAAATTCAATATTATTCCCTATTCATCAAAATATGAATGTTCTATGAAAAATTCCATAAATTGAACTAAATAAATATTCATATATCTCTTTTATAAAAGAATATTATTTTTTCATATAGAAATGAAAAATATAAAAAATTATTTAAAAGAGATACGTCATTTAAAGGTGAAAAAATTACCTTTTAAAAACATAGAGATTTTTCATGCATAAAATTTTATTCTTTCTAATTTTATGCCTATAATTGTTTTTTGGATCAGTGTAAAAAATAGTTCTAATCATGTGAAAAAATACTATTTTTATTCCTATTCATTCTCTCTTTTACAATGACAATGTTATAACAACCACTTAAAATAACAAAATCAAAAATATATTATTTTTTGATATAACTCAATTCATGCATGAATATCAAGATTCGAGAGATACTCACTGCTGGTTATAACACAAGCCAAGTCAGTGGTTCATATAGAGAAATATTAACATGGTGTTGCGTATAACACATTATATAAATAAAATTTATTTTATTTTAAAAAAAGAACATAAAAACTTAGGGTGTTTCATTTAACCCCCCCCCCCCCTAAAATGAATTTCTCCATAAAAATTATTCAATATGATACAAAAAATGAAGATAATTTAGGCTCATCATATCCTCAAGTACCCATTTATCATCTACTAACTTGTCTATTCTCCATAAAATGTTAACTAGTGAGTGGTCTTGTATCATAGAACATTTTCCTTATAATCTAGTATTTCAAATGGTTATTCCTCATAAGAAAGATCAACACTAGTGGAATGAATTATGTGTTCAGTACATGTGAAGGGTGTGTCATGTACATCCTCAGGAAAGATACATGAAACACATCACGGAATTGAGAAATTTTTTTAGGAAGTGCTAATTGATAGGCTACCGTCTTGATATGATCCAGAATCTCAAAGGGACCGATATACCATGGACATAGTTTCACTTTGTTCTCAAATCTTGTAAACTTCATCCAAAGAGAAAGTTATAGAAAAACCTTCTCACCTAATTCAAATTATAAATCATAGTGTGATTTATTATAATAAATTTTCTACTGGATTTGTGCTTCATTGATATACTAGTGGATGGTTCTAACCTTATCAGCCATCTCTTATGTGATTTCCAATCCCAATATCTTTCCTTCAAAAACATCATCCCATTATTTCATAGAACATTATTTTTTCTTAGAGATGGAAACGTAAGGATCCATCTAAATGACTATGTGAAAGATTTTATTATAAGAAAACACAAATAGAGGTGGTCATGATCCTAAAAACCTTTTAAATGCAGATAAAAATACGTAAACATATCACATAAGGTTTGAATTTTTATTTTTTATTGAACAAACATATGATGATGTTAAGAAGTGATGAAACTAATTTCCATATGAAGTGCTTGCTAAAAAATTCAACAATATTTTTTGGTAAACCTCTTATCTCGATCAGATATAATTTAATGTGGAACTCCGTGAAACCTTCCCACATTCTTAATGTAAATCTGAACATGTTGATCGAGAGGGAAATATTCCTGGATATCTATAATTTTTTTTGACATAGTATGGAGATTGACTTCCACAGATATATCATTAATAAATTTAGAGGTTTTGGGGAGTCCATTGACAAATTCAATAGTGATGTTCTCTAATTTCCATCCTAGTATGTGTAATGGATTCAACATCCCCGTATATTGTTTTATTTCATCCTTAACGTGCTAAAAAACCAAGCACTGAGATACAAACTCTTTGATATCTCACCGCATACCATCAAACCAGAAATATTCCATTAAATTTCTACATATCTTAATATTTATAGTATTAATAGAAAATGAAGAACCATGAGATTCCTATAATATTCCATTCTTTAAATCTAGTAAGGATTTAACATATACATGGTTCTTGAGCCTTACACTTCAATCCTAATCAATATTGAACTCTGGAAAATTTATAACCTAATTTTTGATCTCCACATCTTCCTTTTGTTCCTTTTTAATCCCCTCTTGTATTGAGTGTTAAATGTTAAATTGACCAAGATAATATTTTTCCCCTTCTGTTAAGATTATTGGAAACATCCATTTCTTGTATAGGAATATTGGATCTTTTTTGATCCTCATCATGGATAATCTATCCTGATCCTTTCGACTCATAGCTTCACCCAACTTATTTACTTTCCTAGGGAGGTAATATATTTAGTAATAATAATTCATTATAAGCTCTAACCATATCCTATTGTGCATTTTCAACTCATCCTATGTAAATATAAATTTCAAACATTAATGGTTATTATATATATCAAACATTTGTTCATTGAGATAATGCCTCCAAATTATTAATTCAAAAAAATTACAGTAGTTAACTCCCAATCATGAGTTGGGATTTTTTTCTCAAAATCATCAACTATCCGAAGGCATAATAGATAACTATGTTAATATATATAAGGAAACATTAAAATACCATAATATATAAATCACTATAGATAACGAACCCATCTCCATTACTCGTTAGTTGTATAATAGTTTCACTGACCAATCTTCTCTTCAGTTCCATGATATTTTCCTCACATTTATATATCTAGATGGACATTTCACCCTTATGGCTTAACATGGTCATAGGATTAGATAATTATGAAAAATTCTCCACATTCATCTGATAATATCCATCTGAACCAAGAAATCTATGGATCTTTGTCTCCGTGGTTGTTCAAGGCCAGCATCCCATAACATACTTATAGGATGGATCTACGTCTATACCATCTCATGAGATTGTATAACCAAAAAATGAATTAATTTTTTTGAAAATATTCACACATTGTATATTCATCACACATTTTCACTTTCCATAGGATCATTAGAAAAAATATCAAGTTGTCTTCTTCCACTTCTTTTCTTTTTGAATATATAATAATAGCATCTATAATGACTAACAAAAACTAATTAATGTAATTTATAAATAAAATACTCTTCATATCAATGAATATATAATGAGAATTTGTACAACAAAAAAGAATCACTATGTATTCATCGTTCCCATAACTTGTACGGAATTCAATCTTGGGTATATCCTCCTTAGTGACCCAAAATTGATGATATCAAAAATTAAGGCCAATCGTGGAAATTTATTGAGCTCTGCATAATTGATTAAAAAATCATCAATATAGGGATGTTGACACATGTTATTTATTGTGATCATGTTAAACCCTCTATAATCAAGACAGAGTCACATTGATTCATTTTTCTTTTTAACATAATGAATTTGTGCACCCCAAGGTGACAAAAATGGCCAAATGAATCCCATATCAAGGATTCTTTGAGTTTCATCTTCAATTCCTACAACTCAATTAGGTCCATTCTATAGGGAGACTTTGAAATATGTGTAAAACTAGGTATGGGTTATATTGATAACTAAAAATAATATTTTAGTTGAAGTCTAGGAATATTTTTCTGAAATATGACCACAAATTCATTAAGAATATGAATATCTTAAATGTTGATTTCATCCCAAGACATTCGAGAAATACAACAATATTTATTGGGAATCAATACCTATATAGTTGATGTAATCCCCAAAAGAAGATCATACATATCATCACATTGATAGATGATCATATGTTGGTTTGAAATATAAATTTTAAATTCCCTTCCATGTAAAATAAAGTTGTATTTATAAAAATAAATACAATCAATTCCAATGATGACATCAAAATAAACCAAAGGAAGAATGAAATGATTTATGATAAAAAAAATTCCCATAGACATACAAGCATATAGGAATCATAGTCTTGATATTCATTAATCATACCATTAGTGGTTTGTACTATTAATTCCACATCAAATTTATTGGGTGCAATCAAAACACCCATAGAAAATTATTTAGATATGAAAAAGTGGGTAGATCCAATATCAAACAAGAAATTTGTAGTTCTATAGTGTATGGTAAGTGTACATTTCACCACATCTTTATCATTCCACTCTTCAAAAATATTAATCACATGATATATACCCTTACCACTCGGCTTAAGAGTTTGTTGACGCGGATCATCATCTAAAACCCATGAGTTTGGAAACAAGTTATCATAATTCCCATTATCCTTACACATGAAGCATTGATGTGTGGGAGGTGCATTCTGGGTGGATTCCCCTTTATTCGGATCATTGCCCAATTTTTTCTATCAGTTTTTCAATCTAATTCTTAATGGCCATCTCATCCACACATAAATCAATTGTTAGACCCCAAAATAATTTTTCCTACACCCTTCATTCCACAAATAGAGGTTAAAGGAAGATTCATCTCCGTTTCTCCATGGTTTTAAGATTTTTCTTTAAACACTAACATCCATTTCTTATTAAAACCATGACATTGATAGGTAAATTCAACTTTAATTTCAACATTTATTTTACAATGCACAATATCTTTATATCTACTATAATATCTTTTGGATAATATCCTTATGAAACTTGGATATAACACAATGAAGAATCAACCAACCATACTTTCTAGTTGGATGATAATTCATGAAGTATAACTCAAAAGTATTCCAAAATTATCCTTGTATGTACCTAAAGATTCATAATCCATTTCTTAAAATAATGGAACTCTTTTTCCATCTTTGTGCTAAGATCATGGGGAATGTACTTGTTGAAATATTATGTTCCCAAACTCATCCCAATACATGGATTAATTTTCAACATGTTTCCCATTATACATTATTAGAGTCTACCACCAGTCTGACTAACCTTCTATATAATAAAAAGGAGGAATAAAATTCTCATTTTACTAACACTAGAGAATGGAGATTTTATTTTCAAGGGTACTGATCTATTGTTTAGAAATAAATGTACCAGAAGATGCACTGAATGATGGTGGAAGCTACATCAGGAAGGAATCGACCAAAATATGTTTTTTCCTTTTCTCATTTGGATTTCTAGCATGGTTCATATATTGAGATATTTGGGTGAGTATAAAAACAATATTTTTCACCCCATCTCCAAAAGAATTTGGTTTATCGGCAGAGAAATGTTTTCATTATCTATTATATTCTACATTTACGTGGTTCATTTAGGTTCCAACCATTAACTAAAAAAATCCTCAATTATGATATATTTCTCATAGTGAAGAACCACATAATCATAAAAATATGATTTATAAATTAATATAAATTCCTTAATCTATGACCCCTTAGACATATCCTTATAGACATCCATAGACATATGATTAGAAATATCTCTATCAAAATCCCAATGTTTTCTCATCCCAGTTTCCAAAGGATTACTAGTTTTTTAAAATTATAACTACTATTGAAACCCTCACTTTTCATACAATAATATTTAATTTTTTTTAAATAATTAGTACATTACATGAAGAGACACCCAAAGGCTATATTAGTTTGGTGCATTTGGAAACATCGAAACAAAAACACCACTACATAAGGTGAGAAAAAATATCTATTATATGATTCTCCCAGACTATAACCCTTCTTAGAAACATCATACATAATATATATCTTAATTACTTAGTAAAGGAAACATAAAATAGGGTTATATTAGATGAAAATTAATGGTAAAAAAGGGAAATATATAAGAATATCCTGAATATAAGGGTATGAGAACATGGTCGTGAAAAAATATGATCATACCCTACATATCAAAGATCATTGACAAGATTCATGGAATAGTTATTAGAATTTATTAATACATTAATATTAAGTTAATCAAGAGAATAATACATGACATTATAACATAATAACATGAAATTGAATTTGTGTTAGACACATAAACATGTATTTTTATTTTTGATATGTCAATGAGCACTGCAAAACCATAACAGGTGCTTCATGGGGACGACGCCAACAGGTTAGAACACACCATAATCCCCAGTCAAAACCTTTTCATTAGAATGGATTAGTTTTAACCATCATACCATAAGGGATTAGGTTTATAAATAATCTATACTAAATCATTCCTGTTTACTTGATTCTCATCATTATCTCATCAGATATAAATCATTACCCAATGAATTAGAAGGAGATATTGGTCCCACCAAACAAAAAATGATAACCATGTATATGTTGGCCAAAAGAACCTATATCAATCATCATATCATAACCCACAAAATGAAATGGGTTTCATAAGCATCATTCCATAATAATATAACCCATGGAAAAGAAATGTGTTTCATAAATATCATTCCCTTATAATGATAAACCATTCTTAGAAATAATAATATTATTATCACTGGATAATATCCCAATTAAAACATATTAAACAAAAATAATTTCTATCATATATGGAAAATAAATTTTAAATATCACTTGAAAACAATTATGGAATAAAAGACCCTTTCTACTTTGAAATCATTTTACTTTCATAAAATTTCGTCCAACTTTTTAAAAAAACCATCGGAAATATAATTGTAACCTTTTATGGGTATCTTAAAAATTTAAGGTTTCCTAATAGAGTAATAGTCATATCATTCCATATAAGATAAAGCAAACAGAAATTTGGCACTTTTTTTGAAAAATTGATAAATTTCATCATTTTGAAAATGAAAAAATGATAATAATTTCAAAAATTGTAGAAAAAATTAAAAAATGATTTAAAATGACATTAAATATAACATCCTAGGTAAATAAAGAATATGAAATTTTCATATTTATTAATATTTATATAATAATTATTATTTTTACATTATAGGGTATTTTAAGTTCGATGGAATACCTGATATACAACAATGTGTTTCATGGAAATCAAAGGTTGTACACAATATAGAGTTGTACTGAAAAATAATATAATATTTTTATTATTTAAAAAGGTAGTTAATGCCTATAAATTGAAATGGAGGGAATGAACACAAATATCTACCAAATGATTATAAATGTTTTTTTAAATTTTTATTACATTTAAAAAATAAATTTTAGAGGTTAAAAATAAGAAAGAATATGATTTTAAGCATAAATACTCAAATATTCTTTAAAGGGTTGATTTACCTCCTTTTGATAGCGAAACCAAAATAAATATATTTTTGGTAACTTTTATATGTTTTATTTTAAAAAATAAAATTTTTCTTTAGAATCGATACATCAAAATTTACTTTGGGTAAATTTTTGGTATTTTTATGATAAAATTCAATTTTTAATGAATAGTGAAAATACTATATTTTAATTAAAATTTTCCTTTTAATATAATTTATTTATATTGTTAGATTATATTTTTAATTGGTACTAAAGATTAATTGGATTATAATTTTACCATTTAATCCAATGTTTTTAATTGGATGAAATTTCATTTGAAATTGGGAACAAACAACTGTAAATCTTATTATAGTCCTTATTACTTAAAAACATGATTTTTGTTTTGACAATGATAATTAATTTTAAATTAATTAATCCAACATATATGTTTTAAATTTGGTAAAATAGAAATAATTTTTTAATTTATAATATCAATTATACCATAGACTGAATTTTTGGTATTTTTCTGGAAAACTTCAATTTTTGATGAATAGTCAAACCACTAGGTAGTAGTTAAAAATATCAAATTTTCATTTAAATGGAATTTACCACATCTGTGAATTGAATTTAAAAAATCCGACATACATGTTTTTTATTAGTAAGTAATATATTGTTCAAGAAGTTGAAATTTTTTAGGTGAATGGTAACTTTTAACTTTTATTTAACGCGGTTAATGGTAAATAGGGTAATTCATTGTAAAATGAATTTCATAATAATAAAAACATACCATAACACTTGTCCTACCCTTATTTTACCAGTAATTTCCATCCATGGGAATACTTGGGTCTATTTTGGGATCCATTCATCCACTTAAGTGTGATAATGACACTTCATTTTAATTAACATAATGTAAAGGAAAAAATGATGTAATCAAAAATCTTTTAATAAATTAATTTTTAATTAGGGTTATATAAGTTATAATTTCGACTATAAATATTATTTGGAAGGCTAAAAATATTCCGTACATCATGGTATTTGTTTTAATTTTTTCATATATAAAATAAATAAAATTATTTATGACAAAATAAAGATGTAGTGTTTACCTCATTAATAAATGATTTAAATAAATAAGATTATAATGATTAATAAAATAACCAAAACCTGTCCAATTATTATTTTATGATTTTATATAGACCATGAGTCATATTATCTTTAACTTTAATGAGTTTTGGATCTTTATAAACTGAAGAAGATTATATTATAAAATAATATTCTCACACTTTTTAAAAGAGCCTCTCCTCCCCCTTATAAAAGGACACCACTTATAACCCATTTCTCACACCTCTCATGCCACTTGAATCATCCAACCCCTTCCCAAATAAGATCTACGGATCTCTGTCTTCCTCCTAAAAGCCTTATATTTGGACTAATGCACAACAAGAACCTTTTTAGTTCAAACCAAAGGGAGTTACATGATTTAAAGGTATCGTTTTCTCTTAAGTTATTTTTTTTATTTTCCTTCTCCAACCCACTAAACACTCTTTATTACATTCTTTTATAACAAAACAAGGACAAAAAATATACTAGGTAGTTTTTTATGATATGTATTATAACTAAACGTACACACACCGTTATCTAATGGGTAATGAATATACTATTTTTGTGGAGGGAAAACTAACGCCTCACGAAACGATGATTGTTCAATCTTCTCCTACCACCTATTATGGTGGCCATAATGATGGAACTGTATTTTTATAAGATATACATTATGTTTAAGATTTCTTTATTCTTATGTATTTTTAATTTTTAACATAACTTAATGGTTTACATTATGGGTAAATGCGGAAATTTCATTTGAGGAAATGCGGACTACCAACCCCTCTAAGTGATATGACTCGTTCATGCCATATGTGGGACATATAAATGATGGAGTTAATGAAATTTTATATTTTCTTATACTATAAATTTTATATACCTATGTAATATTATGTTTTCATTCTATTAAATATGAAATAGAAATGAAATTAGTGTTCATGCGTACGTACGACATCTTGTCTCCATGAACAGTGCATTTCATTTCATACCTGTAAATGTTATGAAATATTATAAATAAATATAAATATATACTTGATATATATGATATATATGATATATAAATCATGAATATCATTATGGAGATAATGCACTCTTTACCACATAGAATACTTTTAATTATAAGGTTTTCATTTTTTACTCAAGTACCAATTATCGAAAAAATGACCATTATTAACATAAATGATTACATAATATTTATAACAAGGTAATAAGTGATATAATACGAAAAATAAAATTTAAAAATGTTATTAATCAAGTATAAATTATCTTATGTTTATTATTCAAGGAGAACAAGGAACAAACAATTTATGTTGGAAACGAGGTAAGGGGTTTCTTAACTTACTTTTAATTCTGTGAGATTTCCATTGTTTACCACTTAATTATAGTATGTGGTGTATTGTGTACTTCCATTTGATATATATTATCATTATTATCTTTATATTTATGGAATTTTTTAATTAATTTTGTGGTTATTAAATTTTGTTCATGTGACTCAATTTATTACCACATGGTAAATACTTTTCATCTCACTTTTTATTCCCGTGAGATTCTTGCTATATTAGCCACTATTTCCATTTCTATGGTGTATGTACTACCCATGATTATATTATTGGTCTACTATACATTAATTTATGTTTATTTATATCTTCATTTTATGTTCCCTCTTTCATGGGGTGTATGTTCTGTAAGATACCAAATAAGTAAGGGAATTTCAAATTTCAGTTTCCACTCATTAGGCTTTACAAATACTTAATTTATTATTTTACTCCAATATTATGTGTAAAATAACTATTTATTTACTCATGTAGTGACTTCCACTCACCTTTGTTTGGATATAATTCTGATAAACATAATCATTCCATTGATAAATTCTCATGTCATCAATATGAACTTGATAAGACTAATTTTAACTCAATTTCCATTCATTGATTTAAACACCCATGTCATTGGTGTTGTTTTTAAAAAAAATGATTGAATGTTTTATGATTGATTTACACTGAATATCCAATCATATTGAGTGTATTTATATTATTCACATAATATTATGTAATTAATTGATCCTTAATCAAAAGATTCATTTTTATAAGGGATTTTGTCTCAATTTACATTTCATTGAGTCTTCATTGTGGTTATTCATTAATTTACTCTTCTGTGCTGTATATACTATCCATTGGCATATTATATCATGAAATAAATTTATTATAATTATATTATAATATTCTTATTCTATTTTATTCCTCAATTATTGGTATTTAGGAGTCTCTCATTTTGTTAAAAACATTTTAACTAAAATATCAATTTAAATGTTTTAAAGACATACTCATCTAAATAATTAACATTAATGACCATTTTTTAAAAATGGTTCCAAGGATTAATTTATATGGACATTAATGATTTTAAATGATAATTTATTTAACTATTTCAAAGTGGTATGGGACATGTTGATTCAAAAATTTCTTTATTAAATGTTTTAAATGGATTTGAAAATGGTTTGATAAATCATTGATTATGTCTACATCTTGAAATGAAATTTTTTATCGAAGTGTGGATTTGTTATATTTTCTTTATTATAGTTTAAAGTGTTTTGAATATGATATGATTTTTCGGCATTGTTTACGTATACTTGTGGTAATGGGATAAACCTAGGGTTGGTGAGCCCAAGATAGCTCTCCAATGCACTGGGTAATGTGACTGAGGTAAACATTAATGTTTCTCCTAAGAGATTTTGAGAATATATTGTGATTAGTATTACAAAATAAATCCTTAAGTTGCGGTGATAACTACAATGAAATTATTTTATGTATTCCATACGTAACCTTTATGATTTATGATTTCTGTGTGTTATTCATAAATCTTATGATTTCATAAGGTATGTTATGATTGGAAGGTATTGTTTCAATATTTTGAATTTATTGATAGGATAATGTTTTCATACCATATTTTATATCCTTTACTGAGATTTTTAGGATAATACCATGTTTTTTAAATGTTTTTCATAGGAATTAAAGATGAATAAGTGTCTGAGATGTAATCAAGGAAAATCCATGCTGTCTAAAACATGGAAGTAGACATGTTTCTTTTTTATTTAATGAAACAATGGTTACTGAGTAGTAGTGTCTAATTATAATATAAAAGGTTAAATGTAATGGATATGTCTTAATTCTCTAAACATCTAAACAGGAAAAGATCCTTAATGTTAATTATTCATTTAATTCAGTATAATGTAATGATTAAGGCGGAGTCCTTATAATTGGTATTAGAGGTCGGTTTAGATAAATTTAGAGGTTAGGGAGTTCTTTAAGCATAAGTGACATTACCTTAATGGTTAGGATTTTAGAAAGAGTAAACATTATTTTAGAAAATTGAATGAGATTAAGATAACCTGATTAAGTACATCTTAGTATTTACCCTCCTCATTAGATATAATATAAATAATGTAATGATATAGTCACACATACCTTTTTTGTTTTAGAAAATTGCTGGACCTAATAGGCACCAAAGTAAAAGTGGATGTGAAGAAAAATGTGATGGTTCTCTAAATGAGAAACTCAATGAAATGGGAGCTAAATTGATAACTACTGTTTTTATTCTCAACCAACTATCTAGAGACTTGATTGACCTCTTGAACCATAGTGATTTTTATAAGGCATCCTATATGCCAAAAACAAATCCCCACGAATGTTTAGGTAATAATCATAAATGTAAGTATATTAAAAAATCTACGTGTCAATGATGTGGAAAGAACACATCAAAAAATATTTTAAAGGGATTTTAAGATGCTATAGATGTGTAAGTGAAGGTCATAAAGCAAGAACCTACCACGGGAAATGGAAATATCCAGTTGACTCTAGGAAAGGGAATGAAGTTCTTTCAGAGGGATCAATTGAATGTTTTAAATGTGGTGTGTATGGTCATTATACAAAAATATGTCTTATAAAGAAAGTTTGAGAATGGGTAACTAGGATCATACAAATATATGTTTACCAATACCTAATCCCATTCCAATTATGGATGAGGAAACTGACAATGACCAATGAATTTTACGGATTCTTTCTTAACTGATGTCTAGACATTATTGAATATTAGGATACAATTTATGATTTTGTTTGTAGGAAAGAAGTATTTCAGAATATGTTGGAAAGGAATGTTTAATGTATCATAAAGAACATTGAATGATTTAGAATCAACATATATGGTATTCATGTGTGATGGTAGATTTTAGGACGGTAAAATGCTTAAAAGTATTAAGGTTTTTTTTATGATGGGATTACAACAGAAGACTTTTTATAGTATGTGTAACCCTGAAGTCTAATATATGAAAATTTTATTCAAGGATTAATTATCTTTTCTATTGTGGATATAGTTATAAAGATCCACTTGGGTTTACATCATCCTTGGATTTGAGACAATTATGGGATAATACATTTTGGGATGCAAACTGAAAGTTATTAGATAACCATTGTGGTTAAAATTTGTTATCATTATTTTTGATGAATTTATCTTATTTTGGGAATGTTATAAAATCATATAGTTTCTGAAAGAGAAAAACATTCAGACTATATGACAACCCTTTATGTCATACTAATCTACTAGAATCGAACCCAAAACCAAAGTACGACTTGGATTTATCACCTACCACTAGACTACATGATATCCATGGTTAGTATGACTGATTATTTTTAGTTAGATAATTTTATGAATCATGAATAAGTTGATATTGGGTTATCTAGGGAAATTAAAAACCTATCATGGAGAATATGTGATTAGGATAATTACTTTTTAATATTATATTTTAAGAGTAACTGATGTTATTTGGAGATAAATGTTACGATTGATCACAGAAGACTATATGATTAAATCCTTCTGATATTTGGGATTCAATATTAGTTCTGATTACATTGAATAATTTTATGTACTATTGTTTATTTAATGGTCTTCGTTGAACTTTGGGTATTGTTTGACAAATTTTGGAAATTAAGAGTATCTTTTTTGAAAAAGATTATCCTTTTGTGGATTATCTGATCTTGTACTAACCATTTTGGTTATGGTTAATGTATAAAGACTTTGAAAGAAATATAATTCATATTTTGTGGATAATGTGATTCTCTAGTAGTTGATTATATCGCTTTCAATGTGAACAATTCTTATTGAATACTCATCGTCTAAGGAAAAAATGAGTTTGTGGTAGGAATTTAGTAAAAGATGAAAGTCGACATGACAAGATAGTATGGTTCTTAATGTTTTTAGTCAAGATCATAAATAAATTCCCCATCATTATTAAATTTATATTAAATCAAAAACTTTTTTTGTTAATATTTCCTACTGGGGAATCAAAGACCATTTAACCGATCAAAATTTTGTGATTTTCTGGTGGATAACTTTCTCTTAAACATGTTTTCTATCACTATCCATCAAAACATGATTGTTTGTTTTCTCCTCCATATCCATTTTTTCATTGTGTCCTAGTATCTTTTTTCTTGGGTTACCTTTTTTACTTCCCTTACATTATTCTAAAGTGATATATTTAATCACACTTTTTCCGATGTGGGAATTTTAATGAAGTTTACGAGCCCAATTTTAGCATTTTGAGGACTCAATTCCAAAAAGTGGGGAAGGATGTAATATCCCAGGTAAATAAAGAATAAGAAATTTTCATATTTGTTAATATATCTTAAATTAATTATTAATTTTACAGTAATGGGGATGCTATGTTTGATGTAATTGCGGATACACAACAATAGGTTTCTTCGAAATCTTATGTCGCACACAATGTTGAGTGGTAGTGGAAAATAATATAATAATATTATTAGATTAAATGGTAGGTAACACAAAGCCATTGTAATGGTGGGGATGAACAGAAATAACCAAAAAATTAATTTACATGTTTGTTAAATAGTTTTACATTTATCAAAAAATATTAGAGGCTAAAAATAAGAAAGAATATGATTTTAAGCATAAATATTGTAATATTCTTTAAAAGGATTATTTACCACCTTTTGATGGAAAAAACTCTTTAAATATAGTTTGGGTTGCTTTTTTATGTTCTATTAGAAAGAATAAAAAATTTCTTTTGAATTGGGACATCAAAATTTACCTTGGGTAAATATTTAGTATTTTTATGATAAAATTCATTTTTTAATGAATAGTGAAAAATGTTGTATTTTAATTCAAATCATCCATTTAATCTAATTTATTTTTATTGATATACTAAATTTTTAATAGGTTTTAAAGTTTAATTAGATTATATTTTTACCATTTAATCCAATTTTGGTCATTGGAATAAATTTCACTTTGAAATTGGTCAAAAACAAGTGGAAATCTTTTATCAATTATTATTTCTAAAAAACATACCTCTTGTTTTGACGATGAAAATTAATTTTAAAGTAATTAATACAACTTTAATGTCTTGAATTTGGTAAAATAGAAATCATTTTTTTACTTTTGAATATCAAATATAGCATAGGATTAATTTTTGTTATTTTTTGAAAAAACTTTAGTTTTGATGAATAGTGAAACCACTAAGTAGTAGTTAAAAATATGACTTTTCATTTCAATGAAATTTACCCCTTCTGTGAATTTAATTTAAAAAATCTGATAGAAATTTTTTTTAGTAATTTAAATGTGGATCATCAAGTTTAAAATACTTTTTGGTGAATGGTAACTTTGGACTTTTATTTACCGCGATTAATGGTAAATAAGGTAATTCAAGTTAAAAAAATATCATAATAATAAAAAATAACTCAACACTTGTCCTAACATTAAAAAAGGATTCATGGACGACCATGGTCATCCTTGGTACTATCTTGGGACTCCATGGAGCTACTTAAGAGTTATAATTACACTTTATTTTAATTAACTTAAATTAAAGGAAAAAATGACATAAATAAATATCTTTTTCTAAATTAAATTTTACATAGAGTTATCAAAGTTAGATTTTGGACTATAATTATTATTTTTAAATGTAAAAATATTTCCTAAATCATGGTATTTGTTTTATAATTTTTATAGATCAAATAAATACAATAATTTATCACACAATAATGATGTAGTGTTTACTTTATTAATAAATGACTTAAATAAATAAGATAATAAAGACTAAACAATTTAACAAAACCTATACAATTATTATTGAATGATTTTATTTTGACCATGAGTCATCTTATCTTCTACTTTAATGTCTTTCAGTTCTTTTGAATCCGAAAATAATTATATAATAAAATAATTTTTTCACACTTTCCTAAAGATCCCCTCCCCCCCTAATAAAAGGACACCACTTCTAACCCATTCCTCACACCTCCAAAGCTCCTTGGATCATTCTAACCATGCCAAAATAATCTATAAATATACCTATATTACTCTAAAAGCCTTTACTTAATCATTGGTCTCATCAAAAGAATCTTTTTGTTCAATCCAAAGGGAGTTATCCGATTTAAAGGGAACATATTCTCTTAAGTTATTTTGTTTTATTTTCCTTCTCTGACCCCCTAAACTCTTTTTATTCCATTATTTTACAATAAAAAACTATACAAAATATACAGGGTTTTTTTATGAAAATGATTCTAACTACACTTACACACACATCCATTAAATGGGTAAAGAACATATTGATTCTATGGACACCAAACTAACGCCTCACGAAACAATGATTGTTCAATTTTCTCCTACCACCTCTTATGGTTCCATTATGATGGCATTGTATTTATATATGATATGTATTAAGTTTATGTTTTCATTATTCTTATTTATTTTTCCTTTATAGCATAACTTTATGGTTTCCATTATGGGTAAATGCAATATTTTCATTTGAGGATGTGCGGACTACCGCCCCCTCGAATTGATATGAATCGTTCACGCCATACATGGGATGTATAAAGTATAGAGTTAATGAAATTATATATTATATTATATTGTAATTCTAAAATACCTATGTACCATTATGCTATATTATATTAAATAAGAGGTAGAAATGAAATTAGTGTTCATGCGTACATACGGCTTACCGTCTCCATGAACAGTGCATTACAATTCTTACATCTAAATGTTATGTAATATTATAAATATATATATATATATACTGGATATATATGATATATATGATAAATATATCATGAATATCATTAAGTAGATAATGGATACTTGACCAAATGGACCACTTTTAATTATAAGTTGTTCATTTTTACACAAGTACCAAATATCGACAAAACAACCATTATTAACATAAATGATTACCTAATGTTTATAACATAGTAATAAATTATATAACAGAAATAATTAGATTTAAAAGGGTTCTTAATCATGTATAAAGTAACTTATGTTTATTATTCAGGAAGAATAAGGAACAAACGTGTCAAGTCGGACATGAGGTAGGGGGTTTCATATCTCACTTTTAATTCCGTGATATTTCCATTGTTCACCACTTATTTAAAACATGTGGTGTATTGTGTACTGACATTTGATATATATTATCAGGATTATCTTTATATTCATGGTATTATGTAATTCATTTGGTGGTTATTAACTTTTATTCAATCGACGCGATTGATTACAATGTGATAAGGATTTTTAATCTCATTTTTTATTCCCGTGAGATTTATGCTATATTAGCCACTATTTACTTTTATGTGGTGTATGTATTTCTCATGATTTTATTATTGGTGTATTATACATTAATTTATTTTTATTTACATCTTCATTGTATGTTTCTTCTTTCATGGGGTGTATGTTTCGTAAGTTACCAAATCAGTAAGGGAATTTCAAATTTCCATTTCCACTCATTGGGCTTTACGCATACTTCATATATTATTTTACTCCATGATTATGTGTAATATCAATATTTATTTAATTATATAGTAATTTCAACTCCCCTTTGTTTGGATATAATTCTGATACACATAATCAATCCATTTATAAATTCTCATGTCATCGATATGAACTTCATAAGAGTAATTTTAACTCAATTTTCATTCATTGAGTTAAACTTCCAAGTCACTGGTGTTGTTTTTACAAAAAAATATGTGTTAATGTTCTATGATTGATTCACATTTAATATCCAATCATATTGTGTGTATTTATATTTTTCACACATTATTATGTAATTGATGTATCCTTAATATAAGGATACAACTTTAATAAGGGATTCTATCTCAATTTACATTTTACTGAGACTTCATTGTTGTTATGCACCAATTCACTATTATATGTTGTATATACTATCATTTCGCATATTTTATCATGAAATCCATTTATTCTCATGATATTATAATTTTCTATTTCAATTTTATTTCTCAATTATTTGTATTGAACAGTCTCTCATTTTGTTAAAATCTCTTTAACCAAAATATCGTTTTAAATGTTTTAAAGATTTATTCTTCTAAATCTTTGTCATTAATTTCCATGTTTTAAAAATGTTTTTAAGGAATTATTTATATGGACAATAATTATTTCAAATGATAATTTATTTAAATGTTACAATGTGGTATGGGACACTTTGATTCTAAAATCTCTTTATTAAATATTTAAATGGTTTTGAAAATGGTTTGATAAAGCATTGATTATGTCTATACCTTGAAATGATATGTTGAGATTACAATGTGGAAATGTTATATTTCCTTTATTCTTGTTTTAAGTGTTATTAATATGTTATAGTTCTTGGGAAGTTTTTATGTATACGGGTGGTTCCATGATAAAACTAGGGTGGGTGGGCCGGAGATACCTCTCCAATTCATTGGGTAACGTGACAGAGGTAAATGTTAATGTTTCTCCTAATAGAGTTAAGAAATATATTGTGATTGGTTATAAAGCCACAAACTCAAACATTACAAAATCTTGAGTTATTTCAATAATACACATAGAGGATCTTTTTAGGTTTACTGTTTTAGAGAATTAGGAAATAACTATTATATCTCATTGATTACAAAGTGGACACATCTACTCAGTTTCCATTTTTTTCACAAAATAAAAACACTTAATCAAAAGAATCATTTATATTTCCATGTTTTAGTTAGAATGACATTTCCTTTATCTCATACTTGACCCTATTTATATTTAAGTCAAGTGGAAAACATTTGTAAAACTTAGGATGAGCCAAAAAAGCTCAGTAAGGGTTATAACATAATGGAAGGAAACATTAATCCATCGAAATTACAAATCGATGAAACCATAATTTTCAATCATAACAGACCTTATGAAATCATAATATTTATTAATAACACAGAGTAGCCACAATTCATAAAGGTAACTTAAGTCATACATAACATACTCACATTGTAGCTATCATAGCTACATATGGAGTCAAATGCAGAATACCCATCACAGTATATTCCCAAAATCTCTTCGGAGAAACATTCACATTTACCTCCTTCACTTTACCCAATGCATTGGATATCTATCTCGGGCTCACCCGCCCTAGGTTTATCATGGAACCACCCATATACGTAACAGTGGACAAGAACCATAACATAATCATAACACATAACTTAAACATAATGGAAAGATAATGTTCCCACATTACAATAAAAATATGAAATTTTAAGATATTGAAATAATAAATCCATTATTAATAACCATTTTCAATACAAAAATACATAAAAAGAGTGTATGGTAATTAGTTTTCTTTTGAAAACATTACGGGTTGTTAAGGAAGCCGTAGATCAAATAATACTCACGGTGGCGGAAAAGACGTTTTCACTGCTTACGTTAAAAAAAGAAAAATTTATTTTTTTCCTTTAGTAAAATACTTCGTAGATAAAAGATTCACTTTGAAGGAAATGAAAATTCAAAAGGGTTTTATACACCGTATAAAAAAATTTGTGTAGAAATCAAAAGATGCCTCAATGAAAGGAGATTTAGACGAAGTCCCGTACAAAGTTGGTATCCTTAGATTAAGGATAAATCAATTACATAATTATGTGTGAAAAATATAAATACACCCAATATTGGTGGATATTATGTGTAAAAAAATCATAGTTCGTCCACACATATTCATATCATGACATAATCAAGATGTATAGGTTTAACACATAGAATTGAAATTGGGTTAAGAAGTTCCCTTACAAAAATTCAACAGCCTAACATGGTCACATTCAAATTCAGAAAATGAGTTGATGAGAGATAAAAATAATACATAATCACCTAAAATTTACATTAATAAGGATATATAAGAACATATTCTAACATAAGAAGATGTAAACTAGAAGACCTAACAAAAAGAAGTCTTTTAAAAAGAGGAGGGTGAAAGGTTCCCTTACCGATTTGGGTAACTTTTAAAACATACACTCAACGAAAGAAGGACCAAACAATGAAGATGTAAATACGCATAAATTAAATCATAGTACACAAATAATATAATCATGGGCTTTACTCACACCACACAAAAAGAAATAGTGGAAAATGTAGAATGAATCTCACGGGAATAAAAGTGAGATGAAAAACCCCAATACCTCGCTGTAATCAATAGAGTTATATGACCAAAAGATAATAACCAAAAAATTAATTACATAAAACCATGAATAAAAATATAATAATGATAATATATATAAGTGGGAAGTACACAATACACCACATTCCATAAATAAGTGGTGAGAAATGGAACTCTCACAGAATTAAAAATGAGATATGAAATCCCTTTCAAAAATTTGGCAGCCTAACGAAGACACTTAAAATTTCAAAAAATGGATTGATGAGATCAATATATGGTGTCTAATCATAAGAACATAAAAATTACACTAATAGTAATATCAATTAACATCCCCAATCATAATAAATAGGAGATTAAAAGAAGTGACATAAAAGAGAGTACTTAAAGTAAAGAGAGAGGTATGATCCCTTACCTCGAGTCCAACATGTCTCGTTCGTTCATTATATTCATTAATAATAAACATTGGTCAATTTATAATTTATTAATAACTTCATTTCATGTTTATTATTCAATTCATATCACATATTATCATCTTATAAAAATTAGTTAATTATGTGAGGTCATATCAGACATTTTTGTCGATGTTCGGTGCAAGAGTCAAAAATAAACATGTTTGAAGATAATTGTCCATATTGTTATAAGTACATCATCTCCAAAATATTATTAATGATTTAGATATCATATATATCCAGTATAGTTTTGTTTTATAATGTTCCATATGATTTGGAGATAAAAAATTAAATGCACCGTTCATGGAGACGGTAGGCCGTACGTACGCATGAACGCTAATTTCATTTCTTTGTAATATTAATGGAATTAAAACTAAATTAGAGATATATATATATTATAATTACATTATAATATAAATATTATATATGACACATATATTTATTAATTTCATTCTTTATACATTCCATGTATTGCATGAAGGAGTCACATCACTTGAGGGGGCAGTAGTCAACACTTCCTCAAATGAAATTATCGCATTTGCACAACTTGCAAAAAATAAAGGAATGTATTAAATATAATATACATAATAATAGAGAATAAATAAATATAATATATATCATATATTAATATATTTCCATCATAATGGCCACCATGAGAGGTGGTAGGAGATGATTGAACAATCATCGTTTCGTGAGGCATCAATTTGTCATCAACGGAAACAATATGTTCATTAACAATTAGACGGAGGTGTGTGTAAGTTTAGCAATAATAAATCTCATTAAATCATCTTAGTATATTTTAGATACTGTTTTTGTTACAAAATAAAGGAATAAAAAGAGTTTAGGGGGTTGGAGAAGCAAAATTAAACAAATGAACATAAGAGAAGACAATACCTTTAAATCGGGAAACTCTTTTTGATTTGATCCAAATGATTCCTTGGAAAAGATTATGCCCAAAGTGAGGCTTCTATGGATATGAGAAGGCTGCGGATATATAATATGATCATAGGTTTGGATGATAAAATGGGCTTGAGAAGCGTGACAAATGGGTAGGAATTGAGGTATTTTTATAAGGGAGAGGATGGTCCCTTTTGCAAAGCATTAAACTAATTTTTTATTGTAAAATGAATTTTGGTTTCTAAAGGTCCAAAAATAATTGAAGTCGAAGATAAGGTGTCCCATGTTCATAATAAAATTATCCAATAAGAACTGGAAAAGTGTTAGATATTATTTTAAACATTATCTTATTTATTTTAATCATCCATTAATGACGTAAACACTGCATCATCATTGTGGGATAATTAATTTTATTTATTTGATGTCGAAAAATTATGAAAAAATTACCATGATGTAGGAAATATTTTTATATTTCAAATGAATATTTATATTCAAAATGATAACTTATATTACCCCATGTAAAAATTGTTTTAGTAAAACTATACATGTTTGAGATATTTTTATTTTTATATTAAAAAAATGTATTAATATCATTATCTTAACCAAGTGGCTCCATGGGGTCCCACAAATCTACCCATGGATTGTCTTGGTTGGCCATGAATCTTCCAATAAGGGTAGGAAAAGTGTAAAGGTAATTTCATATTACTATAACATTATTTTTACCATTAATAAAACTAATTACATTTAATCGCGGTTAATAAAACTCAAAAGTTACTATTCAACAAAAATTATTTTCATCCCATTGGAACACATTTTACTTACTAATGAAAACCATGTATTTTGGGTTTTTTAAATTCAATTCACATAAGTGGTAGAAATCATTTAAACGAAAAATCAGTTTTTTTAACTACCACTTAGTGGTTTCACTATTCATCAATAATTGAAGTTTTTCTGAAGAATACCAAAAATTAACCCTAAGATATATTTTATATACTAAATTCAATGATGATTTATATTTTAAAAAATTCAAAACATATAAGTAGCATTAATTAATTTTATAACTAATTCCCGTTCTCAAAACAAATAGCGAGTTTTTGAAGAAACAATATCCATCAAAATTTTGACACTTGTTTATGTCCAATTTCAAAGTGAAATTACTTCCAATGACCAAAATTGGATTAAATGGTAAAAATATATATTAAATACACTTTAATCTCGATTAAGAAGATAATATAACCATATAAATAAATTATATTAAAAGGAGGTTTTGAATTAAAATACAACATTTTCACTATTCATTAAAAAATGATTTTTATCGGAAAAATAAAAACAATTTACACAAATTAAATTTTTATGCCTTGATTCTAAAGAAGGATTTTATTTTTTCAAATATAACATTTAAACTTTTCAAAAATTATATTTAAAATGGGTTCACCATCAAAAGACGGTTAATCGACCTTTGAAAGAATATTAGAATATTTATGCTTAAAATTGGATTCATTATCATTTTAAGCCTCTATCATTTTTTGGGTAATTGTTAAAATATTAAACAAACATATATAATCATTTTTTAGTTAGTTCTATTCATTCCATTCATTACAATGGCTAGGAGTTAACTACCATTTAAAATAATATTATTTTATTATTAGTGTGCAATATAAGATTTCAAAGAAACTCATTGTTGCGTATTGGGTACGCCATCAAACATATGATTACCTTTAAAGTAATATTAAAATTTTATTCACAAATATTTATAAATATGAAAATTTCATATTCTTTATTTACCAGAGATGTTGCATCCTTGCCCCCTTTTGGAAATTGAGTCCTCACAATTTTAAAATTAGGCGTGGAAACATCATTCAGTGTCCCACATCGGAAAAAGAGTCAGTAAAACTATCACTTTAAAAGAAAGAAAGAGAAGTAAAAAGGTCACTCGATTTAACCCATAATAGGATTCCATGTATGAAAACATCGATATGGAAGAGAAAACAAAGGGTCATTTTCTGATGAAGAGTGATAGAAAACATGATTAGGATAAATTTAACTACGAGAAAATCACAAACTTATGATGTGTGTAAACGGCCTTTGATTACCATGTAGGAAACGTAATCCAACAAAAATTTTTGTTTTACGTTCCTTTTAATAATTTTGAGGAATTTGTTTACTACATAGAATAAAAACATAAGGAAATATAATTACCTTCATGTGGAGTTTCATCCTTTAATAAGTTTCTACCAAAACAAATCTTTTCTGACAACGATGAGCATTCAAAAATAATTGGTCACATCAAAAGAACAAGAATCATCTTCTAGAGAATCACATAATCCACAAAATGAGAACTATATATTTTCCTTGTATCTAGACATCAACTAAAACCAAAATGGTTTGTACAATATTATATAATCCCCAAAAAGGATAATCATTTATAAAAAACTACTCTTAATCTCCAAAATTTGTCTAAAAATACCCAATGTTCATCAATGACCATTAAATAAAAAAAATTCCATAAAATTGTACAAAGTAATCCAATATATGATTTAATCCCAAATCTCTGATGGATTTAATCACATAGTCATCCAAGGTAAATCTTAACATTTATCTCCAAATAACATCAGTTACTCTTAAAGTCTCATACTGAAATGTAATTAACCTAATCACATATCCACCATGATAGGTTAATAATTTCCATAGATAACCCAAAATCAACATATTCCTGATTCATAAGATCATATAACTAAAAATAATTAGTCATACTAACCAGGTACATCACGTTGTCCAGTGGTAGGCGATAAATACCAGTCGCACTTTAGTTGTGGGTTCGATTACCGCAGCTTCGTCCGACGCAACAGGTTGTCACATGGTCTATGTTTTGTCCCTTTTAAAAAACTATATAATTTTATAACATTCCCCAAAAAGAGATAATTTCATCAAAAATAACCATAACATATTTTTACCATAAAGGTTATCTATTAAATTTTTTTTCATCCAAAAAATTTATTAATCGGTAATTGCCTCAAATTGAAGGATCATATAAACCCAAATAGTTCTTTATAACTATATCCACAAGAGAAAAGATAATTATTCCTCCAATAAAATTTTCATATATCAAACATCAGGGTAACACATACTATAAATAGTATTCTAATATAATACCAGCATCAAAAGAGCCTCAATACTATAAAGAATATCACTATCCTAAAAACAACCATAACTCTTGAATACCTTATGTTTTGACTTCTTAATCATTCAAGATTCTTCATGATCCAGTATCCATTCCATTACAACGTATTCTGAAATAATTGTTTCCTACAAACAAAATCATTAATCATATCCCATGATTCAATAATAGGAAAACATATGTTATGAAATAATCCATACATTTCATCGGCCATTGTGAGTTTCTTCATCCTCATTCACAATGGCATTAGGTATTGGTAAATGAATATTTGTATGATCCTGGTGATCCCATTCCCAAAACTTTTTCGTAGGACATGTGTTTTCATAATGACCATGAAAACCACATTTAAAACATTAAATTGATCCTTTCGAAAGAACTTATTTCCCTTTCCTAGATTTAACTAGATGTTTCCTCTTTCCATGGCAGTTTCTTGCTTTACGACCTTCATTTCCACATCTATAGTATCTTTCTGTCCCATTGAAACATATTCTTATGTGTTTTTTTCCACATCTTTGACACATATGTTTTTGAACATACTTACCTTTATGATTATTACCTGAACTTTCATAGGGATTTTTTTCTCGCATATATGAGGCCTTATAAAAATAACTAAGGTTAAGGTGGTCAATCATGACTCCCGATAGTTGGTTGAGAATAACCACAAGAGTTCTCATTGTAGCCCCTATATCATTCAGTTGGTCGTTCGAAAAACCGTCACAGTTTTCTTCACATCAACTATTACTTTGGTGCCTGTTAGATCCATAAATTTACTAAAACCAAGCTCAGTGTTATTATATTAGTAAAATCATCATATAATATATTACAAGTATGTAAATACAAAGATATAATTATTCATATTATCTTAAACTCATTCACCTTATAAAAATAACTAGGACTCTTTCTAAAATCCCAACCATTATGGTAATGTCACTTAAGCATAAAGAATACCCTAACCTCAAAAGTTATCTAAATAAACCTTTGATACCAACTATAAGTATTCAGCCTTAAACATTACTTAATATTGAGTTATTTCAAGAATACAAATTGAGTATCTTTTCAGGTTTAGAGTTATAGATAATTAGGACATAACTATTACATATAAATGATTACAAAGTAGACACCTCTACTCAGTTTCCATTTTTTCACAAAATAAAAACACTTGAAAAAAAGAGTCATTTCTTGTTCCATGTTTTAGACAACATGACTGTAACAGCCCGAGATTTTATGAAAACTATTCTTTTTAATTTTATTAATGTCTTGTGTTGTACGCTACACCAAAAAGAGCTTGCACAACACGCATCCTTGACTTGCCTTCCATTACACGCAATCGCAACCTTCCTCGATAGCATGTGTAGTACGCAATATCGAGTTTCACTAAACAACAATACGCTATTAAAATATTATTAAAACTAGCCGTTATGAATAGTAATAACCACTTTTTGAAATTTTGTATATTTTATTTTTTATAATGGAATTCATTTTTGGATTCTGAGTATCGAATTTAGCCTAAGGTGAAATTTTGTACTTTTCGGATAACTTTCATATTCT
This sequence comes from Viscum album, assembly GCA_963277665.1. Taxonomy (NCBI): domain Eukaryota; kingdom Viridiplantae; phylum Streptophyta; class Magnoliopsida; order Santalales; family Viscaceae; genus Viscum; species Viscum album. The sequence continues at coordinate 562,559,130 of OY728158.1, forward strand.
GATGAATAGTAAAAATTACTAAATTATAATAAAAAACAACTTTTTTAATCGAAATAATTAATAGTGATAAATTATTAATTTGAGTGGTTTTAAAGTATATTTAGAATATATTTTTACAATTTAATACAATGTTGGTCATTGGATGTAATTTCACATTTAAACCAGTTATAATCAAGTGTCAATTTTTTTATAGATATTGTTTCTTAAAAACACGCTATTTGTTTTGACAGCGGGATTTAATTATAAAAATAATTAATGAAACATCTATGTTATGAATTTGGTAAAATAGACTTCATTTTTGAATTCGGAATATGAAATATAGCTTAGGATGAAACTTTGGCATTGTTCTGAAAAACATCAATTTTTGATGAATAGTGAAACTACTAAGTGGAAGTTAAAAAAAATTATTTTTCATAAATCTTAATTTTACCGCTTCTGTGAATGGAATTTCAAAAATCCGAGAGACATGGTTGATGTCAGTAAATAAAATGTGGTTCAATGAGATGAAAATAATTTTTGGTGAATAGTAACTTTTTACTTTTATTTACCACGGTTAAAAGTAAATAGGGTAATTAAGGGTACAAATGATATTAATATTACCCTAACACATGTCCTAATTCTATTGGACAAGTGTATTTCGACCAAAAACAACCTTAAGTGTAAAATATTATCATTTAGGCCCACTTGGATTAGATTAGGACATTTATTATTATTTAATTCAAAGAAGAGTTAAAAGAGTTAAAATCAACGTCTATTTACTAAAACATTTTTTATATAGGGTTGTACATAATATAAATTCGATTGTAAATATTCATTAGCAAGATAAAAAGATTTCCTACATAATGGTATTTTATTTATAATTTTTAGACTTTAAATAAATTAATTTATTTATGACACAACGATGATGCAGTAATTACCTTTTTAAGGAAATATTAACATAATTGATGTTATAAATGCTCAAATGAATGTAATTTGAGACTTTTTATGAATTCCACTAATTTTATAGGTTACTATTATATATTATTGTTGATCTAATAAACTTGGTTCGAACATATAATTCTGTTATGACTTTCACAAAAATCATATATCAAATAGTGTCAAAATTGACACAAAATAGTTTTTAAATAAAATATTATATTATTAATTGTTATTTTATTCCTAAAAATCTAAGGTTCTTCCAAATGACTTAGATAAGGATATATATATTAATAATAAACAATTTGGGGTTCTTTTGGCATGTTATAGTAAGTGTATTAACCATATAGTGTAAGAAAACAAAAAGACACGGTAAAAGTTAAATTATTTAACTTAGAGTTAAATCTAATTTATAAGGTTAAAATAATAACCTAAACTTGTCTAAATCCTATTGGTTGATAGGATTTCGACCCATCCCCACTTTATCTTCGAAATAAGACCCTTTGGAACCATTATAAACCGATTTTTACTTTAATATAAAATAATATTTTGAGATATTCCTAAGGTGCCCCTCTCCTCCCTTATAAAAGGGCACCTACTCCCCCTCCTCCTCACACCAATTTGAGCACTCATGCTCGGCCAAACCCTGCCAAAATATCTTCTCCACTTCCATAGAAACATCCTAGAGGTTCTGGTCTTCCTCAAAGACCAATTTTAGTTCCCTAAGAGGAGGTCTCCAAAAGGCGCTTCAAAGAAGAGATAATTACCGTTACCAATTCTTTCATCTTTATTTCTTCTTCCACTTCTTATTCTTAGGTTGTTTCATTATTAAGTAATAACATCAGTATCACTCATATACTGATATGTTATTATATGTATGAAACAACCCTATTTCACCATCTATCCATCCTACGGAAAAAGAAATCACCGCGCGTGCGTACGTACGGAATACCGTCTCCACGCCGTGGTGTAATCTATTTTCCACCACCACCTTACATGGATGGGTATAATGGTGTAAAGAATAACTATACATAGTTATTACAACATCATATTGATTCTGATATATTGTATAATCCACTCCAATTCAATTCAATATTTATGGAAATGATATCATCGCTCGTGCGTACGTACGGACTACCGTCTCCACGACGCGATGAGATTCATTCTCCATGTTAACCATTTAAGAATGATTATAAAGTATATATAAGAAATAATAATGAAATATATGACATTATAAAGATACTGGATTTATGTATATATATATATGTATGTCATCTACTTACTTCCATTCAAGACAATAAGGAAAGGAAAACAACGTTCATGTGTACGTACGGACTACCGTCTCCATGAACGGTGTTTTTCATTTCATTTATCTATCTATTATATATATATATACTGAATATATATGATATATAAATCATATTTTATATTCTGGAAGTAATTAAATCATGATATAAGTAATAATAATGTCAAGAACAACAATTCAAAACACCTACGATAAAAGAAACGATTTTACCCAAAACGCTTCTTTAACATGGAGTTTACAAAAGAACGGGTAATATAATGTCATAAGTGAACCATATATGATATCATAACAATGAATATGATTATGTAATAAGTCAATGACATTATTTAAACCATTATACAGGAGCTTCGGACACGTACAAAGCAAATCGGACCTAAGGTAAGGGAAATATCACAATCTCATTTTTATCCGAGATTGTTTATACTTTAGTATTTACTGGGGTTTATTTTATCATCCACATCCCTGTTTCATGAATATGTAATATTATTTCCATCCACCTAAAATTTTTTAAATCCAATTTTACCCTTTGGTGAGTTTTTAGTAAAGAATATGAAAGGAATCTTTTGTCGTTTTTTGTACGAGGTACTTTTTGACTTTTCCGACAAAAGTACAAAGAATGTTTTTTTAACTTATATGGCAAGAATGGATTTTTAAAACATTATTTCCAAGAATATTCCTTTATAACTTTTCAATTTTATTTTTAATCAACTTCTTTTAGTTTATAATTGTATGACATGTTAAGAAAAGAAAAGTGTTTTTGAAGTAGAAAGGATATTTTCCTCAAGAATGGAGTTCAAATGTTTTATCAAAATTATTTTCCATCTAAGATAATAAAGGGTTCTGTTTTTATACCTATTATTAAATTTATTTGATTATGTTCTGATGGAATTATTTTTATGAATTCCTTTATATTATATGAATTGTTTTATGATGTCACGATGTTTAAGATTCCCATTTTTATTACATGGGTTATGCTATGATGTATGGTTTATGATTTTGTGGCACACATAAGAATGGAATCATTATGAGATGGGTGGGACCTATATCTCCCTCCAATGCATTGGGTAAAGATTTTATATCTCATGAGATAGACATGGCTGGAATGGTAGGTTATACCAGTTCAGTGAAACTGGACTGAAACGAGGGTTACTCGATTCAGAAAGGGACTTTGTCCACTAAGATAGTATTGGAAATGAGTCTTGACTAACAAGAAATGATTCTCTATGATTATGTGTGAATGCCACAAAGTTTCATGTTTTATGTTATGATTATTTTGATTACATTTCACTGCCATGATTTATCCCATGTTATGAAATTATGCTCTCTTTTTCAGGTTATGATTTCCAAAAGTTATGTTCTTATGAATATGATGTGATTGATTTTTCTTTTGTATACCCTTACTGAGCATTTGAGCTCACCCTTTTATGTTTTCTTTTCCCCAGGATATAAAGAAAGGTTTTAGGTAAAAAAAGGGGAAGATCTTTATGGGAGATATTGAAGATCTTTCACCACGATTAGAAGATTACGTTCCGAGTTTCCAAAGACACTAAACTATTACGATCCGTGTGTGTGTGTGTTTTTGTTATGTACTAAGTATTCCTCAAATGTAATTTAAAGTCTATGTACATCAGGCTTCGGGTCTCTACAGTTGGTATCAGAGGAAAGGTTTAGTCAACCTTTGGAAACTAGGATGCGAGAACTTTAGTGAGATCCCTAGAGATATTTCTAAGGTATGTCTAGGGATGTCCCTAAGGATAAGTATACGTATAGGTTATAGTACTAGAACTACTCTAAAGATCATAAAATTAAACCTAAGATGTTAGATATTGAAGGTACTCCCCCTTTATTATGTTGTTTTCCCTAGCATGATTTTTACCTCTCACACTATTTTTTTGGGTTTTAGAAAATGGCTGGAAACAAGATGATTCACGATAATGGAGGATATGATGGACAATAGAATGATATTCTTCATAATGAAATGGGATTTGGAAGTCCAAACATCATTATTATGCTGAATCAGCAATCTCATAATATGATCAATAAAGTAAAATTTCGTAAGTTTCCTGACTCGGCTAATAAGAGAAAGATGGAGTTTCATGATGATCATAGAGGAAAGAAAGTTCAATTTCCCCTATGTAAATCATGTGGGAAGAGGCATAAAGGAGAATGTTTCAAAGGAACTGGAAGATGCTTTGGGTGTGGAAAAGAAGGACACAAAGCAAGTAAATACAAAGGAAAAGGTTCATTTAACAACATGGATGAGGATAATGGTATTGCTACGACATCAATAATGGTTAAATGTTTTAAATGTGGAATGTGCGGGCATTATGCAAACCAATTCCCTAAGGGAAAGTCTCATGAAGATAATCAGTATGGTTGTATGGGAAGTATTTATGTGGATGATGATGAAGAGACTACAAATGATATGTGAGATGAAAGAATTGTTGAAGCTCGGTCAATGGTTTAAGAATGTAGTGGAATGATTACATGTTTATCATGTGTAATGTTGTATAAGTAATCTCATGGTACTGTAGAATAAAGAGACATGTAAGGATTGTTACACTGTTGTCTGATTAATGTTACCAGTATCCATGAAAGGTTATTCAGATATTTTTGGAATGTAGATGATATGCGTATAATGAAGGGATAAGGAGAAAATTAAATGTTTGATAGTATTCATGAGCTCATGATTGATATAAGGACTAAGTGATATCATGGTTTGAGTATATAGAATTTTGAGGATTTTGGTATGTGGAAAGAGTTAACTTTTAATAGAATTCATTTTTTCAATAAGGTTCAATGGGTATTCAAGAGAGTACAAGATTAAGGCCTTTGAATGTTTGGAATGTGACCAACAAGATATATCTTATGATATATGGGGATCAACGATGGTATTAAATCTCTGGTAATCGTTTTCACTATGCTATGAGAGTAAACTGAAGTATTATGGATATGCCTAAAGATTGGAATGGATTATGTTGGACATAAGTTAGTATTGTTTAAGGATAGAAGTTTTTTCGATATTATTGATGAGATGTTATAGTAATATAGTTTTAGAAAAAGGACAACCTGCAGGACGGGCGACAGCCCATCGCGTCGGACAAGGCTGTAGGAATCGAACCCACAACCGAAGTGCGACTAGCCTTTATCGCCTACCACTGGCCTACATGAAGTCCCTGTTTAGTAGAAACTAGTTTTATTATGTTAAACAGTATGATATATGAAGTATAAGTCCATTTTAGGAACCATATATGATTAATCTCACTATAGATCGACTTATGTATATAATTTTTGCTAACCTTTTGTTTGAGACAGATGGAATGAACCTTCATTATATCACACGATCTGCTAACACTTCACGAATAACAAATTCAACGTTATTTATTTAAGAGATGAAGTGGAAATTGTTCAAGGCATGAACAACAATGAGATTGTACCAAAATAAAGTAAGTATTTATTCTAATTCAAATTTTCAACTTCAGGGAAATGATCATGAAAACCAAAAATGTTGTCCTAGTGATCTTATACCTGATGAATCAGATGGTACCCTAGATCGTCACAAATTTATGGATTTGTGATTATTGGCTTTTCCATAGCCATGTTCTCTACCACTCTCCATCAGAACATGATGGTTAGATTTCTCTTCCATATCCATATTTTCACCTATGTGGAAACCCAGTGATTAGTTTATTTGGGTAATCGTTACATTTCATACGTTAGTTTTTAAAGCCAAATTTTGGTATTCCTTTTTACAATGTAGGTTTCTATTAAAGAAACTTTCGAATAGTAAACTATTTATAACCCCGACGAATTTCGAGGGCGAAATTCATTTTAAGGGGGGTAGAATGTAATAGCCCGAGATTTTATGAAAACTATTCTTTTTAATTTTATTAATGTCTTGTGTTGTACGCTACACCAAAAAGAGCTTGCACAACACGCATCCTTGACTTGCCTTGCATTACACGCAATCGCAACCTTCCTCGATAGCGTGTGTAGTACGCAATACCGAGTTTCACTAAACAACAATACGCTATTAAAATATTATTAAAACTCGCCATTATGAATAGTAATAACCACTTTTTGAAATTTTGTATATTTTATTTTTTATAATGGAATTCATTTTTGGATTCTGAGTATCGAATTTAGCCTAAGGTGAAATTTTGGTACTTTTCGGATAACTTTCATATTCTGATGAATAGTGAAAATTACTAAATTATAATTAAAAACAACTTTTTTATCGAAATAATTAATAGTGATAAATTATTAATTTGAGTGGTTTTAAAGTATATTTAGAATATATTTTTACAATTTAATACAATGTTGGTCATTGGATGTAATTTCACATTTAAACCAGTTATAATCAAGTGTCAATTTTTTGATAGATATTGTTTCTTAAAAACACGCTATTTGTTTTAACAGTGGGATTTAATTATAAAATTAATTAATGCAACTTCCATGTTATGAATTTGGTAAAATAGACTTCATTTTTTAATTCGGAATATGAAATATAGATTAGGATGAAATTTTGGCATTGTTCTGAAAAACATCAATTTTTGATGAATAGTGAAACTACTAAGTGGAAGTTAAAAAAAAATAAATTATTTTTTCATAAATCTTAATTTTACCGCTTCTGTGAATGGAATTTCAAAAATCCGAGAGACACGGTTGATGTCAGTAAATAAATGTGGTTCAATGAGATGAAAATAACTTTTGGTGAATAGTAACTTTTTACTTTTATTTACCACGGTTAAAAGTAAATAGGGTAATTAAGGGTAAAAATGATATTAATATTACCCTAACACATGTCCTAATTCTATTGGACAAGTTTATTTCGACCAAAAACAACCTTAAGTGTAAAATATTATCATTTAGGCCCACTTGGATTAGATTAGGACATTTATTATTATTTAATTCAAAGAACAGTTAAAAGAGTTAAAATCAAAGTTTATTTACTAAAACATTTTTTATATAGGGTTGTACATAAGATAAATTCGATTGTAAATATTAATTAGAAAGATAAAAAGATTTCCTATATAATGGTATTTTATTTATAATTTTTATACTTTAAATAAATTAATTTATTTATGACACAACGATGATGCAGTAATTACCCTTTTAAGGAAATATTAACATAATTGATGTTATAAATTCTCAAATGAATGTAATTTGAGACTTTTTATGAATTACACTAATTTTCTAGGTTACTATGATATATTATTGTTGATCTAATCAACTTTTTTTGAACATATAATTCTGTTATGACTTTCACAAAAATCATATATCAAATAGTGTCAAAATTGACACAAAATTGTTTTTAAATCAAATATTATATTATTAATTGTTATTTTATTCCTAAAAATCTAAGGTTCTGAAAAATGACTTAGATAATGATATATATATTAATAATAAACAATTTGGGGTTCTTTTGGCATGTTATAGTAAGTGTATTAACCAAATAGTGTAAGAAAACAAAAAGACACGGTAAAAGTTAAATTATTTAACTTAGAGTTAAATCTAATTGATAAGGTTAAAATAATAACCTAAACTTGTCTTAATCCTATTGGTTGATAGGATTTCGACCCATCCCCACTTTATATTCGAAATAAGACCCTTTGGAACCATTATAAACCGATTTTGACTTTAATATAAAATAATATTTTGAGATATTCCTAAGGTGCCCCTCTCCTCCCTTATAAAAGGGCACCTCCTCCCCCTCCTCCTGACAGCAATTTGAGCACTCAAGCTCGGCCAACCCCTGACACAATCTCTTCTCCACTTCCCTAGAAACATCCTAGAGGTTCTGGTCTTCCTCAAAGACCAATTTTAATACTCTAAGAGGAGGTCTCCAAAAGGCGCTTCAAAGAAGAGGTAATTACCGTTACCAATTCTTTCATCTTTATTTCTTCTTCCACTTCTTCTTCTTAGGTTGTTTCATTATGAAGTAATAACATCAGTATCACTCACATACTGATATGTTATTATATGTATGAAACAACCCTATTTCACCATCTATCCATCCTACGGAAAAAGAAATCACTGCGCGTGCGTACGTACGGAATACCGTCTCCACGCCGTGGTGTAATCTATTTTCCACCACCACCTTACATGGATGGGTATAATGGTGTAAAGAATAACTATACATAGTTATTACAACATCATATTAATTCTGATATATTGTATAATCCACTCCAATTCAATTCAATATTTATGGAAATGATATCATCGCTCGTGCGTACGTACGGACTACCGTCTCCACGACGCGATGAGATTCATTCTCCATGTTAACCATTTAAGAATGATTATAAAGTATATATAAGAAATAATAATGAAATATATGGAATTATAAAGCTACTGGATTTATGTATATATATATATATATGTATGACATCTACTTACTTCCATTCAAGACAATAAGGAAAGGAAAACAACGTTCATGTGTACGTACGGACTACCATCTCCATGAACGGTGTTTTTCATTTCATTTATCTATCTATTATATATATATATATATACTGAATATATATGATATATAAATCATATTTTATATTCTGGAAGTAAGTAAATCATGATATAAGTAATAATAATGTCAAGAACAACAAGTCAAAACACCTACGATAAAAGAAACGATTTTACCCAAAACGCTTCTTTAACATGGAGTTTACAAAATAACGGGTAATATAATGTCATAAGTGAACCATATATGATATCATAACAATGAATATGATTCTGTAATAAGTCAATGACATTATTTAAACCATTATACAGGAGCTTCGGACACGTACAAAGCAAATCGGACCTAAGGTAAGGGAAATATCACAATCTCATTTTTATCCGAGATTGTTTATACTTTAGTATTTACTGGGGTTTATTTTATCATCCACATCCATGTTTCATGAATATGTAATATTATTTCCATCCACCTAAAATTGTTTAAATCCAATTTTACCCTTCGGTGAGTTTTTAGTAAAGAATATGAAAGGAATCTTTTGTCGTTTTTCGTACGAGGTACTTTTTGACTTTTCCGACAAAAGTACAAAGAATGTTTTTTTAACTTATACGGCAAGAATGGATTTTTAAAACATTATTTCCAAGAATATTCCTTTATAAGTTTTCAATTTTATTTTTAATCAACTTCTTTTAGTTTATAATTGTATGACATGTTAAGAAAAGAAAAGTGTTTTTGAAGTAGAAAAGATATTTTCCTCAAGAATGGAGTTCAAATGTTTTATCAAAATTATTTTCCATCTAAGATAATAAAGGGTTCTGTTTTTATCCCTATTACTAAATTGATTTGATTATGTTCTGATGGAATTATTTTTATGAATTCCTTTATATTATATGAATTGTTTTATGATGTCACGATGTTTAAGATTCCCATTTTTATTACATGGGTTATGCTATGATGTATTGTTTATGATTTTGTGGCACACATAAGAATGGTATCATTGTGAGATGGGTGGGACCTATATCTCCCTCCAATGCATTGGGTAAAGATTTTATATCTCATGAGATAGACATGGCTGGAATGGTATGTTATACCGGTTCAGTGAAATAGGACTGAAACGAGGGTTACTCGATTCAGAAAGGGACTTTGTCCACTAAGATAGTCTTGGAAATGAGTCTTGACTAACAAGAAATGATTCTCTATGATTATGTGTGAATGCCACAAAGTTTCATGTTTTATGTTATGATTATTTTGATTACATTTCACTGCCATGATTTATCCCATGTTATGAAATTATGCTCTCTTTTGCAGGTTATGATTTCCAAAAGTTATGTTCTTATGAATATGATGTGATTGATTTTTCTTTTGTATACCCTTACTGAGAATTTGAGATCACCCTTTTATGTTTTCTTTTCCCCAGGATATAAAGAAAGGTTTTAGGTTAATAAAAAGGGGAAGATCTTTATGGGAGATATTGAAGATCTTTCACCACGATTAGAAGATTACGTTCCGAGTTTCCAAAGACACTAAACTATTACGATCCTTGTGTGTGTGTGTTTTTGTTATGTACTATGTATTCCGCAAAAGTAATGTAAAGTCTATGTACGTCAGGCTTCGGGTCTCTACAATGACATATCCTTGATCCCATCATTGACCCTATTCATCTTTAAGTCATGTGGAAAACATTTCAAAAACATGGGATGAGCATAAAAAGCTCAATAAGGGTTATAACTTAATGGAAGGAAACTTAAACCCTTAAAAAGTACAAATCAATGAAACAATTATTTTAAATCATAACATACCTTCTGAAATCATAATATTTATGAATAACACATAGTAATAAAAATTCATAAAGGTAACATAAGGCATACATAACATACATACATTTTTTCTATCATAGCTACATAGGAAGTCACATTTGGAATACCCATTACAGTATATTCCCTAAATCTCTTCAGAGAAACATTCACGTTTACCTCCTTCATGTTACCCAATGCATTGGAGAGCTATCTCAGGCTCACCCTCCGTAGGTTTATCACAGAACAACCCATATACATAGAAATGGCCATGAACAATAACATAATCATAACACATAACTTATGCATAAAGGAAAGATAACGTTCCCATATTGAAATAACAATATAACATTTTAAGATATTGAAATAATAAATCCATTCTTAAAAACCATTTTCAATACCGAAATATGTAAACATAATTTATGGTATTTGTTTTTATTTTGAAAAAGTTAAGGCTTGTTAAGGAAGCCATAGATCAAATAATACTCGTGGCAACATAAAACGTCATTGTCACTGCTTGCGATAAAAAAAGAAACATTCCTTTTTGTCATTAATTAAAACGCTTTGTAGAGAAAATATTCCCATTTAATGAAATGAAAATTAAAAAAGTGTTTTATACATCTTATAAAATAATGTCGTGTAGAAATCAAAAGATTCCTCAATGAAAGGAGATTGAGATGAAGTCCAGTACACTGTTGGTATCCTTATATTAAGGATAAGTCAATTAAATAATTATGTGTGACAAATATAAATAAACACAATATATGTGGATATTAAGTGTAAAACAATCATAGTTCATCCACACATATTCATATCACGACATAATCAACAATTAGATTTTTAACACAAAGAATTGAAATTGGGTTAAGAAGGTCCCTTACATAAATTCGACAGCCTAACAGCGTCACTTTAAAATTTAGAAAATGAGATGATGAGAGATAAAAATTGTATCTCATCACCTAAAAATCACAGAAATAAGGATATATAAGAACATATCATAGCATAAGAAGACTTAAACAAAAAGGCCGAACAAAAAGAAGTCTTCTAAAAAGAGGAGTGTGAAAGGTTCCCTTACCGATTTGAGTAACACTCAAAATGTACACCCCATGAAATAAGGATCAAAAAATGAATATGTAAATATCAAGAAATTAAATTATATTAAACAAAGAATACAATCATGGAAGGAACTCACACCACACAAAATAAAATTTTGGAAAATGTACAATGAATCTCATGGGAATAAAAATGAGATGAAAACCCCTTACCTCGCTGTAATCAATCAAGTCATATGACCAATAGATAATAACCACCAAATGAATTATAGAACACCATGAAGATAATTAAAATCATGATAATATATATCAATTGACAGTACAAAATACACCATATTCCATAAATAAGTGTCAAACAATGGAAATCTCACGGAATTAAAAGTGAGATAAGAAATCCCTTACGAAAATTCGGTAGCCTAAGGGCGCAACTTAAAACATCCAAAAATAGATTGATGAGATCAAAATTTGGACTCTCATAATAAGAAAATAAAACTTACAGTATGATGGAAATCAAATAACATCCCCTAACATAAGAACTAGGAGTTTAAAATAAGTGACATAAAAGAGAGTACTTAAAAGAAATAGGGAGGTAAGATCCCTTACCTCGAGTCAAACTTGTATCGTTCGTTCTTTATATTCCTAAATAATAAACATAGGTAAATTTATAATTTTATATTAACTTCCTTCAAATTTTATTATTCAATTCATATCATGTATTATCATGTTATAACAATTCGATAATTATGTGAGGTCATATTAGTTGTTTTTGTCGATGTTCGGTGTAAGAGTCAAAAATAAACATGTTTGAAGAGAATTTTCCATGTAGTTATAAGTACATCATTTCAAGAATATTATTAATGATTTAAATATCATATATATCCAGTATATATTTGTTTTAAAAAATTCCATTACATTTGGAGATAAAAAATGAAATTCACCGTTCATGGAGACGGCATGTCGTACGTACGCATGAATGCTACTTTCATTTCATTATCATATTAATGGAATTAAAACTAAATGAGAAAGATATATATTATACTTCTTGTATAATATATGTGTTATATCGGTGACATATGTTAATTAATATCATTCTTTATACATTCCATGTGTTTCATGAATGAGTCACATCACTTGTGGGGGTGGTAGTCCACACTTCCACAAATTAAATTATCGCATTTTCACAACATAAAAATAATAAAGGTATGTATTAAATATAAAATACATAAGCATAGAGAGGAAAAAAATATAATATATATTATATATAAATATATTCCCATCATAATGGCCACCATTGGTGGTGGTAGGAGAATATTGAACAATCATTGTCTCGTGAGGTAGTAATTCTCCATCCACGGAAACAGTATGTTCTTTAACCATTAGACGGAGGAGTGTGTAAGATTAGATCTAATACATCTCATAACAACAACCTATTATATTGAAGATAATTTTGTTATTACAAAATAAAGGAATAAAAATATTTTAGTGGGTCGGAGAAGCAAAATAAAAGAAAAGAACATAAGACAAGACATTACCGTTAAATCGGGTAACTCTTTTTGATTTGAGCCAAACGCTTCCTTGGAAATACTTATACCCAAAGTGTGGCTTCTAAGAGTAATATAATTATGTGTAGAGATAATATGAGTAGATTTTGGATGACAAAAATGGCATGAGAAGTGTGAGAAAGGGGTAGGAAGTCGATTCTTTTTATAAGGGAGAGGAGGGGCTCTATTGGAAAGCATGAAACTAATATTTATTATATAATGAATTTAGGTTTATAAAGGTAAAAAATTATTTTAAGTCAAATATAAGGTGTCCCATGTTCGAAATAAAATAATCCAATAAGAATTGTACAAGTGTTGGATATTATTTTAAACATTATCTTCTTATTTATTTAAATCAATTATTAATGACGTAAACACTGCATCATCATTGTGGCATAATTAATTTAATTTATTTGATGTCTAAAAATTATAAAAGAATTACTATGATGTAGGAAATCTTTTTACATTTCTAATGAATACTTATAGTCAAAATAATAACTTATATAACCCCATGTAAAAATTGTTTTAGTAAAAAAATACATGTTTGTGACATTTTTATTTAAACTTTAAATAAAAGGTATTAATATCATTATCTTACCCAAGTGGCTCCATGGGGTCCCACAAATTGACCCATGGATTGTTTTGGTCGTCCATTACTCATCCAATAAGGGTTTAAAAAGTTTAAGGGTAATTTAGTAATATTATAACATTATTTTTACCATTAATTACACTAATTACATTTAATCAGGATTAATAAAACTCAAAAGTTACTATTCACCAAAAATTATTTTCCTCCCACTGAACCACATTTTACATACTAATGAAAACCATGTATGTTGGGTTTTTTAAATTCAATTCAAATAAGCGGTAAAATTCATTTAAAATAAAAATCATTATTTTTAACTACCACTTAGTGGTTTCACTATTCATCGATAATTGAATTTTTTCAGAAGAATACCAAAAATTCACCGTAAGATATATTTGATATTCAGAATTCAAAAATGATGTCTATTTTACAAAATTAAAATCATACAAGTTTCATTAATTAATTTTATAATTATTTCTCGTTGTCAAAACAAATAGCATGTTTTTTAATAAACAATATCTACCAAAAGTTTGACACTTGTTTATGTCCAATTTCAATGTGAAATTACTTCCAATGACCAGAATTGGACTAAATGGTAAAAATTTATATTTACTACACATTAAATTCAATTAAAAAGATTATCTAACCATATAAATAAATTAGATTAGAAGGAGGTTTTGAATTGAATTACAACATTTTGGCTATTCATCAAAAAATGAACATTATCAGAAAAATAAAAAAAATTACACAAAGTAAATTTTTGTGTCTTGATTATAAAGTAGGATTTTATTTCATCAAATATAACATATAAAATTTTCAAAAATTATAATTAAAAATGGTTCTCCATCAAAAGGCGGTTAATCGACCTTTTAAAGAATATTAGAATATTTTTGCTTAAAATAAGATTCATTCGCATTTTAAGCCTCTATAATTTATTGGGTAATTGCTAAAATCTTTAACAAACATATATAATAATTTTGTAGTTATTTCTGTTCATTCCCGTTATTACAAAGGTTGGGAGTTAACTACCATTTATAATAATATTATTTTGATATTAGTGTGCAATGTAAGATTTCAATGAAACTAGTTGTTCCGTATTGGGTACGCCATTGAACATATTATTCCATTTAAAGTAATATTAACATTTTATTCACAAATATTGATTAATATGAAAATTTCATATTCTTTATTTACCAGGGATGTTACATCCTTCCCCCCTTATGGGAATTGTGTCCTCGCAATTTTAAAAATTGGGCTTGGAAACTTTATTGAATGTCCCACATCAGAAAGAGAGTCAGCAAAACTATAACATTAAAAGAAAGAAAGAGAAGTACAAAGGTCACCCGAGTAAACCCATACTAGGATTACATGTAGGAAAAAATGGATATGGAAGATAAAACAAAGGGTCATGTTCTGATGGAGAGTGATAGAAAACATGATTAGGAGAAAGTTAACCAGAATGAAATCACAAACTTATAATGTGTGTAAACGCTCTTCGATTAACCAGTTGGAAATGTAAACCAACAACATTTTTGTTTTATGTTCCTTTTAATAATTTTTAGAAATACATTTACTATATAGAATAAAAATATAAGAAAATATAATTATCTTCAAGTAGAGTTTCATCCTTTAATAAGTTTCTACCAAAACTAATCTTTTTTCCAAACAATGAACATTCAAAAAGACTTGGTCACATCAAAAGAAAAAGAGAAATCTTTTAGAGAAACACATAATACAAAAAAGGAGAACTATATATTTGACTTGTATCTAGACATCATCTAAAACCAAAATGGTTAGTACGATATCATATAATCTCGAACAAGGATAATCATTAATAAAAAAACTACTCTTAATCTCCAAATATTTTCCAACAATACCCAAAGTTCAACAAAGACCATTCAATATACAGATATCCATAAAATTCTTCAAAGTAATCGAAAACTAAGATTTAATCCCAAATCTCTGAATGATTTAATCACATAGTCTTCTAAGGTAAATCTTAACATTTATCTCCAAATAACATCAGTTACTCTTAAAGTCTCATACTGAAATGTAATTAACCGAATCACATATCCTCCATCAAAGGTAAATCATTTCCATCGATAACCCAAAATCAAATTATTCCTGATTCATAAGATCATCTAAATAAAAAGAATTAGCCATACTAACCAGTGACTTCACGTAGTCCGGTTGTAGGAAATAAATACCAGTCACACATTGGTTGTGGGTTCGTTTCCCGCAGCTTCGTCTGATGCGACGACTTGTCACATGGTCTGTGTGAGGTCCCTTTTAAAAAACTATATAATTTTATAAAATTCTCCAAAAAGAGATAAATTCATCAAAAATAACCATAACATATTTAAAATACAAAAGATATCTTATAACATTTTTTCATCCCAAAATGTACTAACCTATAATTGCGTCAAAATCAATGATTATATAAACCCAAATGGTTCTTTATAACTTCATCCACAAAAGGAAAGATAATTATTCCTTGAATAAAATTTTCATATATCAAACATCAGGGTTACACATACTATAAAAAGTCTTCTAATGTAATCCCATCGTCAAAAGAGCCTTAATACTATTATGCATTTCACCATCCTAAAATCAACCATAACTCCTGAATCCTTTATGTGTTGACTTCTTACTCATCTAGGATTATTTATGATCAATTAACCATTCCATTCCAACTTATTCTGAAATAATTATTTCCTAAAAACAAAATCATGAATCATATCCTAAGATTCAATAATAGGAAAACATATGTTTTGAAATAATTCATACCTTTAATTGGTCATTTTGAGTTTCTTCATCATCAATCGGAATGGAATTAGGTATTGGTAAATTAATATATGTTCAATCCTGGTGATCCCATTCCCAAAACTTCTTCGTAGTACATGTGTTTGCATAATGACCATGCACACCACATTTAAATCATTCAATTGATCCTTCATAAAGAACTTGTTTCCCTTTCATAGTGTCAACCAGATGATTTCTTTTTCAATGGAAGGTTCTAGCTATTTGACCTTTATTTCCACATCTATATCATCTTTCTGTCCCTTTGAAACATTTACTTTTGTGTTTCTTTCCACATCATAGACATGTAGGTTTTTGAACATACTTAACATTATGATTATTACCTGAACTTTCGTAGGGATTTGTTTCTCACATATATGATGCCTTATAAAAATCACTAAGGTTCAGGTGGTCAGTAATGACTCCAGATAGTTGGTTTAGAATAACCACAATATTTCTCATTGTATCTCCCATATCATTCAGTTGGTCGTTCAAAAAACCGTCACTATTTTCTTCACATCCACTGTTACTTTGGTGCCTGCTAGATCCAGCCATTTACTAAAACCAAAAACGTCAGTGTGAGTAAATCAGTAAAATCATCATATAATATCTTATGAGGATGTTAAATACTAAGATATACTTATTCATCTTATCTTAAACTCATTTACTTTATAAAAATAGCTATGACTCTTTATAAAATCTTAACCATTATGGTAAGGTCACTTAAGCATAAAGAATACCCTAACCTCTAATGTTATCTAATCATACCATTGATACAAACTATAAGGCCCCGACCTTAAACATTACTTAATCTAGAGTTATTTCATGAATACACATTGAAGATATTTTTAGGTTTAGAGTTTTAGATAATTATTACATAACTATTAAATCTCAAAGATTACAAAGTAGACACATATACTCAGTTTCCATTTTTTTCACAAAATAAAAAATCATGAACAAAAAAGTCATGTCTAGTTCCATGTTTTAGACAACATGACATTTCCATAATCCCATCCTTGACCATATTCATCTTTTAGTCCCTTGGAAAACATTTCAAAAACATGGGATGAGCATAAAAATCATAGTAAAGGTTATAACATAATGGAAGGAAACATTAACCTATCAAAATTACAAATCGATGAAACCATAATTTTCAATCATAACATACCATCTGAAATCATAATATTTATGAATAACAAATATTAGTCACAATTCATAAAGGTAACTAAAGTCATACATAACATACTTACATTGTAGCTATCATGGTTACATAGGGAGTCACATTTGGAATACACATAAAAGTATATTCCCAAAATCTCTTCTTAGAAACATTCACGTTTACCTCCTTCACGTTACCCAATTCATTGGGGTGCTATCTTGGGCTCACCCGCCCGAAGTTTACCACGGTACCACCTGTATACGTAACAATGGCCTTGAACCATAACATAATCGTAACACATAACTTAATCATAAAGGAAAGATAACTTTCCCACATTAAAATAACAATATGACATTTTATGATATTGAAATAATAAATCCATTCTAAAAAACTATTTTCAATACCAAAATACCTAAAAAGAGTGTATGGAATTTATTTTTCTATTGAAACATTACAGTTGTTAAGGATTCCATATATCATATAATACTTGTAGTGGTGGAAAAGGTCATTGTCACCGCTTACATTAAAAAAGAAACATTCCTTTTTGTCATATAGTAAAAAACTTTGTAGAGAAAAGATTCCCTTTGAATTAAAGGATAATTCAAAAGTGTTTCATACACATTATAATATAAAGTCATGTAGAAATCAAAACATGCTTCAATGAAAGAAGATTGAGATGAAGTCCCGAAAAAGATGGTATCCTTAGATTAAGGATAAATCAATTACATAATTATGTGAGGAAAATATAAATACACCCAATATATGTGGATAATATGTGTAAAACAATTAGAGTTCACCCACACATATTTATATCCTAACATAATCAGGAAGTAGAGGTTTAACCCAAAGAATTGAAATTGGTTTAAGAAGATCCCTTACACAAATTCGATAGCCTAACAACGTCACATTAAAATTTAGAAACTGAGTTGATGAGAGATAAAAAGTGTATCTCATCACATAAAATTTACAGAAATAAGGAAATATAAGAACATATCCTAACATAAGAAGATGTAAACTAAACGACCTAAAAAAGAAGTCTTTTAAAAAGAGGTGGGTGAAAGGTTCCCTTACCGATTTGGGTTACTTTAGAAAGGTACACCCCATGAAAGAAAGATCTAACAAAGAAGATGTAAATACCCATATATTAAATTATATTACTCAAGAAATACTATCATGGTAAGTACACACACCACACAAAATGAAATAGTGGAAAATGTTGCATGAATCTCACGGGAATAAAAGTGAGATGAAAAAACCCCATACCTCACTGTAATCAATTAAGTCATATGACCAAAAGATAATAACCACAAAATGAATTACAGAACACAATGAATATAAATAGAATCATGATAATATATATCAATGGGAAGTACACAATACACCATATTCCATAAATAAGTGGCGAACAATGGAAATCTCATGGAATTAAAAGTGAGATAAGAAATCCCATACGAAAACTCGGCAGACTAACGACGTCACATAAAACTTAAAAAAAATGGATTGATGAGATCAAAATATAGTCTCTCATCATAATAACATAAAAATTACAGTAAGAGTAATATCAAAGAACATCCCTCAACATAAGAAAGAAAATCTTCAATGAAGTGACATAAAAGAGGGTACTTAAAGGAAAGAGAGAGGTATGATTCATTACCTCGAGTCCAACTTGTCTCATTGGTTCTTTATATTCGTGACTAATAAACATAAATCAATTTATAATTTCTTAATAACTTTCATTAAATTTTATTATTCAATTAATATCACATATTATCATGTTATAATAATAATTTAATTATGTGAGGTCATATCAGACGTTTTAGTCGATGTTCGGTGCAAGAGTCAAAAATAAACATGTAGGAAGAGAATTTCCAATGTAGTTATAAGTACATAATCTAAAGAAAAGATTTAATGATTTAAATATCATATATATCTAGTATATATTTGTTTTATACTATTCAATAACATTTGGAGAAAACAAATGAAATGCACCGTTCGTGGACACTGTAGGTCGTACGTACGCATGAACTCTACTTTCATTTCATTGTCATATTAATGGAATTAAAACTAAATGAGATATATATATATATATTATAATTATAGTATAATATATATGTTATATATTACACACAAGATCATTGATTTCATTCTTTATACATTCCATGTATTGCAAGAATGTTTCACATCACTTGAGGGGGCAGTAGTCCACATTTCCTCAAATGAAATTTTCGCATTTTCACAACATGCAAAGCATAAAGTTATGTTTTAAATATAAAATACATAAGATCAGAGTGGAAAAAAAATATAATATATATCATATATAAATATAGTGTTGTCATAATGACCAACATGATAGGTGGATGGAGAAGATTGAACAATCATCGTTTCGTGAGGCAATAATTCACCATCCACGGAAACAATATGTTCTTTAACCATTAGACGAAGGTATGTGCAAGATTATCTCTAATAATTCTCATAAAAACATCCTTGTATATTTAATATACTGTTTTTTTACAATAGAATGTAATGAAAAAAGTTCAGTAGGTTGGAGAATCAAAACAAAAAAAAATTAACATAAGAGAAGATTTTACCTTTAAATCGGGTAACTCTTTTTAATTTGAGCGAAAGGCTTCCTTGGAAACACTTCTACCCAATTTGAGGCTTATAAGAGTAATAAAGGGATGTGGAGAGATAATATGAATAGATGTTGGATGAGAAAAAGTGCTTCAGAAGTGTGATAATGTGTAGGAAGTGGGGTCTTTTTATAAGGGAGAAGAGGGGCTCTTTTGGAAAGCATGTATCTAATATTTTATTATAAAATGAATTTCCATTTCTAAAGGTCCAAAAATAATTGATGTTGAAGATAAGGTGTCCTGTGTTTGAAATAAAATTATCCAATAAGAATTGTACAAGTTTTGTTTATTATTTTATACAATATTTTCTTATTTATCTAAATCATTCATTAATGACGTAACACCGCATCATCATTGTGGCGTAATTAATATTATTTATTTGATGTCTAAGAATTATTAAAAAGTTACCATGATATAGGAAATATTTTTATATTTCTAATGAATATTTATAGTCAAAATGATAATTTATATAACCCCATGTAAAAATTGTTTTTTTAAAACAATACATGTTTGTGTCATTTTTATTTTAACTTTAAATAAAAGGTATTAATATCATTATCTTACCCATGTGGCTCCATGGGGTCCCACAAATTGACCCATGGATTTTTTTGGTCATCCATGACTCATCCAATAATGGTAGAACAAGTGTAAATGTAATTTCATATTATTATAACATTATTTTTACCTATAATTACATTAATTACCTATACTCGTGGTTAACAAAACTAAAAATTTACTATTCACTGGAAATTATTTCCATCCCATTGAACAGAATTTTACTTACTAATTACAACCATGTATGTCATATTTTCAAAATTCAATTCACATAAGCAGAAAAATTCATTTAAAGAAAAAATCAATTTTTTTCACTACCACTTAGTGGTTTCACTATTCATAAATAATTGAAGTTTTTCAGAAGAATACCAAAAATTAACCCTAAGATATATTTGATATTCCAAATTCAAAAATGATGTGTATTTTAAAAAATTCAAAACATATAAGTTTCATTAATTAATTTTATAATTAATTCTCATTGTAAAAAAATAGTGTGTTTTTTAAGAAACAATATCTATCAAAAGTTTGACAATTGCTTATGTACAATTTCAAAGTGAAATTACTTCCAATGACAAACATTGGATTAAATGGTAAAAATATATTCTAACTTCACTTTAAACTCAATTTAAAAGATAATCTAACCCTATAAATAAATTAGATTAAAATGAGGTTTTGAATTAAAAGACAACATTTTCACAATTTATTAAAAAATGAACTTTTTTGAAAAAATTACAAAAATTTACACAAAGTAAATTTTGATTTCTTGATTCTAGAGAAGGATTTTATTTTTTCAAATATAACATATAAAATTTCCAAAAATTAGATTTAAAAAGGGTTCTCCATGAAAAGGTAGTTAATCAACCTTTTAATGAATATTAGAATATTTATGCTTAAAATTGGATTCATTCACATTTTAAGCCTCTATCATTTATTGGGAAATTTATAAAATATTTAACAAAAATATATAGTCATTTTGTAGATTATTCTGTTCATTCCCACCATTACAACGACTAGGCATTTACTACCATTTAAAATAATAAAATTTTATTATTATTGTGCAATGTAAGATTTCAAAGAAACTCGTTGATGCGTATTGGGTACACCATCGAACATAGCATTCACTTTAAATTAATATTAACAATTTATCCAAAAATATTGATAAATATGAAAATTTCATATTCTTTTTTTATCTGGGATGTTACATGGGTACTCCAATGTAACTCCCTAAGAAGCTATGATAGGTACAATGTAAGTATTTTATGTATGCCATAAGTCTCCTTTATGATTTATGATTTCTTTTTGTTAATAATAAATCATATGATATTATAAGGTATGTCATGATTGAAAAGTGTGGTTCCATTGTTTTGTATTTATTGATAGACTCAAATTTTCATTCCATATTTTATATCCCTAACCACTATTTTTATGCCCATCCCATGTTTTTCAAATGTTTTCCAAAGGAATTGATGATGAATAATGGTCAAGAATGAGATCAAGTAATAGTCATGTTGTCTGAAACATGGAACTAGACATATTTCACTTTTATTTTATGAAAAAATGGATACTGAGTAGTAGTGTATAATTTTATTATTCAAGCTGATATGTAACAGTCCTGCCCTAATTCTCTAAAACTCTAATCCTGAATAGATCCTCAATGTGAATTATTCATTTAATTCAGGATTATGTAATGCCAAACGCCGGGTCCTTATATTAATCCTTTATAGAAGAATAGTAAAAATATATTTTTTTAAGGATAACCTATACTTGGATGATAAATAATCCCAAATATAGTCATAAAACAAAACAACCTCAAATATTGATGGGATTATGAAAGAAATAATCATTTTTTTACAATCCGTAGAATCATATACCATTTTAATGAAAGAATATTTTATGCATATATGAATACCATAATCATCTAGATGAAACTTATAATGAAAATTCATGGGATTTATGTGAACCACATAGATGAAACAAGTATTGTATTAGTCATGTGTCCAATATAAATAAAAGTGAGATTTAAATCCCTTAAATTTTGTATTGACTCTCTCCGTATTCATTCGTAACTTTTATATTAAAAAAATATTCTTTTGCTTCAATTAAAGAATCATGTTCAATTTAATCATACCATATATTATTTAATTATAACCATATATTACCCTTTTATTAATAATTCTATATTAGTATTATGTTGTAGGTAATATCTTTCTATTTTTACATGTTATTCTTGTTCATTTTACGTAGATTTTTTTAAAAGGTTGGGGTCAAGGCCTCAATTTATTTTTAAATCAAAGGCCTTTTATAGGGTAGAGGGAGACCCAATACATATCCCGAAGGCCCAAGGCCAAGTGGCCGGAATACAAGGCTTGAAAGCCCATTTTTTCCCCAAAGGACCCTCTGTGAACAGTACTGCTACAATAGTCTACGTAGCTACAGTACCTGCTACAATACCCGCTGCCGCTGCAGTATCCTACAACAGTTCTTCCGCCGCTACAGTTCCACCACTGCTATAGTGTCTGCTATAGTGCCCCGCTAGAGTGCCCTGCTATAGTACCCTGCTACAGTACCTGGAAATTCATCCCTGCCCGGATTTGAACCCGGGTCTTTTGGATGCCAAGAAGGAGCCTCTACCACTTGGGTACATGCTCGTTGGCTTCATTTTACATAGATCATGATTTACTCATTTAAAAAATGTATAAAATGATCTAAATATCAAATATATTTATTATGTAAATATTTTTAATAATTCATTAACAAAATAAATATTAAATGGAATACACCATTAATGGAGATAGTAGGTCATACATACACTTGAATAGTATTTATGTTTAATTATCATTTTCAAATAAATAAATTAAAAGATATATATATATATATATATGTGTTTAATAATTTTAGAATAATTAATACATCATATATATCATATATAAGTATATTTTACATCATAATTACCAACCATTATAGGTTGTAATGGAAAAAAATGTACAACATCGCTGCATGAGGTTGCAGTTCAACGTGAAAAACAATGGTATGTTCGTCACCGATTTGATTGTAGTGTCTATTAGTGTACGTATAAACCATAGAATAAAAACATTTCTGTATAATTATCATAATGATGTTATTATATAATCATGTAATTAAAATATTTGAGGGAGTGGATAATGAAAATAAAACAAAAGAGCTTCTGAGAGGATGTCACCTATTATCTTGGTAACTCCTCTAGGTTTTCAAC
Source organism: Viscum album (assembly GCA_963277665.1). Classification (NCBI taxonomy): domain Eukaryota; kingdom Viridiplantae; phylum Streptophyta; class Magnoliopsida; order Santalales; family Viscaceae; genus Viscum; species Viscum album. The sequence goes on from OY728158.1 coordinate 562,583,146, forward strand.
AATGGGATTCCTTGGAATGATTTGTGACCAATGGGATGATTCTTGAATTATGAGATGGATTTATTGAGGATTTTTGACATAGTTTTTCTGAATCAAATAGGCTCTTATGTGTTATTAAAAGTGAAGAATATGTGCCATTTTATAAGATAGTGGAGGGGCACTTTAAGAATTTAATCAAATTATTAATTTATAATAAATTCAATATCAATTAAAATAGATCCCAAAAGAAAATTTAGTAAAATATAGGATGGGATAGTGTTTTAATCTCATCAACTAATATATTTTATTCTTGTTTTGGTTATATTTAAATCCTTATAATTTTTTTAATACTTAGTTTTCAAATTTAATTTTTTACCAAGGAAACATCTTCTTAAATAACAAATGTTTATAATATGTACTTATGTTAAGTTAATTAAATCCTCAATGAATAATTTATAATATTTTAGAACATATTATAATTTATTTTATATTTTTAAATATGGTTTATTATTTTTTTTAATGTAATGAAAATTATTTTCATAAAATATCATAAGTGTCAATTTTGACACTATTCATTGCATTGACCTTATGAAACTAAATACATCAAGAAAAATTCAAAAAAATCATTTAATACACCCATAAAATATCATATTATCATATAAAATTCGACGATCACATTAATTCAGTCAAATTATATTTCTTTTAATATTTCCAATATCATTTTATTGATTGCTTAATTTATTGATCAACAATGGCCTCATCATTTTATAATTATTTATAATAATTATTTCATCAATATAAATTAAAAATAAATTTCAAAGATTTAGATTCAAATTTATGATTTAAAAATAATATATATAGTTTTTTATATCTTTAATAAATCCCTATGTTAAAAATACCATACTTATTAAATGTAGGAGTGTGACATTTTGTCACTCTCTGGGATTTTATTAATATCTAAATCATTTTTCAGGACAACTGACCAGTAAATAAATAAATATATAATATAAAGGTGTTATGGGTTGAATTATCTTCACCCAATAATATTTTATAATGTTTTACGGTAGTTTTATAATATTTATAATATTATTTTTACTCTTAATAAAATGAGTTACCCTTAACCATGGTAAAAAAAATTACTAAAGATATTATTCATATTGTCCAAAAATAAAATGGACTTAATAAAAAAATTTATATCTTCCAATTCAAAATATGGAACCAATAAATTTTAATTTAAAACACAAAATTCATAAAAATAATTTATAATTAATTTTTTGGTGTCATGATATATTAAGTTTTGAATGTGAAAACGTCTAAAATATTAATTGTTTTTATACCCAAATTCAATGTAAAATTGATTATAATGAACTAAATTGGAATAAATGATAGATATTTTTCCCAATTTTAATTTAAAACCATTAAAATAAATTATTTAATTATATAAATAAATTGAATAAAAATGTTTTTTTGAACAAATGTTCTATGTTATTCAATATTCATCAAAATATGAATGTTCTCAAAAAAATCCAAAAATTCACAAAAAATTAATTTTAATTCGTTTATTTCAAAAAAAGTTTATTTTCTCAAATAAGAATTATATAAGTGTAATTACTATTTTTTAAAATAGGTACACCATTAAAATGCGGTAATACTACCTTTTAAAAATTTAGAGCATTTTATACTTAAAATTGGAATTTTTTTATTTTATTGCTATAATATTTATAAGAATAATTTAAAAAAAATTAATTAACATGTGTAAATGTAATATAGTTAGTCCTATTAATTTTTTACAATACAATGTCTAAGCGATAACTACAATTTAAAATAATAATAATAACAATATATTATTTTTCATTATAACTCAGTTCTTGGGTATAACATATGATTTTGCAGATACACATTATAGTGTGTGAAACAAGATAAGTCATTGTTGTGTGTATCACATGATTAAAATGAGGTATAGTATAACTCAACACATCGATGATATTTAATTTAATCAAATGAAATTCATAAAACGTTGGGTGTTACAATTCCCCCTCCCTTAAATACATTAAAAAATCAATGTTGGGGACTCTAAAGTGGGTCCTATTTATTGACCTGTTTCAAGAAAATCACTCCATAAATATGAATGATTTATATATATGGTGGGAATAATATCTACAACTATGTGATTATTGATTCCTTCCGACACAAGATTTGTTGTGGTGCTCGGATCCCTGATATCGGGTCCAACTGTAATATTCCACCTCTTTCATATTGGGTAACCTGTATCCTAACCACATGATGTTAAACAGAACGATGTCCTAGAACTATATATGACTTGATTATTATCATCAATGGATACATTGTGACTTATATATTTCTATTCTCGGGTCTATTTGTAATGAGAAAAATCCCCCATTCCTTGTGTACGGGTCATACATACACTAGGAGTCTTTTGAGATCTACATATGGTGTCATTCTAGCTATACTTATATATGTAGTAACATTGATACTATAAACACTAGTCCATCCAAAATCATACATAATTCCCGTATCCTGAATTTTATAACCTCTATGTGTTGGATTAAACCATTGTCTCTCCTTGTTTTGTGAGGAAATCATATCCCATGTTGTCTTATGACTTTCAGTGGTGGATTCCCCACATGATCAAGGTGTATCAATCCCCATAAAAGTTTCATTGGTCTAGGTATAATTTCCTTTAAATGAACTCCAAATTTACTTAAATCGTGATGTTAAACTATAAAGAGAATGACCATACCTAATGACATAAAACAGTATGGATCTGAGACATCTGTCTTCTTTCACATCAGTTGACTTACGTCCTTATCGCAAGCTGTTAATCTCAATGTGCTTTCTAGAACTATATTTGGAATGATATATATAGTGAGAATATAGTTTTTTAAAATGTAGATAAATACATTTTTTCCTTTATTATTTATTTTCCTTGTAGTTTATATATTATTATTTTGAAATATAAATCAGAGGCAGAATAATGTTTATGTCTTACAGGAGAAGAGTAAAAATAATAATGATGACATACTATAAAGAATAATTTTAAATATAATGGTTCAAAATAAAAAAATTGTATTCTCAAAGATTTTTATGAAATTAATGGTTTTTTTCAGGATTTAAGTGCGCCATACACATAAATATATAATGGTGTTACTGAAATAAGAAAAATATGTTTTTTATGGATTAAACAATTTTTGGATATAACATGAAACTTCTCAGTATTTATGGAGGCAAACGATTATAGAATATTTCAAATTTGTAAAATAGGTTTATATAGGATATAACCTTAATGACTACATATTATATATATTAGAAATAAATCTCATTTTTAATATATAAATCAGTTTTTAAAATCCCTTAAATTATCCTGAATAATGTTGGGAATCGTTATATTTTTTATTAGATATGTGCTCATTTAATTCTTCATGGAACCCCTCATAATGGTTGAGGATATATGAGTGATAATAAAAAAACATAAATTATTTTCACACTATAGATACGAGGAACTGAAAAATGTATAATATGAATATATAATATAAACTTTTATTCTAGAAGAATGATAAGATGAAGTGGTTGTAAATAAATAGCATGATTATTTTCTTGACAAGAATAATAATATTTTATTTTTATTAAATAAATATTCATACTCGGTTATCTTAATCCATGGGAAAAATATAGGTTCATCTTGTCCTATGTAGAGGAAGAATGTGGAAGTTGAAAACATGATTAGGAATAAAGGAAATCAAATTCCAACTAGAATAACATTGAGGATAATATCACATACAACATTATATATTTAGTTTAAAAAAACAATATGTTGATTAAGTGTTGGAGCATTATATGTTTATTAATTACCTGAAGATATAGATACATTATAGAGAAGAGATTTATACAATATTGATTAAAATAATACAATGTTTCTGAAAATTGTTAAATTAAAAAGGTAATGTGATCTAGAAAATGGAATGGATAGTTCACATATTCAATTCATTAACATTGATGAGACCTTTTCCTCAGTATAATTTCCAATAAATTATCTTATTTTTTATTGTTATCATTCAAAATGAGAATATAATATATTCTATCTAGATGTAAATTCGTCATTCCTTATGTATTATATTGAAAAATATGTTTCTATGGAACATGTTTTTTGTATCATTTTTGGAAGAGGGTAAAATTCAATAAAATATGATGAAGTCATTGAATGAGTTAATTCATGATATGAGAGCTTGGTATACTATACTAGATACACTATTGAGGAAGATGAACATTATACAATTAATAGTTAATTGTGGCATACAATTAAAATAAGAAAAGTATATTTCCCATAATGTGATTGTCTATTTTGATGACATGATAATTATAAGGACTGATAAGGACACATGTGAAATGTTTTCTGATTATATGATGAGGTAATTTAAAATTTACAAGCTAGTAAAAATGAAATAGTTTTTTGGATTAGAAAAACCATAAAATGAGAAATATATATATATATATATATAATAGGATATGTACACTAAGGATCATCTAATGATTTTTTTCATAAAATATTTAAATTCAGTATACACATATATTGTAGTTGAAAATTTGTTTTTGAAAGATTTTGATGGTATTGAAGTTGATATTAAATAGATAAGAATGGTTTTTGAATGTTTGTTTTACATAATAGCCTCAAAGAAATATATAGTGGATGTTGTTAAATTATGTGTGAAACAACATCAGATTAAATGAAATATTTTATTTAAATAAATTAGATCATTTCAATATTTTACATTATATGAATCATCTTCTTTATATTTAATTACACACAAAACTTTGATATATTGTGTCATGCACAACAGTTAGTTTAAATGAAACTTGCCATTCTGTTGAAATATTTTTATTTAATATGATTTTTATCATATATCCATTGGCATGAAGTATATAAACAGGACATAATGATTTATAAAAATATATGTTCTAGACATGTATATAAAATGATATATTTAGTGACCAATAAATTATAAATTAAAATAAAAACCATTAGAAAATAAGGAGAATCTTATTCAGAATTTTTTTCCTGAATTTTTTTATAAGAACAAATTAAACAAACTAATCTTCGATAATTATATTAATTAAATTTATATATATTATATATTTAATTAATTGATTAACATTTATCTTCATTGTTTTCTAGATAAGAGATATGAATAAATTAAATTTTATGAGAAAAAACATTATTTTTGTAAAAATAACCTTTTTCATCTTTTGTACACATCATTTAAAACTAATCTTTTAAATTTTTAGAAAATTTATTCGAAAAAATAAAATTCATTTTTGATATCATAATGTACTAATTATAATCATTTATATATTTTTTGAATTTCCAAGAAGATTAATTTTTCACTGAATAGTAAAAAGATTGGTTTTATTAAGAATATTAATTTCTTTTAATGAATTTAAAATAATAAAGTTTAGATTTTATAATGTATAATTACAGAAATTATATATCTATTAATCCATAATTTTCATTCATATCAATTTAATATTCAGTTTTTATATAAAAACATTTTAAACACTTAAACTTTTTCCCTTGAAAATAACCTTCTCGTTGTGAATATAGGATTAATTTTAAATTAAAATTATCAATGTTTGTTGATGTAAATTTTCAAAAGTGATTTCATATTTAGACCCAGAATAATTTATATTATCTCACATGGTAAAAATTAATTTTACCTTAATGAAAAGTAAAAATAGTAAAAATCATTTACCACGATTATGGTTAAACTGGGATTACCATGAGTTAAAAAAAATATATAGGTTATAAAAGACCCAAACATTATAAAAACATATTCGATGGAAATATTTAGAAATTATCTATTCTATGATCTATAATATACCATTTTTTAGCCATATGGAAAGTGAAAAATGTGGGTTCACCATTTCTATTTAAAATTTTCAAGTGTATCACTCATCTCACTAAGAAAAGTCCACCACTTCAACTACTATATTTCCAGTTCCAAAACACTATAAATTAAACAATAGATTTATAATTACCATTATTACATCCCTAATAGAATCTTATAATACATATTTTTCCCAACATTTAACCTATGAATCATTTTGGTGAAAACCAATAGAAGGTTTTAGAAGAAGAGGTTACACCTATAATCAGAAATTTAATTTCATTTATTCATACAGTTCATAAAAATGATATTAAACCGTGATTATATAATATCCTCAAAATTAAAAATACAATGATATCTTTTTTTATAAAATTAACTACAAATATCTCCTCTCCCATCAAATGAGATACAAAATAATCATTTATGTGTATGTTAAAATACCACATTGTGAATTAATGTTATCCATATTCCTTCACCACCAGTCGTAGCTAGGTATAATGATGAATAAAATGACTATACTTGAGATTTATGATATATTTTTACTTATATAATAATTATATATCATATACCTTTACACTATCTATTCTTTGGTATTATGATAATGTTCCTCGTGTGTACGACGGACTGCTGCCTCTCGAAGTGATATGATTAATCCACTCATTTAATCATAGTTAATAGTTATAGGACTAAAAAATACATTATATGTATGAAATAAATACGATTATTTAATTTTTAATATATTATTTACACCCGTTTCATTCATTTTGTCATGAAAATTTATTTTTAATGAGTGTGTAAGGTTTACCATCTCCATGAACATTTAAATAATTTTATATCATTAAAATTTATGGATCACACTAAATAAATATATACTGAGTATATTTTATATTTTTTTCTATTTTATCATTCCTAATTTTATCTAACCATGATTAAATTAAGTTGACAAAAAATTAAAAAAATCAAAACATAAATGAAAAGAAAATAATGTATTGCATGAAACGTGAGTTTAACATTAAATTGTTAATATATGGGTAATAAAATTTTATATGTAAACAATATATAATCTAATATATTTATGTGTTGTTATTTAATATATTTAAAATAATCATAAATTTATTATATTGGATTTTTGAATGTTTATGGAAAATTTTGAGACTTAATGTAAGGGATTTCAATCTCACATTTTAATTATTGTTAGACACAAGTCACATTCAAAAAAAAATTTAGGAGGTGTATATATCATAAATGAATGATTTTTATTATAATTTTTTTCGAATTATTGTTATTTAAATATCTATTTTTGGATCTTGTTTTATTTGTGTCTTCAATTAAAAATTTACTAAAACATTGTGGAATTTTTGTATCAATTATGCTTCCACGATACATATGATATGTTATGAAACAATAATCATTTTTTGATTGTATACACAACCCCTATGAAATTAAATATCGTAAATTTATTTATTATAAATATATTTTTGTTTCTTTTAATTTTATTCCTTTATTAGGCTTGCATTTCAATTTTACCAGAGATGTAAATATTTTATGTTATGATATCATCTATTATCAGGATTTCTTATAAATATTTCTCTAATGATGAAATATTATGATATATCTCTTAATAAACTCATGACTATTCTTTTCCTTTAGTTATTTCATTAAAAATCATTTTTATCTTCATTTTCACCTCTTTATATTCTCAATAGATCATTTTTAGGAAAATCATCAATATTTCTCTCTTCGGTGGAATACTCATTCTCCATCCAAAACGATGTTTTGTAAAGGTGTTTAAAAAAATGCTTTATTATATCAGCCTCTAAAAGACATATTAAATACATGTTTTACCATGATTCTATTTTTATAAAATGATTTTAATGGAATATTCTAGTAGTTATCCAATCAATGACCATTTTGTTTCTCCAAAATTGGGAATAGGAATCTTAATTTCATTATATACGACATGTGTAAATTTCTATCCATCATGAAATAAGTTTTCATTGATGACCCATTAAAAATATTTCATGTTTATTTTCCAATAAAATGATTTTGAAAATGAATTATTTTTTTAATAAATATTTGTCAATTTAGATATTATATTTTCCTAATGAAAAGTTTTAAATTATTATAAAAGCATCGATCGTATGTTTCTGAGGTTATTTATAATGAATAGGATTTTAAAATAGTTAGGTGTTTTGAATTGTTTTAAGTGTAAAGGAAATATTCATCAAGATTATTTCTTATGATATTTCAAAATCATTTACCATCTATGATAACATTTATTGGTGTTACTTGTGATTTATTGTGGACATGATTTAATGATACCATCCTAATTTATTCTCCAAATGTTTAATTATTATGTTTATTAATTTTTTATGAACTTCATTTATTTCATGGATTATGATGTGGTGAATTTATTATAAATTTATGAATCATATTTTATTTACACGAGTTGTGATGTGATTATATGATTATTGTTTTGTGGTATTGAGGTACACATAAATATTCTTTTCATTATAAGTTAATTTTGAACTATATATTCTTTTTGATTCATTGTGTAAAGAATTATATATCATGAGATAACAATTAGAAATAGAACAATGGTCTTGATCCACTATGGGAAATAGTTGCATCTTGACTTACTATGAGAAACAAGTGCATCCTGATGCACAAAGGGAAACATATGATAATCCATGCTCTATTAAATTAATATTCCCCGTAATTAAATATGAAATTTGAAATATGTTCGATATTAATGATGGTTACACACTTTTATTAAATTATATTATGATTAATGATTGTTTTATGATAATTTATCAGTATAATGGGACCCGTTTTCTGAAAGGATATAGTTTTATAGAGACTCATATTTATTATTTTGGATAGGTTGGTTATGAACGCCGTTTTTTATGTTCATGATCACTTACCCTTATGAATATATTACTATTTCATATGATCATATAATTGTATCTCTTAGGTTTAACCTTAATGATTATTTTAGATCAACCTTTCTTATAATTCCTTCCCCTTATTATGAATAAATATTTAGGTAGGTTATGCCAAACATGATTACTATGTTAGAACATACTTAAGTGAGATATAGAAAATATTTTCTAAATAAAAAGATTGTGTACATATCCCTTAAAGGCATTAAACCCTTATGATTCTTGGTCTTGTGCATGAGTAATTTAATGAATATTTATCTAAAATGATGTAATATATATGGTTGAAAAGAAAACAACATTAAAGTATCGATCTAAGTAATATTTTAGTCTATATATGTATATTAGGATTATAATAACATTATTGGGATCCCTAAGGATATGCCTACGTATATGTCATGGGATATGTATTGGGATATCACTATGGAAAAGTATAATATTCATTATAGGTATAGAAAAATATCATGGATGTTTTGTTAAAGTGATTTACCAGAATTTACCTCCCTTTAGGGATACTACAACTAGATGTGGTCTTCAATAGAGGAACAAAGCGGTAATAAATCATAAAATAGTGAATTGATCCTGACTCATTCATCAACTAATATTTGATAAAACCCTAGTTGTGCCATTTTTTTGACACTCTTGAGGGATAATTTTTAAAAAAAATCAAGATCCCTTTATGAAAAATCATGAAGGATATGAATAAGGATCATGAATGACCTCGGTTAATCATATGGTTCCCTTAATAAAAAATAAGGCCTCGTGATCTATACATCCTATATGATATATTTTATTAATGTTTGGATCCCCTCTACGTTTATTACTTTGACACAATAATTTTTGGGTTTATTCAATGGTGGGAACCGAATGTAAATAAATTTATGTTTAATTTCATAGAAAATGTGTTGATGAGAAACTAGATTAGATGATGTCTAGAGTAAAGGTTCTTTTGACTAAGCCTAATCAATTATCATGAAACATGATTAAAACATAAGCTTTTACCATATATTTTACTCAAAAGTAATATAAATTTATTTTTCAATGATACTTTGGGTAGTGTAGACCATATTGGAAATAAGAATTTGTATCCAATATGTTACGAATTATGGAATAAGAACTCTGTGGAATTTTTCATACTGATGAGAAGATGTTTTAGGTTTGGAAAATAAGGGCACAAAGAAAGTACGTTATGATTAAAAATGAAGATTATTGTTTACAAAATGGATAAGAATACTCATTTCTCTGTGTGACTATAAACAATTTAATTTAATAAATATTGAATGTATCAGAATTATAAAAATGGATTTTCAAGGGGGGCAGTTCGTGATGAGATTCCAAAATCAGGTAGATTGAATGGTTATACAAATAATAATGATGGGACCATGAATGACATATGAACGGAAATATAGATTGTTTAGTAAGATGATTAACCATATTTAATGGTTTATGAATTAATTAGAATGAGTGATGTGTTTTTTGAATTGGAATAAAACTTTTATAAATTATATATGGTTTTTAGCATATTATTTATGTTACAAATTTCCAAGAGTATTTTCCTTGGTTTTGATTATCTAGAAATATATTTAATGTAAATGTGATATTTCATTGAAAACAAAATATTAAGTGGAAGATAAACTTTATATTATTCTCTATGTTTTATTAACGATTTTGGGATAAATATTTCATTGATATGGATAATTTCAAATTAAGAGTAATGATTACCATAAAACTAATTAATGATTTTTAAAAAAAATTATTATGCTATCATTTATGGAGTATAAGAAAATCATATTTATGGAATATATCCAATAATCCATGTTGTATTATTGAAATAATGAGGCATTTCTATTTCCAATATGGCTTTATGGTAATTCTGTTTATTACCATGTGTTAAGATATTACAAGCTAATGTTATTCTGTTGTTTGGTATTTGATAATTAAGAGACACTTCATGTTTTTTGGGGGATTAATGATTAGTTAATTTTTTAAATTCAATGACCATCATTCAACTGTATTGGATTTCAATCTCTTATAAGGTTTATACGTTTAACCATTTATGAAACAATTTAATTTTAACATTGGATGAGGTTATAGATTAATGTATTAAATCACCCTATAAAATCCAATATCAGTCCTCTGTCACATTTTCTCTCACTGTAAAAGTTTCTGTGTACTAGTTCTAGATACTAATGAGGCATGCAGAAGATAACATTCACTCACTGATGGTCTCATAACCACAATAAGATAATTAATAATATATTGAAGATAATTGGTCATATGAACACGTTAAAAACTATCCTCTTCCAAATAGAATATTACATGAAACTACATAAAAATAACTACCATGTTCCACTCTTCTAATGATTCTTTCCTGGACTGGGTAGGTAAGTTTCTTCTCAATGCCTAAAAAATGAAATTTCCTTATCCTAGGTTGTAGGAAATGATATAATAAAAAAACTATAATAAATCCATCAAATACATCTTTCTAATGATCAAATATATTTTATATAATATGTAACTCAAAATGTTTTGGAGACATGAAAGGGTGAAATGTTCTCCAAAAATGAATGCAACCAACTATTAACTGAATCCATCACAGTAGTGGGATCATATTCATGGGTCATAAAGATATTCTCATGTGGCCGAAGCTTCCAACAGCTATAGACTACCATGTGATCACCCTATATGAGAACACAACCTTAACCTGAACCTGATGCATCTTAAAAGTCCACATGGACCCAACCAATGTCATGATGAGTTAACACCATTATATATTTCAAATGAATTTTCAACTCAACTAATGTGCATTGAAATTTATAATCCAATGTAAACTTTACCCCATTATGGGGGTAGAAAACATTGGATAATCCATCATTGAGAATTCTTTGACAAACCTACATTATTTCACCCTTAACCCTAGATAATATGAATCTCATAGACATTCCATGGTTTTTCCTTTTTCATAATAACATTAAAATTAATAGGATTAACTAATATACAATTTTATGACACCAAATGTTCCAAAAAATTCACTTAGTTAATCTATAAATCAAATTATAATATCTTTTCAAACAGTTTTTGATTTATCAAAATTTCCATAAATTCTCTTAGATGATCCAAATGATCCTCCTCGGGCTGAGAGTAAATGTTGATGTCATCCTCAACAACCACCACAAAATTATCAAGGTACTGATGGATTATTCTATTCATAAATTAAATAACGAATATATGATATTTGGATAGATGTAATGAAATGACATAGTACTCATTGTCACTATACATGATCCCTTAAAAAATATTCTCAATGTTATATTCTTTTATTCTCAACAATTCATAAGCTAATCAACGATTAATATTCAATAAACACATTTCCCCATTAAAATAATAAAATAGATCTTCAATTCAAGGAAATGGATTCTTATTCATTACATTAACATGGTTTATTTTCCAACAAACAACACAATGATGATGTGTTCTGTCATCTTTCTATTTTATGAGATGAGGTGACATTTATGGTGACAAAAACAATTGAATGTCTATTTTATCCAGGAGATCATGAAACTGAGTTTTCAACTCTTTCATTTCATCTAGTTTCATATGGTAAAAATTAGTAAACCCTATATGAGTACTTGTATCTAAATAATTATAGTGATATACCACTTGTATCAGTGTTAGACCATCGAATTCATAAGGAAACACCTCTAGAAACATTACAACAATAGTAGGGAGATCATCTCTCAACGGTTTTCACTACATGTTAAAAAAACACTAATATATTACGCTACCAAAATCAAGATAATATTTTCTAGATATACTCAATATCATGTAACATTATTCATAAAAAACATGGCACACCTCATTGAGTTCATTAATGGAGACCCATAGAAGATAAGAGTAAATATATACTTTATTATAAACAAGTCAATCTACCCTAAGAATCATATCTATAAGATCCATTTTGAGAACCAAGAAATTCCTATTAAGATCTATCTATGATAAATATGAATTCTAATCAGGAAACTTGATACCCTTCTCTCTATTATTTCAATAAGGCATAGTAATATAACTCTCATAAGACAAAATATCAGTAAAAATATTTAGAAAGACTAAAATATGAGTTGATATAAATGAATGAAATGGACTAGTATAAAATAATGTCGTCACTCATGATTACGCTATAGTTATGGAACCTATTACTCTCTCTATAAACGTATCATATTCCTCAGGGGACTCTTCCATTGTGTGAAGAACATTTATTTTTAATTTATATTGATGAAACCACTTTTCTTTCAAAACATCTTATTTCACCACTGTACCTTTAGGTGATGAGGAGTGTGATCTACTATGCAGAGAAGAAAATAAATGGGAGAATTTATATAGTTGTTTCAAAAAACAATAAGAAAATAGATATTTGGTGTTTTATAATAAACACATCTCTATTTAACATCCATGCCATACTAAAAACATGTGAATGGGCCTCTACTAGGAACAACCATAGGTCTATGGTATTCCTACAATACAGAACAACTGTGAGACTCATCACACATCCCATTTCTCTTAATATAAATCACTAAAATATGACATGGAGAAAAAAAACACATGTAAACACTATAATTTCATCCATATCAAGCTCAACCATTAACAACCTATTCAGTATGTAAATATATGATTTGATCTTCAGTAAGAAGTCATGAGAATAGATATCAAGTTGGAGAACCATCCCAAAATATTGAGTTAAAATAAGATATATCAATATAATATTAGGTGAAAACTACACAAGCTCATAAAAGTGTCTTAGATACTCTATCAAGGTCTTATCAACCCATATGGAGTTTGAAAAAACTCTATAGGTATAACCTGCATCCGAGTTTTCTAATAGAACATTTTATTAAAAACCACTATAATGTCCTACTCTAAAACATCACAATTATTTTAAAATACCATCAAATACCTACATATATTTTTAGTAACTTCTAGAATAAAGGATTAACATTTAAAATAAATTGAATCAGACATTTAAGATAAATAAAATATAAGCTCTATACTTCTCAAAGAATCCTCATCCCCTTAAAGATCATTAGTTCATTGGAATACTGGTAGATTCTTGTGAAGAAAATCATTAGAATGATTTGGGTATTAACGCCTCTCAGGTTCCACAACATGATTATGTATGAGAATGATTTTTAGTGAATATTCTAGATCATAGACAGCACACACTACAACCTCAAAAATATATTGGTCCATGAGAGGATTCACTCGATGTGGTCCATAAGCATCTTCCTCCTAGGTTCTATTCAATGGTCTTCAAGGTGGAATGATTCTACTCAACATTATAAAATAATATTTAATACATTAGAATTATTTTAAATAATATTACTTCATCAAACCCAAATAAAATGCTGGGAAAATAATACAATTAGACAAAATCTTTCCTCTAAGACAATTTTCCTAGCACCCAGGGGGTCTTAAGGTTTATTAATATGAGACATGTCATATCACTTTCATAAAAATTCCTTGTAAGTCCCATCAAGATATCCCAGACTACACAATGGCATAATGGAAATATGATCAACCTCTACCAATAATACCAATTTTTCATGAACCAACCCATATACATTAGTACCCTGATACGGGAGTAGAAACATACATATCTAGAAGAGAATTCACAATCCCCACTAGTAGGAGACTAGTACCCAACATCATACATGATCAAAGATAGATTTAATTTTTCCACAAAAATAGAAAAAAGAAAAGGTAAAATATATTTTTTACAATATTCTTGAAAGGTTAATATACCAAAAACATATATGTATAATAAATCCCTAATTACATAGAAAAACAACACAATGAAAAATAATATTTCAACTTCACAGAAGTCATCGAATACCTCTATAACAAGTGTACAATAGCTCTACATGTCCCTTTCACCACTCCACATTCTAAATGATCGTGAACACACATCAAATTTATGTGGATCTTCCCCATTTCTCGAACTACGGATCATAAATTCTATAAATCAGAGATTGAAAATGTGGGGTGTGACCAATAAATACTAGTAGGGTTTCAAAATGTGTTCCATAGTGAGTAAAATATTATTTTACCAATTATGATATCAATATAATAAAATATGGCATGTCATCCAATTTTTCTTGTTTTAATCCAAAACACATTGTACAATATTTGGAATATATATCAAATTAACTTTCACACATAATTAAATGAAACTATTATATAAAATATTTCATATAAATAAATTGGAGTGAATAAAATTGTTAAATGAATTGGTGGAATATAAATCAAATAACACATCATATTTCACCAATTTAAAACACCATAAGGTACAGTTTTTATTAGATATAGGATTCTTGCACATCTCATTTGTGATCACAGCTCATAAATAGTGTGTATACACAGTCAAAACACCAATTGGGAACCCATTACATGAAATCTATCTAAAACCTAATAGGGGTACTCATCATGAGAAATCATGAGATGACAGAGTTTAGTTAGTATTGTCATAATAAATCTATGGCTAGGATATCATGATATGAGAATGATTTTTCTAACCAGTCTACTAATAACCTAGTCTCCCATGTTCTTTAATCAATCAATCATTCAATTAATCAAATTTGGAAATCAAAATAACATTTTAATATAAAATTTCTTGATTTCAGTTTTAAACAAGGATTTTCCATTTCTAAACCAAATCCAAAGTTTTTGTGTTTTCATAACAATTAAAATAACTTTTAAATTTAATAAATTATCAAAAGATGAAAAATCAAATTATTTAATTAAAATGATTTTCAAAAATCAAGCCATCATTTTTTTGAAAATAATTTTAGAATTTCCATTCCATTGATGTTGGTGTTTTTTTCTAAATTACCACCATTTTAAAATCTACCAATAAATAATCACAATTCAATGTTTTGTAAAAAATTACAAGATTATTAAAATTTAATCAAGATATTAATGGTTTCAATCATTGGGAAATGAGTCATGGAACCACCTACCCCTGAATAAATGATCCTGAAAGCCAACACCAATAATAGGATCTGCCAATGAAAAACGAAGGCATCAGAGATCATGAAATAAATCATATAATCCATATTCAATTAAATGGTATTCAAATCCATCAATTTGATGGAGATATATCAAAATATATAGAGGAGAGAAAGAGGTACATAAAAAAACAACATGAGCGAAAATCTAATGACCTGGAATGATGAAATGAAATAAAAATATTTATGAATCACCAAACAAAAGATCCGAAAGAATTAGAGATCACACATATTTCATACAGAAGGATCCAGGTATAGGGTTTATGTATTAAGGGTTGAATAAAATGATAATAACTTCTATAAAACCATAAATATCAAAAATCATGTGAATTTCATATAGTTTAACCCCATTACAAGTCGTGTAATCCATTAAGGTTGAAAAAAATGAATCAACATTTTAATAAAATAAGAATTATTCCCTTACACATCATGTCTTTTTTTGTACACTGAGTGTATCTTTTCACAGCTAGTAAATCATTACTACATGTTCCTGGTGAAAATTACACATCGTATAAATAAAATTAATGGAATTTAATATTCCAAAATTTTAAAGAGTCCCTAATTTTTAATGGGAAAACACCAAATCATGTTTTTCATTCTCCAAACATGGTGATAAATATTAAAATGGCATAAAAAAGGATGAAAACAAAACAAGGACAATGAAGTACCTGAATAGTATAACATGTTGTTACATGTAAAATTGTATCACTATCTCATCTTTTTGAATTACCACTCTTTCAAATTAACTCATAATACACTGAAATTTGACTCCCCATATGACCCTTTCCCATGATCAAAACGTTTTTTTCACCACTAACTTGCATTCGGCCTTCATTTTCTGGGATACATTCAAGGGAAGGTCATGTCCATGTTCTGAGTATTATTAACTACATTTCTTTTGTTCATATTTGTATTGATTAAATTTTTTTCCAACTACACATTTTTAGAGATATTATAATCATTTATACACTATAATGTTACTATAATAATGGTTTCAAAATTATATATTCTTCTATCAAATCCATTGAAAATTTTCTATTTCTTGGTTTGTGAAAACTACCACCACCATGAGAAATGATATTCATTTTTTATCAATACCCATAATAGATGGATAAAATAATGGATAATATGAGGTAGTATGATGGTTAATATTTCATAAAATATTTTTATGAAAAATTAGAGGAATAATTTATTATATGATCAAGAAATGATCAATATTAATTCAATTATTGAAAACATGTGTCATAACAGAAAAATAATTTATTCAAATTATGTAACATTTTCATAACTGTTACTTATTATTATAATTAAAATAAAATTATGATTTATCACAGAAATGGAAAATATATATTATCATTATTATTCTATTACAATTAGTTTACTACAAAACATCATTATGATCTTTCAGTAAACAAGGATATTTACGTTTGTGTCAGTTTAACCAAATTATTGTGCAATACTATGAACTGATATAATAAACAAATATGATAACATATTTACTGGAAAAATATAATATAAATATGTGAAAAATTATTTTCTAGAATTCATTCGGTATTATATCAATGTTTTATTACTTAAGTAAAACAAAACCCTTTGATCGCCATGAATAATAGAAACATGCTTGTTATCAATTTCATATTATAGGATAATGAATAAAATCATAATTAATGGAATTTAAAAAATATTATATTAGTATAATTAATACCAAACCATAACAATAATTACCTAGTAAATTTAAATTTTTCATCTAGAATGAATTAAGACACTACTATTATGAAACTAGTATAAATGATTAATAATATAAACAATAGATTTGAATTTTTGGTAGAATTTATATAGAGGGTTACTATTGAACATGACTATAAATGAATTATTTTAAGAGTAATCATATGTATTATTTGATTAATATATCTATGTATTTTATAAATGTGTTTGGAATATTCTGTTTTCAATCAAGACAACTCGTAAGGGTTTTTCCATCACAAATTCTTCTTATTGAGACATGTTCTTTATTATATACATAATTTCATTTATGTGGTGTGTATAATTTCTATTGATATGTTATAACACAAAATATAATCATCCCTGGTATTTTAATAATAATTACAATCACTCTCTTTTCAGTGGATTTGATATAATTTTACCTATTCCATAAGTGGGGTTTTCCTATCCCAAAGATCATTCATTGAAAATCATGTTATATTCTCCAGCACTTTTTTGTGTTGAATAAATTTCCATTGTAAAATATTATGATATTTATCAGGAAATATAAGTGATATAAAATCAATTATTGTTAACACTACCACATAATCTTTTGATTAAATATTTACCATGAATATTTAGAATCTTGGTCTTTTGCATTATTAAAAACCATCCTTTTTTCATAAAGTAAAAGGATTTATAATTTCTTAGAAAACTAATCAATGTATATATAATAGAAATTAGATATGTATATAGAATATATGAACCTATGGTTAATCACTGTTATATGTTATGATTTATTATTGAATCATTTATAACTCTAATTCATGGAATGTGGTCATAATACTGAACACTTGTTATACAGTCTTTGAAAATTTTAAACGCTCTTAAAGAACCATGGTGGAAATTTTTTCCTAACTTTTTCTTGGTATTATACAAATTAATCCTATTTAAACTAATTAATTTATTCTATTTATAACCCATCATATTTAAATTAACTTTGGAAACATATTTTTATGATAGTAATAAATTCCACTTTGATGTTACCCAATAACATCATTGTAAATTCAATTGGTGTTCTCCTATGTATCCACATTATTCAATTGAATGGGGAATTACTGGATTTCAATAATTAGTATTATATAGATAACCATGTTTTATATGTCCAATGGATTCTCAAGTAATATTATGAATGGTCCTTATGATTCTTATGGTAATTCATTAGAATTTATCGGGTGACTAGTGGGGCTTAAAATTATAAATCCCATCAATGCATCAAAATGTCTCATGAGACCATATAGGTTGGTTTTAGTTAATAAAAAATTACATAATAGGGTTATGTCTTCAAACATTGTCCTGAGAGAATGTTCTCTGTAAAGAATTATGCATTCTATCAGAATGATATCTATGATTATTTTTATTCATGTTCTCATTTATTGTTATAGATATTAAAACCCTTAAATTCATTAGGTAATTTCTTCGCGTTCATTTATTTCTTCTATATCACAAATGACTTGTTAAGGATATGAATTCATCCCCGGTATGCTACTCATTACTAATAATATATTCTCACCATTATTTTTTTCCCATTCCCATGTAATATTATGATAAAACTATATATAAATTTCAAGGATATGATGGAAGGGATAATCATGTTCTTTCAATATGCTCTTGTTTCATCTGATGTTTTCAAATGTTATATTTGTATGTGTCTTTTCATCCAAGAATAATAAATTATTGGGTAATATTTGATGTATTTTAATATTTAGTAATAATTTAATATAACTACAAGCTTGGGGTTCCTATGGTTCAAGATATTAATTTTGGTATCAATTTTTTTTTTAGAAACCATGGTGATTAGTTTTAAAAAAACCTTATTAGATAGAAAATGTTCCAAAAAAACCCATGTTTTTTTGGAACACTCTAGAATTAATAAAATTTATTTTATTTTATAATTATATATCATGATATAATTTTTTGTGTTTCCATTGTTTATTGATAGTGACTAATAAAAGGAATTGGAACTATGTCAACAACAATAGTCAATATACGGTGATTCCCCTAGACAATTTAATGAATCTAGAGTTTATAATAAAAAATTCAAAACTTTTTGGATGTTTACAAAATTTATGACTTATAAACACACCCATATAGCATGACCTATTTTTCCTAAAAAATCTGTAACAATGTTCTGTCACATTATGAGTCAACATCATATAGGGTATAATAGAACTATTAATCCATTTGTTATTTAATAATAGTTCAATCTCATAGAAGAAATTGGTCCTACCATAGAGGTAGTAATAATAAAATTT
The DNA here is from genome assembly GCA_963277665.1 of Viscum album. Classification (NCBI taxonomy): domain Eukaryota; kingdom Viridiplantae; phylum Streptophyta; class Magnoliopsida; order Santalales; family Viscaceae; genus Viscum; species Viscum album. The sequence continues at coordinate 562,603,038 of OY728158.1, forward strand.
TCATCATGTTCTTCTATCATCAAAATGGTGAGGTGGATGAGTGGTGGTCTCTCATTAAGAACACTAATGTATGTAAATTATAATTATGTATTCTTTGAAAAATAAATTTCTTGTGTGTAATAAGAATAAATGGAAGGAAATGTTCTCAATATTAAATAATAGTAGGATTAAACTATAGATTTGTATGAGTTAGAGGGTTACCTATTTATGTTATAGACTATGTGCATACATCAGAAATATGGATTAATCGTTTAATTCATTTCTTAAATCCAATACATTGAAGTGTGTAAGTCCCTCGAACATTTTCATCATATGATGATATAGACTTAAAATACATTAATTCAGAAACAATAGTTCTGTGGGATGTATGTATTCTGGGAAATCAAGAGAAAAATAGGGCAACTAATAATTCTGTGAAGAATAGTGAGGCAAAATGAAAAAATGTAATGATAGGATTTCTCACATATGATAAATATGGTATGAAAGATCCTACATCTTGTAGGAATGGAACATTTAATTAATAAAAACTATGATGAAAAAGGGATTTAAATATCTAAAATTCAAGGGAATGGTAGAAGATATTGATGTACAGTGATTCAAATGTAGTGGTAATGGCCATTATGAAGACCAATACCCAAAACATTGAGATAGTTTATCATATAAATGGCTATTATGAAAGACCATTCTTATATTAGTACAACATCTATATTTGAACTTATTAATGATGTTATTAATGGTAGAATGACCATAACATCAAATTTAGTAAAAAATTTATTTAATTATATATTTATTCACTGTTTCAAATATACCTTTTTTACCAATAAAATTAGATATTTCCATACCTCCCTAGAATGTGAATTATCAATAATGACAACAATTTGAAGTCCTATTATATGATTTATGTGGTGGGATGTTATAATTTTGGTAAATGGTAGTACCCTATTCAAAAACATAGATATTATAACTATGGTTGACATGGATATTATACCTGGTAATTATTTTCTACAAATTTAAAAGAAAGAAACATGAATCCAATTTTAGGTAATGATGATTCTGAAAGGGAATTTGGAATCTCATTTCATTATATGGGAATGAACATTTCCTAAATCATCGATTGACCACCCCCAAAGAAGATATCCATAATAAATTCAATTTAATATTGGAATAGCATGCATGATATATGGATAATAATGATATACGAGGAATATAGGTTGTACATATGGTTTAAAAATACATTTATGTTTTTATGAATAATTACTTATCTATCCACCATTGTGTGATGTTTAGTTCTACATTGAACACAATAATAATGAATGGCCTATGTCTAAAACTACTAATAAAATTCAACCAAAAGAGTCTGTAGAGTTAAAGAAAATATCGAAGGAGTTAATGATGAGGTATTTATACACCCTAGTGCTACACCATAGGGTGTCCCTATTTTATTTGTGAAAATGAATTATGGGTCTATGAGACTGTGTATAAATTGCACTGATATCAATGGGATTATTGTATAGGATAATGATCAGTATTCATTAACTGATGAATTCATTGATTATAAATAATGATTATAATACTTTTCATGTATTAATCTTCACTCTCATTATCATAAGTTATGTATGACGAAGGATGATATAAAAAATATAATATTTTTAAAAAGGAATGGGAATTATGAGTTTTGGGTATTTCTTTTTTGTATAACTATTGGAAATAGTAATTATATATATCTAATTCAAACATTATTCAAGTATTTTCTGGATATAATTTTTTTTATATTCATTTATAATGTATTTATATACTTTAATATATATAATGAGAAACAAAGTGAACTGAAAATAATTCTAGAGACCCTCCAAAAAGGAAATGTTTTAAGAAATATAGTAAGTGTGAATTTTCACTCAATGAAGATCATTATCATGGAAATATTGTCTCCAATTATGGAAAAATATATTAACTCCTAAATTATAAATGTTATAAAATAATGGTATAGTTGGATGAAACTGGATAATATTTCATGATTTCAAGTTTTAGTTTATTACTATCAGTTTTTTTTCTAGATTATTTTTTTGTAAAAACTTATAATTATGTTAAGATTTAGATGGGATAAATTCATAGGATGAAATAAATGATTGGAATTTTTTGATTATCTATAGATGATAATTATTAATTAACTATTATTAAATTTAATATCATGTAAATAATTCATTATAATAAATAGTGAAACATCAAATAATATACCAGGTTTTTTCCTGAGACAGAATGAGAATGTGATCTACTATAAATCATGTCCTATTCAAATCTATTAATATATATATCTAAATCATGATATTAAACTAGAAACCATAAAAATTCATAGAAAATATGGATACATTTCCTATATAGTGAACAATGTCATATGTATTCTGATTGTAAGAGTTTTAAATATATCTTCTCTCAGAAGCTTCTCAATATAAAGCAAAGAATATGGTTGAAACATATCATGTACATTATTTGGTGATACACTTCCACTATGAGAAGGAAAAAATTGTTGATTAGTCGTTATTTTTTAGTGATCATGAAAATATAACCATGATTAGGATTAAGAAGGATCATTTAGATTTAGCTCTAGTACAGATGAATTTGGTGAATCTGATGAAAGGGGCGACCTCATTCATTTTTCAAAAAAATTGTTATACAATTGTTAAAATAAAAGGGAAGAAGTTTAAAGTAGGATGATGAGAGGTTAAAAATTATGATTAATATATTATATGAATATAAATTGATAGATTTAATTTATATAGATGTATTATTAATGTTTAAGAATAGGTTATGTTTCAATATATACAAAATATGAATAAGAAATTTCTAGATAAAGAAAGTAAATAAAATATTCCTATATAATCACATAGCACAATGATCTATATGGATTTATGTTAATATTTATAATGTGATTTAGGATGTGGGAAATTGTAGACTATGTGCCTAGAAGCCTAGTATTCTAGTTTATGATGGCTAAAAGTAAACATCCTAAGGGTTTCATAAAACTAGTGTTTATACATTTATTGAAGTGGGACTCTGAAAAAATGGATATTGTCTCCAGAACATCACAGAATTCTTGGGAGAATAAGGTTGAATGGGACACCATCTGTGATCATAGTAATTGTTCTCATTTCATAGTGATTAGATAATATCTAACCCATATGTTCCTTTCATATTTATATAAATGAAATCATATGGCTTCATAGGGAACCTATGTAAATTTTATTTTTTCATTACCATTAGTAAAAATAAAAATTCATGAAGTCTATTAAAATGGATCTATTCAAAGAGTTACATTTATGCATCTCTTGTAACCCCCCATGCTCAAGAAACATTAACCTTTTATTCAAATGTCTTATTAAACAAATATGGTATATTCAGAGGAATCAATTAAATATTTATATAATGGAAAAAAATTTGGTATATGGTTTATAAATATGGGATTTTGATGTAATTTATAAAATCCCTAATGATTTACAATTTTATGTTTTGATTTTATAAATATTAATCTAAATTAATTCAAGATTGATATTATATAAAATGTTTTATTATTTAGAAGTGGATTGTGTGGAATGAATAGATATGTTATTTTGAATACATGGTTAGTGAAATTTTATTTTCATTGCAAATGGCATGTAATATGGGTTGGGTGATATTAGGCTACTTGGAGATTTTTCACATTGTGATGAATTTTTTGATTGATGAGAAAATACTCATAATTATGAAACAGTTATCCCATAATAATGTCTCTATCTGTAAGACAGAGAAACATGGAATTGATATTTCATGTAGAGATAAATCATGGAAAATTTTATTTAGTATAATTGTTTTCTTAAACACATTTATTATAGTATATTGCATTATATAAAAAATTTTCTATAGATTTTGTCTATAAATAGTAAGATAACTTGTTCATGTCCTAGTGGAATGAGTTTGGATGAATGTTTGTGGAAGCGTACTGGGTTTGAATACTCATCATGTATATGATCATCGGTTCATATATAGATATTTTTCTTCATGAAATAGGTAATTAAAACAAATCATATTTCTCTAGTGGTGTGTCTGGATGCTTATTCTATAGGTTGAAATTTGGATCATTAAGTCCACTCTTAGATTCTTTACAGTGATTCTATATCTATGTTACTAGGATGGGATGTAATGGGGTTTAATTGTGCATTATTTTATTACTTTTCACAACTACTATGATTTTATTTTATATTTAGATTTTACATGAATTGTATTATTGTTACTCATGCATCATAGAGTTTAATTGGATTTTTTATCTTATAGGTTGTGTTTCATCATCTGAGAAAACCATCCCCCAAAATTTTACTAATCCCTTTGAATTTATTTTCAAACATTCGTTCCTTTTGGATGTCACCTAAGGTCAGTAGAAACTTCAACATTTCATAATAATTTTTTTTGGTAGAGGAGTATAGGACACTTATCTTTCCTAGACTGATGCATATTCAGAATGGACTATCTACCCATTGGATGACATATAAAATCATGTTATCATGACATCCATATTATGTGAGACCATTATATACCATTGGTGGAATATTTATTCAATAATTTATTATGATCAATAATTTAGATGGTACCATGTGATAATTGTATTAGAATTTGTTTTATACTCCAACCTGCTGGGATGTAGTTGGAGAAAGAATGTTTGTTGGCATGGATCTTAATGATGGAGATGACTGTAAATGAATGGACTATTATTTATTATCATAAACTACCCCTATGTAGAAAAACGTTCTATGAAAATAATATAAGTAAACAAATATAATTTTCTGTTAGGGATCATATATTCTTGATGGCATCACAAGAAATGGTATTTATACGGTATAGTCAGCAGTTAATGTTATGCCCAAGGTATATTGGTCATTTTGAAATACTAGATTTAATGGAAGTTATAACTCTTCAATTAGCTAAGACACTAACCACTCTAATGTATGTGATTAAAATTTTCATTATTGAGGAAATAAATTCCAAATCCAACACATGTTCTGAAATGTGAGGGAATAGTGTCAAAGCCTAACATGTCCCATAATGAAAAGTATTTACAGAATCATATACTAGAGATAAATTATCATGGAATCAAAAAACTATATTTGGGAATTTTATCATGAGAAATCACCTACTAGAAGAAGAAATCCAATTTCAAGATGAATCTACATGGAAATAATACCATCATTTTTTTAGTACATGATATATACCCAAATTTTTAGGATGACATTATGTATAATAGAAAAATATAACACCTGATAAATCTTTTTGTAGGTATACACCATATCCTAAACTATCTTTCATTGTATCCTTTAGAGATAATTTATTCATGAATTTATTTTAAATATTAATGTTTATTATTTTATATTCAATAATATATCAAAATATTTGAATTCATCATAAGTAAATTATAATAGTATGAATTTTTTAACCTTTTTCAAAAATGATCAATTTATAGTAAACAAATATGGGTTTTATTAAACATATAAATTTTATGACATTATCTGTAACACCCCAAGCTTTTACGTTACACTTCTCTTTGAATAATAAAATAGTGTGTGTTGTACGCAACTTTGAGTTTTAACACACCACAACCAATCAATCTAGTCGTTATGAATAGTAATACCCACTTTTAGAAATTTTATAAATTTTATCATTCAAAATGGACTCCATTTTAGGATTCTAAATATTGAAATTAGCTTAGGGTGAATTTTTGGTATTTTTCTGAAAACATTAAATTTACGATGAATAGTGAAAAACGCTAAGTTATAGTTTAAAAACGAATTTTTTTTAAGTAAATATTTATTATAATTAAATTTATTTTAGGTAAAAATAGAGACATAATACCTATATAAGTTTAATGTAATTCATTGGAGTGAGTTTATAAAAATTTTAGATATATACAAATTTTATTGATCTTTTCACCATCTTTTACCCACCTCCTAGGAGCATTGGCAAATTTACATAAAACAGAATTTTACCTCATTCGTGAGTTGACTTTCAAAAATCTGAGAGACATAGTTGATATCATTAAGTAAAATGTTGTTCAAAAAGATGAAAATAATATGTCGTGAATAGTAAGTTTTTACTTTTATTTACCACGGTTAAAAGTAAATAGGGAAATTAAGGGTAAAAATTATATTATTATTACCCTACCACATGTCATAATTCTTTTGAATAATTATAATTCGACCAAAAACTACCTTAGGAATAAAATATGAACCTCTTTGGTCCACTTGGATTAGATTAAAACATTTATAATTATTTAATCCAAAGAGGAGTTAAAAGTGTTAAAATCAATGTTTAATAAATTAATCATTTTTAATATATGGTTAAACATAAGATAAATTCTAATGTAAATATTCATTAGAAATATAAAATTATTTCCTACATAATTTTATTTTATTTATATTTTTTTGACATTAAATAATTTAATTTATTTATGACACAATGATGAAGAAGTAATTACCTAATTAATGAAATATTAAAATAATTGATATTATAAATATCCAAATAAATTTAATTTGATACTTTTTATGAATTACACTAATTTTATAGGTTAATATGACATATTAGGGTTGGTTAGACGAATATGTTTTCTAAGTAATAATGCTGTTATGAATATAGAAAAAACAAAATACCAAATACTGTAAAAATTGGCAAAAAAGAGTTTTTAAAACAAATATTATATTATTAGTTGATATTCTATTCCTAAAAATATAAGGATTGGACAAATGACTTATATAATGATAGGTGTATCATTAATTTTCCACTTTGGGTTCTCTTGGAAGTATATATTATGTTTATTAAACATATAATATGAAAATATATAGAGACATAGTAAATGTCAAACTATTTAACTAATAGTGAAATATAAAAGGCAAGGTTAATATAGTGACACAAACAAGTCTTAAACCTATTGGTTGAGTTTTTTTAGACCCATAACCACAATATCCTTTAAATAATCCATTTTGGAGCTATTAGAAACCGAATATGTTTTTTTATTATAAAATAATATTTCTAGATTTTCCTAAGGTGCCCCTCGCCATTCTTATAAAAGGGAACTCCCCTTCTCTCTAATTAACACCTTAAAAGCCATTTGGCTCATCCAAACCCTGCAAAAATACCCTCTCAACTACCCTAACTTCATCCTAGAGTCCTTACATTAGTCATAAATCCAGGATATGGATCCCTTTTTATCAAATCAAATGGAAGAACCTGAAGAAGAGGTAAATATTTCATCACCTCTTTCAAGGTTCTTTCTTCTTCCACATCCACATTCATTGTCGTTTGCATTATAAAAAAATAACTCCAGTATCTTCTATATATTTTTATTCTATTATAAATATGGTACAACCATATTAATTATTCTATCCATCCTTTGAATGACATGTCACCATACGTGCGTACTTATGGCTTACCGTCTCCATGTCGTGGTGTAATTGTTATTCAATACATTATTATATGGATGGGTTTCATAATGAGGTGTAATTGATTTAAAAAATAAATATAACAGGATAATAATTTTTTATATGTGATATACCATCCAATTATATATTATTGTAAAATAAAAAGAATGATATTGTCGCTTGTATGTACGTACGGATTACCGTCCCCACGAACGCGATGAGAATCTTTCCTCATCGTATACATTCAAGACTAATTCTCATTTGATGATTATTAATAATGTTTAAATACTTGATATCATTCTGGATATTAAAAATATACATCCCATCCATAACAAATATTACTCACATAACAAATAATATAAAGTAAAACAAATCCGTTAACACCCGAAACAACGATAATACTAAGATATTACTAACCAAGAAATGTTAAAAGATCATATATGATATGATATTAATGTATATGATTCTTGTATAATTTAATAACAATTATTTCACCATTATATAGGAGGTTAACCTACTCTCAACCAAGTAAAATTACATGTTAAGGTTTAATTCTACAATCTCTTCATTATTCGAGGTTGTTTATACGTAATTATCTACTGGGACCTCTTTATCATCCACATCCATGTTTCTTAAAAATATATTCCAAAACATTTTTACTATTTACAATACTATAGGTTAAGGTAATTGATACCCTTGTTTTAATTTTTATAAGATGTATTTGAATGGAATATATCCGTCATTTTCCAAACAAGGTACATTATAACCTTTTCAACAACACAAAGGTAAGAATGTATTTTTTTAACTTATACGGTGGGTGCGGCTATTTTCTGCTATTATAACATCGTCAAAGCTTCCCTTACAATCTTATATGAATACTTTCAAAATAAATTTTTTCTTCATAAATTATGTGACTCTAAACTGATTTCAAAATAGAAAGACCTATTTCTCTAAACAAAGGTTTTTATTTCATCTATGTCAGTATTCTTTGATGGATTTTAATATTATTTGCAGTTGATTTGTTATGATACAAAACTTCAATATTGTATTTAATGTTTACTGAAATGTTTGACTATGGATATGTTATTTTTATTCCATTCATGGTTTATGGATAGAGTATTGACATTTGGTATGGTAGGTTTAATAAGAATGTTTATGTTATGCTTAAACTTTTTCGTATGAGGAATGCATTGGAATTAGTAAGGGTGGAGCCTGCTATAGCTCCTTAATGCATCGGTCAGTCTCATGAGACAAAATAGTGTCTTGGAACAAGGCTTTGAAAAAATCTTATTTGTATTCTTGGCACAAGCCCTTTACTATGTTGTTATGAAATTCAGGCATTATGCATTCCATCATTATGAAAGTGGATATTGATATTTCATGTGATTATTCAACTAGGATAATATCCAAGTGAGTAAGTAAATGGAATTATTCTGAATTATATTTTCCATATTATGATGATGTTTATGTTGAAAATGCTTTCGTTTTAGTTTTAAACATTGCCTTAAATATTTATACTTATATATGAAATCTTCCGCTATATTATTATCCTCACTGAGCATCTGAGCTCACCCCTTTCTATGTTTTATTTTTCCTAGGTTCTGAAAAGTATATATTTTGACTGAACTGGAGGGATAGTCTATGGGATCTTAGTGTTCTTTATGGAAACAATGTTGTTGTAGTTTTCCATTTTACGATGTACCGTAAACCTTATGAATGTATCTAGTACATCCAAGGCTACTAAACTAATGGGTCTTCTGAGACATGATTCCTTGTGATCAATCCAATGTTATTTAATAATACACCGACTCTAGGATTTTGGGGTTGGGGAATTACAGTTGGTATTAAGGGTTGTTTATTACAAACCTTGGAAAGTATATTTAGATAAACTCTGATTAGATCACATATTCTTAAGATAGACTTTTGAGGATTAGTATAGAAGAACATCCTAGAATTTTGGTATTGTAGAGATTTTGTGAGTTTTCCAAGCAATAGATCCATGTCTAGATACGAGTAGGTAGAGGTTCCTCTGGCATAGATGCATCTAGGTGTAATATCAAAAAACACTTGTTTGAGCAACACTAGAAAAGGAAATGGTGCACGACAACGGGCCTTGGTTCACTTTTGGTTACGGAAATCCATGGGGATATGCATATGATAATTCCCATTTTCTTTACAAACCATTATGAAGGGTTTATGAGTATATAATTCGTCAAAGAAAAAATATTAGGATTATGGATTATATCCATAAACTGTTCAATTTTTCATAAGTGTTTTACGAGTTTGGAATTATGTATCTTGATTCATAAACAAATCTAGTTTATTCCATTATTTAGAAATGGCGCCTATAAGAAGTAATGGAGACCATATCAATGCATTCACTCCATGTAAGCATTTCCATCCTGCTCAAGATAATTATAGTAGATCTAGTGATACAACTAGTGCTGATCATATTATCACTATAATGGGACAAATCACTCAGGTTATGAATAATAACCTTACCTGTATGGAGCACCCTGATCCATAGTATTGAGGATCAATGTTAGATATCTTCATGAGGCAACAACCACCAACATTAAATGGGAGTACAATCCATTATTAGCTGAGAAATAGATAAATTCCTTTGCGAAAATATTTCATGACTTGGGGAGTAGTGAAAGGGAAATAGTTGTCATGATAGTTTACTGCCTCACTGGAGATGCTGATCAATGGTGGACATTGTTTCAAAACAAAAAGGAATATGATGAAGTATCAAATATAGAATGGAGGGAGTTTAAAGATATTTTCATAGAAAAATACTTTACTTGTAACCATCGAGCTGATATAGAAATACAATTTCTGAGTCTGAGGTAAAAGGAGGATGGGAATGTCCAAAGTATGAGGCTATCTTTTCATGATTAGCGAGGAATGCTACAGATTATATATGTAACCCAAGAAGTAAGATTGATCGTTTCTTTGATGGGTTAAAACAATTTCTCCATTGAGCATTCATCTCACAATCCTTATCATCATATGGTGATATTGTCTCATGTGATATCATGACAGAAAAAGAATTCTCTATATATTTCGACTTTAAAGCAAAGCGAGAGAAGAAGAGATCTGTTTAACACTCTGGACATGGAAATAAAGGGAATAAGGGAAATTATGAATATCCATCCAATAGTAAATGTGGGAAGAGAAACCCCAGTACTTTCTTGAAGGAATAAGAGTATGTTATAAGTGTGGTGAAAAAGGCCACTAAGATTTTTATTGAAAGGGGAAGAAAAAGGATGTCAATTTTGAATGTTGCAAATGTAGACCAAGGGGGAATTATGTGAATGAATTTCATAAGCGTTAGGGGAACATACCTTAGAAAAGACCTAGGGATCATGGCAAAGATTATTCTATCACTATTGCTGAGGATGAAGCTCTGAAAGATGTGGTGGCAGGTAATTAAATGGTTTCCTCAAGTTTATCAGATGATTTATTTGATTCTGGAACATCACATTGTTTCATATCTTCCCAGTTTTCTAGGAAAATTAGATACTTCCAATTTGATTTAGCAAGGGAGTTGCTTGTCAAAACTCCTAAGGGAAGTATCATCACAAAAAAAATTGTGAATCAGTTACCATTAGGGCATATAAATGATCTTTATCTACTGATCTCATCATCATACCCATGATTGAATTTGATATATTTCTCTGTATGGATTTTCTTTCAGACCATAATGTGAAAATTTATTGTAAGAAGAAGGAGGATATGATTTCCGATGATGATGATAAAGAAAACCTTATCTTTAGATCATAATTGTCACCACCTAATTATTATCTAGATCCACCCCCAGTATCTCAAATAAATTCAATTATTGGGGAGTAAGAGAATGAAATAATTGCAGTTGTGCAAAATAATTTTCAAATAGAGGATGTACCTATTGTGAAAGAATATGTTGATGTGTTTCTAGAAGATTTTCCTGAACATCCTCCAGAATTAGAAATGGAGTTTTCCATTGATTTAATTCCAGGTTCAATGCCCATATCGTAGACCCCTTATAGAATAGACATTGTGGAATTAGTGGAACTAAAGAAACAACTAGAGGAATTGAGTAATGAAGGATTTATTTGCCCTAGTTTTTCTCCATGGGGATCCCCTATAATTTTTGTTATTAAGAAAGATGGATCTATGTGGTTCTGCATTGACTACAGGGAGATCAATGATTTTACAATAAAGAACATGTATAACCTACATCACATTGATGATTTATTTGAAAAAATTCATGGAGCTCAATACCTTTCAAATATTGACCATCTATCTAGATATCATCAGTTCTACCTGAAGAAGGAATACATTCCGAAGACATCATTTCGAACTAGGTACTAGCATTAAGAGTTTACAGTAATTCCTTTTTAATCGACTAATCCTCCCTCTATCTTTATGGATATAATGAATATATTTTTCAAGGAATTTTTTGATGACTATGTAGTGGTATTTATTGATGATATCTTATTATACTCGAAAAGATATAAAGATCATGAAAATCCCATGCGCATTATGCTGAAGACTATAAGAAGACATGAATTATATTATATGTTTAGCAATTGTGAATTCTGGAATCAGAAGATTTCTTTTCTTAGCCATATTGTTACTAAGGATGGAATCTCTATTTATCCTTCTATGACCAAGGAAATCCGTGACTGGCCAGCACTAACGTGTATAACTGAGGTACATAGTTTTATTGGTTTAGTAGGTTATTATCGATATTTCATCCATAATTTTGCCCGATTGGCTAACCCATTACCGAAGCTCACACGTAAAGGGGTTAAATTTGTTTGAAAAAAAGAGTGTGAAGAATGTTTTGATGAATAGAAGAGAAGACTAGTCAATGGTCCTATCTTGATCTATTGTCGTGGACTGATGGGTTTGATATTTATAGTGATGCTTAAAAGAAAGTACATAGTTGTATCCTTATAAAAAATGATATAGTTATTGCCTATGTCTCACGATAACTAAAAATTCCGGAGGAAAACTATTCAACTCATGATCTTGAGTTAGAAGCTGTAATATTTTATTTTATGATTTGGGGAAACTATCTCTATGGTGAAAAATGTGAGATTTATACTGATCAAAAGATTTTGAAGTATATTTTCTCTCAGAAAGAACTCAACATGAGGAAAACAAGATTTCTTGAACTACTCATGGATTATGATTGAACGATACACTACCACCCGGGGAAGGAAAATAAGGTGGCAAATGCTTTGACTAGAACGGATCATGGAGTTTTGAATAAGAATAGAGTTGAAAAGGATCCTATGTGTAGGGATATATTAATGTTAGACATGGGAATAACCATGGAAGGCGAAACATCATTTCCTTTTCAAATAGTTTCCAAACCATCTTTACTAGAAATGATAAAAAGTTCTCCGACAGATGATGAGGATTTTCAAAAGAAGATTAAAAATGTGAATGACGGGAGATTGAGTGGCTTTATTTATGAAGATGGAATTTTGAATTTTGGGAAGAGAGTTTTTGTTCCTGATATACCTGATCTAAAATTGGAATTGTTGGATGATGCTCATAGTTCCAATTTCTCTATACACCCTTGTAGCACCAACATGTATAGAGATTTGAAGGAACATTTTTGGTGGGACAACATGAAAAGGGAGATTTCTGATTTTGTGTCAAGTTGTATGGTTTTTCAATAAGAGAATGTTGAAAGGAAATAGGCTGGAGGAGTCTTGCAACCTCTTCCGATACGTGAGTGAAATGGGTTAATATTACGATGGACTTTGTCATAAGACTACCAAAGACTCCTAGAAGAAATGAGGCCACATGGGTCATTATTTATTGTCTTACCAGGTCAACACATTTTCATTATATAAGATAGGATTTACCACTAGAAAGTCTATAAAAACTATATTTTAATGAAGTTGTGAGACTTCATGGAGTACCCATATCGATTATTTCTGATCATGGTCCCCATTTTACATCAATATTATGGAAAAGTCTTCAAAAAGACCTGGATGCTGAACTTTATTTGAACACTACCGACGACCCCAAACTGATGGAAAATCAGAATAGACTATTCAAACCTTAGAAGACATGTTGAGATCATTCTCACTTGACTTTCAAGGAATGTGGCATCAAATTTTACCTCTAGTAGAATTTTCCTATAACAATAGCTTACATTCAAGTATTCAGATAGCAGCATATGAAGCGTTATATTGAAAGAGATGTCGCGCACCAACCTATTGGGATGATTTTGGTGATAGAACACTCATAGGACTAGAACTTTTAGAGGAAATGATATAAAAGGTGAAGGTAATCCAAAACCACATCAAGACAGCTCAAAGTAGAAAGAAGAGAAATGCTGATAACCAAATGAAGGATTTGGAATTTCAGGTTAGATATCATGTTTTCTTAAAGGTATCTCATGGGAAGGGTGTTATAAATTTTGGTAAGAAGGGTGAATTGAGTCCCAGGAATATCAGACCTTTCAAAATTCTTGAACTAATTGGGGTTGTATCATATCGTTTGTCAATGCCGCCATGTCTTTCAAAAGTTCATGATGTGTTCCATGTATCACTGTTGAGAAAATAAAAGCTTGACCCAACGCATGTAATCACCTATGAGGAATTAGAACAGGGACCCGATCTATATTATTGAAAATAGATTTTCAAGGTTCTTGATACAATAGAAAAAGTGTTGAGAAACCAGATGACTCGTCTGGTAAAAGTTCTATGGAGAAACCATAAGATGGAAGAGGAAACGTGGGAACCCGAGGTACATATGATGAAGAAACACCTGAGCCTTTTTACGCAGTAATACTCTAAAAATTTCAAGGAAGAAATTATTTTAAGGAGGGGAGAATATAACACCCCAATCTTCCATGATAAGATTCTTTTTGAATAATACAATAGCGTGTGTTGTACACAACTTCATGTTCTAACACACCGCAACTAATCAAACCAGCTGCTATGAATAGAAATACCCAATTTTTAAAATTTTATAAATTTTATAATTAAAAATGGACTTCTTTTTTGGATTCGTAATAACGAAATTAGATTAGGGTGAATTATTGGTATTTTTCTGAAAGATTTCAATTTTTGATGAATAGTGAAAAACACAGAGTTATAGTTTAAAAGAAAATTTTTGTTTAAATAATTATTTAATTTATTTAAATTTATTTGTGGTCAAAATATATAGATAATACCTATATATGTTCAATTCAATTCATTGGAGTATGTTTATAATAATTTTAGATATATAAAAATATTATTGAACTTTTCACCATCTATTACACTCCTCTTAGGATCATTTGAAAATTTACATAAATCTTAATTTTACCGCTTCTGTGCATTGAATTTGAAAATTCCAAGAGACATGGTTGACATCACCAAGTAAAATGTGGATCAATAAGATGAAAATAATTTTTGGTGAATAGTAACATTTTACTTTTATTTACCACGGTTAAAAGTAAATAGGGTAATTAAGTGTAAAAATGATAGTATTATTACCCTAACACATGTCCTATTCTATTGGATAAGTATAATTCGAGAAAAAACAACCTTAGGAATAAAATATGATCCTCTTTGGTCCACTTTGATTAGATTAGGACATTTATTATTATTTAATTCAAAGAAGAGTTAAAAGAGTTAAAATCAATGTTTAATAACTAAAAAAATTTTGATATAGGGTTACACATAAGATAAATTTGACTATAATTATTCATTAAAAATAAAAAATTATTTCCTACATAATGGATTTTTATTTATATTTTTTGGAAATTAAATAATTTATTCTATTTATGACACAATGATGATGCAGTAATTACCTAATTAATGAAATATTAAAATGATTGATATTATAAAAATCCAAATAAATGTAATCTGAGACTTTTAATGAATTCCAATAATTATCAATGTTAATATCACATATTAGGGTTGGTAATATGAATTATTTTCTATGTAATAATTCTGTTATGATTTTTTCAAAAACAAAATACAAAATAGTGACAAAATTGACATAAAAGTGTTTTTAAAACAAATATTATATTATTAATTGATATTCTATTCTTAAAAATCTAAGGTTTGTCCAGAAGACTTATATAATGATTGGTGTATCATTAAATATCAACTTGGGGTTCACTTGGAAGTGTATAGTAATTTTATTAACCATATAATATAAAAATACAAAGACACATGCTAAATGTCAAACTATTTAACTAAGAGTCAAATATTAATGATAAGGTTAATATAGTGACCCAAACCCTTATAAAACTGATTTGTTGATTATTTTTCGACCCATCCCCACATTAGCCTTTAAATAATCCATTTTGGATCCTTTAGAAACCGAAAATTCTTTTATTATAATATAATATTCCTAGCTTTTCCTATGGTGCCCCTCACCCCTCTTATAAAAGGTCACTCCCCCATCTCTTTAATTCAAACAATCAATGCCATTTTACACAGCCTACCCCTATCCAAATACCCTCTAAACTGTCCTCCCATCATCTTAGAGGCCTTTCTTTAGTCATAATGCCAACTGATGGAGGCCTTTTGATCAAATGAAACGGACGAATCCGAAGAAGATGTAAATATTTCATAACATCATTCAAATTCTTTTCTTCTTCCACTTACTCTTTCTCTGTTGTTTCCATTCTAAAATAATAACACCAGTATAATCTATATACTTTGATGTTATTATAAATATGTTATAGCCATATTCATTTTTCAATCTATTATTTTATTGACATGTCACCATACGTGTGTATGTACCGCTTGCCGTCTCCACGGCTTGGTGCAATTGTTATTCAATACATTATTATATGGATGGCTATAATAATGTTATGTAATTTATGTAAATAATAAATATAACATTATAATGATTCTGTATATATGATATAACATCCAATTATATATTATTTTCATTTAAAAAGAATGATATTGTCGCTCTTGTGTACCTACGGATTACGGTCTCCACGAACACGATGAGATTCATTCCCCATCCTATCCATTCTAGACTAATTTTCATTTGATGATTAATAATAATTTTTAAAGACTCAATATCATTATAGATATTAATAAGAAACATCCCATCCATATCAAATATGACTCATAGAAAAAATAATATAATGTAAAATGAATCTGTTAACACCCAAAACAACGATAATACTGAGATATTATTAATAAAACATTGTTAAAAGATCATATATGATATCATATTAATGTATATGATTTTTGAATAATTTAACATAAATTATTTCACCTTTATTCAAGAGGTTAACATACTCTCATCCAAGGAAAAGTACATGGTATGGTTTATTTCTACAATCTCTTCATTATCTGAGGTTGTTTATACGTAATTATCTACTGGGACCCCTTTATCATCCACATACATGTTTCTTAAAAATGTATTGCACAAAATTTTTACTATTTATTGTACATTGGGTTAAGGTCATTGATACCCTTATTTGATTTTTTATATTATGTTTTAGAAATAAATCTTTACGTTGTTTTCAAAACATGGTACATAATAACCTTTTCGACAAAACAATGGTAAGAATGTCTTTTTTTAACATATATGGAAGGTGCTGCTATTTTCGCTATTAGAACATCGTCGAAGTTTCCCATAAAATCATATAAGAATATTTTCAAAATAAATTTTTTTTCTTTATAAATTATGTGACTCTTAAATTATTTCAAAATAGAAAGATATATTTCTCAAAAAATGTTCTTATTTCATCTATTTCAACATCCTTTGATGGATGTTATTCTTATTTGAAGTTGATTTATTATGATACAAAACTTCCATATTGTATTGAAGGTTTTGTGATATGTTTTACTATGGATGTGTTATTTTTATAACATTCATGGTTTATGGATAAATTATTGTCATTTCTTATGCTATTTTTAATACAAATGTTTATGTTACGTTTAATCCTTTTCACATGAGGAATGCATTGGACTTAGTTAGTGATGGGTGGAGCCCGCTATAGCTCCTCGGTGCATCGTTTGGTCTCATTAGACAAACTAGTGTCTTGGCATAAGGCCTTGACAAAATCTTATTTGTAGTCTTGGAACAAGGCCTTAACTATGTGGTTATGAAAGTCTGGCATTTTGCATTCCATCATTATGAAAGTGGCTATTGATATTGAAAGTGATTATTCAACTAGTAGAATATCCATGTGAGTAAGTAAATGGGATTATTTTTATTTATATCTTCCATATTATGATGAAGTTTATGTTGAAAAGGATTTTGTTTTAGTTTTATACATTACCTTAAATGTTTATGCTTATTTATGAAATATTCTGCTATATTGTTATCCTTACAGAGCATCTGAGCTCACCCCTTTTTATGTATTATTTTTCCTAGGATGCAAAGAAGTATATTATGACTGACCTGCAGGGATAGTCTATGGGATCTCATTGTTGTCTATAGAATCATTGTTGGTGTAATTTTCCAGTTTATGATATAACTTAAACCTAATGAATGTCTCCAGTACTTCCAAGGATACTAAACTAATCGTTCTTCTGATACTTGATTCCTTGTGATCATGACAATGTTATGTAATAATGCCCTGAATTTGGCCTTCTGGGGTCGGGGCGTTACATTATCATTATATAAGAATGATATATAAATTTCGAAAACTAATTATTTAACAAAATATGAATTTAAGGAATGATAATATGATTTATAAAACATTATTTTTACATATTGACTCTATTTATAACAAGTTTAGAACTAAAAAATGATACTTTAATAAACAATAACATTCAGTATTTTCATTGAAACATGTATTTTCCTTGGAGATTCAGTAGTGGAATTCCCAGAAATAATCATAAATATTATTTTCCTTATAATACATATATTAATTTAAATAAATTATTATATATTTTAATTCAATATTATATCTTTATTTAATTCATAAAAACACATGTTTTTCAAAAAACTATGTTTACATGAATAAATGTGTTTAATTTTAAAATCACTATTCACACCTTTTGAAATATTTTTTGATAAATAGTTTTTAATTAAAAATACATATTATGAAATTATATAAATGGGTTATTCTTAACCATTATCTCTAGAAGTAATTATTGTGGTTATGAATTTACAAGAGTGTCAAATATAAATTAGTATAAAAGATAAATGTTAAAAAAAATTCCTAAACACACACAGTTCAGTAAAAAGTGAACAGTTGAGGTGATTTTTGACACACACTCACTATCCAAACATATTTTGTCTATTTCATGTTCATTGAACCTTGAATGAAAATATTTAATTATTTAAAATGTATGTGTTACTCTCAAAACCAACATTCTATTCACATATGATTGGGTAACCCTCCCACCACATCAAAATTCACTTTTCTTCAAAATCATATTAAGTTTTTTTTCATTCCATCCCTACAACTATATCCCACATTCAAACTCTTCTACAAAACATTATTTATCATACGTCCTTCATTTCCATGGAGACTTCAAAAGAAAATTCAATTACCACATCTGAGTATTATCTAATATTTAGTTCTTTCGTTATATATATTCATTAAAATATATTCTACCCATACTATTATATTCATATTATTAGCATTTATAAAATATAGTTTTTCTATATTAATTTTATTATCATTATATATTCATCTGTAACATCCATTAAGATGAATATAATATTCCTTCGTGTGTAAATGAACACTTCTGCCACCATGGGAAACGAAATTCAATTTTCATCTATAGCCATCATTATTGATTCTGATAATGAATTTAATTATAAAACATAATTTTTATTATATAATTAATTTTCTATTATAAAAAGTCTAAAAAAAATTTTGTGAAATGAACAATAAATGATCATGTTTAGATATGTCATTTAAAATAAGTTTTCTAAGTATAAATTATGCAATATTTTCATATCCATTACTTATTTTTCAAATTCAATTATACATAAAAATATATCACACTAATAAACCTTACATAGTATCATTTTCTTTTATGTTTGATGATATTATAGGAAAAAAACCTTGTAATTATATACATGTTTGGTTCGGTATAACCACAAACAAAAAAAATAATTTTAATTTTTATCATAAATTAAAATGGGAACAAAATTATTGGTAAAATATTATTTAAATTTTTAAATTTTTATTTTTATTAAATATATGTTTTTTAAATATTTAACTCATAAACTATTAAATCACTCATCAATCATGGTGAATCATTAAAAGATGCATGTTATCGATTTGATCTTCAGGGATAAAAAACAAGACATTCATGGAAAGGAAAATAAAATATCATTAATTATTATAAATAATCCCTAAATGTAACATTAATGAACTTGTAATTAATAACATTTAAGGGGGAATGAATAAATAATTGTTTATTATGATACGTGTGGGGACTATCCAAAAAATTAAACATTTGATGTAAAAATGGGATGAATTCATATAAGTTATGACAATATATAAAGAGGGTAAATGAAAATTGATAAGATCAGTGTTATGAAATAAGTTATTATGATAATTATTTTTGTAACATTTGATGTTAAAGTAAATCTATTTAATTCATGATAAATGATACAGGTTCATTTTCAAAATCCCCTTTTGAGCCATGTTATGTATTATGCACCTAGTTAAATTTTTCTGAATTATATATATAACATCATGTTTCCTATATGATATTTATATCATTAACCATGTATTGGTTATTACTATTCATAGACTTGTTAGGGTTGATAATTAATTGGGAGGATACATATTAAAGTGAAGTCATAGATTTCTTCGTCTCTCGTATTTAACTAGTGTTATCTATAGGCTGCATGGGTATTTCACATCGGGTAACTGCATTACATGACATGTAGTGGTTTATAGTTGCATAACATGATAAGGGTTCACATGATAAATTTTAAATGATGTGGTGAGATTTTACACGTTGGGATTTTTTTTAAAGATTAGTTCTCAATTACAAGAATCGTGTTTTTCGGCGGTTATGGAAATTATCCTTTTCACAACAGGTAATGGAAATACATGTCATGTAATTCCCTAAATTATGGTTATATTTAGGATGAAAATTTAAAAATCACACTTTTCCACCTCTCAAAATTCATTTAGCTTGACCGAAATCTTATCCAATGTTATCTTGGAGCATTCCAACCCTTCCATGTCCTTTTATTCAGTGTTCAGTCTTCGTTGCGCTTGTGGTGGGAATTCCCAGGTAATCATTCTCCCATTTTCATCATCTATTTTTATTTCTACACCTATGGGTTTAATAGATCATCCCAAAATAGATTTTCTACAATACATTTTGGTATATCTTGTTTCTAGGTTGAGTTTTGAGGTCTTATTCGCCTTTATTCTTGTTGGTAGTTTTTATAACGGGTATTCATTTTCAGGAAATATATTCGTGATTCCATCCTTCCTAGAGAAGTTTATTAACCTTAAATATCATGAATTATTTCAATGGTTGATTTAAAATCAATTATTTTAAATTTATTTTAGTTTTTATTGATTATAACATGATTCCAATTAATTTGGTTGTCTGAAAAGGTTTTGGAATTTTTTTTGGAAAACCCCAGCCCCAATTCCATAAAAAATGGGTATGTTTGAAAATGGATAGAAATGATTTCAATTTAATATTTGATTTTAATTTTTTAAATGAAACTGAATAAATTTTTAAAATTTTGGAAGTTGATTCTATAGTTTTGATAGAATCCTAGTGGATTTATCTCATTAAAAGGCAAGTTTTTTTATTAAAACATGTTTTGGTTTTAAATGGAAAATTTGAATTTTAAAAGGGGGAATGTGGTTTAATGGTATTATAACCAGTATAGAAATAATTTTCCCATTATTTATTGTACAATAGAAAATGAATTCCTTAGGTATATTGTGAGTTATTTGCAGCCACTCAATGATTATACAATATTCTAAAACAAAAATATAGCGGGTCACATACCTTATACAATTGTGACAGGTCCTCTATAACTAGTTTTGAGAGGACGTGAGTGAACATATATTTTTTTGATCACATAGGGAGTGTGGAGTCATATATTTTGGAGCATACTTTTTTAGAGGATTTCCATGATTTTCTATTGTATATTTCTTCTATATAAATGTATGCCAATGTTGTTAAACTGCATTACATGCCTTCAGAATTTATATAAACATTTTTATATACAATTTTTTATTTAATCCATTGAATTTTAAATATTATATCACTACAAAATCATTTTCATAAATTATTTTACATCATTTTATCATTATAGAATGATTTGTCTAAATATTATTTAAAATAAAAATCCTATTTATTTTAAAAATTGAAAGCATTCCTATGGTTAATCTATTATTAGCATCTATTATGGAATCCTTGTTAGGACCCTACATGGGTTTTTTATCTCATACACTAAATTTAACTTAAGGTTTTTTTATATAATATCCTTTAATATTATATTAAGGGGAATTAATATCTTGAAAGTGGATCAAGATGTTTAACCATGGTTTTGGTTGTGTCCTTAGGGAGTTTGGAATTTTTTTTACCTATTTTGGTACTGGGGTTTTAATACATTTGGACTGTTTATCCCCTTTCAAGTTCATATACATTACATACGGTGGATTATATTTTTATATTTCTACTTCTTTATAACCCTTTCCTCTACATTGTTATTGGGAAAATTGTTCCCAAATTTAGTTTGTATAATGCAAGGTGCCAGTCACCACCCCATGGGAATAAGGAACTCCCCTCAGGATAAGCTAGATCCTTCTCAATTATTTAGTTACTAGGGTACCTGGGTTGGTTTTTTAAAAAGTGGTATTAGAATAGTTACATAATATTTCTTCAAGCCAATTTTAATTTTTTAAATCATGACAGAACGTATGAGGTAGTTTTGATTGATTGTCTGGCCAGCTCTCCTGGAAATAAAACATAAGTAACTAGGGGTGGTTATATGAAGACCTATCCTTAAAACATTACATAATATTGAATTAAATTTATAATTCACATTGAGGATATTTCTAAGTTAATAGTTTTATAGAGTTAGGCCATAACTATTACATTACATCTGAAAAATTAAAAAGTAGACACTTCTACTCACATTCCAATTATTCATAAAATAAAAACACTTGATAACATGTGGCATGTACCGTTCCATGTTTTAGACAGTAATAATTTCCCTAGATCCCATCCATGAACCTATTCATATTTATTTCATGTGAAAAACATTTCAAAACTTGGTATGATCATCAAATCCTTAGTAAGGGTTATAAAAAAAGAAAGAAAAAAGTAGTTAATCAATACACACACAACATAAGCTCTTTAACAAATGTCATGAAATCATAAGATTTATGAATAACACATTTAAATAATAAATCTTCAATGTAACTTGTGACATCAATATCATAATTTCATTTTAGATATCAAAGACATGTAGGGAGTTAAATTTGGAATACCCATCACAATATATTCCTTAAATCTCTTAAAAGAGACATTCATGTTTACCTCCGTCAGGTTACCAAATGCATTGGAGATCTATCTCGTTCTCACCCGCCCTAGGTTTATCATTGAACCACCCATATACTTAAACAATTCCCTAGAACCATAACATATTCATAACACATAAAACAAATATATTGGAACGATAACATTTACACGTTTCAATCACAATATATCATTTAAATATATTGACATAACCAATCAATTATCAGAACCATTTTCAATACCAAAATACATAAAAAAGAATATCGTATTTTTTTCCATAAAAAACACTACTTATTTTTAAGGAACCCAAATATCAAATAATACTCATAGAGACAGAAAGGTCATTGTCATTCCTTAGGTTAAAAATAAACATACTTTTTTATCATTTCGTAAAACTATTCGTAGAAAAAGAATCCATTTGAATGAAAAGAAAAGTAAAAGGTGTTAATAAAATGTATAAAATAATGTCATGTATGAAAACAAAATATTCCTCAATAAAGAGAGATTGAGACAAAGTCCCTTACCTTGTGTCTGGCATGAATTGTTTATTCATTAATCTCATGAATAATAAAATAATGATAATTTATAATTTCTTAAGAACATTTTTCAGGTTTATTATTCCTTTTATATCACATATTACCATGTTATAAACATTATAAAATTATTTATGTTAATAACGGTCATTTTTTCGATATTTGGTACATGTGTAACACCCCATGATTTCATAGTATGTTATCTCTTCAATATATTTCAATAACATGCGCTACAGGCAGCCCCGAGTTTGAGCGTACCACAACTTACAAAACTAGCCATTCCCAAAAGTTGTTATGAATAGTATTAACCACATTTTAAATTTTATATTTATTATATAATTTTAACATTTAACTTTTGTGTTTCATAGATATAATATAAGAAAAATTCAATTTTCAAGATAGAAGCGGTATTTTTTTTAAATAAATAGTTTTTCCGCCATTCAATACCGAACCCTTTTTAAATCCAACATTTGACACATTTATATAATAAAATTAGTGAAATTAAATGATTATTTATAATAGGGATATAAAATTTTAGTTTGGATAAATTTTTGTTACTTTTCTAATAACATTCATATTTTGACGTATAGTGAAAAAACACTAAAATTAATTAAAAAACCTTTTTTAATCGAAATAATTTATAGGGAAAATTTATAAATTTGAGTGGATTAAAGTATATTTAAATTATATTTGTATCATTTAAAATAAATTAGATCATTGTATGTAATTTCACATTTAAACTGGACATAAACAAGTGTCAATCTTTTGATTGTTATTATTTCATAAAAATAGGCTTTTTGTTTTGACTATGGGAATAAATTTTAAATTAATTTCTACCACTTATATGTTTTTTTAAAATGTATTACATATTTGGAATCATGAGGTCCAAATTTTGTAAATATTTATCTTTTATTTTTAGACATTATGAATAATTACTTCGGTAAACATTTTATTTACCACAATTAAAAGCTAAATCAGGTAAATAAGGGTAAAAAAATAATATTATAGTAATATTAAATTACCTTAACATGTGTCCAATTCCTATTTTTTGATACATGTACGATCATGGGAATCCTCGGGTCTATTGTGGGACCCTATGGAGCCACATGAGAGTGATAATGACAGTTTATATTAATTAATTTAAACTAAAGACAAAAAATGACATGAAATATATATTTTAGTAAAACAATTATTATATGGAGTTATATAAGCTATATTTTAGACTATAAATACTAATTGTAAAGATAAAATGATTTCCTAAAGAAAGTTATTTTATTTATATTATTTAGACATTAAATAATTAAATTTATTTCTGACATAATGATGGTGTTGTAATGACCTTATTAATGAATGAATCAAATAAATGGTATTATAAATATTAAAATAAATATAATTTTAATGTTTTGATGACATAAAAGAATTTTATAGGGGAATATGACCTGTTTTTATTGATTTAATTTTTTTTTTCAGAGTAAAAATGTTTTCTTTAATTTCACAAAAAAAACCAATTAACAAATAGTGTCAAAATTTACATTAATTAATTTGCAAAACCAATACTATATTGTTGGTTGATATAATATTCCTAAAAATATAAGGTTCAGAAAAAAAAGCTTAATAATTTTATATATTTCATTAATGAACCATTTGATGTTCTCTTATATTTTTAGAGTGTGTTTATTAACCATATAGTGTAAGAATAAAAGATGATGCAGTGAAAGTTAAACTATTTAACTAAGAGTTAAATCAAAAAGATAATGTTACAATGGTTACCTAAACATGTATAAAACCTATTGGTTGAGTGTATTTCTACTTATAACCACTTAATAATCAAAATATATTCATTTCTAGTCATTATAAACCAAAAATGATTGTATAAAAAAGATATATTTTAATCATTTCCTAAAGAGACCCTCACCCCTCTTATAAATGGGAACTTCCTCTTTTCTCAAAATCACACCTACAAATCCATTTAGATCAGCCAGACCCTACCCAAATAGCCTCCCAACGTCCCTCACATAAACCTATAGTCCTTAGTTTTATCATAAATCCAACCTATGGAGGCCGTTTGATCTACTCAAAAGGAAACACCCGAAGAAGATGTAATATTTCCACCACACTGTT
Source organism: Viscum album (assembly GCA_963277665.1). NCBI lineage: Eukaryota > Viridiplantae > Streptophyta > Magnoliopsida > Santalales > Viscaceae > Viscum > Viscum album. The sequence goes on from OY728158.1 coordinate 562,628,568, forward strand.
TTAAGTTCTTTTCTTCTTCTAGTTCCACATTATTATTTTTTCAATATAAAATAATAACTATTGTATATTAAATATAATGTGATGTATTTATAAAAATAGTATAACCATTTTCATTATTATATCCATCATATGAATGACAAAGTCACCATACGTGCGTATGTACAGCTTATAGTCTCCAAGTTGTGGTATAGTTGTTATTCAATACATCATTTTTTAGATAGGTATAATGATGATGTATAATTGATGTAAATAATAAATATAAAATGTTAATGATTATTTATATATGATACAACATCTATTTACATGTGATATTAATATCAAAATAATGATATTGTCGCTCGTGCAGACGTACAGATTACTGTCTCCACGATGCAGTGAGATTCATTCCCACATTCACAATTCAACGATGACTATAAAAATATATAATATTAAAAAGTATGTAATATATGAAATAATAATGATACTGGAGATATATATGTATATATGTATGCAATTACATATATATTATTCACTTACTTCCATTCAATACGACATGAAAATGGAAACAACGTGTATGCATTCATACGGCCTACCATATCCATAAATGGTGCCTTCCATTTCATATATCTATCTATGATAAATATTTATATTCCAAATATATAAGATATATAAATCATGGTTTATATTATCGATTTATTTAAATCATTATCTAAATGATAAGATAAAAAATAACAAGGTAAAACATGTATGATAATGAAAGCACTTATTACCCAAAATTTTAATTTACCATCGAAATAATTATTAAATGGGTACTAGAATGTTATATATGAATCATGTATGATATAAAAAATATGAATATGTTTCTTTTATAATTTAATAACATACTATGGCCATTATACAGGAGGATTAAACCTACCCTTGACCATAGGAAAGTGCAAGGTAATTGTTAATTTCACAATCTCTTTATTATCCGATGTTGTTTTTACATAAGTATATACTGGGAAATATTTATTATCCATGTCCATGTTTCATAAAATTGTATTCAAATGGATTATTTTTAAGGGTATTTTTTATTATAATATCATTTTACATGTTATAATGATTTAATATTTTAAACCATTCTCATTAATTTCGATGTTTTCAAAATGGTTTTAAGGATTTATTTATATAGACATGAATGTTTGAAAATGTGAATTCCTTTATAATTGTTCAATGTGGTATGGGAAATTTTGATTAAAAACTATCTATTGAATGAATTCCTTTATAAATTATGTGAATTATAAATGAATTTATTAAAAAGGGATATTTTTTTCAATGATTTTTACGGATCATTTTCGACTTTTTCAATATCCTTTACCGGATATTATTCTTGATCAAGGTTGATTTATTATAATACAAATCATAATTATTGTATTGATGGTTTTTTGATATATTTAACTGTTGATGTGTTATTTTTATACCATTCATGATTTAGGGTTAAAGTATTGACATTCCATATCCAAGTTTTAATAGAATGATTATGTTATGTTTCAAACTTTTCATATGTGGAATGTATTGGACTTAGTAAGTGGCGGATGGAGCCCGCTATAGCTCCTCGGTGCATCGGTAGGTCTAATGAGACCATTAGATGTTGAATTGGAGAAGGCCTTTCCCAATTTGATATATGGTTTTGGCCGAGTCCTTAATCATTTTTAGAAATCTTGGCCGAGGACTTGACAAAATGTTTCAAAATTTCCGGCATTATACATTCCCTGAATATGAAAATAATATTGATGGTTCCTGTAGGTATTTAATTATTATAATACCCATGACTATGTTTTATTATGGAATTAGTTAAATAGCTCATATTTCGTCCATAATGTGTTCAGGTTTATTATTTTTAAAGGCATGAGTTTTCAATTATTCATCATGCCTTTTGTTTATATTATCTTCTGCTAAGTTGTTTACCCTCATAGAGAATCTGATCTCACCCCTTTCTTATGTTTTATTTTCCCATGATTTCAAAGAAGTGTATTATGATTGATATGTAGGGGAATGCTAAAAGGGAATAATGGAATTCTCAATGAACAATCTATGATGTATTTTATGTTTGAAATTGTAGTGTGAAGTTGACGTATGTAATCTATTTACAAGACTACTGAACTAATTTTAATTTGGGAACATTATTTCCTTGTATCATTCCAATGTATTAAAATAATGCACCGACTCTCGGTAACTACGGTCGGGGCGTTACAACATGAGTCAAAAATGAACTTCTTATATTTACTATTTGTCTATGTGGTTAAAAGTACATTATCTCTAGAATGATATTAATGATTTAGATATCATATATATCTTATATATCCTGTATATATATGTATTTTTTATAGTATGTAACATTTTGAGATAAAAAATTAAATACACCGTTCATGGAGACGGTAAGTCGTACGTACGCATGAATGATACATTCATTTATATTGTTTATTTTAATATAATTAAGACATTAGGATAAGAAAGTTATATTATAATTCATTTATAATATCATATATAATATTATTGACTCTATCCTTTATATGTCCCACATATGGCATTAACGTGTCATGTCACTTTGAGGGGGCGGTAGTCCGCACTTCCTCAAATGAGATTATCTTATTTAATCACTAGGGAAACTTTAAAGGTATTATATAAATAGAAAATAAATATTCACAGAAACAATAAAAATTTAATATATATCACATGTAAATATATTTCCATCTTAATGGCCACCATAAGAGATGGTAGGAGATAATTGAACAATCATGGTTTTGTGAGGCGTCAGTTCGTCGTCCATAGAAACAATATGTTCTTTACCCATTAGACAGAGGTGTGTGTAAGTGTATTTTGAATACTTATAAAAAAACAACCTATTATTATATATATTCTGGTGTTGTTATAAAATAAATTAATAAAAAGTGTTTAGGGGGTTGGATAATGAATATAAAACAAATTATCTTAGGAGAAGACATTACCTTTAAATTGGGTATGTCATTTTTGTTTGAACAAAAAGGGTTACATGAATTTTATTCTTCTTAAGGTAAGGATTCTAGGATAAATAGAGGGATGAATAGATCTTAATTCATAAGGTGTTGGAAGAGCCAAGGGACGTGAGAGGTGTGAGTAATGGGTTAGAGGTTAGGGATTTTTATGGGGGGGGAGGGCCTCTTTAGGAAAGTGGGAAAATAATATTTTATTATATAATGATATTCTATTTCTAAATGTCCAAAACTTTTTCAAATCAAAGATAAGATGAATCATGGTCGATATAAAATCGTCCAATAAGAATTGGATAGGTTTTGGATATTCTTTTAATCATTATAATCTTATTTATTTAAATCACTTTTTAATGAGGAAAACACTACATCATTATTATGTCATAAATAATATAATTTATTTGATGTCTAAAATTTATAAACAAATACCATGAAGTTGTAAATATATTTAGATTTAAATTTAATATTTATAGTCTAAGAGATAACTTATATAACCCCATGTAATAATGCATTTACTAAATGATATATGATTGTCATTTTTTCCTTTTCATTAAGTTAATTAAAATAAAGCCTCATTATCACTCCAAGGTGGACCCATGGGGTCCCAAAATCGACCAAAGGATGCCCATGGTGGGATATTAATCATCTTATAGTATTATGACACATGTTAGGTTAATTTACCATTATCATAATATAATTATTTTACCCTTAATTACCAGATTTACCTTTTCACCTTGGAAAATAAAATATTTACTAAAGTAAATATTCATAATGTCTAAAACTAAAAGTCACCTATTTAGACAATTTTTAACTCTTGATTCCAAATATGGAATCCATTTTTTCAAATTAAAAAAATGGTACTTTCAGAAATTAAATTAAAATTAATTCCCGCTGTCAAAAAAAATCTTTTTTTAAGAAATAACTAGCAGAAGATTGACAATTGTTTATGTCCAATTTCAATGTGAAATTACTTCAACGACAAACAATGAATTTAATGGTAAAAATATAATCTAATTATAAATGAAAACTAATTAAAATTATAATATTACCATATAAATGAATTAGATTAAAAGGATCTTTTGAATTAAAATAAAGCATTTTTCACTATTCACAAAAAAATGAACTTTATCACAAAAATACCAAAATTTAATCCAAATTATATTTTGATATCCCAATTCTAAATAATTATATTTATTTTGAAAAATATAATATATAAAAGTGATAAAAACTATATTTAGAAAGGGTTTTCCATCAAAAGGTCGGAAAACAACCTTTAAAAGTAAATTATGCTTCAAATTAAATTCTCTCACTTTTTAAGTCCCTAACATTTATTAGATAACCATAAAAACATTTAACAAACATGTATAATCATATTTCAATTAGTTATGTTCATTCCTGCCAATACAATTACTACGCATTATCTTCCATTTAAAATAATAATATTATATTCTTATTATGCAACATTAGTTTTAAAAAAACTCGTAGTTGCCTATAGGTTAATCAATCGAACATAACAACCCCTTTAAAGTAAAATTAATATTTAAGTCATAAATATTAATTATTATAAAAATTTATTATTCTTTATTTACTTGGGATGTTGCATCCTTCCCCCTTTTAAAAATTGTGTTCTCAAAATTTTTATTCCCTTATAAAATAAGTGTATTTATGCCTCATAGCATTTTCAGATTCCCACATTCCCTCTTTAATCATATGGTTTTTCCACAATCCTTTTAATGGTGAATTAACTTACTCCACAACACATATTTTCTTTAGTTAAGAATCTGAGAAGGCTCTTCCTCATAAGAGATATTCTCTTCCAACTGAACTACCTCTGGGTTCAAAACAGGAGATGGATCCAGAAAATACTATCTCAATATTGAAACATTAAAAACAATGGATATCTTTGATAAACATAGAGCTAATCCCACTCTGTATGCAACTAATCCAACATTCTCTAGGATTTCATAAGGCCCAATGAACCTTGGAATCCACATTCATTTCTTACCAAAACACATAAAACATTTCCATGAATAAAATTTGAGAATGACATGATCACCTACCTCAAATGAAAGACCATTCCTCTGATTATCCGCATAACTTTTTTCCTCCTCTATGATGTTCTAATGTGATTCCAAATCAACTGAACCTTTTCTGCCATCTCATCTACCACTTTTGTTCCCATCTTCTTCCTTTCACCTACTTCATCAAAAAATATGGAGTTCAACACCAAATACCATATAATTCCTCAAATGGAGTCTTCTGTATACTTGAATGAAAACTTTTATTATATGAAAATTTAAACAAAGAAATATGTTGGTTGCAATATCCCTGGAAATCCATCGAGCAAGCATGTAACATATCTTCCAAGGTCTGAATTGTTCATTCTGACTGCCCATCTGATTGATGATGAAAAGTTGTATTAATATTTAATTTAGTACCAAACGAATTCTGAAGGCCTTTCCAAAAGTTGGCAGTAAACCTGGGATCATGATTAGATATAATGGAGAGGGGAACTCCATGCAACCTCACTATCTTGTTAACATTCGACTGAGAAAGTTGATCTATAGACAAAGTATTTCAAATAGGAAGTAATTGGTCATATTTAGTCAATCAATCAACAATAACCTAGAATGTATTATTTTTTCGAGATTTCTTTGGTAATCCCGCAACTATGTCCATGGATATATTTTCTCATTCCCACTATGTTACCAGTAAATACTGAATAATCCATTTTAGTAACTGACACTCTTCTTCAACTTGCTGACAATTCAATCACTTCATAGTAAAATCAGAAATATCTATATTCATTCTATCCCACAAGTAATACTCCTGAAGATCTCTGTACATAGTAGTACTATATGTATGAACTATAAACGGGGAACTATGATCTTCACATAACAACTCATTCTTCAACTGTGAATCAAAATGCACAAATAATATCTATACTTATCTCAAAATACAATCATTATCAACTTTAAAATTAGGCAACTCACCCTTCTAAACCAATTCTACCCTTTTCTACAACTCACTGTCTTCCTTATGTGTTGCTTAATTCTGTTTGAAAAGGATGATTTCACTAACACCTGAATCAAAACAAAATAATTTCCTACACCAAAAAATTCTATGCCAAAGTTCATCAAATAAAAAACCAACAGATATCATTTCAAATGTATAACATTTAATGAAGCATTACATTTTTAACTCAAAGCATCAACCACTTTATTTTCTTTTCCCAGATGATAATGATTCATGTAATAATAATCCTTGATTAATTTCATCCATCTCCTCAATTGCATGTTCAAATATTTTTTGAGTGAATATATACTTTAAAATTTTGTGGTTAGTATATAATTAACATTTTACTCCATAAAAATGATAACTCCAAATTTTTAAAGAAAAAACAAAAAAAACTAATTTAAAATCATGTGTAGGGTAATTTAACTCATGAGTATTCAAATAATGTGAAACCTACGCAATTAACCAATCATTATGCATAAGGACAATGACAAGTCCTATCAATGAACCATCACTGTAAAAAAACTCACCATTTCGGGAAGGATGTTCCAAAACTGAAGCATTCACCAATCTTCCTTTCAATTCTTGAAACCAATCATCACATTATTTTTTCTAAAAGAACTTAACACCATTTCAAGTTACATAGTTTTTGGGCTAGATAAACGTGAAAAGTAATCAACAAGCCTCCAATAATAACTTTCCAAACCAATAAAACTATGGATCTCGGTTATATTTGTGGGTCTTGGCCATTGTTCAATACATTTTAAGAAGGATCAACAATTATTCCATTTTAAGAAACAATGTGACCAAGGAAAGGAATTTTTTGTAACCAAGAAACACACTTACAGAATTTTCCAAATAGTTTCTTTTCAATTAAGGTTTATAGGACAATGCTTAAATTACTATCATGCTCTTTTCTACTTTTAGAATAAACCAAAATATCATCAATGAACACAACCACAATCTTATCAAAAAATTCAAGGAAAATCTATTCATAAGATCCATGAATACATCAGGTGCATTGGATAACCAAAAAAGAATAACTAAAAATTCCTAATGGCCATATCTAGTACGAAACACGATATTCAGATTGTCTGCTTCCTTTACTTTCAATTGATGGTAACTCGAACTCAAGTCAATCTTCGATAAATACGGAGCTCCCTGGAGCTGATCAAACAAATCGTCGATATGTGGAAAAGGATACTTGTTCTTAATAGTGATGTTATTCAATGCTCTATAATCAATGAAAAGTCTCATTAAAAAATCTATTTTTTTAACAAAGAAGATAGGATCACCCAATGGTGATGTGCTAGGTCGACAAAAACCTTTATCTAATAACTCCTACAATTGGTTCTTTAACTCAAAAAGTTCAATTTGAGCCATTGAATAAGGGGGTTTTAAAATTGGCTTAGAATCTAGAACAAAGTCAATAGTAAATTAGACTTCTCGATCACATATAATACCTTTAAAATCATTATAAAAAACATCAAGGTACTCATTTACCACAGGCACATCATTTATTTTAACAGTTATTTTTTTTCAACAATATGTGAAAGGTAACATTCATTTCCATCTATTACTATTTTCTCAGATTTTTTCTATTATATTAATAGTCAGGGTTAATTATTGTAAACAAACATAAAATCATTCTAAGAAGAAACCTCTTTAGATCTGCAGTCAATCTTAGGATGATTAATATAAATACAATGCATACCCAAAATAACATCAATCTCAACTAGAGGAAAAACTATAATGTTTGCTGGTAGAATCTTTCCACACACAATGATAGGAAGGTTGTTATGATTTCTTTTTATCTCAAAATCTCCCCCAGTTGTTTTTACCATAAGGTCATGATTTATATCATTATATAGAATTCCCAATTTTCTAGAAATCCTCTGAGAAATGAATGAATGTGAAGACCCTGAATCAAACAACACATTGGAATAATCTGAACAAACTAACAATGTACTTGATATTTCTTAATTCGATGACCCAACATCTTTTAAAGTAGTTGCAAAGGATTTCACCAATCCTTTATTCATGTTATATGGTCGGTTTCCCTTAGTTATGTTCTTTTTTGGACACTAATTTGCATTAAAACCCATTTCATTGCACTTAAATTTTTTTACTGATTGTAAAATAGATTTTTTCTTACCATTACCCGGATCTTTTTTAGTGCAATTACGAGATTTATGTCCCATTTTACCGCATCGGTAGAACCTACCAGAATTCAAAAGACATTCCCCCAGCATGCTTTTTACCATAGTTTTCACAAACATTAAACTTAATTTCCTTACCATTATAATTTCTTGAAATGTTTTTCCATTTCGACTACCACTATGACCTCTTATTCTATTATTTGTCAAGGAAAACCTTATCACTGGCAAACTCTATTTCCACCTTATCCGTATATCAAACAAGTTTTTTATAACTTTTGATCTCACGATAAGCTAAAGCCCTTGGATACATTAGATTTAATACTAAGAAAAAATCGTTGATTTTACTATAGAGATCTCGTATGAAATTTGGAGCATACATTTCTAGTCGAGTGAATTTTTCTTCATAAGTAGTCACTAAATCATCTTCATTTCTCAATTCCAGGAATTTTTTTTTACATCCTAAAAAGAATCACCTTAGGAAGATATTTCTCATGAAACATACCTTTTAATTCACCCCAATAAATATAATCGACCTCTTCACTATCCCAGATATATTTCACTATCGACCACCACTGATCAACTTCACCATCAAAACGGTAAACAACAAGACTGATCTTTTAATGTTTTTAACACCCCATTACTTAAAAAATCTTCTCCATTACTTTAATCTGCCCTTCTATTAGCACATGTTCAGATGATCCTCTGAATAATGGGGGATGTTGCCTCAATAAATGATCCACTACTGACATGTTCCTCTATGTATGATCTGGATGATCTCGTACATGGATACCGCCACCATTTGTAGATTGAGTCAACTATGTCATCACTAAAAAAAATTGTTCAGTTCTGATTCCAACCATCTGAGGTTTCTGATTTGGAAGATTGCTTTCCTCCTGATGTCATCCCATCACAACTTCCCTATTTTCTTTGAGGAAAACCATTCTGAACACCAAAATATCCTAGGTGAAACAACATGGTAATCTATAAATGAAATATCATTTCAATCTTACCATAAATTAATTTATAGACCTTAATATACCAATATATTTCCTTCTAAAGTTATCTAAACTGACCTCTGATACAAACTATAATGAACTGGCCTAAAAAAATACATAATCTTGAATTAAATTAATAATTCAGATTAAGGATCATTTAAGGATTACAGTTTTCGAGGGACAGGGCATAACTATTACATTACATCTAAAAAATTTCAAAGTAGACAATTCTACTCAGTTTACATTTTATTCATTAAATAAATACTCTTAAAAAAAGCTTCATGTCCAGTTTTATGTTTTAGACAACATTACATTCCCTCGATCACATCCTTGACCCTATTCATCTTAAAGTCCTCTAAAAACATTTCAAAACTTGGGATGAGCATAAAGAGCTTAGTATTAGTTATAAAACAAAGAAAGAAAATATTAGTTAATCAATACACACATAACATAAGATCATTAACATACCTCATTATGTCATAAGATTTATGAATAACATATTGAAATTATAAATCTTAAAGGTAACTTGTAGCATCCATATCATACTTACGTTGTAGCTATCATGGCTATGTATGGAGATACATTTGGGATAGCCATCACAATATATTCCCTAAATCTATTAGGAGAAACAATCATGTTTTCCTCTGTCACATTATTCAATTCATTTGATTGCCATCTCGGGCTCACCCATCCTAGGTTTATCAAAAAACCACCCATATACATAAACAATACCCAAGAACAGTAACATATTCACAAAACATAAAAGAAACATAATTCAAAGATAACATTTCCACATTTCAATCAAAATATATCATTTAAATATATTGAAATAGCCAATAAATTATATAATCATTTTTTAATAACAAAATATGTAATAGATAATATGGTAATTACTTTCCTTTAAAAAACTACGACTTGTTAAGAAGCCAACGATCAACTAATACTCAAGGCGGAGGAAAGGTTGTTGTCACCGCTTACGTTAAAAAGAAACATTATTTTTTGTCATTTATTAAAATGATTCATAAAAAAATATTCCCTTTGAATGGAATGAAAAGTCAATGGTGTTTATACAATGTATAAAATAAAGACGTGTATTATAAAAAAATATATCTCAATGAATGGAGATTGAGATGAAGTCCCTTACCTCGTGTCCGACTTGACTCATTCGTTATTTAATCTCCTAAATAATATATTAAAGTTCATTTAAAATTTTTTATTAACAATTTTAAATTTTATTATTCATTTTATATAAAATATTACCATGTTATAAACATTATTAAATAATTTATGTTAATAACTATCATTTTGTCGATATTTGGTACATGTGTCAAAAATGAACTTCTTATATTTACAGGTTCTCTATGTGGTCAAAATTCCATTATCTACAGAATTATATTAATGATTTAGATATCATTTTTTTATTATATATCCAATATATATATATATATGTATTTATAATAGTACGTAACATTTGGAGGTAAAAAATGAAATTTCGTGTTCATGGAGACAGTAAGTCGTACGTACGCATGAACGCTAAATTCATTTATATTTATTATATTAATAGAATTAAAACATAACAATACAATGTTATATTATAATTATAGTATAATATCATATATAATATCATTGAATCCAACATTAATATGTCCTACATATAGAAATGACAAGTCATATCACTTTGAAGGGGCGGTAGTCCGCACTTCCTCAAATGAGATTATTTTATTTACCCACTATAGAAACCATAAAGGTGTTCTATAAATGAAAATAAAAAAAGCATAGAAACAATATAAATATAAAATATATCACATGTAAATACATTTCCATCTTAATGGACACCATAAGAGTTGGTAGGAGACAATTGAACAATCATCGTTTTGTGAGGCGTTAGTTCGACATCCACATAAATAGTATGTTCTTTACCCATTAGATAGAGGTCTGTGTAAGTGTAGATTGAATCCATCACATAAAAAACCTATAATATTTAGTATACTAGTTTATTTATAAAATAATGTATTAAATTTTTTTTAGAGGGTTGGATAAGGAAAATAATGAAAAATAACTTAGGAGAAGACATTACCATTAAATCAGGTATCTCCTTTTTGATTGAGTCAAAAGGATTACATTAATTGAATATTTCCTTGGGGAAGGTTTCTATGAGAAATATAGGGATATAGGTATCTTATTTGGGAAGTGGTTGGATGATCCAAGGGGATTGAATGGTGTGGTTAATGTGTTAGTGGAGAGGTATTTATATGAGGGGGAGGAGGGTCTCTCTAGGAAAGTGTGAAAATATTATTTTATTATATAATTATATTCCATTTCTGAAGGCCCAAAACTTATTAAAGTTGAATATATGATTACTAATGGTCTAAATAAAATCATTCAACAGGAACTGGGAATGTTTTGGATATTATTTTAATAATTATTATCTTATTTATTTATATCATTGTTATTAAGGTAAACACATCATCATTATTGTGTCATAAATAATTTAATTTATTTATGTCTAAAAATTATAAATAAAATACCATGATGTAGTAAATCTTTTTTTCTTTCAAATTTATATTTATAGTCGAAGATATAAGTTATATAACCCCATATAAATATTGATTTACTAATAGATATTTGTTTATGTCATTTTGCCATTAAGTTATGTTAATTAATATATGTGTTATTTTCACTCCCAAGTGGCCCCATGGGGTCCCTAAATCTACCCAATGATTCCAATGGACAAATATGAATCAACAAATAGTATTAGGAAACATGTTGGGTAAATAAATATTATTATTTTATTATTTTTTACCCTTAATTATGATATTTAACTTTTAACCTTGGTAAATAAAATATTTACACAAGTAAATATTCATAATGTCTAAACATAAATGTGTCCTATTTACACAATTTGGACCTATTAATTCCTTATATGAAATACTTTTGTCCAAATTCAAAACACAATAATTGTCATAAATTAATTTAAAATTAATTCCCACTATCAAAACAAAAAGTGTGTTTTTAGGAAATAACTATCAAAATATTGACACTTGTTTATGTCCAATTTCAATCTGAAATTACATCAAATGTCCAAATTTGGATTAAATTGAAAAAAAACTCTAAATTAATTTTAGGTCCATATAAAAAGATAATTTATCAATATAAATAAATTATGTTAAAAGGCAGTTTTGAATTAAAATATAGAATTTTTCACTATTCATTATAAATGAACGTTATCACAAAAATACCAAAATTTCATCCAAATTATATTTTGATTTCCCAATTCTAAAAAATAATTTTTTTGTCACATAAAACATATAAAAGTGAAAAAATTAGATATCATTGGGGTTCTCCATCTGGAAGGAGAAAATCGTCCTTTTGAAGTAAATTATGTTTAAAATTTGATTCATTCACATTTTAAGCCACTAACATTTATTAGATAAATGTAAAAACATTTACAAAACATGTAGAATCATATCATAGTTAGTTATATTCATTCCCACCAATACAATGACAATGAAATAGGTAAAAATTAAAATAGTAATATTATATTATTATTGTGCAACATAAGATTTTAAAAAAACTCATTGTTGTGTATCGGATATTCCATCGAACATAGAAACCCCTTTAAAGAAAAATTATTTTTTAATTCATAAATATTAATAATTATTAAAATTTAATATTTATTATTTACATTGGATGTTATAGGTTAGGGAAGGACGACTTATGTATTTGTTATAGAATTTTACCAATTTTTATTTGGAAATAGTTAAATCCAATTCATTTTTTATATCATTTGGGATATTTTTTCCATTGATTATCTCTTTGAGAATAATCTAATGGCTTCCTTGTTGAATGTCGATGTTTTGTAGAATTATTCCATTAAGAAGATATGTGAATCAGATCTATGAAGAGATTATAGTTAAACCATAGTTATTAATTCCTGTTCTAGATCTAAATATGATCAAGGTGATTGTGTTTACTATCCAATATGTAAGATAGGAACCACCTCCAATACACTTTCTATCTCCAAAAGTGGAACCTTAGGAGGATGCCCTTTGAAATTTTTCTAATGAATTTCTTCATATTATGTGACCAATTTTCAAATTTTCTACAGTTCCTCAACATGCTAGGGAACAGTTTCGCATGATGAATGATCTTTGAGTTTATAGAGACAATAGAAAAGATAATAGTGAAGTGTTCCACCATTGTAATGGATGGACTTAACAAGAGATAGTGGTACATGATCTTGATGAATAAAATAATCTATTATAGTGGAATGAATTGAAATTTCATTTCGTCGACTAGTTATATATAGAATCAATGGTGTTGCCTATGGCTATGGAGTTTTTTCAAGATTGAGAGGGCCAACAGAACCATGATTGATTTTTCAAATTGCTATACTAAACATGTGTTGTTTGCACACGAGATTGTGTCTAATGAGAGGAGGATGGCTCGATGGTTTGAGTTGGAAATTCGATTAGATATGCATTATATGGTTCTATTACTAACGATTCCTAGTTATTATGATGTTATGGATATAGATATAATGGTTGAGATGGACCTGGAAGTAAATTCAGGGTTCATGGGAGTTCCATTTACTCCCAGTCGCAGTGCGAGTTCTATCAAGGAAAGTGTATGAATGATTATTCACATAGTAGTTCTCGATGAAATGGTCATTCTAGACCTCTTATATTTCTAGGATGAATTCCTTTAATTTCCTATCAGTCTGGAAATAAATGAAATTCAAAGAGGTTTTTCACTAAGGCACCCATGAACTATGTCCCTCGTGGATGTTTATGGAACTTATAATGATACTGCCATAATTTTTGTACTCTTCGTAGTAGAATAAGATCATCATCTCCTCCTAAAACTTCAAGTAAATTAGATTCTATAGTTACAAAATTTTTCCAACAATAGGCATCCATCATTAAGATACTTCATGTAGTGGATGAGTATTCAGGGGAAGCAGACACAACTCTAGGGATTTTGAGTGTTACATTTATTATAACTTTGTTTCTAACGCTTTTGTCGGGGCGCGCACATCCGTCTGTGGAGGACGCACAGCTGTTGCCCCGCATTCATACTTTCCAAAGGCGGGCGGCATTCGTTCCCTGTTTAGGTACGTCTACTCCTTGATCGAAACGTGATGATGGGATATTGGTTCTTCCTTCTGTGGATTCTTCCTCCGAGCTCATCACCTAGTCCAGGTCTCTCTCATAGATTTAATGTGTTGTTCGTGAATCCCATTCCGGGTGCCATATCTTCATGGACGCCGATTAATTACACTACATCCATCAAGACTTTCCATAGGGTCTTGACATGGTAGCGACCTTCGGTGGGAATAGACGGCAACATCAGGAATGTTAGGGCATCTCTGGGTGCATGGACATTGGGGAACCTATATTCTTCCTCATGAGAGGGCATCTCAAGGGTGCATAACCTGAGGCATGTATCTGAGGTTTTCCTCAGCTTCTCGTGCTTAACACAGGGTATGCAGCATGTTTAACGTCTTGCGAAGACGGTTACGCCAATGGTGTTCCGTCCGAGGTTTTCCTCAGGCATCTCATGTTTATCACGAGGTAGGCCGCGAGTTTAACATCTTTAGGAGGAAAAATAAGGGTGATCAGAACGTTCCATAGGGACAGATCGATGGTGGTGTGCCCCGTAGAGGGGAGATGTAACACCGTAATGGATGATCTGAACACCACTGAGGGCGGATCAGGGGAAGTGCACCCCAGGATGGGGTACATTACCATTGGTTGGGATTGAACCTCATGGAGGTTTCCTATGTACCCTGTGTAGAGGATAGGGATCAAAACCCACGTAGTTCTAAGGAGTGATGAATCGGGGTGTACACAGAGTACAACGACCCGGAGGTATGCTAGGGCTTACACGCGGAAAGCGGCCCATGCGCTGCTAGGAGCAGCGAGAAGGTGGATGGCATGATCCCACCGGGATGTGGCGGCCCGGGTGAGAATCAGGATGGGTGACGAATGGATGAATGAAGTGGAGAGGGAATGAAATGGGACCATCGCAGGGGCGACGGTGAAGTTGGGCTTGAGCCTCGAAGAGACCTCCTACGTATCCCTGTGGTAGGGAATCAAAGTCCCCGTAGTTCGGGATGGTGCCGGTGGACCGACATGAAGGTGGGACTTTGTCCGACTGATGTTGTCCGCGAACCGACGTGAAGGTGGACCTTGGTCCGATGGATAGTGTCATCAGCGAACCGACGTGAAGGTGGACCTTGGTCCGATGGATGGTTTCGTCAGCGAACCGACGTGAAGGTGGACCTTGGTCTGAAGGGCATCGTCAACGAACCGACGTGAAGGTGGACCTTGGTCCGATGGATTTTGTCAGCGAACCGACGTGAATGGGGTCGGGACGACTGGGTGATGGGCTTGAACCTTATGGAGGCTTCCTACGTAACATGCCTTGACATGGATCAAAGATCTCACAGTTCAAATGAGTGTATCAGAAAACTGACATGAGTGAGGACCTTGGTCCAGATGTTGTGGGGATTACACACTAGGCTTCCCGGGTGTTGATGAACTGATATGAAGAAGGTCGGAGTGACCAACGGATGGTGGGCTTGAACCTCTGGGAGGCTTCCTACATTCCATGCCTTGACATGGATCAAAGTCCTCGTAGATCAAAGGGTTTCATCGGTGAACCGACGTGAAAGTAGACCCAGGGGTCCACTAGTGGTGGGCTTGAACCTCGTGAAGGCTTCCTACGTACCATGCCTTGACATGGATCAATGTCCTCGTAATTCGGGATGGTCACAATGGCTTGTCGTCGGACTTTAATATAGTTTAACATCATGCTGGATGAGAGTGAACCCTGACGTGAACAAATGACGGGCGGTGGGCTTGAACCTCGTGGAGGCTTCCTACGTACCATGCCTTGGCATGGATCAAAGTCCCCGTAGTTCGGGATGGCGGTGGGTGTTGGTGAAATGATGTAAATGAGGGACCTTGGTCCGATGGGAGATGGGCTTGAACCTCTAGGAGGCTTCCTACGTACCATGACTTGACATGGATCAAAGTCCTCGTAGTTCAACGGGTGGTCACAATGGCTTGTCGTTAGACTTGAATGCAGTTTAACATCATGCTGGATGAAGGTAAAACTTGACTTGAATTGGATGACGGGTGGGATTGAACCTCGTGGAGGCTTCCTACGTACCATGCCTTGACATGGATCAAAGACCTCGTAGTTCAAAAGGGTGTGCAGTTTAATGTCATGCAGGACAAGGGCATACAGTTTAACGTCATGATGGATGAGGGCATGCAGTTTAACATCATACTGGACGAGGGCATGCAGTGTAACGTCATGCTGGACATGGTATTGTCATGGCCAATGCCAACTCTAAGCCCACGTGAGTCATGCTGAGTGTGAGAAACAAGAGACAGCAAGGACCTGACGATAACACCACGAAGGGTGCGTCCGTGTGAAGCGAAGTGGGGCTTATGCATTAGGCGGCCCATTAGTGCTGGGAATTACTCTAGGATGGAGGCCTGAAGAAAAGGATGACGATGGTTTCGGGCTTGAGCCTTGAAGAGGCTTCCTATGTATCCCTGTGGTAGGGAATCAAAGTCCACGTAGTTCTTCTGATGATGGCTTACTGCTGGATTGGGTGTGAACGGCTTACCGCTGGATAAGGATGTGAACGGCTTACCACTGAATGGGTTCGTAATGGCTTACCGCTGGATTGGGTCCCAACGGCTTACCGGTGGAAAAGGATGTCAATGGCTTACCGCTGAATGGGGTCGCAACGGCTTACCACTGGATTGGGTCACAACGGCTTACCACTGGAAAAGGATGTCAATGGCTTACCGTTGAATGGGGTCGCAACGGCTTACCGCTGGATTGGGTCACAATGGCTTACCGCTGGAAAAGGATGTCAACATCTTACCTCTGCATAGGATCGCAATGGCTTACCGCTGATTGGGATCACAACAGTGGATGGGGCTTATGCGAGGAAGCTACCCGGGTGCCGCTAAGGAGCGGCAATGGTGAATGGGGCTTACACAAGGATGTTGCCCCGGTTCCGCTAAGGAGAGGCAATGGTGAATGGTGCTTATGCTAGGAAGCTGCCCGGGTGCCGCTATGGAGTGGCACTGGTGAATGGGGCTTACACTAGGAAGCTGCCAGGGTGCCGCTATGAAGCGACAATGGTGAATGGGGCTTACCCAGGGAAGCTGTCCGGGTGCCGCTATGGAGCGGCACTGGTGAATAGGGATTACACAAGGAAGCTGTCCGGGTGCCGATAAGGAGAGGAAATGGTGAATGGGGCTTACACTAGGAAGCTTCCTGGGTGCCGCTATGGAGAGGCAATGGTGAATGGGGCTTACGCTTGGAAGCTGCCCGCGTGTCGCTATGGAGCGGCACTGGTGGATGGGGCTTACGCTAGGAAGATGCTCGGGTGCTGCTATGGAGCGGAAATGGTGAATGGGGATTATGCTAGGAAGCTGCCCGGGTGCCGCTAAAGAGTGGAAATGGTGAATGGGGCTTATGCTAGGAAGCTTCCCGGGTGCCGCTAAGGAGCGGCAATGGTGAATGGGGCTTACGCCAGGAAGCTGCTCCGGTGCTACTATGGAGCGGCACTGGTGGATGGGGATTACGCTAGAAATCTGCCTTGGTGCTGCTATGGAGCGGCAATGGTGAATGGGGCTTATGCTAGGAAGCTACCCGGGTGCCGCTATGGAGCGGCAATGGTGAATGGGGCTTACGCTAGGAAGCTGCCTGGGTGCCGCTAAGGAGCGGCAATGGTGAATGGGGCTTAAGCTAGGAAGCTGCCCGGGTGCTGCTATGGAGCGGCACTGGTGGATGGGGCTTACGCTAGGAAGCTGCCCGGGTGCTGCTATGGAGCAGCACTGGTGGATGGGGCTTACGCTAGGAAGCTTCCCGGGTGCCGCTATGGAGCAGCAATGGTGCATGGGGCATACGCTAGGAAGCTGCCCGGGTGCCGCTAAGGAGAGGCAATGGTGAATGGGGATTACGCTATGAAGCTGCCCGGGTCCTGCTATGGAGCGGCACTGGTGGATGGGGCTTACGCTAGGAAGCTTCCCGGTTGCCGCTATGAAGCGGCAATGGTGAATGGGGCTTACGCTAGGAAGCTGCCTGGGTGCCACTAAGGAGCGGCAATAGTGAATGGGGCTTAAGCTGGGAAGCTGCCCGGGTGTCTTCCTCATGTCTGGCCATGAGGGAATCCCAACTCACTGATGAATTGAGGCGTTCACCTATGCACTAGTGCACAAGAGGGATAATTCCAAGGGGCGTTGGAATTATGCCACTGTAGTATTGGCATTGAACATCTTATGCGTGGAGCATAAGGCATCTCCTGTTTGGAAAAAGAGGCATCCTACATTAGGAACATTGGGCATACTGCAGTTTAGAGTCTTGTAGGTAGGACTATTAGCATCTCAAGCTAAGAGCATAAGGAATCTCTTATTTGGAGGAAGAGGCATCCTATGTTTGGAACATAGGGAGAATACTACAGTTTATAGTCTTGTAGGGAGGACTGTTGGCATCTCATTCTAGGACCATAAGGAATCTCTTGCTTAGAGCAAGGGGCATCCTATCATTTGTTGGATAGAGAGAATACTACAGTTTAGAGTCATATAGGTAGGACTATTGGAATCTCATGCTATGAGCATAAGGAATCTCTTTCTTGGAGCAAGGGGCATCCTATCATTTTTTAGATAGGGAGAATACTACAGTTTAGAGTCATGTAGGTAGGACTGTTGGCATCTCATGCTATGAGCATAAGGCATCTCTCGTATAGGGAAAGAGGCATCCTATCATTTTTTAGATAGGGTGTACTACAGTTTATAGTCATGTAGATAGGACTATTAGCATCTCATGCTTGGAGCATAAGTCATATCTCGTATAGGGCAAGAGGCATCCTATGTTTGGCACATAAGGATTACTACAGTTTAGAGTCATGTAGGTAGGACTATTAGGCAGAAGATGCATAGAAATGGTTGGTGTTGGGAGTTACACAAGGGCGGCCCTTTATGGTTCAACCTGGCATAGGAACCATGTGGTTGGGTTTGGAGGAGTTGCCTAAGGAATGGTTCGACTCAAGGTACTCGGAGAATTGATGATGAGAACCCCAACTCACGACATAGGAAACGAACCAAGAGGAATACCTCAACTCAAGGTGTTTCATGGTGTGTCAAGGAGTGTCTCAAATCATGGTGTTCCATAGGTGGAAGGTGGGAGTGCAGAAGGGCGCAATGGAAAATCCCAGCATCCCGGCCCGAAAATTTAGCTGTGCGACTCTCCATTTTTAATGGGGGTCTGTGACGGTAGGGAAGGGACATGTCCGGAGGGCCGGGACTGCAGCCCGGCATTGACCCCGAGCGGCGGTGTGGGGGCGCAGCCCCAGCGGTATGGACCGGTGGCCGCAAAGGATATGTCTTCGCGAAGTAGCTTCGCGGAGTATGGCCTCACGGAGCAATGGTCTCTCGCGGAGCAAAGGGGTCTCGCGGAGCAAAGGAGTCTCGCAGAGCTTGGTCTCGCGGAGCAGCATCACGGAGCATGGGCTCGCGGAGCATGGACTCATGGAAGATGGTCTCGTGGAGAAGCATCACGGAGCATTGGCTCGCAGAGCATGGACTCACGGAGCCTCGGCTTGCGGAGCAGCAACGTGAAGGAAGTTTCCCGCGGAGCATGGCCTCACGGAGCTGCAATGCGGAGCTCCGCTTGGCCGCCGAAGGGGAGAAGTGGCCGGGGCCATCCGTCCGGAGAAGGGGGTGAGATGGGTATTTATAGGCAGGGGTGCCGCGAAGCAGAGCTCACGAGGCGCGAAGACAGAGCTTGCTCCGCGGAGGATCTTCGCGGCGCGTCGCGAACGTCAGAGCACTTCGCGGAGCCGTCCCGCCTCCTTTGCTTCGTGGCGGGTTCGCGAACGTCAAATTCATTCATGGATCATCCCACATCCTGTGCTTCGCGGTGCGTCTTCGCTGTGCGTCGCGAACATCAAATAGGTTCGCGGAGCTTCCCGCCTCATTGCTTCGCGGCGACGCTTCGTCTTCGCGGAGGCGGCTTCGCGAATGGGCTTTGCGAACCAGTTTTCCAGCCAAACTTCAAATGTCCATTACTCCTAATCCGTAACTCCGTTCGGGCCCTACGACCTACCAAATTGAACCTTGAGAAATGGACTACGATCTAGGATCATGTATGGAAGCATTTGGAAAATTTTGGGGACGCGTGTTTTGGGGTCTACAAGCTTCATCATTAGTGACTACTCTATTTGATACTACTGCATCTCATTCATTTATTTCATCCCGTATTGTAAACCTACTAAATATTCCTATGGATATTTTATATTGTTTATTTTATATTATTATAACACTTGGTAAAAGAGAGAGTGGGGTCTATAGAGTCCAACTTGTCTCTTCTCTCTATAGGATGTCGAGTTGGCATGTACTTTTTTGTTACATGACATAAATCCCCTTGATTTCATATTCAGAATGAATTATCTCATTTCCAATAAATCCTAGAATGATTGTTATCTTGGATGGGTCTACCTTACTACACATAGTGATGTTCCTCTTATCATTCAAGTATAATGGGACCCATGGTCAAGCAGGGTTGAAGATTCTTATCTGGAGTTAGGGAAGGTAATATTAGTGTTTTCATTTGATCTATTGTAGAAATCATTGAGCAGTGATCTCCCTCTATTTTTCATCATGTTTCCCGATATGCTTAATTCAAATTTCCATGGGTTTACACTAGTGAGGGATGCTGAGTTTTCTATTGACATAATGCATGGTACTTAATTGATATTAATTCTCACTTGCCACATGAGACCAACTGATCTAAAGGAGTCGAATATCTAGTTTTATGATCTTCTTGTGAAAGGATTTATACACCTGACTGTTTCACCATAGGATGTTCTAGTTATCTTCTATAAGAATGACGTACTTTCTCTTCACTTATGTGCTGATTACTGAAATCTCAATCGAGTTACAAGGAATAACAAGTATATATTTCTAAGGATTGATAATGTTTTTGATCATTTGAAAGGGGATAAATGGTTTTCCAAGATCGAACATTGATCTTGTTAACACCAGTAGAGGATAAAATAATCTAATATTCAGAAAACAACCATTCAAATAATGTACGACCATTATGAGTACCTAGTTATTCCATTTAGTCTAACGAACTATCTTGTAGTTTTCAAGGATTTAATGAAAATGATTTTCATAGGTATCTACATACCTTCATGGTAATATTTTTGGAAAACATCCTCATTTAATCCATGTTTGAGGAGGATCATGAACATTATCTGAGAATAGATTCGAGTCTGTTGAGAAATCACAAACTATATTCCAATATTTCTACGTGTGTTTTATGGATTTTGGACGTGAATGTATTTGGAAACATAATGCTGGAATAAGTAATATCAGTTCATCCAGAGCTGGTAATGACTTTTATAACATGGGACCAACCATGAAATGTTTCTGATATTTGATGCTTCTTGGGATTATCTAGATATTATCATCAGTTCATAAAGGACTTCCAAAAGATGGATTGTCTGATGAATTATCTAGCTCATAAGGGAGTGAGGTTTGGTTCGAGTTATACATTTCAAAGTTATATTTTTGAGCTAAAAAATATTTTGAATAATGCACTGGTGTTGACACTTGTAGAGGCTGGGCAGGGCTATGTGTTCTTTTGAGCTGTATTGAGTTCAGAGATGAGTTTCTTCTTAGGCAATGAAATTCAATAATTTCCTTGGGATCTCATCAGATTATGCCCCCTAAAAATAATTATCCTACCCATGACCATGAACGTGTTCCTCTAATCTGTGTGTTTAAGATTTACCTAGATTATATTATGGAGAAAAGTTCACTCTGAATTAAAAAGAGATGATCTTGAGTTAAATCTTCCCTTAAAAATTTTTAAATATCTCCCAATGGCATTGGGTGTAGTTTCTAATGTACATTGACATTGAAATCACATTTAGCTCAGGGAAATGGAATTTTTTTATAGATTCATTATGTAAGAATCTTCCGACCTAGGCATTGAAGTAATCTTCGTAAGAATTTAATATTATATCTCTATTTCCACAGTTATAAATTGGATTCCAAGAATTAGGGGATAAGGTTACTTCATACAGCATTCAATTAACATCCACTCTTCTTGAGATAATTCTTCTGGATCAATAGCTTGATGAAGAATTCAAAAGAATTATTTACTCCCTTTATGGTTGGGTATAGTTTCCTAGTGGTCTTTCTTCCAAGAGGTTGTTCTATGTTATTATAATTACTTCATTGTGCCGACTATGGTATGGAAGGCTATGATGGTGAATGGCCATAAATACCAGTGGTACGTGAACCTAAAAACCATTAAAAAGTTCTAGGATATGTTTCCATAGTTCTAGTGGTGAGGTATGATATGGGAAATTTCTCAGTTTATTACCACTATTGTACGTGCCAATAGGTTAAGAGTGATCATCTGAATCCATCGAGTTTACTTCAGCAACTTTGAGTCCATACATGGAAGTGGGGTTATATATATATTTGGATTTTTGGTTGGGTTTCCTCCTACCCAGAAAAGGAAGAATGTGCTATGAGTTATGATCTATATTCTGACCTAATCTTCTCACTTCATACCCATTCGTGAAATAAACATACATGAGGTGTCTATAAATATCTATATGAATGAGATTGACTTTTTTCAAGGTGTTACATATGAAATAGTTTTTTATTGGGATCCTTGACTCACATCTCACTTATAAGGAGTCCTTCAAGAGGTATAGGGTTATCAGGCCCATTTGATAAATTCCTACCATCCATAGTCAGATGGGCATATAGATAAAGCTATATGATATCTTGAGGATTTTATTCGGGCCTCTGTTCTCAAATTTGGTGAGGATTGGGATGATCATTTGGGGATGGTTGTGTTTTCTTATAATAATAGATACAAAATGGTGATCATAATTTCTCATTTCGAGGCCTTATTTGGATAGAAATTTATGTCTTAGATTTTTTGGCAAGATTTTGGTGAAAGTTACTTTGTTGGACCAAGGTAAGAGCAAGAGACGACAACAAATATGTAGTTTTTTCATGAAAAAATGTTACCGACTCAGATCTGATATAAGTCATATTTTAATTAATGTTGTAGATCCTTGGAGTTTTAAATGGGTGACCAAGTGTTCTTGAATGTTTCACTTTGGGTGGGTCATCGATGGTTTGGGAGTCAAGGGAAGCTTAGTTATCATTATGTGGGAACTTTAGAGGTTATTGAGTTGTTGGGGAATGTTGTATACTATTTAGGACTTCCATCATAGCTGATAATGATACATTATATATTCCATGTATCACATCTGAAAAATAATCTCTCTGGTCCCTAAATGTGATTTTAACATTGAATTTATAATAAATGGGCAATAAAAGATAAAAATTAAATATATAATGGTATGATATATATATATATATATAATTACAGTCACATAATATAATTAGGGTAAACTTATATATATAATAAGTGTTTTTAATGTGTATAAAAGAATTCCAGTCATAGGATAATGAATTTTTGTCTCAATATGTATTTTTTGGGAAATAATTTCCACTATGAAACTATCGTATTTCATAAATTACAAATAAATCCCATTTAACATGTAATATAATAAATATATTCCTTCTCATAATTTTTTATATTTTATTATATTTTATTCATTCTTGGGGCTTAGGGTTAAATGTTACCAAAGTGGCAGTTGTTTTATGATACAATCCCATCGTTTATCAGTATTGTTTACAATTTTGTTTCAAATAATAAAATATTATAATTTATCTTTCTAGAAACTAATTTAAAAGTTTAAACTCATGTAATTTCATGAGAATAATTTTTTTCTATTCATTTTATACTATTTACGTACTCAATAGTTCAAAATAAGTTTCTTAAGAAAAAATTCATCTTTATTTCTCTCTTTAGAGAAAAGCCATTTTTCTTCAAAAAAAATTGTTTTCTAAAAATGTTTTGGAAAACGTTTTTAGAATTAAAAATTTATTTTTAAATAAGTTAATACCCAAGCCTGATTTTTTATAAATATTTTTTAAAATAATATTAATATTTTTCTAAGTAAGGCATATTTGGCTTTTAATTGAAATGTGAATAGATTCAATAATTTTTGTGTGATTATTGAATGAAATTTCCATATTTTGTGAAAATTATTTTCATTAAGTATTAAATAATATTTTTTCAAGGTTAATTTAAAATAATTAGATTTTCATAATATTTCATGATTTTTTAATTTTAAAAAATGTTGTTTCAAAGAAAAGATATTTTCCTCAAAAAATGATCTGAATGGTTTTTTATTTCAGAATAATTTTTCATCTAAGATCACAAAATTTGATGTGATAACACATTATTAGGGATATGATCCTTGTATACCATTCTTATTATTTCTCACAACTGATTATGTTAATGTTCAAAATATTTTTCTAAAACCTATTTCTTTTCAGTGGTTTATACCATGATAAAATTATTTGGAAACCCTCTACATTTTTTCATGGGTTATGATGTGATGTAATGATTAAATATTTATGGAAACTATTTCATTTACATGTGATATTATTTTATAAAATCCTTATAAAACTCATTTATTTTAATTTTTTTATATGGGGTGTTATTTATGATCTTATGGGACACATGTGTAGAATTATCAATCTGTGATGGTTGTGACAATATCTCCCACCAATGAATGGATTAATGATTGATATAACTTAAGATAAACACAATTACAATAGGGACAAAAACCATTTTATAAAGGGACAATATTAACTATGATAATCATGGTAGTTAACCTTGACTACAATGATGGTTTGAGTAGTGAAAACATTCCACTATGATAGTCCTGGAAATAATCCTTGAACTATGATATAAATTCATTCATATTATTATGGGCGTTTTATAGATCTATTAGATATTACAATGTTATGTTGTTGTGGTTCATGTTCTAAAATTCCATCATGATTAATGTCTTATGGAATTAAATTATTTATACTAGGACTCATGTTTATGATATATGATATTCCGGGTATTGTTTTTCATCGTTTTTCTCATGTTTTCATATCCTTATGCTCATGAGATATTGTTATCTTACTCATCTATCCTTACTAAGAATTCAGGGTAACCATTTATTTTGCTTCCTTTTCATTGGTTATTATGAATGTTTGTATGTGTGATATGTAGAATACGGGTTCTAGTTGTGTAGAACATAATAGCAGATGACATGCATCACTTATGGACTAGTTGTTTACATTTAAATTTTTTAAATGGAACTATTACAAAATTATTTCATCATGTATTGTTAGGTGATGTAATTAATATTTATTTATTATGATGTGATACTTATTTATGTGATTTTTGGGACTTTACACTTTGCATTAATGAATTTTTCCCATAACTGTTGGAGACTAGGATGAGAAAATATTAATGAGAACCATTTTGATAAATCTATGCATATTGAAATATAATATAATATTTGTGAAGGGTATAGAGATTGGTTTACAAGAAATGACATCCCATTCTAGATACTGAATGTGGATGTTTCTATGGAATAGATGTACCTGGTTTTGATAGCACCGAAAAATATGTGGTGTGCTTGACAAGAGTGTTACCTATATTTGGGAAATGACACTTGTTTCACCTATTTTGTGAATATACCAAGGGATGTGTATTAAAAATTGAAAAACTATTTATGAAATATTAATATGTATTTAGATAGATGATGACTATGAATGAACTACGGTATACCTAATGTATCATAGATTAAAAATAGTGAGTCATTATTTATACATCCTATATGTTATTTTTAATGACCATGTGGTTCCTCTTAATGATTATTATTATTTACACAATGCTTTTTGGGTTTATTCAGTGGCCGGAACCTAAAGGAACCATGTTAATGATGAGTGTATTAGGCAATGAAATTATTATCCTCTTAAGAAGACAAATGTTTTGGGGTATGGAATGAGAAATATTGTTTCTTATTCCAAAAATTTTATAATTACATTAATCAGGTTAATCATCCAAATAACCAATAGAGGGTATAATGTTTTTTTGATTCCTTCATGAGGAAACATCCTACTTCTTTTACTGATTCAAATGATCCTCTAGTTTTTATGAAATGGATCTGTACCGTTGAATATATATTTTTTATTCTGCAATATTTAGGGAATGAAAAATTCATTTTGGCTATCTACATATTTGAATGTTAAGAGAATAAATGGAGTAAAATCATCATAAATATAAGGGAACATTACCAAATTAACTCAGTGATGTGGGATAAGCTTAAGATATAATTTTTTACTTTGAAATTTTCATGTATTCTTCATAAAAAATGGTGATGTAATTACATGAGATAAAGTAGAAGGATGATTAATATATCCTTAGCAATGATTAAAATTTTACAAGACATTTTAGGTACACATCATGCATTATCATCCTACCTAAAATTAAGAATGGTCGATTCTTTAGTAGATTAAAACCCAGTATTTAAAGGTAATAATCCATAAGTTACTTCAATATCAATGATGAAATCATTTTAAGTGATATCAAGGTGGAAATATATATATCATATATATGCATCAATATTATTGGTTTTAAAATAAATTGAAAATTGATTTCAAAGGAAACTCTAAATTTTATGGAGAAACAAATATCTCCATTTGTTCATTCTCACAGTATTGAAGGAAACATTTGTGGAATTTCCATAAGGTATTGGTAAATGTTTTATGTTTGTAGGGCAAGTTCATTGCATTATCTAGAGAAATAGTGAAAGGAAGATGTTTTAGAAATATGAAAATTGATTGAATGCTCCACAAAATGCACCACCGACACTCTATTGTTTAAAATGAAAGTAGTGCAGGACTTATATCAATCTCTATTAAAATCCAAAGGTTATTGATGATGATCAGCATCCAAATCCTATTATGTTGATAGAAGAAGATAAATTTATTTCAATCTCTATTTCGGATTATGGGATTTATAATAACATGGTGAAAGGTATACATACAATATACTCTCGAACTTCTGATGTCTTATTTGACATTAGATCTACCCATTGTTTCATATATGATGAATTTTATAAGGGAATTTATATTTCACCTAAAATTTTAGATATATTATTATCAACAAAAACTTATTATGGTATAATGATCACATATCTTGTATATGATTTCCCGTTGCATGATGTTTTTGAGAATGTTTTCCCTAAAAGTCATGTGATTCTCCCTCTGATGGAAATCCATGTTATCTAATTAATGGGTTTTCAATATATACATAAAAAACACACTATAATTTTATAAATAAAAGTGACATTAAATATTCCAAATAAATACTTGATCATCTATTTTTTTGAATATAAATACGATCTTATGAATGAAATTATATTCACTATATGGGTTTTGATTCATTTCTTATAGTTTTTTATCTTATATTTTTGGGAATAAACACAAAAGTGATGATATAATACTATGTGTAATTTTATTATGTCTTTCTAGATATATTTCCTAGACCAACACAAAAATGTGATGTTGACTTCTCAATAGAACTCATACCTAGTTCCATGCCTATTTCAATGAATCCCTATAGAATGTCCCCAATTGAGTTTCATGAATTGAAATTAATTTCCATGAAATCCATGAGAATGTATTCGTTCGGATAAGTGTCTCACCTTGGGGTTCACCTGTTCTTTTTAAACAAAGAAATATGGATTGATGTGAATATGTATTGATTAGAGTTTTTTGAAGAATATTATGATCATGATAATGGTCACGACCCGTCCTCGGGGCCCATGCTGTGACTACACCAAGCCCTCATTCCATGGGCCATAGGCTGGCAACTAGCACCAAAGGTTTAAATACCGATAACTGGGAAGGAATTACCTTTATAAAAGTAATCAAAACACCACAGAGTACAAGCGGAAGTAATACACTAAGTACAAAAGAAGTGCTGAAAAGTAAATGGGCCAGAATACAAACCCAACCAAAAGTACAGCTACAACTGAACGAAAGTGCAACAGAAAAGACAAGCAGCTGGAAGAATAGAAGTAGCTCCTAGGTCGTCAACCTCAGATCCTACCTGAAGGGTAAGTACAGATAGCGCATCTCCTAGATCGTGCACCATGGATCCTACCTGAAGGGTAGGTACAGATGGCCTCCACAATGCTCTCACCTGTCAACCTCCTCCGATTATCATCTCGTCGTGAAGTCCACCTTCGGATACTAACTCATCGTGAGGTCTACCTCCGGGTACCGTCCAACCCTCGAACACTCGAACTCTGTCAGCGCTACCCGTCTTCTGCAACCAACACAACGAGGTGCGAGAATAGCCCGTGCAGGGGTGATTATAACGATACTTAGTAGGGACCCCGATACCCTCAAGGTCTCACTAAATCCAACAAGGATAACCACAAAGAAGGATCTCAACAGATAACCCTTAATTAGGTATAAGCCCATACTTATACCTAAGTTATCATGTAACCCATCTCAATCATGAAGAAACACAAAGGTTACGAAATCAACGGATAACCACTACCCAGGTATATGCCCATACATATGCCTAAGTTATCAAGTTACCCATCTCAATCATGAGGTAAACACAAAGGTTATAGACTCAGCTCAAACCCGGATTTTCATTATCGAAACCGTAACTATGGAATAGCTCCATCTCTAGGGAGTACAGTGTTCCTGTCACGACTCTGAGGTACTTCTCACTAACCTAAGACTACTGAGGTACTCCTCCTATCAAGTACCGTGGGTCTGCCACCTCAAAAAGTAGTGATCCTCCGCCATGGGTCTGCCACCTCACACAGTAGTGATCCCCCCCATATCCTATATAGGTACTCCTCCTGTCGAGTACCGTGGGTATATCACCTCACAAAGTAGTGCTGCTCTGCCATGGTTCTTCAACCTCACAAAGTAGTGCTCCCCACTGGGCAACGCAAGTCACTCCGAATCGAATTGGACAAGCAGTCTTCAGGTCTCAGCTAGCTACATGGTCTCCATACTCCGTACACTCATCTATGGGAGGGGATGCTTCACGAGCTATAGGTCGATACTCCAAGTATCTCAATGTCCCATGAAGAAATATCTCAAAGGACAGCCTCATCAGGGGGGTCTCAATACAATAGACTATGCGTCAATCGGACGCCCAGTCTGTGAGTTATTAGCCTTTTCATCCTAGGGGCCCAGTTGGTTTTTAAGTCAAAACCAACCCGACTGCACTCCAAATGCGTCCAAACCTCAAGCAGAGTAAGCTAAATGGTCAGTATCACTATGAGGAATCCAACGAGGTCGACGACACACCAATATGATGTCTGGAGCTCAAGTTATAAGCGTTTTCGCTCTGAGGGCCCGGTTGGTTTCGTGTACAAACCAAACTGGCTGTACTCAATGTTCTCCTAAAGCTTGATTGTAATGTACCTAAATGACTGTCTCGATTCAAGGATCACATCGCAACTGACGGTGCGTCGATCGGAGGTCTGTAGCCCATGTTATGTGCATTTGAACAGACCTTCCTGCAAATAGAGGGTTTTGGGCCAGGACCGACCCGGCCCGAGAACCCCTGGGTCAGCCCGAACCGGGTCGACCCATCCCAGGTCTAGGTCTGGCCCATTTGGGCGTGGCCTGGCCCACCTGGCGCGGCCTGGCCTGGCTGGCACAGCGCGGCCCGGCCTGCACAGCCCGGACCGGCGCGAGCGCGTCCCGCACAGCCAGCTTGGTCGTGCCGTTGCGAAAGGGGGGGGGGGGGGTTCCCCCTTAATTGATAGGTGGGCCCCATGTGGGGGATGCTCCTTTTTATAGATGGGGCTTATGACCCCCGGTCTCCCCCAGGTCTCGCGCGGCCACGAGACCGGTCTCCTGCCGCGGCGGCTTCAGCCGCAGTGGTCCATCCTGGCGGCGCGCCGGCATGGTCTTCCTCGGACCACCGGACGCGCTCCGGTGGTCCGTTTTGCCTGCGGTCTTTGCCAGCGGTCCTCCCGGGACCTTCTCTTCACTTCGAAGTCTTCAAATCGCCTCTGTGGCCCATTCTATCATTGCTCGTCGATCCGCACGTCAAATAAACAATCTGTAGAGTCTTCGAATCGCCTCTACAGCCACGACTCCGGTCGCGGTTTCATTCATCCTCAACGGCGCGACACGACGACACCATGCTTCTTCGCTGTGATTCTCCATGTTCATGTGCAGTGTCGTTGCACCACACTTCCTTTTTTCATGCCACAAAAAGAACAACAAAAACGAGGGATGAGTGTCGGTCGTGTTTGTGCGGTCCGAGCTCCTCCCATTATAACGATAACAGGTGACCCCAAATGAATAAAAACCCTCATCAAGAAAAAGAAAGAATTAAACCATAATATTTGAACTCAATCCCCAACCCAGTGAAGTCTTCAAATGAAGGTCTTCGTAGGAAAAGGATGTCGAAGAAAACAGCGTCGCGGAAGACGGCGTCGCGGAGAAGAGAATCATCGGCATCGCGGTACACGATGTCGCATCGTCAATCTCCAAGGATTCGGCGTTCTTCATCATCCGTCGTCGAAGGCCGGTGTTCTTCATCGGCGACAGGGCATTCCTCTCATTCTTCAAGGAGGAAGATGAAGTTCAAGACTTGAGCGAACCCTCTCCAATCCTTCTCACACAACCCAAACAGCCTTAATGAAATAAGACTTGTCTTATTTAATTAACTCACACAAGCCACCAATCAATTCGAAATTCAAAATTGAATTCTCAAATTAATTATATTGAATAACTTAAATAGTTAGATAATTAAGAGAGTTGACTTTTCATTAAAAGGCGAGGTGCGGGTGTGTTACGCATTTAATGGGGGGTTTGTGGAAGGTTAGAGAATTTGAATAGGTGGGGACTCGTGTGGGCCCAACCTCACAAATATCCTCTCATGGGAGGTTTTGTGGGAGTGGGCCCCACCAACAACCTCCCCCTTGTAGGATATAACCAACTCAAATAAAAATGTGTGCAACACAATTTTTATTTAATTTAATGTTAAACTCCAAAATATATCTTCAAACCCCCAAAATCGCAACTGCGGAAAAGGTCCCCTTAAACGAAAACTGGCGCTGCAAGTTCATCGGTGCCCTCAGATTTCGATTCTGAGCACCGGTTTAAGAAATAGAAAAACCCGCTCGTTCGTTCACTGAACATACCCGAGCTAAGCTTCGGAAAAATGATTCCAGTCACACCGGGCCTCGAAATCAGGCACTGTCAGAAACTGTGTACTCGTAAAATTCCAAAGAAATTATGAAAAAAAAATTCCTTGAAATTTCCGGGGCTTTACATTACTCCCACCTCAGGGATGTACGTCCCCTTAACGATTAAACACAATATAAGGATACAAAAGTGGTACTGAGAATGCATCCAAGCCTTCTGGTCCCATGTGCTCTCCTGGAGGTTCCCAGGCTGCCAATGAAAGAACACAAGAGGAATCGACTTTTCTCATAGGACCATCTCCTGTCGATCCTCAACCTCTACTGGAACCCCTAAAAAGTCACCTGATCTCCAAATTCCATCTCACCATGGTCGATGATATGCATTGGGTCAAGAATGTATTTCCTCAGAAGAGATACGTGGTAGTCATCGTGCCCCTGTTGCAACTGAGATGGATGGGTTAAGCGGTAACCCACCTTGCCTACCATGTTGAGGACCTTTAAGGGTCCAATGAATCGTGGAGATATCTTTCCACCTAATCCAAATATCAGTAATTCCACATCAAGGTGAGACCCGTAAGAAAACGTGGTCTCCATCCTTGAACTCTAGTGGTCTATGCCTCCAGTCAGCATAAGACTTCTGTCAGTTCTGAGCTGTCCTCACCCGCTTCTCGATGACCTGGACCATCTCTATCATGGCCTAGACCATATCTGGTCCCACAAGAGCTGCTATGATTTCTTCTTTGCTGATAAGAGAAATTCGGTCTCATCCCCTGGATGAACAACATTCATTTCCTATTACAGTCAATCCAGACATAAATGATGCATTCATGCCATGGACGGCGCCGTAAGGCCTCGACGTTACTACCCAGAGATCCAACCGTCACTCTCGCCTCTAAGGGTCAAGTCACACTGTCGGTTTCAGCGTGAGGTAACTGGGTCTCCTCCAGTAGGAATCTCGAAAGTGAGGGTCAGGTAAACTGTTTTAACCGGGACCTCTCAGTACACAAAAAGGAAGGAAGCAAATGTCACAAGGACAGGTGTCTTTTATTACTGCAGCTCAAAGTATAAAGACACACAACAATAAAAACAAGGAAACTAAAAGAACCAAGACAAAAGGTCCCATTCCTGGAACTAGTCCCGCTCTTTTCCTCCAGCTTCCGGAGCTCCGTAGTCATATGTTTCTACAGCCTGATGCTGAGCTCTCCCTTGTCCACCTGTTCCCTGTGGTCGGGGAGGACCTCCTAGTGGTGGTGGTGGCAACACCTCGAAGAGACATCCACCTCCATCTGTACGGCCAGATCCCCTATCTCGGTCTCTTGTTCCCTGCGGTCCGCCTCGATCGAACCTCTGCCTCTGCCTGGGATGTCCTTCGTTTATCGGTTGGTCATCTTTATGGTGGGTCGGACAGTCACGTGCCATGTGTCCAATCCCGCCACAGGTGTAACACTACATGGCAGATCTGGCTCTGTCATTCCCCTTGGTTCCTCACACTACCGACCCTGAGTCATGCGGTCGACCACCTGTAGGTCTGGTCCTCTTGGACCTCTCCATCATCTATCTACTGCCTACTGCAGAAGACTCTGCCGCATGCCGGCTAGTGGTGGGTCCTGCTGCTGGAGACTGATCAGCAAGGAAACTCTCCACAAAGAGGGATCACCTCAACACCCCTATCTGCGTCAGGATGTTATGAGAAACAACAGAAGCTCTAATATCTCGCCTAATCCCCTGCTCGAAGGTTTGGGCACTGAAGAATGGGTCCCGTACCATATCTGTGGAGTAGCGTGATAGGTCTGTGAACCTCGCTGAGTACTGCTCCACCATCATGCTACCCTGCTGTAGATGCAGCAGCTCCTGTATACGCACCACTCGAAGGGTGGATAGTACAAACTCTGCCCCGGAACAGGCTCTCGAAGTCTACCCACAGAAGTGTTTCATTGTCATGCATCTGGAGCATCAAGCTCCACCATCTCCCTGCTTCTTCCTGAAAGAGGCTGGCAGTAATGATCACCATGATGTATGTTGGCATCCCTACTAGCCTAAAGACTCTCACCACAACCTCCAGCCAATCCTCACCCGCCTGTGGGTCCATCTCTCCCTTGATCTTGGGTGGACTATGGAGCTAGAACTCGTGCAGTGCGCTCCAGAGACGTGCACTCTCTACTACTGGGGCTGGTGGCATCGGTGGCCCAATGTGTGGTAGTACTGCTGGTGCCTCCACTGGTGCCTCAACTAGGATAGGGCCCTGTACTGAGGCCTCGTCGCTCGGCGAGCTGTCAGTATGTACAAATCTCAGGACTCTAGCTGGTCGTCCGCGGGGAGGCATTCTGAAAGAAACAAATGTTACATGGTCAAACGATTACAACTAGTGAGTAGGCCTGGTTTGAGC
Source organism: Viscum album (assembly GCA_963277665.1). NCBI lineage: Eukaryota > Viridiplantae > Streptophyta > Magnoliopsida > Santalales > Viscaceae > Viscum > Viscum album. Next base: position 562,662,284 of record OY728158.1, read on the forward strand.
AGCTTTAAGTGAAAAACATTGAAAACACACATGCAATTAGTGTTTTCGTGCACTGAGTCGGTAATCAGAAGTCAGGATCCTGGTGTATTGATACGTCAGCTGACCACACCGACACTGGACTCCGTAAACTAAAAACCACACTCGGTACCCTTATCACTATTGCTTCATAGTAAAGAAAAATCAGAGTTATAAGTTCTGTGGTAGAACCGACTCCTCTGATACCAATTTGTCATGACCCATCCTCGGGGCCCGTGTCGTGACTACCCCATGTCTGCCTTCCATAGGACAGGGGATGGCGACTATCACCAAAGGCATAAATCCCGATAACTGGGAAGACATTGCCTTTATAAAAGTAAAAAAAACACCACAGATTACAAGCGGAAGTAATACACAAAGTACAAAAGAAGTTCTGAAAAGTAAATGGGCTAGAATACAAACCCAACCGAAAGTATAACTACAAATGAACTAAAGTACAACAGAAAAGACAAGCAGCTGGAAGAATAGAAGCATCTCCTAGGTCATCCACCTCAGATCCTACATGAAGGGTAGGTACAGATAGTGCAGCTCCTGGATCATCCACCACGAATCCCACCTGAAGGGTAGGTACATATATCCTCCACAAATCTCTCGCTCGTCAACCTCCTCTATGTATCGCCTCATCATGAAGTCCACCTTCGGATACTGGCTCATCGTGAGGTACACCTCCGGGTACCGTCCAGCCCTCGAACACTCAGCCTCTATCAGCGCTGCTCGTCGTCTGCAACCAACACAACGAGGTGCGGGCATAGCCCGTGCAGGGGTGAGTATAACGATACTCAGTAGGGACCCCGAGACCCTCAAGGTCTCACTAAATTCAACAAGGATAACCACAATGAAGGATCTGAATATATATCCCTTACTTAGGTATAAGCCCATACTTATACATAAGTTATCAAGTAAACCATCTCAATCATGAGGCGACACAAAGGTTATGAAATCAATGGATAACCACTACCCAGGTATTTTCCCATACATATACCTAAGTTATCAAGTGGCCCATCACAATCATGAGTTAAACACAAAGGTCATAGACTCAGCTGAAACCAGGATTTTCATTATCTAAACTGTAAATGCTAAAGAGATCCATCTTTGGAGAGTACAGTGATCCTGTCACGACTCCGAGGTACTACTGACTAACCTAAGACTACTGAGGTACTCCTCCTTGCGAGTACCGTGGGTCTTCCACCTCACAATGTAGTGCTCCTCCGCCATGGGTCTGCCACCTCACATAGTAGTGCTCCCACTCATAGCCTACAAAGGTACTCCTCTTTCGATTAATGCGGGTCTTCCACCTCACAAAGCAGTGCTCCACTGTCATGGTTGATCCACCTCACAAATTAGTGCTCCCCACTGGGCTACGCAAGTCACTCCGAATTGAATCGGACAAGTAGTCATCAGGTCTCAGCCAGTTACACGGTCTCTGTACTCCACATGATTGTCTCTGGGAGGGTCTGCTCCATGATCTACAGGTCGATACTCCAAGTATCTCAAAGTACCATGAAGAAGTATCTCAAAGTACCGCCTCGTCATGGGGGTCTCAGCGCAAGAGACGGCGCGTCAATCGGACGCCCGATCTGTGAGTTATTAGCCTTTTCGTCGTTAGGGACCGGTTGGTTTTTAAGTCAAAACCAACCTGACTGCACTCCAACTATGTCCAAACATCGAGCAGAGTAATCCAAATGGTTCGTATCACTAAGAGGAATCCAACAATGTCAACAACACATCAATCGGACGTCTGGAGCTGAAGTTATAAGCATTTCTGCTCTGAGGGATCAGTTGGTTTCGTGTTCGAACCAACCTGGACATACACAAAGTTCTCCGAATCCTTGAGTTTAATATACCTAAACGACCTTCTCGATTCGAGGATCGCATCGCAACTAACGGTGCATCGATCGGAGGTCCGTAGCCCATGTTATGGGCATTTGAACAGACCTGTCCCAAAATAGGGGGTTTTGGGCCCGGAACGACCCGACACGAGACCCCCTAGGTCGGCCCGAACCGGGTCGACCTGACCCGGGTCCGGGTCTGGCCCGGCCCGACCTGGGCAGCTTGTTGGCCCTGCACGAGCACGCCCCGCACGTCCAGCTTGTCGTGCCTTTTCGAAAGGGGGGGGGGGCAGCTGCCCCCCTTAATTGATCTGCGACCCCCATGTGGGGGCCACTCCATTTGACAGCCGGGGGTTATGACCCCCGATCACCCCTGGTACCGCGCGGCCATGGGACCGGTCACCTTCCGTCACAGCTTCAGCCGTAGTGGTCCCTCCTGGCCACGAGCCTGAACGCCGCCTCCTCTGGGCGGCCGGCCGGTGCGGGCCGCCGCCTCTGGCCGCTAGCACCGCCGTGCCGGCGTGGCGCGCCGGCATGGTCTTCTACGGACCACCGGACGCACTCCGGTGGTCCATTTTTCCTGCGGTCTTCGCCAGCAGTCCTCTCGGGACATGATCTTCCCTGCGATGTCTTCAAATCACATCTGCGGCCCGTTCCTTCATCACCCATCGATCTGCATGTCAAATAAACAATTTTCGGAGTCTTCGAATCACCTCTGTGGCCCTGACTCCAGCCGCAGATTCATTCATCCTCAACGGCACGGCGCGACGGCACAGCGCTTCTTCTCCGTGATTATTCATGTTCTCTCACGGTGTCATCGCACCACACTTCCTTTGTTTGTGCCGCAACAAGAACAACAACAAAGAGGGAGGCGGGTCGGCCGTGTTCGAGGGTCCGACCTCCTCCCATTATAACGATAACAGGCGGCCCCAAAAGAATAAAAACCCCCGTCAAGTAAACGCAAGAATTAAACCATAATATTTGAACTCAAAACCCTACCCAAGGAATTCGTTGAAAGAAAGTCTTCGCGGGAAAAGGACGTCGCGGAAAACGGCGTCGCGGAAGATGGCGTCATGGAGAAGAGAATCTTCAGCGTCGCGATACAAGGTGTCACGTCGTCGATCTCCGAGGATTCGACGTTCTTCGTCGTCCTTCATCGGAGGCTGGCGTTCTTCGTCGGCGACAGGGCATTCCTCGCGTTGTTCAAGGAGGAATCTAAAGTTCAAGACTTGAGAAAACCCTCTCCAATCCTTCTCGCACAACCCAAACACCCTTACTGAAATAAGACTTGTCTTATTTAATTAACTCACACAAGCCACTAATCAATTCGAAATTCAAAATTGAATTATCGAATTAATAATATTGAACAACTTAATCATTTAATTAATTAAGAGAATTGAATTTTCATTAAAAGGGGGGGGGGTGCAGGTGTGTTACACAATTAATGGGGGATTTGTTTAAGGTTAGATAATTTGAATAGGTGGGGACTCATGTGGGCCCCACCTCACAAATATCCTCTCATGGGAGGTTATGTGGGAGTGGGCCCCACCAACAACCTCCCCCTTGTAGGGTATAACCAACTCAAATAAAAATGTCTGCAACACAATTTATATTTAATTTAAATTTAAACTCCAAAATATAACTTCAAACCTGCATAAATCACAACTGCGGAAAAGGTCCCCTTAAGCGAAAACCGGCGTTGCGAGTTCATCGGTGCCCTCAGATTTCGATTCCAAGCATCGGTTCAAGAGATAGAAAAACCCGTTCGTTCGTTCACTGAACGTACCCAAGCTAAACTTCGGATAAATGATTACGGGCACACCGGGCCGCGGAATCAGGTGCCATCAGAAACTGCGTACTCGTAAAATTCCAAATAAATTAAGAAAAAAAAACTTCCTTCAAATTTTCGGGTCTTTACAATAATGTATTCTATACCACATATTTATGAATTATTTGATCAAATGTTTATAGAATTATCATTTACTGTGGATGAAAATCATTTTAGATATCATCAATTGAGTTTCAAAAAAGAGGATATACCAAAAAAACAACATTCTATACATGGTATGTATATAATGAATATATTTTTATTCCATTTAGTCATACAAATTCCACTATTATCATCATGTATTTAATAAATAGATTCTTTAAATATTCACTAAATTATGTTATGGAAGTCTCTATATATAATATTATAATCTATTAAAAGAGGAATGATGTGCATGCATATTAATTTAGATTGAACTGATTAACCAAATGAGTGATAAATTAAATTAAAAATTTACAATGAGTAATTCTTTCTATAAATGATGTCTTTTTTTGGTCATATAATCAAAATAGAGGGTATACCGGTCGATCCATCGTAGACCAAGGTTGTTGAATATTGGGACCAAAAACCACGGTGATGGAGATCAATAGATTTCATTGTTTTGCTTGATATAATTCATGGGTTGTGGATAATTCTTCATGATTATCTTCTCCACTCACCATGTTATATTGGAAGGAATCCAAGTTAATTTAGATATATTAATGCATGAATTTTTTTTTGGAATGAAGGGATGATTTTTCAGCACGCTAGTACATACTTTACCTTAAAGTGGAGAAGGGTTTTTAATATATAGTGATGTTTAAAAATGGTCTTTGGACGTTTTATCATACATAATTTCACTGAAATTTCATATATAACATGATAATTTTTGGTTCATGTGATGTTTTTTTAAACCCATGATCAGTAATTTACAATGTAAATTTTTGAATTATAGATATGGAGTCATTGTAATTATGAAAAAAAGATATATATAATAATAAAAAAGATTTATGTTTATAATCACATAGAAATATTTTACCATTCAACATATATCATGGTTAGATATGATTAATGATTATGATAGCTCAATACATTACCTCCCATGGAAGGAAAACGAAGAATAAGATGCTTCAAATTGAAAGGATCATGCTAACTTATCTTTTATAAGGATAAAAATTATCAGTTATTTTAAATTTTAAAATAGTGTATCTTTTAAAAATGAAAGAAGGGTCTAAATCTCATCTTTATCAAGGGACTATTTAGCCATATCTCAAGATGAATATTAATGAGTCATAGAAGGAATATTTGGAATTACAAGATAAGGTATGAAATGTTCTTGTCATAAATCATGATCGTGATGGAATGATAAGTTTCTATCACCATGTATTTCTTCCATACATATCTGATTTAAAAAAAGAGATATTAGTTGAAGCTTGTAGTTCTTCATTAAATATTCATCTCTAGATTAATAATATGTACAAATATTTTAAAGAGTATTTCTGTTGGGAAGGCATTAAGATAGATATTAAGAGAGTTTGTATATCAATGTTTGGTATGCCATAAAGTTACGGATGAGAGAAAAAAATTAAATTGGATGATACAACTATTCCCCATAGCATAATTAAAATATTAAAAAAACAACATGGATTTGGTTTTTGGATTTGCCGAAATATCAAATGAGAAAACAGTTATATGGTTTGTAGTTAATCGCCTTTCAAATTGTGATCACTTCCTCACTATTAGAGATGATTTTTATTTGGATATTATTTATATGATTTAAATTAATGAAGTGGTAAGGATTCAGAGATTGCCAAAATAATTGTATCTGATTGAGATCTATGGTTTACCTCATAGTTAAATGTAATTATTCAGTTGGATCATGATACTGAGTTGTGATTCAACACTGTGTATCATCCTCATTTTGGGGTTTCGTCATTGAAAATAATCAAAACAATATAGGAAATGATGATGTATAATTATATAGATCGTAATGGATTTTAGGATAACACTTTCCTCTATAATATTTTTCAATCAAAATTATCTTTCACTTGTGAATTCTAATGGATCATTAAGAATCACTCTATGGAAATAAATGTACAGGTCTAATGTTATAGAATGAATTTGGATAAATGAAGTTATATTTAATTGAGATAGCTTATGGAATGGAAATTGTGTATAGAACCATTTAGAAACACATAAGGGCAACACAAATTCTAAATGAAATCAATATTTAGAATCAGTGATGTGATTTAGAGGTTGAATTTGGTTTTATGGTGTTTCTAATAATTTCATAGTGGAACAAGGTTATGAGATTTTGGTCAAATGGGATTCTAATATCCATTTATATTGGTCCTTATGATATTCTGGAGAATATTTGGATGGTATCATGTCATTTTTTACTTACACCAAACCTATAACTAGTCTATCATGTATTCCATATATCTCTCTTAAGTATGTATACACATGCCCCCTCACATGTAATAAACATAGAGGTTGTACTGTTTCAGCATGCTTTTTTATGAGAAACAGATCATGGATAATGGAGATGATATGAAGAATGTTCTATGAAATAAGACCACAAACCATTTCAGTCTTTTGTGGTGAATCCTCCTGTTTTAGAAAACTATGTGGTTACTATAGTATGTAATAACGAAAAAAGAATCTTCATTTTTTTGTATGATATTGAAATAATTTCATAAAAAGCTTCATCTTAAAGAAAAATGTAACACCCCGTGTTTTTAGGAATTTTAATATTTTTCAATAAAATAATTTTTTTTAAATCATTCCTTAAACACAACGCCAAATTTACATTGTGTTTAATGAAACAATGAATTTCAATGATCTATGACAAACTATTAATATTAATTTTTAAACATGGTTATTATTACAATTCTACTACAATTTTCAGGTAGAATAAGAAAAAAAATTTAAATATTATTTAAATGGGTTATACAAAAAGAAAAAATATAGCTAAAAATTTTATTAAATTTTGGCAAACTCATTATATGTTTTTAAGATACTATTTCCTCAACAAAATTTCTTTTTCAACACTTTTAAAATAATAATAAATTCTATTTTTATGATTTTTATACAGTAAATTTCATAAAATAAAAAACATTTTTAGCTCTTCCATTGAAAAATAGTTTAGGGTGAATTTTTCATATTTCTATGAAAATATTATTTTATATTAAGTAGTGAAAAATACTTGAATTTATTGAAAAACTTTCTTTCTTTTAATGAATTTCTAAGATTATTTTTATTTTAAAATTAGTTTAAATTTTAAATTTATTCAATTATATGTCTCTAAATTCAATTTAGACTACTGTAATAATTTTTTTATTGATCATTGAAAAAAACATTTTAGTCTTGTGAATACTTTATCATTGAAAAATCACTTTCATGTCACATTTGAGAGATTACTTTTAAATTAATTTTTTTCAGTTAAAAAAATAGATTTTCTAAAAATAGATTATTTATTTGGTATCAGAATTATTTATGTTTTATAATAATATTAACATATATTTTTACCATTGTGTATATTAAATAGAGTTAAGATTAATTACGTTGTTAAGGTGAGAATGTGATTAGAAAGGGTTAAACTCAAAAGATAAGGGTAAAACGACCTAAAAACTTTAATGAAACCAATTAGATAGCTATATTGAGACCTTATCACCACTATAGTCAGATGATGATCTATTTTGGTGTTTTTTTTATGTAAAAAACAAGGGTACACTTAAATATTTTCTAAAAAACAATGTGTGTCCTCTCCCCCACTTATAAAGGCAAACCATTATCCTCTCCTCTTGAAACATCCAAACCCATTTTAATACAAAATTAATTACTGAAATATCTTTCTTACATACCTCCACTATCCTTTATTTTTTTTTGAGATTATTATTCTAATCATTATGGTCACTAGGTGAAACCTAAAGTGGTTTTCTGAATAAGAGGCAACACTTTTAACAATGTATTTTTATTTTAAATATTCTTTTATATCATTCAAATATTATAAAATTTTGAGGTTCTAATAATATAAATATATTCCTTATACAAGTATTTAATTATTTAAATTTCATTACAAATATATAATCTCTACCTCCATCAAATGGGATATGAAATTTGCATTCACGTGTATCGTGGACAACCTACACCCACAATGACGTTATTCATTTTCCATCGCCACCAAATTTAACTATATATATTGATAGATTAAATTTTTTTTATATTATTTGTATGATATTATAATACTTATTAAATTATTATATCTCATATTCCATATTACTTTCTATTCTTTTGGAGTACAATAACATCGCTTCTGTGTTAGGTAAACTATCGCCTAGCGAGAAAATATGACTCATTAATGATTTAAATGAAATGAACTAATTAATTTTTTAACTAAAATATGTCATATATATGAATTAAATTATCCATTAATGTTAAAAATTCAATTTAGGTCTCATTATTTCAACCATTCAATAAAATGAAATCTGTGTTCATGCATGCGTACAACCAACCATCTCCATGAATGATGTATTTCAATTTATATCTCTAACTTTTATGAATGACTAAAAACACATATGTATGGAATATATATTATTTTAATATAAAGGATAAAATTATGGAAATAATTGAACCATAATCAAGGGATGATCACCAATAATAATAAATCAGAACACGCATGAAAAACAATACATTTATTGTCTGAAAGGCGTTATTAATAGCGAATTGAATACAAATAGGTAATAAAATATCATATAAAAAATTATATGATATAAATATTTATGGTTATGAAATATAGTTATAATAAATTTATATTTATTATACAATATATTTAAAAATATATGAAAGGAGTAAATATTTAAAGAAATGTGATTTTCTTAACAATATTCTTTATTTTAGACTTCTGTTATGTTATGGAACTATATTATTTTATGAGGGGTATATATATCCCCATTGATATATAATATCATGAATTAATTTAAATTAATTATATTCTAGGTTTCATTTAAATCAATTTTTTTCAGAGGGATTATGATTTAATTTTAACATTGTGGTGATGATTTTCTAATAAAATCTCATCATCTATCGGGATTGTTTATTATTTTAATCCTAATGATGATTTTATATTATCTATCTATAAATAAAATAAATTCATTTATTATCCACTTGTTTTATTAGTAGAATACATTTTTTCATCATATCATTCTCAAATTATGTGCTCATGTGTTTAATAGAATGTATTAATGAAATAATTCATCTGTGTTTCAGTATTCAGTCAAAAATCATTTTTCTTCCAAAATCATAATCTCTAAAAATTTATTATAATATTTTTATAAAATTATACAAATTATTTATTAATGTATTTTTACCCATTATTAACTTTTTAAAATATATTTTTAAAGTACACATTTTTTCATTTTCAAAATAAGGTCCTTTTCCGTTTATAAAATATTAGAATGTAATCAATGTTTTAACGTGTTTGGTATGAAAGTTGTTTTCTGACCTGAGCAACAACATTTTCTTAGAAGATTACAATATATTTCTTCAGGTTTAGTTTCTAAGATTTGTATTTTCATAATAATTTGTGATCTTATAATTTTAAAAATGTTTATTTTGAACGAAATGATGTTTTACTTACAAAAAAACCCATTTAATTTTTAATAAAAAATAATTTACCATATATGATGAAATTATTTTATGTGCTTATTCTTTACCAATGATTTGACCAATGTATAATATTTTTATTATTTTCTTTAATTGGTTTATGTTTATTATGAAAATATTTTTAGAGAGTATTTATCTCTTCTACAGGTTATACCATGATTAAATTCTTATGAGACCTACTTTTTCGCATGGGGTATATAATAATGAAATGAATAAATTATTATAAACCCAATTAATTTTCCCTAGAGTATTACTTGAAAAAATGATTATCAAAATCATTTTTTAATTTGTTATGATTTGATGAGTGTTTTATGATCTTGTGGAATGTGTGCGTATGATATTAATTATTGGATGGGCGGGACCTATTCCCCCATACAATGCATTGGGAAAAGATTGATATCTCATAAGATAAACTATATATGAAAGTAGATTAAACCTAGTTTAATAAGGGACTCCATCCTCTATGGTTGTCTTATAAGTGAACCTTTATTGCTATGATGGTATGGAAATTGAATCCATTCAACTTTTATTGTCATTGAAATGGTCATTGAACAATATTGGAAATGATTTTATATGCTTATGTGTGTGCCAAAAATTGATATTGTATGCAAATATTATGTTCTCATGGTGCATGTTCCTATATTCCATTATGATTCATGTATATTGAATGATATTAATTTCTTCTATAACACAATTTTATTAATCTCTGATATGTAGTGTACGGGTGTAAACTGTTATTATAATGTTCTCATACCATTATTTTCATGTAATATTTACATCTCCCTTGTCTACCCTTTCTGAGAAACTATGCTCTCCCATTATTATGTTGTATTTCCAAAGGAAATGATGAATGATATTATGTATTAAATTTCTATGATGGGTACCAATTATGAATAAAATTTTGGGACATGATGTATCACATTAATGTATAAGTTGTTTATGCATGACTGTTTCTAATGCCACTAGACCTAATCGATTCTGTTTTGGATCATTAATTTATGAAATGGATATTCATCTATTAAGATCTATTATTTATTTAAAATTTTATTGGTTTTTATATAACTATAAATAAAAATTTAAGTAGTCACGATGAAAAAAAGGTACCTTGAAGATAAGTGAACCTGATCCTATCAAGTATATAAAGTTATTATTATTTTTTATGAACAATAATATTTGAAGTCCATATTAATTATATTTATTATTTTAATCAGGAGTTATAATCTTTTTAAATAGCTATGAAATTCCAAAAAAATCATCATTAACCCTCATATTATATTCTTATAATGGAAAAAATATTCATATGTGAAAGAATTTCTTTAGATGTAACTACAATATTTTTTTCATTTTTTCGAGAAAAATAAATCCATTGAAAGTTGTTTTTACTATATAATTAAACAATGAACCTCTAAACATGCCTAATGAATCAACATAAATAAAAATTTGATGGAATATATTAAGGTGACTTTTACATCATTCAAATTTAGTATCTATCATAATATTAAATGGCATAAATATTTTATTAATTTCATATTTTATTTTAATTTATTAATTTTTTGAGATTTATTTGTCTATATAATATTAAATTTATTTTCCATTGTATTTATGGATTAATAATAGTTTCTATTCCCTATTTAGAAATTATCACCATTTTTATTATGTATTGGGTGAAAATATTTTTTTAATTGACCTACCTAAACATTATTTTAATGTGAAATATTATTATGGTTATGGGCATATCCATTAGTTGTAAAACCTTATCTTTTGATTAGTGTTACATGGATGTGGTTTTGAAAAACTATAGAGTATTAGGTTTTACTATTGAGTGGAATAATATTTCAATTTTCATTTTTAATTTTTGTCGTTTTAGGAGATTGTGGATAAATTGAGTGATTGTCACATATATCAGTTCACATATTCATTAAATTTGTAAAAAACTAATTTTTCCCCAAGATTCATTTTTAAATTTTTATATTTAAAAAAACAATATATTTATTATGATAACAATTAAATTCTAGAATAGTTATTATATTTTGAGTGATTCAATACAATTGGTAACCTATAATATATTATATATAACTCAGTATTGATCAATGTATTCATGAAATATTTAGAAAACTCATCAAAAGAATGATTCTTATTCCACAGGTAAATATGTTTTCACTGAGCTAATTTTAAAAGGACATTAAAAATTTAAATTCCATCAATCCTAAATTATTGATACCAAATTTATCCCCTCTTAAATATACATGGAAAAATATATACCTTATATATATTATTTGATATATCAATCACTGTTATCTCTTTAATATAAATTATGATGGTGACATCCAAGAGAAAGGGGATCAAAAAATTGATCAAACATACTATTATATAAACTATATTTGTTATTAAAATGTATTATTGAAAGTATCATAGTAAGTATTATATCATGTACCGTAATAGTTGGTTAATTATAATGATATTATAGTAGATATTATATGTTACATAAATATTTTGTTACAATATTGAGGGTATATTTGGTTGGACACCATAACATTTATAAGTAAGTCTATATGAACTTAAAAGGATGACATAACCTGTATTATTTAGGGATAAAATTATACTTAATAATTTTCATAACTCCCCTATAGAATATGGTTAATACAATAAAACCGTTATAAAAAAGTCAAATTTTCACATCAAAATTAATGTAGAATATATATTGTGAAATATTTGAGTTATATTAAAAAAATTATATCCGGATGTAAGTGATTATATTATTTTGTAGTCAACCCCATAAAATGTTACCAAACATAACAACATTTATTTATACAGTCATAATCATATAGTGGATGGAAGAGACCCCTAATTTAATCAATCATACATGTGCATATGAGTAAGATCTAGGTTCTTGAGTCACCTCTAATATATTTTTCTTCCAAATTTTAATCTAAAAAACAATATAAACTAGGACATTATTCTATAATCATTGTTGTAATAACTCTTCATGTAATCAATTGGAGTCATATTTTTTTCATTTATACTAGATATTAAGAATAAATATAGTGTTACTTGAATAAATACATATTATTCAAGGCTCCTCAAAGCAGAATCCATTTTTTTGAATTTTCAAATGACACCTTTTAAGGGAATGTGTGAACCCTAACAACTTCAACTAATTAAAATCATTAAAAGAAATTAAACCTAGATATAAAATTCATACATTAACATAAACTCCAAAATATATGATAATCAAACAATATTGCAAATATATATGTAATCGAATACCATAATTATAATGTATGGACTTCCGTCCATGTGAATATATATTGAATTTATGTCACTCTGTGAGTTTTAACAGATTTTTATTCCCCATAATATATGGTTTTCAAGATGATACTAAAACATAAAAAACATCCTAATTATACTGAATACAATCCAATATCAATACACGTATTTAAAAATATAGGTTTAAAAATAGAATATAAACTATGCTTATAAAATTGTTTAAAATGCTAAAAATATATAAACCAAAGAAGAATTATAATATCCAATATTCCATTGTTGTCTTAAATATATTTAATGACCCCGTAAACCAGAATATGGTGTCTTATTTATTACATGGCCATATGAAACACGAAATTACATCATAATGGATAGAATTGAATAGTAATATTAGTAATAATATACTTATATGATTCTAATATAATATTTTAATACAAAAATTAAAACATAATTTTTATTATTTGATAATTTATTTATTAACTCCATAATATCCAAGAATATCATTCATTATACAATTCCCAGATTATTGGGAATGGAAACAAATATGGGAGAACATTAATGCTATTTAAGAGTTAAGAAAAGTATAAGAAATCATGAATCAACTAGATAAATCAAAATAGAATTTTAAATAAATTAACATAATTTCCATTAAATAATTACACTATAATGATTATATAATGAATAATCCATATAGTAAAGTACATATATGAACATGAATTCCATTTAATCAACAATCTAGTAATTAAGTACATTTAGATAAAATATCAAGACACAAATGAAAAGGATGATAATTAGTATTTCATGGTATATAACTAAACACAGTTTCCATTTATATAACTTGAATATCATTAATAGATAAGTAGTAATAAATATATAATTGTAAATAATTTAAAAAATAGGCCATTTAATAATTTTTTTTGGGTATTATAAGTAGATATGGAATAATAAATATAGATAGGTAAATTACTGAGAACACATTCCTTTTAATAAATAATATGCGTATGAAATGCATCTAGAGATAATATAATTTCTAAAAAATCATGTATAATAATAATAACAACATGAAAGTAAATTAATTAAATTCATTATTATTTTGCATCATGATCTCATACATCATGATACCTCTATATCCACGACCTTACATAGGACAATTTTAAAATATAGGTAGAACCCCTTTTATTTTATTATTACTAATTAACCTAATGAGATAATCAATTCTTCTATATGATATATAATATAGTAACCATACATTATTTCATTTCCAAATAATTTCTCATATATCTAACAGTAAATTTAATTCATGAATAATGATCATTATCATAAAATATCTGAATGTAGTGAAAAATAATGATTTATCAATATTCCCCTAGATAAAACAATAATATTCCATTTAGAATATAGTATGAAGAAATTATTTATTATTTAACTAATAAAAATATCCATGATAACTAATACGGATATTTAGTTTATATTTAATGTCTATTATGTCACATGTAAGTGAATATTTCAAGGGATAGTTAAAGACTACAGAAATGAATCAAGAATGTGAATCTCATTAATTTTCTCGTTCAAAATGATCATCAAACATAATTATAATGATTTATTATTGCATAAATAAAACATATTCTCACTAGAATATAATAAAAATAAATAAATTTTTTTTATTTATCTATAGGAATACAATATAAATATATTTTAAAAACTATATTTGAAAAAAAAATTATCAATTTAAAAATAACCTTTTAATAGTAATGGTTAAACCAAATTAATTAAATTTTCTGTTATATAATATATTTAATCCCAAAAAAGTCTATTTAAAACTTTTGGTACTCATAACGGTTGTAAATTTTATTTATTTCATACACATGAAAAAATGATTCCTTGTAATATTTTGTAAAAGAAAAACGAGTCTTGTATTGAAAACAACAAGAACATTCTTGGATAATTATTTTATAAAAAGTTAATATGGATTAAAATGAATTCAATAAATCATATTTAAAAGGATGCGATTTTGAAAAAAAAATTAATAAACATATATTTGGAAGAAAAATAATTTTCGACTGAACAGGTAAATAATATTAGATTTAATTAATAAGATTTTCTCACTCATTTTATATACCTAGGAGTTGGAAATGATAATATTAAATGAAAATTTCATGAATGAATATAGAATAATAAAATTAAAGTATTTTATTAAAAAATTAAAATATTTTCCTTCAATGGATATTCATTTATGAACAATCCCAATTAAAATGAGATTGTTAAATAAATCCCTACATATAACATTACATTAATTTGAGAAATAAAAAATGAATAATTTATATTTATAAAATGTAAATAAACATAAACATAATACAAAAAGTATACTCAATCACCATTACTTTCATAATATTATAATTTCAATGAAAATGAAGAAGTAATATAACCCCATGAAAGGAAATTTTGTTATGAAATTCTGTGCCACATAGTAATTTACATGTTAATTTAATTTAGAAGAAATTATTAAATTTTAAACATAATATTGAATTAATTTTGAATCATTAATCATATAACTTGTAAAAGGAGAATTATATACTCCATATTAAAGAATTCATGTGCATAACATTAAAATATACCTCGATGAAGGGAAATTGAGATGAAGTCCCCTAAATAGCACTTACTTTTGGTTATCCATGACACAAAATCCTATATAATGGTTTTAAACAAGTTTTTAATTTATACCAGAATCATATTAATATAAATAATATCTTATAAAACACACATATAACATCTTATCACTATGTTGTTTATGATATTTTCTTTTTTAATTGTTTTGGGTCATAATTACCTTATTTTATCATTTATTTTTTGTCATGAATATTCTAGTTAGGTTTTATAGTATATAGATGCATCACCACCATATTTATATTAATTTTATAATTACACGTTTTTTTTAGATATATTTTTGTAAACTATTTTAGAATTTTAACATGGAGTCCGTATCACATCACTTCATGGGGAGGCTAGGTTGAATATACGCACGAGTGAAGATATAGTTTCATTATTGGGTGAATGTATATGAAATTGGGTGATATAGTTATTTTAAATCATCAATATAATTTCCTATATATCCCCATTACTTATAAATTTATCCTTATTATATTCTATTCAATTCCTATGTAAACATTAATTCACATCGCTTCAAGAGGATGAATTCTCTCGTATACATGAGTGTTATTATAGTAACATAGAAGACACTGAAAGTAATATGTTTTATTCAATATTATATTTCCAGAATTATAATAATATAATAAATATCATATAAATTTTTAAAATCTATCATTTTATCAATCCGTTTAATGTGGTGATGGAAACAAATTACATCGGTTTACGAGGAGGTAGTCCTCCGTACACATGATCAATAGTTTTGATTCCCAGTTGATTGAATATGACACATATATAGGAAATGATATTATCAAAAGAAAATCATAGAATATTTAATACAATTATTTAACTAAATAATTTGGTATTAAAAATATTTTTATTTTCTGGAAGAGGAAACAAAATAAAAACCTTTTTTTAATAATGTTACCTCATTTACGGACAACTTCTTATTGTTTGCATCAAAATCCTTCATGGGTTATATTTTTTATCAAAAAAATGGATCTTGGTTGTTGAAAAACGATTAAGGAAGTTATACGATCATTTATTTATATAAATAAATATAATTGGATGTGTGAAGAGGGGAGGGATGGTGGCCTTTAATTAGTTTGGGAGAAGACTAACATTGAATAGTTTGAATTTTCGAATTACACCAATGTTTTTATCATGATATAGGACTCAAAATTGGTAATTTATGATCCTTAGAGGTATAATGTCAAATTAGGTCCATAAAATTCATATTTTAGATGTTTTATAACATTTATTGACACTTCTATAATTATTTTAGGACCATGAAAATAATTTTTATTACTTCAACTGTGGTAATTAATGTTGATTACATTAACTATATATAATGGTAAAAATTAAATTCAAATTATTAGATAATAGAAATTTTTATAATTCAAAATATGGAATATATTTTTCCAAATCCAATAAAAAGTAGTGGTAGAACACCATTTACAATTTTACATGTAGATGCGACTAAAAATAGTTTCCCAAAGAGAATATTCATATATGCATAGAAGGTTTTACTATAAAAACGTGATATGAAAATGATTAAAATAATATCAATTATTTAAATATAATATAGTTGAACTAATTTTACTGTTAAAAAGTAAAATATATTTTATTCATTTAAAATTTTCAAAATATATGGAATTTTTCAATAAGAACATTATTTTTCACTATTTATAAAAATAAAAACATTTAAAAAATCAGAAACAATTAACCAAATCTAATTTTGTTATACATATTCCCAAAAATAATGTTCATTTTTAGATAAATTTTCTAATAGTGGTAAAATAAATAATGAGTGAAAAGAAATACTAAACCTTTTTTAGAAAAAAATACATTTTTTAGACGTCATTTTTAATTATATTAGATGATTATTATTTTATTTCTAATCAACTGCTAAATATATTTTTTGTAACATAGTTAAAAATATTTATACCAAAAAAATTGACGGATATGTTATAATGGTATAAATTTTCATAGTTCATTTAGAATAAAGGTTGTGGGTTTTGTATTCTATAAAACAGATTAAATTTTTGTATATATATATATAAGGTGTAGTTTAAACTTGGTGTTTAGTGTCTGATAGGCTACTGAATACAATGTTTTTATATTAAAATATCAGGGTTTCAAATTCTCCCCGCTATAAATAAATTTCTTAATCAAATTTAAACTTGATCTTTTTAATCAAGGGTTCCAGATTTTGAAATTCCATTATTAGAAAACCCACATCATAAAGGGGTTAATAAAACATCCTCTTGATAAGAGAGAAACAAATATAATATGGTCATCTTGAATAACATAAAACATGGTTTACATACTGGACAACATTGATGGAAATAGAATTTATTGACATGGAAGAAAAAAAGTAAAATAATTAAAGAGATTGATATAGGTAATTTGTTTGAAGAAAATGAATAATCAATAGAATGATAAGGAACCCAAAACGAGAAATCTATAATGTATTAAAAAACTATTTTATTCTTTTAATATGATAGTAATAGGATGAAATTTTAAATCAATATTAGTTTACGGAATTTGAGAGATTATTTTATTATTTTTGAATAAAAGTAAATATACTAACATGATTTATTTCAATTTCATAATAACAATTTCATCCATCAGTTGTGCCTCACCCAATTTCCAATTAATCTCTTAATCCAAGAAAATCTTATGCAAACATTAATTCATTAAGGATGAAGCACTAAAATTCAATTTTAATGGATAATATGAACTATAACATAGAGAAAATTATTTTCTCATATCCCCAAATATTTTTCTAAACCAATATTGTTAGAAACATTTAACCAATATAACAAAATAATGTAAAAACCTCAACAATGACACTGTTAGTACGCCATTGATATTTATTCATCAAATATATTATGTAAATGTAATAAGATATTAACCTGATCAGCATACTGTCTAGTGGTAGGTATTAAACCCTTACCAACATTCACTATAGACTCAAGCCTCATGACATTGAAAAATTAAACTAGCTGTCACCCGACATGAATATATCACTTTTTCAAAAAAAAATTAATATAATTTTTATGAAATTAGAAAAATGAAATTGAAAACACCCATGTAATTATGAAAAATATATTTCATTTCAATTAAAATTTTTGAATATGATATTAATTTTACTTTAATGGGGATTCCTTGTCTGATAGAGTACTGGACACACAATAACAGGTTTCCCCAAAATAATACATTATTAATATCATTATTTTAAATGATAGTTAATTCCATGTCGTTTTATTATAAGGAATGAAAATATCTAACTATATTATTTTTAAACATGTTTGTTATGTGTTTTTACATTCAAAAAAATAGGGGGATAAATTATGAAAAAATCCAATTTTAGGCATAAAATTATCTATTATTTTTAAAAGGTAGAGTTACCTCTTTCTGATAGAGACCCACATCTAAATAATGTTTTATTTCACTTTTATATGTTCTATTAGACAAAATAAACTTATTATTTGGAATCGGGACATCAAAATTTACCTTGGATGAAATTTTGATATTTTTCAATTTAATTTTATATGTTGACGAATTGTAAAAAATAATTCATTTTAATTCAAAACTACCTTTTAATCTAATTTTTTTGTTTTATAAGATTATTATTTTAATTGGTTTTTAATTTATATTTAGATCATGTTTTTTCATTTAATACAATGTTGGCCATTAGAGGTAATTTATCATTTAAATTTAGTATAAACACATGTCAAAATTTTGATGGCTTTACGTTAAAAACCCATTTACATATTCCGTCAATGGGAAATAAGTTTAATTAATTTATGCCAATTTTTTTTAAGATGGAAATAAAGATCCAATATTTAGAATCACTAGTTATTAATTTTTTAAATAGGTCCCTTTTATTTTTGGACATTATGAACAGTAACTTTGGTGACTATTTTTATTTACCACAGTTAAAGGGTAAATATTGTAAATAAGGGTAAAAATAATATTATAATAATGTAAAACATCCATAACAATTTTCTTAATCATATTTTATGAGATATTTTCAACCTATACAACCCTTGTGACCAATATTTGGCCTTTTTAACCCACTAGGGTGTGATTCTGACACTTATAAGATTTTATTTATAGTAAAGGAAAATATGTTAAAAACATATATATTCTTACTAAAACAATTTTAATAAATGTTTCTATAAGTGATATCTTAAAATATAAATAGTAATTATAAATTTAAAAATAATTCCTACATGATAGTATTTTATTTATAATATTTGAATATTAAAAAATTAGATTTTATTAAGACACATTGATGAGGTAGTGTTTTATTTATTAATGGTAGAATCAAATAAATTGTATTAGTAATACTATCCTAAATATAAATTTTCTTAATTTATTCCATCAAAGAATTTTTTAGAAGACTATTACATTTTATTATTGAGTAAATGTTTTTATTTTGAATGATTCAAGTTGTTATAAATTTTTTAAATATCCATCTTATGAATAGAGAAAAATTTGAAATAATTCATAGTTTTAAACAGAATATATATAATTAAATAATATAAATTTAATAAAAATAAAATATTAATCCCAATTTTTGTATAATTAGTCAAATTACATTAAAGAATCATTAATTGGACTTTTCTAAATATTTGGTAAATATTTTAACTCTAAATGTGTAAATTACATGATAAATTGGAAAGAGTTAAAAGGGGTTAAAACAAAAAGAGAAGGAATAAATTTTATAAAAACATTCCTATTTTATTGATGATTTGGATTCCACCCAAAATAATCATATATTAGAAATAAAATATTTTGGTACCATTTTTAAAGGAAAGATAATTTATATTAATTTCATATCATAAGAGTTTCTAATGTAGCCCCTTCCCATCTCCTATAAAAAGGTACCCTCTCTTATCTAATACTGACACTTCCAAATCATTTTAGCTTCGTCAAATATCTACTGAAACCCAAACCTATAATCCCTACCTAATTTTTCAGTCCTTATTGTATGTCGATCAAACTTCATTGAGGTGATAAGGTTTTCCTAAAAAGAGATTAACAAAAGAGGAAGTATCATTTTTTAGAGTTTTAATTGTATTTCTTCATCCACCCCATTAACTCTTCATCGTCGAGAATTAAATAAGATCTAATTTATCCTAAATATATATAGATCATATAATGATAGTATCATCCCCTAAATCCAACTCAACTTTCACCAAATGGAGAGGAATTCATAGTTCGTTTGTACATGTGAATTATCACCTCTACAAACCGATTTAGTTCAAGTTCTATTACCATCTATCAGAATTGGTTATAATGAAAGAATTAATATTAATATTCGATATTAATTACATATTTATCATTTTAAATGAATAATACTTCAATTATTTTCTTACAATCCACACATATATAAACAATGACGTCGCTCGTGCGTAAGTGCGAACTATCACCTCCACGAAGTGATGTGAATCGTTTATATTAACCAAATAAATTAAATTATATATATAAGTATATTTAAATTATTTTTATTATGTTAATAATATTATGTTAAATATTTAAATATAAAATAAAAATTATCTTATTTCCATAATGATCTATGAAAAATGAAAATGGTACTCATGCGTGCGTAAAACCTATCGTCTCCATGAATATAATTTTTTTTCCATTTTTAATAACCATATCTATTTTTTTATATTCAAATAATAATTAATGAGTAAAATTTATGATTATGTCATTAATAATATTCTCGATATGATATAATTTTGGCCACATGGACAATTTACACCAGAAAAAGTTCATTTTTGACTCATGTACCGAATATCGACAAAACGCCCGATATAAAATTATATATTGAATTTTTATAACATAGAAATAAGTGATATAAAAGTAATAATAAACTTGAAAATGGTTATAAAGAAACTAAAAATTAATCTATGTTTATTATTTAGGAATATAAAGATTTTACATTATGATTTGGACTCAAGGTAAGAGAATTCATCTCAATCGACTTTCATTGAGGCATATTTTGATAATATACACCACATTATTTGATATAGTGTATAATCAACCACTTTGACTTTTAATTTCATTAATTGGGATTAAAAATGTATCTTTATTATATAAATCATTTTACTAAACTAAAAAAGTAATTTTTTTCATATGCTGCAACAATGATCATTCGGCCCCCATGACCATTATTTGGTACATGACTTCTTATATTGGATGTATGGTTTTGAAATGAAGAAAACACCTTATGAACTTTTTATTTTTTTGTACTGAAAATGGTTTTGAAAATGGATTGATTATATCAATATCTTGAAATTATATCTTTTGAGTTCAATGTGGAAATGTTATTTTTTCATTACGTATGATAATATGTTATGTTCATGTTATGGTTTATCAGAATTGATTATGTATATAGGTGGTTCCATGATAAACCGAGGACAGGCTATCAGTGATATCTCTCTAATGAATTGGATAATGAGATGAAGTTAAACGATAAGGTTTATTTTATGCGATTTATGGAATATAACATAATGAGTATTCAGAATGCAACCATGAAGGTTACTCCCTATATATCTATGAAAGCTAAAACGATAGTATGATAAGGATTACACAAGTTACCTTTATGATTTATGATTACTATGATGTATTTCAAGATTCTTATGATTTCATGGGTTTGTAAATATTCATGGATTAATGTTTTCTTTCCATATTTTATATATCTTACTAATTATTTTGTGCTCATCCCATGGTTTTAAATTGTATTCAAGGGTATATGGATGGGTAAAAGAATGGAATATGACATGAGGATTTTTACCAAGAAACATAAATCATATTTACTTTTAAAATTTTTATACTTTTGAAGAAATGGAAAATGTTTTAGTGGTATCCACATTACAAAAATTTGAGTTATTATGTATTAGATATGTTGAAATTATCTACAACTATAAACCTGAAAATATCACCATTATGAATTCTTGACTTCACTCAAGATTATGAAATGTTTAAGGATAGAGCCTTAAAGTTAGTATTAGAGATCATTTTTTGAAAACTTTATGGGATTAGATATTCTTAATTGAATAACCATAAATTAGTTTTCATTTATGGTCAAATTAAAATGATATAGAATATTAATATTTCCATGTTTCTTCATCTATGATATGTCTATTTAGAATTGTTTTCAATAGAGATAACATGTAATATTTTCTAGGATAAAATCAAAAGGAAAAGATAATCCTAATCAAGAACCTAATATGGTAAAAATAGGAAATAAATTGTGTGTTTCAGTGATGACGTATTAGAATTTGTCTATAAATGGTGGTGATATCAATGTACAAGATTAGCCAGATCAACCAGGGAGGATAATGTCAGTAGTAGAGAATTTCATGATACAACATCCCCTATCATTCAGAGGATCATTTGACCATATTATTTTCGGAGGGTCGAATAAAGTACTAGAAAAGATATTAGATGTCACGGGTTGTTCGGAAAATCCATATGATATTATTACTGTTTACCATTTCGAAGGTGATGCCGATCATTGGTGGTCGATGGTTAATAATTTCAGAGATTGTGAGAAGCTTGATTTTATAGATTGATATCAATTAAAAGGTATGTTTGTTGAGAAATATTTTCCTAAGGTGTCTCAACATAGGATGGGAAAATTCATGGAATTTATTCCATAGGCTAACTCAGTGTTTTCTTGTGAAGAAAATTTCACTTAACATGCATGTTATGCTCCAAATTTAATATGGGATCTTGATACTAACATCAAACGTTTTTACTCAAGATTAAATCCAAATTATCGAAGGGAATTGTCTTTTTGTGAGATGAAAATTTATGAAAAGCTTGTTTGATGTGTGGAGAAGGCAGAAATAGAGTTTCCCAGGGATCATGTGTTCATTGAAAAACATCAGAATAAATGGTCGAGGTGGTAGGTGAAAGGGAATAATTCTTTCAAAAATTTTGATTGTATGACAAATTAATATAATAGTTTGTGGAAATTGTTCTAATAACCACACTAGTGATTGCCTTTTTAATTCTAGTAAGTGCTTCCAATGTGGTAAAATTGGAAAAAAATTCTCCTAATTTCACTAAACAAGATTAAGGTGGTAGTAAGAAAAATATGATTTATAGTCTGTAAAATGATTTATTTACAATCATATAGGTGATTATACCAACGAGTGTCTGATGAAAAACTCAAATGATTAGAATAAACCATACAATAATAAAAAACTGTTGTGAAATACTTAGAAACTAAATCAGTAGATGTTAGTCTATCAAAAGAAGTTGTATCAAGAACATTGATTGCCTTTTCATATTATTCCAATGTGTTGTTTTATTTTATATCTACACATTCATTCATTTCTGAGAAATTTTTTTGTAAATTTGGAATTCCAAATCATGAAATTATTGTATAACATATGCTAAAATAACATTGGAGAAATGTTGAGATAAAAAATAAATTATAATAATCTTTTTTATCCTTATATGTGGAAAGAATCTAGCTAAATTCATTATTGTTTGGACTCTAAAGATTTTGATTTTATTCTGGGCATGTATTGGATTTTTGTTTAGCATGATAATATTGACTATTGACATAAAGAATTTTCTATTTTGAAAGGCATTAAATTTGTGAATAATAGTGAACCCTTACCTCTGATAAGATATCTGTATACTGAGAAACTAATAAAACATGGAAATGAATTCTATCTTGAACATATTTTTTTAAATAAAGGATTTGTTCTGATTAATGATGTTCTGGTTTTAAATAAATATATTGATGTTTTTCTTGAAGAGTTTCATGGTTTTTTAATTTATCCAGGATTTTAATTTACTATTGATTTGGATCCTAATTCTAGTCCAATTTCAAAACCCAATAACAAATTTCTCATTTTGAACTTGTAGTGTTAAAGAATCAATTGCATGAGCTATTAGAAAGCGGTTTCATTCAACCTAGAACATCACAATGGGGTGATCGTGTCATGTATGTTAAAATAAGATGGTTTAATGAAATATTTCATTTATTGTAGAGCTTGGATTAGATCACTGTTAAGAACAAGTATAATTTTACTCATATCGATGATTTTCTTGATCAGCTCCAGCGAGCTCAGTATTTTTTTAAGGCTGGAATGAGGTCAGAGTACCATTATTTGGAAGTAAAGGAAGTATACATTTCAATGACTGCATTACATTCTAGATATAAAAATTATGATTTTTTCGTTATTTCATTTGGATTAACTATTGAATTTTTGTTATTCATGGTTCATTTGAACAAAATATTCCATGAGTTCTTCTATAAGTTTTGATTTTGTTTATTGGTATCATTTTATTATATTGTAAAACAAATTTAGGGAATTAATGTCATTTAATGTTTTTCTTGGAAACATTAAAGGAAAATAAATTTTATGTGAATTTAAAAAAGTGTGAGTTTTGGTTACGACAAATTTCATTATTTGTTAACATTTTTTAAAAGATGGTAAAACTATTGATCATACTAAAACATCTTTTTTGGAAGAACGGAAAGGACCCACAAATATAACTCATATTCATAGTTTTATGGGTTTTATAGGATATTATCAATGTTTTCTTGAAACTTTTTCCGTGTTATCTAGCCCACTGACTATGATAACTAAAAAATGTGTTTTGTTCAAATGCACAAAAGAATGTGATGACTCTTTTCAGGAATTGAAAAGAAGATTGGTGAATGATATAGTTTTGGCATTACCTTATAGGAATAGTGAATTTGTTATCTACAGTTATTCTTGTTTTAAAGGAGTTGGATGTATCTTAATGCATAATGATCTTGAAATTTCCTATGGTTTACCTCATTTTATAACCAATGAGATAAAATTACTCTAAACATGATTTGGAATTAGCAGTTTTTGTTTTTATTTAAAAATATGGAGTAATAATCAATAAAGAGTAAAATATGAAATATATACTGACTAAAAAAGATTGAAGTATATATTCACTCAGAATGAATTAGACATGACATAAATAATATAGTTGGTACTAATCGAGGATTATGATTTCATGATTCATTACCATCCTAGAATATAAAACATTGAAAATGATGCTTTTAGCTAGAAATTAATATTAAATTAACCATGCAATATTTGGAACGTGGACCTTTGATTAATGATTTGAGGAAGGTTTTCATGGAAGCTATTGGTGTAGACAATTCCTCTATTTTTTTCAGGTCTTAGTGCAATCATTTTAGTTAGAAAAAAATATGAATGTGTAGAAGGAAGATACTGAGTCACAAGAAAGGGTTTAATTGGTTCATAAGGGTATTTTTCCTGAATTTAACATTGATAAAGTCATTTTTTAGATTTGGGAAGAGATTTTGTTATCCTTATGATTCAAAATTGAAAAAGGAGTAGTTTTGTGATGCTCATAGAGATTTGTTTTCAGTTCAACCATTTAGTACTATGATGTATAGAGATCTTCAAGAGTATCCTTAGTGGGATGGAATAAAAAGGGATTTTTTCGAATTTACTGCAATGTTTTTGAGTTCTATGTAGGTTAAATTAGTGTGGAAGTTACAGAAAGGGATTCTTCAGCCTTTTCTAGTACCAAAATGGAAATGGAAAAATATATCCATGGATTACATATTGGGATTACAAAAAACATATCATGGTAATAATGTGATCTGGTTTATTTTTGATTTATTGACTAAATATGCTCATTTTTTATTTTTCAAGATTCATTGTCTCTAGATCAACATTCCCAATTGTATATTAAAGGGGTAGTAAAGTTTTATAGAGAACCCCATTCTATTATATTTGATAGTGATCCTAGGTTTACTTATATCTTTTTGAAAGGCATTTAGAAGTATTTGGGTACTAAATTAAATTTTGGTACATCTTTTCATCCTCAATATGATGGGAACAAAGAATGATCAATTCAGTCCATGGACGATATGCAATGAGCCTATTCAAGGGATTACCATGAATATTGGGATTAACATAGTTATTTGGAAGATTTTTTTTATAATACCAGTTCTCATTCAAGTATAAATATGGAACCATTTTTGGCATTATATTAAATGTGGTGTAGAACGATATCTTTTTGGGATAAAGTAGTGGAAAGGTAGTTCATGGGACCATAATTGGTAGAAGAGACGACATAAAAAGTTCAGTTGATTCTAAAACACATGAAAATTACTCAATGTAGGATGAAATGTTTTATGGATAACCAAATAAAGGACATTTCTTTCAAGATATGTGATATTTGTTTCCTCAATGTTTTACCAAATAAGGGTGTGATTTGTTCTGGTAAGAAGGGAATTCTTAGTATGGGGTGCATTGGACCTTGTAAAATCTTGGAGAAAGTTGTCTCAGATTCCTAGAGAGTGACTTTACCTCAAATTTTATCATAGGTACACAAAGTTTTTTATGATTCAATGTTAAGAAAGTACTTTTTTGGATCCATCTCATGGTTTGAGTCCATATTTAGTTCAGTTGGAAGATAATATTTCTTATGAGGAACAACCAGTCTAGATTCCTAAACTCAGAGAATATGTGTTTTTGAATATGTTTATTTATCATGCAACGGGTTTCAAGAAAACTCATATGGTCAAAGAGGCAATATGAAAATCTAAACATTATATGGGGGTAAATACCCCCACTTATTTAATAATTGAATAAAATTATGATGATGTAATATCCAAATGGAGGGAAGGATGTAACATCCCAGATAATTATAAAATAAGTCATTTTAATATCTATTAATATTTATGAATTTAATATTAATTATACATTAATGGGGACTCCTTGTTTGATATCATACTCAAAACATAAAAATGGCTTTTTCAAAATCTTTTGTTGCACACAAGGATGAGTTATACAGAAAAATAATACATTATTAATATTATTATATTAAATGGTAGTTAAATCCTAGATATTGTATTTGAGATAATGAATAGGAGTAAATATATTATGTTTACACATGTTTTGAATGTATTTTTACATTCATAAAATAAATTTTAAGAGGCTTAAAATGGGAATAAATATAATTTTAATCATAAAATACTTTAATATTTTCAAAATGTAGTTTTACCACATTTTAATAGAGAACCCTTCAAAAATATAGTTTTTTCCCTTTAATATATTTTATTTGAAACAATAATCTTCTTCTTTGGAATTGATACATAAGAATTTACCTTGTTGGAAATTTTGGTATTTTTTTGATAAAATTCGTATTTTAATGTAGATTGAAAATAGTGCATTTTAATTCAAAACTACCTTTTCGTATAATTTATTTATATATATATATTATAATTTCAATTGGTTTAAAGTATATTAATGATATTTTTTTATTATTTAATCCAATTGTTTTCATTATAGGTCATTTCACATTGAAATTTTATATAAACACATGTCCATGTTTTCATGGTTTATTTAATGAAAACTATTTTATTAAGCCGCCAATGGGATAAATTTTTTAATTCAATTCTGCCAATTCAAAGTTTTGAATTTGGAAAAATGAATTTCATTTTTAAAATCATAAGGTCCAATTTATTTAAGTAGGTCCCTTTTATTTTGGGACATTGTGAATAGTAAATTTATTAATTATTTTAATTTACCACGGTTAAAGGGTAAATTGGGTAAATAAAGGTACAAATAATATTATAATAATATAAAACTATCCTAAAACATAACCTAATTCAATTTTATGAGATATGGCCAACCAATAAAACCATTGGGATAAATTGTTTTCCCTTTAAATACACTTGGGTGTTTTTATGACACTTATAACTTTTAATTTATAGTAAATGAAAAATTATAATAAACATATATCTTATTACTAAAAAATTTAATATGAGTATATATAAATTATATCTTTGAGTAAATATTTGGTAAAAATCTAAATATATTTCCCACATCATGGTATTTTAATTAAAAATTTTAGACATTAAATAATTAAATTTAATTATGACACAATGATGATGTAGTGATTTATTTATTAAAGAAAGAATCAAATGAATGATATCAATAATAATAAAATGAATATATAATTTGTCAAAATTTATTTCATCCAGAATGTTTTGGGATTCCTATAACATTTTAATATTTAGTTAATGAATTTTTTTCAAATGAATAAATTTGTTATGAATTTTTAACGAATCCATATAATGAATAGTGTCAAAATTGACATAAGTAATATTTCAAAATATAAAACACTTCATTAAATAATACATAATTTTTAAAAAATAACATTCATCCCAATTGTAATATATTCCATCAAATTCCTTTAATGAATCATTCATCGGACTTTTGTAATTATTTTGTAATTAATTTTACTCTCCTTATTTAAATTACTTGATAAAATGGTAAGAGTTAAAAGGGGTTAAAAC
Organism: Viscum album; assembly: GCA_963277665.1. Taxonomy (NCBI): domain Eukaryota; kingdom Viridiplantae; phylum Streptophyta; class Magnoliopsida; order Santalales; family Viscaceae; genus Viscum; species Viscum album. Next base: position 562,690,884 of record OY728158.1, read on the forward strand.
TAAATGACAGGGATTGAAAATAATTAAAACATGCCAAATTTTTATTAGATGATGAGGATTCAAACCAAAATAATATTATATTTTAGATAAATGATTTTCGGACCATTTGGAACTGATGGTGAATTTATAATAGTTTAATATTTTAAGAGTTTCCAAGGGTGCCCCTCCCCTCACCTATAAAAAGGTACCATCTATTCTCTAATAATAACACTTCCAAAGCCTTTTGGTTCAGCCAATATATACCAAAAACCCTTTCTAGAATCCATCCCCACTTTCTTGATTCCTTATTCTAGGTAGAACACCCTTCTTTGAGGTGTTAAGGGGTTCTTAAAAAATGATCAACAAAAGAAGAGTTATTGTTTTTTAGTGTTTCAATTTTATTTATTCATCCACACCTTTTTAAAATAATTCATCAAAGATAAAATAATATCTAAAGTATCCTAAATATTCTGAGATTTTATTATGTTAGCATCATACCTTGAACTAAGTTATACATCCATCAAATTAGTAATGAATTAATCGTTCGTGCATATATCAGAATTGTCACCTCCATATACCGATTTAGTATGTTTTCCATTTCCATCATTCATTATCGGTTCTAATGATGTCATTCATATTCCTAATTTGTATTAATGACAAATTTATCCTTTTAAAATAACAACACTTAAATTATTTTGTTAAATTCTAGGAATATAAAAACAATAATGTCGTTTGTGTGTACGTGTGAACTATAACCTCCACAAAGCGATGTGAATAGTTTTTATTCTCAACATCCCATGTATGATATATATATATAAGTATATGTAAATCTTTATTATAATGTTAATAATATTATGTTTATTATGTAAAGATAAAATAATAATGACCTTATTTCCATAATGATCGATGAAAAGTGAAAACATTACGCATGTGTACGTTTGACCTTCTATCTCCATTAATATAATTTTTTTCATTTTTCATAACCATATTTAATGGTTTGATTTAAAAATAATAATTTATGTATAATAGTGATTATTATGTAAAAATTATTATTATGTATTTGATGGAATCTTGACCGCATGGACAATTTTCAACAAAAAAGGTTCATTTTAGACTCACGTACAAAATATCGACAAAACATCCGATATAAACATAAATAAATATGTAATTTTTTATAACATGGTAATATGTGATATAAAAAAGAATAATAATCATTTAAAATGTTATCAAAAAAATTACAAAATTACAAAATTTTATTATTCGAGAATATAAATATTGTATGTGACGAGTCAGATTCATTGTAACGAGAATTCTTCTCAATCACCTTTAATTGAGGAAAATTTTGATAATATACACCACCTTATTTTATATAGTTTATAATCAACCCATTTAAATTTTAATTTCATTTACTATTTTTTAAATTTAATCCTTTTTATATAATTCATTTTACTAAATTACGTAGGAATGTTTTTTAAATATAAGACGACAATGACCTTTATGCCCCAATTACTATTTTTTGGTAGTTGGATTCCTCTATAAGTCGTAAGGTTTCAAAAAGAAAATTAAATACCATATTACATTTTTAGCTATTTTTGTATAGAAATTGTTTTGAGAATGGATTTATTATGTCAATATCTTGAAATGGTATCTTATGATTGTAATGTGAAAATGTTATTTTTCTCTTTATTCTTGTTAATTTGTTATGAAAATGTTATGGTTCATAAGAATTAATTATGTGTATGGGAAGTTCCATGGTAAACCAAGGGAGGGTGAGCCCATGATAGATCTCCAATGCATTGGGTAATGAGATGGAGCTTAACAGTATGTTTTCCCCTATGATAATTATGGATTATATTTTGATGGGTATTTCAAATGTAACTAACAAGGTTACTTCATATATAGCTATGGAAGCAAAAATGTGAATTTAATATGGATGCCAGAATATACCATTATGCTTTATGATTTCTTTGATTTTTTTTGAGATTCTTAGGATTTCATGGGTTTATAAATATTAATGGACTAATGTATTCTTTCCTTATTTTATATCCCATATTGAGATTTTGGTGCTCATCCCATGTTTTTTAAATTGTCTTCACATGGTATGATGATGGGAAATAGAAATGAAGAAGTCAAGAAGATTTTTATCATGATAGAGAAATCATGTTTACTTTTAAATTATTTATATTGTGGAAGAAATAGATATTAATGTAGTGGTATCCAATTTTTATAAATTTGTGTTTTTATGTATTAGTTATGTTCTAATTCTCTAGTACTCTAAACCTGAAAAGATCCTCAAGGGTAATTCTTGACTTAACCCGTGATTGTGAATATTTTAAGGTTGGGGACTTTTATTTGGAAAAAAGGTCAGTTTAGATAACTTTTAGGGACATGATATTCTTAATAGAATATCCATAAATAATTTTTATTTTATTTTTAAATTGAAATGATATAGCATTAGAATATTACCATGTTTCTTTGGGTAAGATATGTCTTTTCAGAATAGTTTTCCAGATATTTAATAGGTAAACTATGTTGGGATGACATTAAAAGTAAAACAACCTTTCAAATCATCACCCTGATATAGTCATTATTGGAAATGGATAGTTTTATATAGTGATCCAATAACTGAATTTGGCTATAATTGTTGGTGCTATCGATGCACGAGATCGGCCAGATCAACTATAGTGGAATATGTCAGTAGTTGAGCATTTAATGATGGAAAAACCACCATCATCTAGAGGATCATCTGACCATGTGCAAGGTGAAGGGGGATTAAAGTATTAGAATAGATTTTCAATGTCATGGGGTGTTTGGACCATACAATGTTAGTCAAGCTGTTTTCGATTTTGAAGGGGATCTTGATCAGCGGTGGTCGATAGTTATGAATATCAAATATAATTAATAGTATGATCTTATAGATGGGAATATGTTAAAAAGGTATGTTTCTTGGGAAATATCATCCAAAGGTTGATTAACATAGGATAGAAAAATAATTTTTCGAATTGAGGAAGGTGGATGACTTAGTGGGTGCTTATGAAGAAACCATCACTCGCCTAGAAAGGGGTGCTCCAAATTTAATATGAGATCTTGATAGTAAAATAAATCATTATTACTCTAGATTAAATCCAATTTATATAAGGTAATTGGATTCTTGTGAGTTCAAAAGATATGAAAATATTTTTTGATATGCAGAGAAGGTAAAAATTGAGTTTTTCAATGATCAAGTGTTCTTTGAAAAACATTAGAATTGAAGGTCGAGGTAGTAGTTGAAAGGGGTGAATTCTTTGAAAAAATTATGATGGATATAATATTAATATTATTTTTTGTGAAAATTTTGTTAAAAATAAAATTGGGTAATGCCTTTTTAATTCTGGTAAGTGCTTCTAATGTGGAAAAATTGGACATAAGTATTCTAATTGTACTGAAAAATAGTAGGGTACTGGTAATAAAAAATATGATTTAAAATCATTGAAATGTTTTATATGTAATGGGATGTATCATTATGAAAATGAGTGTCCGATGAATAACAAAAATGATGGGATGCAATCATAATATATGCAGAATGGTGTGGGGAAATACATTGAAAATACTTTAGTAGATGTTGGATCATCAAATGAAGTGCTATCATGTACTTTTTTCATATTCATATTATGCCAATGTGTTGTTTCATTTTGGATCTACACATTATTTCATTTCAGATAACTTTTCTACTAAATTTGTAATTCCACCTCACGGAATGAATGCACATCATATTGTAAATAAACTCGAGAAATATGCTGAGACAAAAAGAAATTATAAAAATATTCCAATACATTTACATGGATATAATTTACATAAAAACCTTATTTCTTTTCTTCTAGTAGATATTGATGTTATCATGGGAATGGATTGGATTTCTATTTACCATGTTAAGATTTAATATAGACCTAAAGATGTTACTTTTCAAAAAAAACACAATTTGTGTATAATAATGAACCCTTATGTCTGATAACATATCATGAAGCTGAGAAACTACTAAAATATGGAATAGAATGATGCCTTGAAAAAAATATTTTTAAAAAAAGGAATGGATATGATTAATTATGTGTTAGTGGTAATTGTGCATCTTGATGTTTTTTCTGAGGAGTTTTCGGGTATTATACCTACCAGAGAAGTTCAATATACTGTTTACATAGTTCCTAATGCTAATTAAATGTAAAAAACCTAGTATCTAATGTCTCACATTGAACATATAGAGTTAAAAAATCAATAGACTGATTTATTAGATAAAGGTTTCATTCGACCTAGAACATCACCAGGGGGTGCTCTTATCTTGTTTATAAAAAAGAACAATGGTTTAATGAAACTTTTCATTAATTATAGAGTCTTGAATAACATCACTATTAAGAAAAAGTATCATTTTCTTCATATTGATGATTTGTTAGATCAACCCCATGGAGCTCATAATTTTTAGAAGGTTTATGTGAAGGTGGAGTAAGATTTTTTTAAAGTAAAGGAATAAGACATTTCAAATAAAACATTTTGTACCTTATATGGACTTTATGAATTTTTAGTAATTCTATTTGGATTGAAAAAAAAATTCTGTTATATTCATGGATCATATGATTATAATATTCCACGAGATCGTGGATATGTTTTGGTTTTTTTTGGATTTCATTTTGATAAATTATAAAATTAAAGAGGTGTACAATAGTCATTTAAGGGTTGTCTGGAAACCCATTACAGAAAATTAATTGTATGGGAAAATTCACAAGGGTGTGTTTTGGTTATAGAAAAATTTATTCCTAGGACACATTGTTTCTAAAGATTGAAAAACTAGTGATCCTACAAAAAAAATGTTTTGGAAAAATGGCCAAGACCCAAAAATATAATCGTTATTCATAGTTTTCTTAGATTAGTAGACTATTAACATATGTTTTTTGAACATTTTTCATGGTTTTCTTTCCCAATGACTATGTTAAATCGAAAAGGTGTTATGTTAATCTACACAAAAGAATGTGAGGAATATTTTTTGGAATTGAAAATATTACTCATTAATGATATAGTTTTGGAATTACCTTCTAGGAATAATGAGTTTTTTATCTACAATGATACTTATTTGAAAGGATTTGGTTGTGTCTTGATTCTGAATGATTAGGTAATTGCTTATGATTTAAAGACCAGTAAAATTCAAGGGAATTTTTTTTTCTTAATTTTCTTTGGAATATTAAAAGAACATAGTTTCTAACGACACCTAATTCTCAGGCCCGGTGAGCCCAGAATCAATTTCCAATGTTTATCCTTGGTACATTCAGTAAACGAACGAGAGGGTTTTCCTAACTTTTCAACCGGTGCTCAGAATAGAAATCCAAGGGCTCTGATGAAACCGCAGTGCCGGTAATTGCTTAAGGACACCTTTTATAGAGTTGTGTTTGCTCGGGGTACGTTATTAATTAAATGGGTTGACAAAAGAATAAAATAAAATGTTGTGCTACAAATTTTATTTCTATTCTAGGTAGTTTAAACATATGCTTGGTGGTTGGAGTGGGAACCACTAATATCCTAACTCCACTAGGTAGGATATTAGTGAGGTGGGGCCCACATAAGCCCCACCCCCTTTATTTCCTTTTTACCTCCCACGTGAATTTAATTTGGTAACTCACCCGCACACCCTCTTAAATTCCAAGTAAACTCTCATGTTTAATTGGATTATTAAATGCCTCATTAATTGGTCAACGCTCGATAATTAAATCGTGATTTATTTTTTAATTTTAAAAACAGATGGCATGAGTAATAAAATAAAGAAAAGCCTTATTTTATTATTATTGTTGTTGTGTTGTGTGGGATGTTTTGGGGAGGAATTACTTCAGTTTTGAAGAACATCCTTCCTTGTTGAAGAACATGAAGAACGAAGAAGAACGACGGCCTCTGATGAAAGACAATGAAGAACGCAAGTTCCTCGAATATTGACGACGTGACACCATGTACCGCGACGCCGACGATCCTCTTCCCCGTAACTCTGTGTACCGCGACACCCACGATCCTCTTCCTCGACGCCGCCTCCTGCAACATCTTTTCCAGTGACGATCCTCATTCGAAAAATTCTTCGAGGTAGGGGGTTTGGTTTAATTTATTTTATGTGGATTAAATCCTCGACATGTGTTTAAATTGTTGAAAGTCGTTTGAACCAGTAACGCGGTGGGTGTGGACCAAAGAACAAGTCCAAACCCACCGATTCCCTGTTCTTGGTTTACGGATTAACGGGCAATGATGAAGAGGGCCGCAGAGGCGTTTTGAACACTTCGAAGTAATATACGGGTCCCAGGAGAGCCGCAGGTGCAGACGGCGGGCAAAACGGACCACCGGAGTGCGTTCAGTGGTCCGTGGAAGGCGATGCCGGCCGGCCACCAGCAGGAGCCGCGGCGGCGGCAGCGGGATGACCGGATCCCGCGGCCGCGCAGGATCTGGGGGAGACGCGGTGACCAGCGCTGCGTCCTCTTGCAAGGTGGGGGGGGACCGTGTCCTGCAATGCGCGGCCGCTGGCCGAGCCAGCGTGCCCCCCGGCTGGGCCGGGATGGGTTGCGCGGACCGGACCGGGCCGCGCCCACCAGGCTAGGTCGCGTCCTGATGGGCCGGACCCAGACCCGGGTTGGGTCGCCCGGTTCGGGCCGACCCGGGGGTGGGGGGGGGGGGGGGGGTTGGGCCGGGTCGGACCGGGCCCAGACCCACCACTTTAGGACCACATTCGGTATTTTGCCCATAACATGGGCTACGGACCTCCGATCGACACACAGTCAGTTGCGTAGCGATCCTTCGATCGATATTGTATTTTAGGTTTATTACACTCAATGTTTAAGAGGGATTTCTATAAGGCCGGGTTGGTTCGAACAAGAAACCGACCGGGGCCTCGGAGCGGAAACACTTATAACTTGAGCTCTGGATGTCCGATTTGCCTGTCGTCGACATTGTTCAATTCCTCTTAGTGAGACGGACCTTTTGGCTTACTCCGCTCGAGGTTTGGATGCAGTTGGAGTGCGGTCAGGTTGGTTTTGACTTAAAACCCAACCGGGCCCCTCAAACGAAAAAGCCAAATACTCTCAGACCGGGTGTCCGATTGACGCGCCGTCTGTCATGTTGTGTTCCTCTTGTCGAGACGGAACTTTGAGATACATCAACTCGGTATTACATGTCATTTGATATATCGACCCCCTTGGCTCGTGGAGCGGTCCCACCTAGAATTGAGAGAGCTTTGTGCGGGAACCCTAGAGTTGGCTGTGACTTCGACGACAACGACGACTGCACTGAGATCCTACGTGGGTTGGGCAGTGATGAAGACCGTACTGAAATCCTACATGGGTTCGATGACGATGAAGACTGCACTGAAATCGTATGTGGGTCGGCAGTGATGAAGACCGTACTGAAATCCTACGTGGGTTCTTCGGCGATTAAGACTACACTGAAATCCTACGTGGGTTCGTCAGTGATGAAGACCGCACTGAAATCCTCCGTGGGTCCGGCAGTGATGAAGACTGCACTTAAATCCTCCCTGGGATCGGCAGCGATGAAGACCGTACTGAAATCTTTCGTGGGTTCGACGGAGATGACTACTATTCTTGTATCATATGTGGGATTGATAGTGTTTTTCTCTTTTCTTGCTATCCTACGTGGGTCTGGGAGAGTGGCTGGTCTGTATCCTATGTGGGTCCGACAGCTTAGCTGGTTTAGTATCCTACGTGGGTCCCAGCTTAGATGATCCAGTGGATATATCTGATCATCTCTATCACCTTACAAAATAGTATACCTCTGTGATATGAGTCTTGACTTTCAATCAATATCTTCGATATGATTGACTTTCTTTCCTATATAGATTGGGTTGTGTTATCCTGTGTGGATTGGGTTGTACTCTTATGTGGATGTGACCAAACATGGGCTCAGATGTCAGAGCTGATCTGAAATTGATGACTTAGGTATATGTATGGGCATATACCTAAGTAGTGTTGGATGTTACTTCGTGATTGTATCTTTCCTTTGTGGATTATCCTTTGTAGATTCTGGGAGACCTTCGGGGGTCTCGTGGTCCCTACTGAGTAGCGTATACTACCCCTACACGGGCTATTCCCGCACTACGTTGTGTTGGATACAGACGACGGACAGTGCTGGTCGTGGTTGAGGATTGTGGAGAAAGTCGGTACCTAGAGGTGGACCACTGGGTGGAACATACACGGAGTGGACGACTGGACCCGAGGGGCTGAAGAGACGATATGTACCCACCCTTCAGGTGGGACTTCCTGTGGACGACTCGATGTTGATTCTTTACTTTCAGTTGATGTACTATCTTTCCAGTTGTACTTTACTTTCAGTTTGGGTTTGATTTCTGGCCCACTTACTTTTCCGCACTACTATTGTACCCAGTTTACTTTTGCTTGCTTACTTTGTGGTGTTTTTTTACTTTATAAAGGCAATGCCTTCCTCTTTTATCGGTATTTACGCCTTGGTGCTAGTTGTCAGCCCCTGGCCTATGGGAGGCGGAATCGGGGTAGTCATGACACGGGTCCCGAGGACGGGTCGTGACAAATTGCTATCAGAGATGTTCGGTTCTACCGCAGAACTAAGGACTCTGATCTTTCTTCTTTGTGATGAAATAGTGTTAAAGGTATTGAGTGTGTTTACCAGTCCAGGGAGTCAAGTATTGGTGCAGCGGCTGACGTATCCGTACACCAGGACCCTGACTTCTGATTTCCAACTCAATGCATGAAAACATTGATTGCATGTGTGTTTCAAATTATTTTGTTGTGATTACATTGTGTTAGCTCACCAGGTATACTGTTTGACCATGGCACACTTGTTTCTTTTCAGGATAGCCCCATGACGGCAGCCAGCTAGGTTTCCGAGCTTTGTGCGAGACGACAACCCACCAAGCGACGAGGCCTCGGTGCAGGGCCCTTTTTCAGCAGAGGCACTGGCGGTACCACTACCCACCGAGCCACTGATGCTACCAGCCCCATCCGCTGATAGTGCACATCGCCTTATTGCACTGCACTAGTTTCAGCCTCAAAGACCACCCAGGTTCCACGGGAGATGGACCCTCAGGTATCCGAGGATTGGCTGGAGGCGGTTGTGTGAGTTTTCAGGTTAGTAGGGACACCAGCTGACCTGATGGTGTTCCTCGAAGTGAGCCGCCTGCACGTGGCAGCAGGCATATGGTGGAGCTTGATGCTCTAGGTGCATGACGAGACATCACTCCTCTGGATGGACTTTCAGAGCCTCTTCCACTCGGAGTTCATCCCATCCACCCTCTGTGCAGTGCGCATCCAACAGCTTCTACAGCTGCGGCAGGGCAGCATGATGGTCGCCCAGTACTCGGTGAGATTTACCGATCTCCTACGCTATTCGACGGACATGGTACAAGACCCATTCTTTTGGGCCCGGACCTTCAAACACGGGATGAGGCATGAGATCAGGGCATAGATGATCTCCCTGAGCATTCCGACACACGCAGGAGTACTAGAGCGACCTCTTCTCATAGAGAGCTTTCTTGTTGAGCCTACGCCAGCAGCGAGACCTACCGCATGGCGGTACGTAATAGAGTCATCTGCAGCTGGTGGTCGACAGATGTCTCAGGGGTCCAGGAGAACCGAACCATCAAAAAGACGACCTCAAGACACTGACTTAGAGGCGCAGGGCAAACGGCGCAGAGCCAGCCTTCCGAGGAGCTGGCAGTGCAACTCATGCGGCGGGCAGGGCCACATGGCTCGTGACTGCCTGACCCGCCATGCAGAGGAGCAGCAGATGGTTGAGGGGCCACCCAGGAAGAGGCATAGGGTCAATCGTGGCGGTCCGCTGAGAGCAGGTGGATGAGACAGGGGAGCTGGCCGAGCAGCAGGTGGTGAGCGATGCTTTGAGGCTTTACCACCACCACCACCCAGAGGCCCAACCCGACCACAGGGAGCTGGTGGCCAGAGACAGGCTCATCTTCAGGCAGCGGAGGCCTATGAACATGACGCACCAAAGATGATTTGGGGTATTATCTATGTCTACTCTACCCTTGCTGCATTTCTTATAGAAACACGAGCGAGGAATTATTTTATTGTCACTTCCCTTGATCGGAGCTTGGAGATTCCGACGGAGTCGTTGGCTAGATCCTTACGGCTAGAGACTCCTATGGGAGAAGACTCGACGATTACACACTGATGCCGGCAGTGTGAGCTTACTCTAGGAGGCGAGAGCTTCGGCTGGGATCTTCTTGTAGCGGCGTCGAGGCCTTAAGACATCATCTTGGGCATGGATTGGTTATCTACCATCCATTCTCAGATTGACTATATTAGGCACAATGTGTGGTGTGTTCGCATCGATGGGAGCAGGTTCACCTTCACCGGTGAGAAGGGAGCCTTTGCAAAACAGGATGGACTCACGCAGAGGAGAGGACATCCCATCACTCATCACTTGGCTAGCCTCATCTTAGGAGCAGTTGACGTGCAGAGTCGTTGTTTTCCTATAGTGGTGGATCAGTATGTGGATGTTTTCCCTGACGACGATCCAGGGCTTCCTCCTCACATAGAGGTAGAATTTTATATTGACATGTACCCCCGAACAACCTGTATATCCACTCCAGCATGTCGGATGGATCTCGCTGATCTTCAAGAGCTGTGGGTACAGCTGAAGGACTTTCATAGCAAGGGATTCATCTGACCCAGTGTTTCACCCTGGGCTTCCCTGATTTTTTTCACCAAGAAGGCGGATGGGAGCCTGCGACGTTGTGTCGACTATCGTCGCCGGAACTAGGTGACCATGAAGAACAAGTATCCATTACCGAGGATTGACAACCTCCTCGATCAACTCAAGTGAGCACGGTGGTTCTCGTTGATAGACCTCAGGTCAGGCTATCATCAGCTCAGAGTTCGAGATGAAGACATGAAGAAGAAGACCTTCAGATGTCGGTATGTCCACTATGAGTTCTTGGTTATGCCTTTCGGCATAACCAATGCTCCCGCAGTGTTCATGGGTCTCATGAACAGGATCTTTCAGCCATACTTCGATCGATTTGGCATGGTCTTCATCGACGACATTTTGATATTCTCGACCACTGAGGAGGAGCACGCCTACCACTTGTGGGTTGTACTAGACACGCTCTGAGAGCACCAACTATATAGGAAGCTCTCTAAGTGTTAGTTCTGGTTATGTGAGGTCCACTTCTTGGGACATGTTATCTCTGAGGCGAGAGTTGTGCTAGATCCTGCGATGATCGAGGCAGTGCTTGCTTGGGAGCCACCCAGGAGCGTGATGGAGGTGCGAAGATTCTTGGGTCTAGCTGGGTACTACCAGAGGTTTATGCCAGACATTTCCAGAGTTGTGGCACCACTCTCAGCTTTGACGAAGAAGGGGAAGCCCTTCTTGTGATCAGACAGATGTCAACAGAGCTTCCAGGAGCTCAGACAGAGATTGACTAGTGCGCCTATCTTGAGGCTACCAGAGGAGGGAGTGGGGTACGTAGTCTACTACAATGCACCAGGGACCAGACGTGGATGTGTACTGATGCATGAGAAGGCTGTGATCACCTATGGGTCATGTAAGTTGATGTAGCATGAGCAGAACTACGCTATCCATGACCTGGAGTTAGCAGTAGTGGTCTTCGCAATAAATGTGTGGCGACACTATCTAATGGGCGAGCGCTTTACAGTCTACTCTGACCAGCAGAGTCTCAGGTACATCTTTTCGCAGAAGGACCTGAATCTGAGATAGCGGCGATGGATCGAGTTCCTCTAGGACTATGACTTTGAGATAGTCTATACTCTTGGAAAGGGGAACGTAGTAGCCGATGCTCTTAGTATGAGGATGGGCATCCAGCTTCTCGGGGAGGTGACAAAGCGGCTAGCCGCTTTGCAGATATCCTTCATAGATAGAGATGGTATAACCTTTCTTCAATCACTCACAGTCACTCCTCCACTACTGCAGCGGTTCAGAGAGGCAAAATGTGGGGACATTGACTGTGAGACGCGGCGTGCGCATATATCCTCAGGATATGCACCTGATGGATTCTCTATAGGAGGATAGCATGATGTTATTTTCAGAGGATGTATCATGGTACATGTTTCTTTACAGGAAGAGGTGTTGAGGGAGTTTCACACTCCCCCTTTAGCGGTACATCCAAGAGTGGCGAAGATATACTAGGATCATAGATGACAGCACTGGTGGCCGGGTATGAAGAAGGTTGTGGCAGAGTTCGTTTCTCGATGCCTCACCTGCTAGCAGGTGAAGGTAGAGCACCAGGTACCAGTAGGCTTGGTCCAACCCTTGGAGGTCCTGGAGTGGATGTGGGACGGGATATCTATGGATTAAGTGACTGCACTTCCATGTACTTCCAGAAGTCACGACTCCATTTGGGTGATTGTCGACCGACTCACCAAGTCGGACCACTTTCTACCCATCAGAGAGAAGGGCTCACTAGAGAGCTTGGGGCGTCTCTACGTTCAGGATATTTTATGGCTTCATGGTGTGCCATCATCTATCGTCTCTGATCTAGATGCTCGCTTTACATCCAGGCTTTAGAAGGGGTTGTAGGAGGCATTTGGGATGCAGCTACATCTGAGCACCGCCTTTCACCCTCAGACGGATGGTCAGATGGAGAGGACCATTCAGACTCTCGAGGACATGATCTGTGCATGTGTCTTCGACTTTGGTAGCAGTTGGGAGGACCACCTACCATTGGTGGAGTTCGCGTTCAACAACAACTACCACTACACCATCGGGATGGCACCATACGAGGCATTGTACGACAAACCTTGCAGATCACCTCTGTACTGGACAGACCCTGGGGAGTCAGCACTTGTGGGACTAGATATGGTCAAGGCCGTGACGGAGAAGTTCCAGGTCATCCAGGAGTGGATGAGGACAGCTCAGAGCTGGCATAAGTCTTATGCTGATAGGAGGTGGAGGTCCCTGGAGTTCAGGAATGGTGACCACGTCTTCTTGCGGGTCTCACCTCGACGTGGATTACGGAGATTTGGCCGGGGTGGCAAGTTATCTCCGTGCTTCATCGGACCATTCCAGGTCCTCAGCAAGATAGGCAAGGTGTCTTATCGTCTGGCTCTACCACCTCAGTTGTGGTACTCGACGACTTCCACTTATCTCAGCTGAGGAGATACATGCATGACCCGACGCATATCATTGACAATGGGGAGTTAGACATTGATGATGGGGCGACATTTTAGGAGGTCCCAGTGGAGATCAAGGATCGACAGGAGCAGGTCTTATGTGGACGGTCGATACCTCTAGTGAACATCAGATGGAAGCACGGGAACTTCCAGGAGAGCACTTGGAAGAGGGAGGCTCATATGCATGCATAGTACCCACATTTTTTCCCTAGTTTATGATGTATCTTTATGGGGATGTAAAGCCCTGAGGTGGGAGTAATGTAAAGACCCGTAAAATTCATGGGAATTTTTATTTTCTAAATTTTCTTTGGAATTTTATAAGAACGATGTTTCTGACGGCACCTAATTCTGAGGCCCAGTGAGCCCGTAATCAATTTCCGAATTTTAGCTCAGGTACGTTCTATAAATGAACGAGCGGGTTTTCCTAACTTTTGAACTGGTGCTCGGAATTGAAATCTGAGGGCACCAATGAAACCGCAGCGCCGGTAATTTCTTAAGGACACCTTTTCCAGAGTTGCGTTTTCTTGGGTGAGGTTATTAATTAAATGGGTTAACTAAAGAATAAAATAAAATGTTGTGCTATAAATTTTATTTCTATTCTAGTTAGTTTAAACCTATTCTTGGTGGTTGGAGGGGGACCCACTAATATCCTAACTCCACTAGGTAGGATATTAGTGAGGTGGGGCCCACACAAGCCCCACCCCCTTTATTTCCTTTTTACCTCCCACGTGCATTTAATTTGGTAAATCACCCACACCCCCTCTTAAACAAGTCAACTCTCATGTTTAATTGGATTATTAAACTCCTCGTTAATTGGTCAACGCTCTATAATTGAATCATGATTTAATTTTGAATTTCAAAAACATATGGAATGAGTAATTAAATAAGGAAAAGCCTTATTTTATTATTGTTGTTGTGTTGTGTGGGATGTTTTGGGTAGGAATTACTCTAGTCATGAAGAAATTCCTTCCTCGTTGAAGAACGCTGACCTTTAACGAAAAACGACGAAGAATGCTAGTTCCTTGTAGATTGACGACATGACGCCATGTACCACGACACCAACAATCCTCTTCCCCATGACGCCGTGTACTGCGACACCCGCGATCCTCTTCCACGACGCCGTCTCCCGCGACGTCTTTTCCCGCGATGATCCTCGTTCAACAACTTCTTCGAGGTAGGGGGTTTGGATTAATTTATTTTATGTGCATTAAATCCTCAACATGTGTTTAAATTGTTGAAATTAGTTTGAACCACTAATGCAGTGGGTGCGGACCAACGAACAAGTCCGAAAACACCAATTCTACGTTCTTGGTGTGCGGATCGACGGGTGATGATGTAGCAGGCCGCAAAGGCATTTTGAACCCTTCGCAGTAATCTACGCGTCCCGGGAGAGCCGCAGGTGCAGACAACGGGAAAACGGACCACCGGAGCGCGTCCAGTGGTCGGCGGAAGGCGCTGCCGGTGCGGCGGTGCCCCGGGGTGCCGCTGCCAGGAGCCGCCGCCGCTTCAGCCGCGACAGCAGTGGGATGACCGGATCCCGCGGCCGTGTGGGATCCTGGGGAGACACGGCGACCAGCGTCACGTCCACTGGCCAAGGAAGGGGGGGACAACGTCCCCCCATGCTCGGCCGCTGGTCGAGCCAGCCTGCCACCTGGCCGGGTCATGTCAGGTTGCACGGACCGGACCGGGCCGCGCCCAGCCGGGCTGGGCCATGCCCACTGGGATGGCTCGCGCTCTAATGGGCCGGACCAGGACTTGGGTCGGACTGGGCCTAGACCCCCCACTTTCGGACCACTTTCGGTCGTTTTCCCATAACTTGGGATACAGACCTCTGATCAACACATCGTCAGTTGCGTAGCGATCATTGGATCGAGACGGTCATTTCGGTATGTTACACTCATGGTTTCAAAGGACTTTGGGTACGTCCGGGTTGGTTCGAACATGAAACCAACCAGGCCCTCAGAGCAGAAATGATTATAACTTGAGCTCTAGACGTCCGATTGACGTGTCGTCAACTTTGTTGGATTCTTCTTAGAGAGAATGATCTTTTGGATTACTCCGCTCAAGGTGTGGATGCAGTTGTAGTGAGGTCGGGTAGGTTTTGACTTAAAAACCAACCGGGCCACTAGAACGAAAAAGCCAAATACTCTCAGATTGGGCGTCTGATTGACACGCCGTCTGTCACGGTGAGTTTCTCTTGTCGAGAAGGAACATTGAGATACATCAAATCTGTACTATGTGTCAGTTGATGTATCTACCCCCTTGGCTCATGGAGCGGAACCTCCTGGAATTGAGCATGCTGTGTGTGGGAACCCTAGAGATGGATGCGACTCTGACGATAACGACGACTGCACTGAAATCTTACGTGGGTTCAGCAGCGATGAAGACCATACTGAAATCCTATGTGGGTTCGACGATGATGAAGACTGCACTGAAATCCTACGTGGGTTTGGCATCAATGAAGATTGTACTGAAATCCTACGTGGGTTTGACGACGATGAATACTGCACTAAAATCCTGCGTGGGTTCGACAGCGATGAAGACAGTACTGAAATTCTCCATGGGTTTGACGGTGATGAAGACTGCACTGAAATCCTCCGTGGGTTCGGCAGCGATGAAGATCGTACTGAAATCCTTCGTGGGTTCGACAAGGATGACTACTGTTCTTGTATCCTATGTGGGTCTAGCAATGTTTGACTCTGTTCTTGCTATCCTACGTGGGTCTGGCAGAGTGGCTGGTTTATATCCTATGTGGGTCCAACAACATAGCTGGTTTAGTATCCTATGTGGGTCCCAGCTTAGATGAATCAGTGGCTATATATGATCATCTCCATCACAATATGAATATGTATATCTGTTTGAGATGAGTCATGACTTTCAATCAATATCTTCAATATGATTGACTTGATTTCCTATATGGATTGGGTTGTGTTATCCTGTGTGGATTGGGTTGTACTCCTATGTGGATGTGATCAAACTCGGGCTCAGATGTTGGAGCCGATCAAGAATTGATGACTTAGGTATATGTATGGGGATATACCTATGTAGTGTTGGATGTTACTTCGTGATTGTATCATTCCTTTGTGGATTATCCTTTATGGATTCTGGGAGACCTTCAGGAGTCTCGGGGTCCCTACTGAGTAGCGTATACTCACCCCTGCACGGTCTATGCCTGCACTACGTTGTGTTGGATGCAAACTCCAGACAGTGATGATCATGGTTGAGGCTTGTGGTGAATGTCGGTACCTGGAGGTGGACCACTGTGCGGAACATTCACGGAACGGACGGCTGGACCTGAGGGGCTGAGGAGGCTATCTGTACCCACCCTTCAGGTGGGACATCCAGTGGACGGCTCGATGTTGTAGCTTTACTTTTAGTTGTTGTACTTTCTTTCCAGTTGTACTTTACTTTCAGTTTGGTTCTATATTCTGGCCCACTTACTTTTCCGCACTACTATTGTACCCAGTTTACTTCTTCTTTCTTTCTATGTGGTGTTTGTTTACATTATAGAGTCAATGCCTTCCCCTTTTTATCAGGATTTACGACTTGGTGCTAGTCGCCAGCCCCTGTCCTATGGGAGACGGGCATGGGGTAGTCACGGCACGGGTCCCGAGGATGGGTGGTGACATATTATTTATGTCACTTCAAAACTCATGAGTAAAATTACCCTACAAAAGATTTGGAATTAGTTTCTTTTCATTAATTTTTAAATATTTATATGCATCATCCATATGGAGAAAAATATGAAATATATACTGACCAAAAAGTTTGATGTATATATTCCCTTAGAAATAATTTGATATGAGACAAAGAAGATGGTTGGAACGAATCATGGATTATGATTTCATGATTCATTACCATCTTGGAAAAGAAAAAAATTGGTTGATTACTTAAGTCAGGAAATTAATGTTTCATTAACCATGTAATTTTAGTAACATGAACCGTTGGTTAATGATTTTATGAACTTTGGAATGGATGTTTTTGGGGTAGAAAATTCCTCTATTTTGTTTTAGGATTCAGTGAAACCGTCTCAATCAGAAAAATTAAGAAAGCATTGAAATAAGACAATGAGTTGTTGAAGAAGGTATAATTTGTTTAGGAGGGTAAGATGCCTAAATTTAACATTGATAAAGACTATGTTTTGAGGATTGGGAAGTGATTGTTATACCTTGTGATTCACAGTTGAAGAATGGTTTGTTATGTGAAGCTCATAGTTCTCAATTTTATGTTAAACCAGGTAGTACTACGATGTATAGAGATCTTTGGGAGTATCTATGGTGGGATGAAATGAAATGAGATATTGCTAAATTTATTATGATGTTTTTGATTTGTAAATACGTTAAAATAGAGCAGCATTTACCGAAAGGGATGCTTCAGACTTTCCCAGTACCAGAGTGGAAATGAGAAAAAATATAAATGGATTTCATAGTGGAATTACCAAATTCATCTTTAGGTAACAATGAGATCTAGGTTATTGTTGATTGATTGATTATATATTCTCATCTTCTTCCTATTTAAGATACATAGTCTCTTGATCAAATTTTTCAGTTGTATCATAAAGAGATAGTTCGGTTACAAGGATTCCCCTCTCCATTATATCTGATCATGATCTTATGTTCACTTCAAACTTTTTGAAATTATTTTAGAAGCCTTTGGGTAATAAATTATACTTTAGAACAACTTTTCAGCCTCAATCAGATTAGCACAAAGAAAGAACAATTCATACCTTGGATGAAATTATGCTATATAGACTACTAGATTAATAGGGATGTTAGGGTTAACATATTCTACCATTTTCATTTTCTTATAAGAATAGTTTTAATTTCAGTATACAAAAGACACCATTTGAGGAATTATAAGGAAAATACTATCGACCACCACCACTTTGTGATTGAGTAGTTGAAAGGAAGTTGATGGGACCAAAACTGGAGTAATAGATGGTAGAAAACATTCAGTTGATTCTAAAACACATGAGAATAGCTCAGAGTAGGTAGAAACGTTATGCATCTAATCTGAGGTAGGATCTTCATTTCTAGGTGGGTGATCATTTCATTCTCAATGTTTCATTATAGAAATGTGAGATGTATTTTCGTAAGAAGGTAAAGCTTAGTATATGGTTCATTAGCCCCTATCAAATCATGGTGAAGGATATATCAGTTCCCTACAGAGTGGATTTTCAATTAGTTTTATCCCAGATACACAATTTCTTTCATATTTCAATGTTAAGAATGTATTTGTTAGATGCATATCATATTATGAATCCAAAAGTAGTTCAGTTGGAAGAGAATATTTCTTCTGTGGAATAGCCCATCTAGATTCATGACCGCGGAGAGAAGGTGTTTCATAAAAAGGTAATTCATCAGGTTACGGTTTTGTGGATAACACATATGGTTTAATATTTAACATGGGAATCATAAAAATGGTATGACAGATAAATACCCACACTAATTTTATAAGTGAATAAAATTGGGAGGATTCAATTTTCAAACAGGTGGAAGGATGTTACATCCCAGATAATAATAAAATAATAAATTCACATATAAATTAATATTTTTGAATAAGATATTAATTTTATATTAAATGGAACACCTTGTTTGATAATGTACTCGCCACAGAACAACGGGTTTCTCTGAAATCTTATGATGCACACAATGCTGAGTTATACTGGAAACTAATACATTATTTATATTACTATTTTAAATGGTAGTTAATTAATATATTTTGTTTTATATTGAATGAACGTATCTAAATTTTTATGTTTACACATGTTTTTTAAGTGGTTTTACATTCATAAAAAAATTAGAGGCATAAAATGAGAATAAATCCAATTTTAAGTAAAACATTATCTGATATTTCTAAAAGTTTATTTTACTACCTTTTAATGGATACTAATTTCTAGATATAGTTATTTCACATTTACATGTTTGATTTGTCAAAATAAAATTCCTCTTTGGAATCGGGGCATCAAAATTTACCTTTGTTAATATTTTTTTATTTTTTGATAAAATTCATATTTTAATGAATTGTGAAAAAATATGCATTTTAATTCAAAACACCATTCTCATCTAATTTATTTTTATTTCTAGATTATTATTTTATTTGGTTTTAATGTATATTTAGATTATGTTTTTATTATTTAAACCAATTATGGTCATTATATGTTATTCTACATTTAAATTTGATATAACCCCATCTCAAATTTTTTATGGTTTTACATAAAAAACCCCATTTTATTATTCTCTAAAGTGATAATTATTTAAATTAATTTCTACCAATTCAATTTTTTGAATTTGGAAAATTGGATTCTATATTTGGAATCAGAAGATCCAAATTTTTAAAATAGTTTCCTTTTATCTTTTGGACATTCTGAATAGTAACTTTAGTAATTATATTTATTTACAATGGTTAAAGGTTATGGTAGGTAAATAAGATGAAAAATATTATTATAATAATACAAAACTATCTTAACACATGTATTAATCCTTTTGTGTGAGATATGGCTGACCAATAAAATCCATGGGAAGAAAATATTGCCTTTGGAAGCCACTTGGGAGTGATTATGAAACATATAACTTTTAATTTAAAGGAAAGGAAAATATGTAATAAATATATATGTTACAACTAAAACAATTTTTATATGGATTTATATAAGTGATCAATTCAACTATAATTATTCATTAAAAATCTAAAAATATTTCCTACATTATGGTATTATGTTTATAAATTTGATACATTAAGAAAATGAATTTAATTTGGACACAATAATGATGTAGTTATATCTTTCAAAATGGAAAAACGAAATAAATGATATGAATAATATTAAAATAAATATAATTTGACATAATTTATGCCATAAACAACTTTTAAGGATGTTTATGACATTATATGATTCATTCAATGTATTTTCTTTGAAGAAATCAAGTTGATATCAATTTAAAAAAAATCATCAAAAGAATAGTGTCAAAATTGACATAATTCATATTTTAAAATATAAAATTTTTAATTAAATAATATAAAAATTCCAAAAAACTAGGATTTAGAAAAATGGTAGGATATTTCTTCAAATAAAATTAATGAATACTTAATTGGACTTTTGGAATTATTTGGTAGTTTTGTTTAACTATCAAAATGTAAATTACTTGATAAAATGGTAAGAGTTGAAAGTGGTTAAAACGATATGGATTTAAAAAAATATTACAACATGCCTAATTTGTATTAGATTATGTTTTTATGACCCGATGTCATCTTATATTCTCAATAAATAATTTTGGGTCAATTTTGAATCAAAATTTGATTTATATTAATTTTATATTTTAAGCTTTTCCAAAGGTGCTCCTCCCCTCTCTTATAAAAAGGTACCCTCTCTTCTCTTATACTCACACTTACAATGTATTTTGGTTCAGAAATGATTAGGAAAACCAATTTCTATAATCCCTGCCCACTTTTTTGATTCCATATTTTAGTATTAACACCCTTCATTAAGGTGTTAATTTTTTCTTAAAAGGTGATCAACCAAATAAGAGGTATCATTTTTAAGAATTTATATTTTATTTCTTCTTTAAATCACTTTAAATATTAATATTCCATGATGAAAAAGTAACTCTAGTATCCTAAATATAATGAGATATTATTTTGAAAATTTCAGCCATATGAATCCATTTCAACTTTCATCAAATGGGAAAGTCATTAATTGTTTGAGCGTACGTGAGAATTATCACCTCCACGAACTGATTTAGTTCATTACCCATTAACATCTATCAAGGTCATTTATAATGATGGAATTAATCTCCATATTGTATATTCATAACATATTTATTATTTTAATTAAATAATATTTCAATTATGTTTTTACATTGCATGCACATAAAAACAATAACTTCATTCGTGTGTACAAGCGTACGTGTGAACTATCACATCCTCAAAGCGATGTGAAATGTGTTTATTCACACCAAAAAATGTATGATATATATAAGTATATTTAAATTATTAATATCATCTTAATAATATTATGATCAATTTGGAAATAAGTAATAATAATTAACTTAGTTCTATAATGATCGATCAAAAATGAAAATGTTACTCATGTGTACGTACGACCTACCATCTCCATGAATATGACATTGTTCATTTTTCTTATCCATATTTTTTTTGATTTAGAATTTATGATTTATGTATAAAAGTTATGATTATTTCATTAATACTATTCTGTAGATGACGTACTTTTGAACACATGGACAATTTACATTAAAAAAAAGTTCAAATTTGACTCAATTGTAGAATATCGACAAAACATTCGATACGAACAAAAATAGTGAAGTAATTTTTATAGCATTGTAATACGTGATATAACATGATTAATAAACTTATAAAAGGTTCTAAATAAGGTATACATTAATCTATAAATATTATTTGGGAATATAAATATTGTACGTGATGAGTAAGATTCACAGTATGGGACTTCATCTCAATATCCTTTCATTGAGGCATATATTGATAATATACACCACCTAATTTAATACGGTGTTTGATAAACCCATTTTATTTTTAATTTCATTAAATTTTTTTCAAAAGGATATTTTTTATAATAATATTTTTAATAAATGAAAAAAGGAATGTTTTTTATATATGCGGTGATAATAACCTTTCTGCTGACGTGGCAGTTATTTGGTACTTGGATTCCTCTACAATTCGTAAGGTTTTTAACATTAAACTAAATACAATATTACATTTTTAGGTAATTTGGTATTTAAAATGGATTTCATAATGGATTTATTATATTAATATCTTGAAAATATATCTTATGATTTCAATATGGAAATGTAATTTTTTTATTCGGCTTGTTTAAGTGTTACGATAATGTTATGGTTAATGGGTGTTCGTTGTGTTTATTTGTGGTTCTGTGATAAACTATGTCCGGGTGAGCTTGTGATATATCTCTAAAGAATTGGGTAATTAAATACAGTGAAATGATAAGGTTTCTCCTAATAGATTTAGGGAATATATTTGGATGGGTACTCTATACATAACCTGGAAGGTTACTCCCTATGTAGATGTGAAAGCTAAAATGTGAGTATTATATGGAATCCAAAAGTTTCATTTATGATTTATGATTTCTAGTCTGTTTTTTAAGATTCTTATGATTTCATGTGTTTATAAATATTCATGGACTAACATTGTCATTCCTTATTTTGTATCGTTTACTGATATTTTTGTGCTCGTCCCATGTTTTTAAAATGTTTTCACAGGGTATAAGGATGGGTAGGAGAAAGGAATAAGTAAAGAATATTATTATCAATAAAAGAACTAATGTTTTCTTTTAAAAGTTTTATATTGTGGAAGAAATATAAAATGTTGTAGTGGTATCCACATTATATAAATTTGAGTTATTATGTATCAGCTATATCCAAATTGCCTAAAACTATAAACATTAAATGATCCTAAATGTTAATTCTTGAATTAAATTAAGATTGAGAAATGTTTATGGCTCGGGACTCATATTTATATTCCACAATTAAATCAAAAAACCTAATATAAAACATAATTTTTAACAATAAATTTAAACATATGACCAAAATTATAAAGGAATTCTTTTTTAAGAAACACTTTCAAAATAATATATACTAAACCAATAGATTATATTTCTATTGATGTCTTACAAAATCTTTTATCTTAGTATAATCCCAAAAAAATAGAAAGCATGTTCAATACATTGAACTTATAATCATCCTTAAACACATAATACCATGACTTTATCCATAACACTAAATTTCATTAATACATATATGCTTCAAAAATTAACACAATCCTTAGATGTTTCGGGGCTCTTATAAAGAAAATAATTTTTTCTAAATACTTGTCAAATAATAATCTAGATTCATAATAAATAATTCAACCTTTTATTCAACATAGGCCCCTTCTTTTATCATGAAAATAACCATTTGAATATGTTATTTCTTTCCATAATTCCAAATTTCTTCACATTTAATAAAATAAACTATAAATGGATCCCTATATTAAAATTTATCACTGAATATCATACAAATAATTTTTCATCTCCCATTCATTTTCTTATGACCTTCTTTTCAATATATAAAACATTTTTCTATTTCTTAGAGACACTTTTATCGGTGTCTCCTGCCACATTTTATTCCTAAGGGAAATCATATGTTATTTCTTTTATGGTCAACACCACTCAATATCTTCGTGAAACCTATCATTGTATTTTTGGTCAGTCTAAGATTTTATTATGTTATAGGTTATTAATCATATTTTGGGATAACTGGATAAGAAAAATCATGATATAATTCATATTTTTATCATCCCATTCAGTTTCTCATAGTAACCACATTTTCCTTAGTATTATATGTTAACATGATTCTTATGAGTTTTATCCATTGAATAAAACAAAATAAACATAGTGTGAGAAAGAATAATAGTAGTGAAAAAACCATATATTAATTTATAGTATGTCTAGATCATGATAACCCACTTTCAATCAATGAAACCATAGGATTAACCTAATGAAATCATTGACATCATCTATTCAATTACATTATAATGGTGGGTAATAAAAACGTGATTCATCAATATAATATTACATAGGCATGTCAATGTAATTGCATATTAAGGCCCCTTAACGATTATGAGGTAATGCTCGACTCAATCCCAATGCACCTTTTTTAGAGTTATTAATGATAGGTCCATCCATGCCAATACCACATCTACATTTATTATCCTAACATAAATTTAATTATAGGAAAAACCAGATAATATCTACCTCACCAAAACATTAGTATTTTCTTTTATACTTATTCCCAAAGTATACTACATTTTTAAATCCCCTAATATATGTTTTCTATAATCTAGTTCACATGGTTTCTACTCAACATTATTTGATAACTACTCTAGAGACCCTGACCGAAAAAACCTGGAATCGGTGTCATGTTTATTACATTATCAGAATATAAAATTAATATCATCCCAAAGGGATTAGTGCTTTATTAGACTAGGTAAACTTGATAACTATATGATCATAATTTTATATTTTAATATAAAAATTAAAACATGATTTTTTTTAATTTTAGTTATTCCCACTAGTATATCCCCACATATCATTTATAGTATACATCAAAGATTCTTGGGAAGGGAAATAAAATAATATAGTGCTCAGATGATCTATAAATGTTAAGTATATTTGAATCTATCATAAAAAAGGCATAATAAAAATGTAAATCTAAATAACTAAACATATATTCCATTTAAATAATTTGAATATCATTACTAGAAAAATTATAATATAAATGAAATGAAAACTCAATGAACACATGTTCCTTTCAATCAAAATGGTGAGAAGAAATTAATCAACCAATAATATGAATGCAAAAATTTCAAGGATGAAAATCTATATGAAAAGGTATATAACTGATTAAGGATTGTATTTACATAACATGGATATCTTAAATATATATTAAACAATTATTTTTTAAATTTAAATATCATTTCAAAAATTCCATTTAATAAAAAAGTAATCATTTACCAATAGATAATAAATAATCAATATGTAAAGGTAAATAACTAAGTAGATATTATATATATTCAGTATTCTATAAATTTAATACATCTAAACAAAATATCAAGGTGATAATATCATGGATAATAGTTATTACTGAATTCTCAATGATTGAATTCTCAACTAATGGATATCTTGATATCATGCATCATGATACCTCAACTATCAAGACTCATCAAAATATATTTTAAACCTATAAAAATAATCCCATTTAATTCATGATTTCAGATTTTCCCTCATGGTAATACCAATTCATAAAGGAAATATATAAATCCAAGACACACCCATCCGAGTATGTCCAGGTAAATGATTTAATTCATGAACAATTTAACTTACCATCAAATATATATATTGTATAATGGATAAATATTTATCAATATTTCTATACATAATCAAATAACATTCAATATTGAACACATTATGTACAAATTATATAATTAATTATATATAAAAATATTCATTATAATTAATATTTATTTTTAAGGGAATTTAATTTCTAATACTCAAGGGTAGGTGAATATTTGAAAGTAATGTTAATGACTAAAAAAATTAATAGAAAAAGATACTGTAAATATTTCAATGATACAAATGTTCTAAAAAGTCCTTATAAATAATAAAGATTTAATCAATACATCATATTCCTATTTTATTATATGTAAAATAATGGATTTTTGTCGTTAATGAATTGAAATTCCATAAAAATTCCACCAAAAAAATTCATGAGGAAAATAATCCTTTCATATTGAAAATAACATTTAAAACTAGTGGTTCACAAAATCATTTAAAATAATTTAATTCCAAAATAATGGTTTATTATTATTATATAATAATTAAATAATTGGTTGGACATGATGGATATAAGATCCATTCATGTCATACATGTTAAATCAATGAGTCTTTTTCCTTTTTTGACAAAATCCAAATGTGATTTCGTTTTTGAAAATGATATGAAAATTCTTTTCAAAGCATTTCTCAAAGATTCAAAATGAATAAAAATTAATCAAATTAATCATTTTAAAAATATTATATTCATTTAAGAAATTATAAAACCTGGAGTTTGGGGAAAAACGTTTTGGCCAAATAATGGAATGAAGTTGGATTTTATTTAAAAACATTTTTATTATTTTTAAGTATCAAAGAGAAATAAAATGTTCATAATAGATGAAAAAATCATGGAAAATCATAAGAGTGGAAAGTTGAATGGTTTTAAAAACAAAATTATATAAAAAATAATTCGAAGGTAATTCAAGAATAAGACATCCAGATTAAAATGAGCTCGTGAGGAAACCCCTTCTAAAGACCAGAGTATTGAAGTGAGAATTAATCATAGGAATCAATTGTTGTTATTAAAATAATATCATCATAGAAAATTTATATAAATAGTATGAAACTAAAAATTGATTACACTGATAGACTTAGAATGTCAAAGACAAGGGTGATGTAATATTTCCCAATAAAAAAAATTGTTATAAAATTCGTCACAACATGGTCATTTTCAAATCTATTCCATTTAGATGAAATAATACATTTTGAAACATAACATTCCATGAATAGACAATAAATCCTAATATTACATGTTTTAGGGGTTGTATATATAAAATATAAATTAACATAGTAGCATAGAAGTACAATATTAATCAAGGAAGCGAAATTGAAATGATGTCCCTTATATCTTTCTTCTTTTGTTAGAATGTGAATTATCCTATGTATAAACAATTTAATAATTTCATTAATTTATAATAGGATTTTATTAATATTAATAATTTCATATACAATCCTATTTTAACATTGTATCCCATGTTTTTTAATGATATTTCCTTATTTTTATTGTTTTTGGTGTTAATTACCTTGTTTTCTCATGCATGTTTTTTCAAGAATATTCTAATTCTAATGTGTAGGTTATAGATCCAAAATATATATAATTATATTAATCATAACAATATTATTTTTTATTAGATACCTTTTTATAATCATTATTCAAATTTTATCATGGAACTTGTTTCACTTTGCTTCGTAGAGACAGAAAATCGTTCGTATACACAAGCGATATATTCATTTCCTTAAAGGGTGAATGTATAAGGAAATTGTCGATATATTGATTCTGAATAATAAATATAATTTAATATATATCATATATATTCATTAAATTTATAATTATTAAGTTACATTTGATGTGTATGTAAAAAATAAATCACATTGCTTCTCGAGGTCGTAGTCTATCGTACACATGAGAGACATTATCGTAAACTTGATAGCTTGGAATATAAGAAGAAATATGGTAAATTTTTATTATAAAATTATAATAATATCCTAAATATCGTATTCTTGTTTTAAATCCCTAATTATATCCCAGATATAATAGTGGTGATGGAAAATTAATTATATTGGTTCGTGAGGCGGTAGTCTTTTGTGGAGACAATATATTACTTTTTTCCCATTTGATAGAAGATGAAATAGATATAGGTAATTCACATAACATTACAACATCTAAATAATTCCCATATTATGGGTTAGTTATACAATAATGGTTTAATAATATTTTAATGATTTGGAAGAATAAATGAAATAAAAAAATTAATTAAAAACATTACCTCTTCTTTAAACAACTTCTTTTGGTTTTCACCAAAATCCATCATAGGATAGATTTATGATTAAAAAGGGATAAAAAAAATTGTTATTGAACTAAGTCTGTTTTTTTTGTTTTCAATGGAAAAAAATAATGACTTTCTATGTTTGAAGAGTGAAGGAGAGTGGAATTCGTTTATAAGTTGGGGATAGAATAACCTGGAAATTTTGAATTGATTCAATTATAGATGTGTTTTTATCATTGAAAAATCCCAAAAAACTGGTCATTTCAAACCATATAGCTTATAAAGATGAGATAAATCCATTCAATCGGAGTTGGATATGTTTATTGTCAATTTTAACCCTTATATACTTAGTTTAACCTCTTCTAAACTTGTTTTTACTTTATCAGTGGTAATTAATTTAGTCTAATTTTACTATTTATAAAGGTATGCAATTTAGTTAAAATTTTTAGATAATATAAATTATTTTATTCCAAATATTGAACACAATTTTCAAATTAATTTCAATGGATTGGAATAATTCCATTTAAAATTATACCCATATACAGAAAAAATGTTTGGGTTTCAGAAGAGAATATTCTCATATGTATCGAAGCTTTTAATATAAATATTTAATAGAAAAATGATTCCAATGATGTTAAAGTGTAAAATATTAATATAATTTAACTAATTTTACTATAAAACCAATTCTATCTATGATTTTTCCTTGACTATTATTTAAATTAAATTAAAGTTTAATATAAAAAATCAGATTTTTTCATTATCCATCGAAATATAAAACTTTTCAAAATATTCACAAATTTTTTACTAATCTAATTTTTTTATTAAAAATTTTAAAAATTATGTTTATTTCAAAATATAAATTTTCTATAATTTTAGTAAATGAATTTTAAATTAACTGTGCAATGTGTAACTAAACTTTTTTTAGAAATATATAGTTTTTAAGAAAACAATTATTTTTCATTTAAATTAATCTTTTTTTATAATAAAAAAATAATCATAATACCTTGTTTTAGTCAGTAAAATTAATAACCATAAATTTAAAATAAATGTTATAATTTTACACTAAATTACTATTTTTTTTCCTTGTGGTTGATTTTTCATCAATATATTAAAAAGATTAAATTTAATGAAATATATTTCGTTGGTAGTTTAATCAGAGTGTTTCATGTCACAAACACTATCAAATAAAATGTTTTTTAAAATATTTTCAGGTTATATTTATAGGTAATGATAATGAATAATTTTTTGTGTATATTATCATTTAATCTATGTGATTGTAGCTACTCTAATATAATATAATGGATGTATGTATGAGAGAAAAGTATTGAACATATTACATATGAAAAAACTAAAGAACCCCTATAGGTATAACTATATATTTCAATAAACTAAGTTATTTTATTTAGAATAAATCTATGTTAGTTATTGTTAAAGAAGAACCCTCAGAGTATTTAATATATTAAAAATGTAAAATCTATATTAATATATTGAGAGGTGAAATAATGTTCCTATAGAGACACTTTGAAACAGTAAATATCCTCTAAAAGTGGATGAGGTCGTAAAACACCAATTTGGATTCATTATTATTTCTCCAAAAATGATTAAATAAAAATAATAATTTCCTACAACTCACCCAGGATTTATTATAACAAAATTACCTCATTATTTAGGCCTCAAAAGAAAATTATATTATTATTAGGCTCAGATTCCATTTAGGATTTTATTATTTTATATTGTTTGGTTCTTACTAATATATATTACACTATTTATTATTATCCTTCCACATTTATTATTTTATTAAAAAAACTATTGAATTAAATATTTTAGATTATATAACATTAAATATCAATTTTTTTGGATAAGCATAATATTTCTAATAAATTAACTAATAACATTATCCAAAATTTTCCAAATTAGTGTTGTCTTGGGTTTATCTGTAAGGTTCTTTTATAATAGTTAACTGGATAGGTAAAATTACTAATAATAATGAGAAAAAATAGTTATCATGAATCATGCCATATATACATAAATTATAAATAGTATTAGTGTGTCCTAATACATTAAATGTTCATTTGAAATTTTAATTTATCCATAACATCGACATTTAGCACAAGATAGAGAAACTATTTTTAGATACACAATAAAGTATAATGTGACTAGTGAAATGGGGAATAAATTATTGATATTAACTTTTTTGTATTGGATTATCTTTATATATTCATAGTTAATTATTCTATTCAGTTTTAATTTAATTTTTATGCTTTCAATTTGTCATCTGTAATGCTTTCAAGGGAATGTAATCATTGAATGATTTTAATGATCAGTTACACAAATAATTTTAAAATTATAAATCCTATAATGAATAACTAATCTAACTATTTGTAAAACCAATTATGAATTTTGTGATTTTTCATGTAATGAGAAAATACTGTTTAATTATGTTCTCTTCTCCGTGTTAGTGTGGTTTTTCTATTGTGAAATATGATCAAGTTGAAGATTTGTTTGTTCTTATTCAACATCTATCACATAGGTGAGGCTTGTATATAATTTGTGATTAATAAGGACCTTTTATTATGCTATGTGATTCCAAAGGATTTCATGGACCATAAGAGGTAGTATTTAATTGATATATGGCTATGTATCATGATGAATCACATTTTTTTTTGAAAATCATTAATAGTGTAGTTTATATTTTTATATTATTGTATTATCAACTCAAAATATTTAACAGAAATAAATATTATTTTATTGGTGGTTTTTTTCCCACTATAATATCCATGAAATACCAATAGTGTTATTAAAATGGCATTAGTGATGAAATAGTTTAAATCCATATGTATTATATTTGATATATATAACGAAAAATTGTATGTGGATAGTTAACTTCCAAGTTTGTTGTTTGTTTTAAGGTAAATTTTTATTTTTTATCTATGATATAGTGCATTCTATAAGAATATTTTAGATATGGAAAATTTAAAACAAACCATTATTAAAATAGTGTGTCACAATGCGACAGTGTCATACATTACAGATTGATTAGATATTTAAGAGAAAATTTTATGTAATGAAACTACCCATTGACATCATTAATAAATGAGATCTATAATACATGAAGTGTAGTGACGAAAATTGTGTTAATTATGAATGTGATATATAATATAGATAACTTTATTGGATGTTTCTTTTTTTACCATATATTAGAATAAATTTTGCCTTATTAAAAATTATAGAAGATGAGAGCACTTGACCATATTGAAAGTTTATTTTATAGAATTTACCTTTATATAGAATTTTAATTTCTGGTAATATATATTTTTGTTTTTATTTATATTTTCAATTCACTATTTGAAATTTATATATATAAATTTTATATATTATGAATTCTAGTATGATTTAATTTAAATTATTAAATTTATTCACATAAATGTCAAACTATTCATACATGACTTATATTTTAGGGGGATAAAATATTTAATTTTTTCTAAAAAGAATTTTATTTTTTATTTGGTGTACATTTATATATAAAGGTTGAAATTTTTATTCATATTAGATATTATATTTTTTATGAAATTGGGTCTCATGTGGGTATTGATCTATATATATCGAGACATTATGACAAAGGACCCACTGGCTTGTGATCTTATGATCTATTTTACAAAATTCATAGTTGGATACATGTCATAACATAATTCCTCTTAAGTCAGTTTCAGTTTTGTATAATTTTGAACCATTGTATAATGTGGATTCATATACCACATCCTTGAGATATATTTGGTTGTTTTCTTAAATTAATAGGCATTATTTTTAGTAATATATCGTTAGTTATAAAGAGTATTATATAATAATTTGTTTTATGTATATTTATTTGGATGGGGGTATATTATATAAAATTGAATAATTAAAATAATGAATTTATTTAAGTATTAAACGTAATGATAAGAATGATATTCATATTGAAATAATAATACTAAGGAAACCTATGAATATACCAAAAATTAGATTCTTTCCATTGTGAACATATGTCATGACCTTGATTTTCCAAATGGGTAGTTCAATAGAAATATTGGTGATGAGATATTATATTGTTTAATGATTAAGAGGTATGATTTTTTTTATCAAATGTAGTTCCAACAATAAATTTTTAGATTTTTGTTTCTCTTACCAGGAGACAATATAAGATTATATTCTCAAAGTAATTGTGTTGTGATAACTAGGAAGATGAATTATTATGGGGGTTTCATGAATAATTATCCAATAAGAATATGTTATAATATTTGAAATACTCTGAGCATTAAAAGCTATATTATTTATAAATCCTAATAAAAAATCAATATTTATCGAAATATTGATCTTCCCCACATAATGTCATAATTAATTATGTGAATTATTGTGAGGTATTATTTCTAATTTAAATTCTTATTAAAAAGATATAAATCATAGTACTCACAATATTAATATATTTTAATTAAAATTACTACATGTGAAATGTACATAAAATTAAATTTTTTATAGGATAGAATGGTAGTTTATTATTTTGGTATTTCTTTTTTTAGAAATCATTTAATGGTCATTTTGAGGAAATAGATGTTAGTGGTACAAAAGTAAATTACTCTAATTCTCTCTCATGTACTAGGATTCCCGGAATTTATAAATCATTCTTATGGGCATGAATAGACATGAAAATTGAAAAACTTTATGAAATGAGATATATATATATATATATATATATATATATATATATATATGATGTAAATTGGATAAATATTGTAATAATGGAATTATATAATTTTGATATATATTTGACTGGCAGATTTATTGTATATTTTGAAAATATATACTATATTCTTTACATAAATATAAGAGTGAGTTTTATACTTTTGTATATAAGATGTGATTTTTTAAGTTATTATTATCTTGTGCTATGTTATGTAAAAGAATCAAATGTTTATTTTTTATTTTTGAGAATATGGTTAAAGGAATATAAATTATGAATATTGAAATTAAAATAAATAATGTTCAAGATAAAAAGGTTGTGGTAGTTGATTGAAAAAAATATCTTTTTCATTATTTCCTTCAGAATATAAATTATAATCATATTAAAAAACATCATAAATCTCGATTTTTTGTATCATTATTTAATGAATTATTAGTTAAAGTTAAATTGTGTTTATTATGAAAAATGGTCAATAATTTCTTACTAGTAATGATCAAATGGATAATGTTTTTTGGGAATAATATATTTTTAATTATGTGTACCATGACTATATACATAAATGGTTTAAATAGTTAATTAAAAATTTTACAATTTGAATCTGTAAGTATATATATATTTTTCTTATGAGATAAAAGTATTAAATCATTAAAAAGATCAAATTCATATAAAGTATAGAATAAACTAAGAAATTTTATTTATAATATAGGATCATATCAAGGTTATTAATACAATATTTAGATGATTTCTGATCATGCAATAGATTGTAAAATGTCTTCAAAACACACACTTATAAGAACCCCATCATGGAATGGTGTACATTAGATATGGAATCAAACATTTTTATAAATGGTTCAATCTATGATGAGTTATAATGAATTTCAATATTAATTTACAAATATACTATTGAAACTTTTACATTCCCTTTTAATTTTATTTCATTTATAAACAAGACATAAGATGTATAGACCTAGAATAATATCAATATTTTATGTTAACTTTGGGTTTTGAATAAAATGTATAACTTTTTATCTAGGTAAAAAAAATCCAGAATAAAAAAAATGTAATGATTATATAGATAAAACAAAGGGATATTATTTTTATAATCCTATTTAATATAATTTTTTTGTGGATAAAATATGTACTTTATTGAGAAGGAATATTTCACTGAAGGAGTTTGTGTGAGAAATATTTAAATTATTTATTTTAGTGAATAATAAAAGGAAAATGTTACTAATTTTAAAAGAGATTCATTTACAAAATTTGTTATAAAAATAATAGAGGACTCATGAATTATAGAAATCTCAAATGTATGATAGGTTTTGTTATATCTCCAATATATATGTATTTTAAAAAAAACAAATACCTATGTAATTCTCATAAATCAAAAGCATAGTATCTGTAGATAGGAAATTGAAAGTTATGAATTTAAAAAATGTAAACAGGTCATAAATGTTGATACGGACTCAATGTATTGAAACTATGTTTTAAAAAAGGTAATTGATGTTGAATGGGTGAGATACATTAGCATTAAGTGTATTTTTAACTAATATGGATGGTATAATTTATAAACATAAATCCATGTCAATTGAACAATGTTACTAAAAAATTATGCTAGTTACTATAAAGAGACACTATCACATGGATTAATTAAAACATCCCTTCATATTTTTTTATTATATCAACTTGTATGATAATGAGATATATCATTGGATTTTAAAACCATTTTTAAAAAAAATAGTTCAATTAAAAAAATTTAAATAGTATATGTTGAATGTTTTAAGGATTCAAATATTGATATTTTGAAATATTAGTTTTAATGAACCATTAATGGATATAAAAAACCTTTTACATTTTTAAACCAATGTTTTAGTGGTGTGATAAGAAATATAGTTTCATTAAGAACACATATGAGTAATTTTTTATAGATATGGTTTACAGATAATACTTTTCTATAGTCTTTTTGTATAGGGAAAACATAATATTCATCAAAACCTTTATTCAAAAAATATATTCAATATTTTTATGGTTGGGAAAATTATATTGAATTAAAATAATTTGTGAATTGGATAATAAACATGAAATGAAAAACTATAAAAAATATATTGGTAGTGATTCTTAATTAGAGTTAGAGAAAAAACATTTGTAATGTTTTAATGAAATACAATATTGATAACTATAATTAGGGGACTTTATTTGTAAGGACATTGAATTTATAATATTTAATATTGCTTGTGAACATACATGTGTTTCATATAGAATAATATATTACTGTATAAAACACACACGCCTAATAATAAAAATTAATATTAATTTTTTTCATTAATGATGAATGTATGATAAGAATAATATTTGTACTCTATAAAATTAAAATTAGAACAATGTGACCATAATCACACAAAAAGAACATAATTATAATTTTATATTGAATAATATGATTCTCTCATTGAATAATCATGGTTGTAAACGACAAAATAATAAAACTTGTAATAAAATAAAAAATTTTAAAATAATTAATATGTAACCTTAAGTGTAATTGAAGTGAATTACAATTGATAGAAATATTATGTATTTATAGGAAGTATACAACAAATATGTTTATTAGAATACTATCTACACTGTTTGGAATAGTAACCTAACCATTGGATTAATAACATTACCATTAGAATAGTAAAATTAATTTTTTGTAATATTTAATATGAATAAATTATAAATATATATATATATATATATATAATTATATTATTTTAAAAGTGATAAATAAAACTAGAAAACTCAAATAATGTATAAGTTCATTTTTGATAAAGTGCATTTTTTTAATAATTTTAAAGCCAATATTTTTATATAAAAATTTCAATATACCAAACGTAAAATAATATTTTTTTTAAATGAATTTATTTTTTAGAATCATAATTTTTTAATTTTACAATGGTTTAATTTTTTATATATTTTAAAACATGCTTTTTTGGTGAATGGTAAAAATAAATTATTTAAAAAAATATCATGATTTAATTATGTAAAAAATAACGTACTAATTACATTTTCAACAATATAAAGGTTTTAATCAACCAAAATAATATTAAACATGAAAAATAATTCATCAAAAATTAATAATTTCAAATTCTAATCGAAAAATATAATTTCCAAAGACTAATAAAATTATTTTTTACATAATGAAATAATGTTTCATTTTCACTTCCATTGTTTTTCATAAACTAATAAATTTTATGTTAAAGTATTTAAAAGTTAGAAAAACTATTATTTATATGATATATAATTCATAAATCATAAAATACCACTATTTAATGTTTTACATTATAAATATTATTTTATTCAATAATTTAACCCAATTCTCCTCTCCCCTAAAATGTAAAAACTCTTTATCCCTTTCCATAGAAAGTTATTCCTCTCAACCTAATATATTAACATTCCAACCTTATAAGGACATCATAATGAACAATATGGATATTATCTTTTCTTCCAACTAAGTTATTCTAAGACATTAAGGTCTTAGAAAATGAGTGACATTAAATACAATTTAACCCATCACTTATTTTCATTATTTTTCATTTTCATAAATCATAGTTTTATTTTATTAATTGACTATAAAAACTATCCCATAGTAATTTAATCAAAACAACCACATTGCACAAATGTTAATAAGCTACTAGATAAATATTGGTTTTACTATATATAAATAATTATTATATATCTCTCCATCATTAACATGTACCATTAATCAAAATAATTATAAAACTACGAGGTAATTATCAAGTCTTTAATTATAGAAAACATCATAATTGGATATAATACCATATTTATAATTTATAATGTTTTATTAACACATTTAAAGGCAATTTTACAAATGAATATATAATAATGAGTTGAAATTGTGAAATCCTAATAAAATGAGTTTATTTAATGAAACTCGTCATCAAACCATGTCATATTTTTAAAAATATTATCAATAAAATAAAAAAATATTATAATTAGTAAATTAAATTAATAATAAATATGATTCAATTCAAAATTCATGTCATATTAAACATATTTTATGTTATTCTTTAGGAAAAAAATGTCATGAAACAAAATTGGACCAATGATATTGGGACTCTCAAACCCAAATCCTTTTAGGTATCTCTTCTCTTTCAATATCTTCTATAAAATTCGTCTAAAACCGGATCAAAATAAAATTTTTATTTAGATAACTTTCTTCTTTTGGGTATATTCATATTCATAAAATATTGGGATGAATTAAAAGACACCGTAGTGATTAGAAATCATTAATTTTCCTCCAAAACTCCCACTGATTATTTTTATTCTTGTTCTTCTCATATAAATGAATTATGAACTCTTATTTATAATTGATAAAATTAAACTTAAAAAACATTGTATTACCCTATTTTTTCATCCATTATATTTTATCCCTTTATAATTTCCTTAATACACCATTACGAAATCAATTCATTACTCCTCTGATTATTTTTGTCTTATGAATGATATAATGTTTTCTTCTCCTTGGTATATATGATTTTGATAATTTTATATTGTTGTAAGTGATCCTAAAATTTTATAACCCTCCAACATATTAAAAAATTTGATATATTTCAGGAGATTATAAATTTAATTCTAGATCATAGAGTTGTATTTCATCACATTCTATGTAGAATTATTTCCACACATACGTTATGCATATATGTTCTATCATATATGGTCACATTATGAGTTGAAATTGTCTATAATATTTTGATGCTTCAATATTACGGATTTTTAATATTCTATGTCTTTAAAAAAAAATTCCATACACTTTTTTTTATTATAATAAGACTAATATTTTATTATGATGATGATTATGATAATACATAATAAGACAATTATTCATGCCTCGTGTCCTTTTTGTATTATCTTTCTACTTATTGTTATTTTATCTCACCCCATATTTTATAAATATCCCATAGTTATTTCATATATTAATATATATGTTGATGTACTTAAGATTACTATGTTTAACTATTTAAATAATATCAAAATTTTCATTATATTCACTTGGTATGAACAAAATTTTCCAAACCCACTAGACCTTTATTTCTGATATATATTATCAATATATTTTCTTTCTTGAAATTGATGTAATATTTTTTTTGAAATGTGTGATTCAATATAGTTTTTATTAATGATTTTATTATTTAGTTATTATAAAATGGAATGTAGTGTATAATAATCATAGGGGTATAATAAGTGAGGATATATAATTTTTTTTGGAATGACAATAATTTGGTAACCAATATTTATTATCTATTTTTGCCCTATAATGTTCTACTTTTGATAATGTCGGGATCCTGGATAAAAAATCCAAAAAATTTATTTAAAATAAAATCATTATTTAAATGAAATTCTAAATGAAATTAGAGATGGAGGTCAAACCCTGAAGGTAGTACAAATCCACTTCTTTTAAGTTATCTATGATAACATAAATGATATAATATGTCATCCTTCACTCAAGTTGTATAGTATATACATTAAATCATTAATGTGACAATTCCTATTTATATTTGTTGGATATTTTTATATAGTTATCATATTTTAATGAGTCAAATACATAAAATTGAATCTTGAAAAACATTTATTATTTGAATAAATATATTCCTAATCTAGCCATCTTCCATTTAAGAGATATTGATCGACTTTAGAAATGGATCATGAATTAAATTTTGATGGATAAATCTAAAAAATAGTTTGAAAAGGGAAAAAATATTTCTTCACATATATTTCCCAATAACTCTTCATGCCAATATTATGAGGGAATTTATGGATGTTAAGAAAATGTGAGTGAATATTTCGTATCATATGAGGTAAATTTCATAGTATCTTTTAAAATCATTCCTATTTTTTTCAAAAATAATTTTTTATTTATTCACAACTAACTATTTCCAATGAATTATTTTATAAAAAAAATGATAAGCTGACATTTACTTGAAGAATATTTTTCAAAAGATATGTTTTTATATAAATTGAATTTTGTATTTGATTATGTTTGAAGAATTGAAATTTTTCGGATTGGATGACACATCATATAAACCTCAAGAAAAATACATTACTTGAATGCCTATAAGATACAAAACATATTAAAATGATGTACTTCAGAAAGTTTCTAGAGATATAGAATTTGAGAAAATTATAAATAATGGAATTGGAGGAATATTAAGAACTAATAAGGTTAAAAGTAATATTGTTAGAATGTTTCCTTAAATAACATTATAAACAAGTTAGATGACGATTTTATATGATTTTTTATTGAAAATAAATATTAAAGAATTCATTATATATAAAGAATAATATAGATGAATAAAATATTTTAGGCTTTTGGACCATAAAAATATCATGATTATTATGAACATTTTGTTAGAAATGTCATAACTCATTACAAGATGAAATGTTTAATTGAATGGAATTTTTTAGATATTTTTTAATTCATCACAAATGGAATAGTATGATCGAATTGAGAATGTGTATGAATAGTATGATTAGATGGTGAATTTTTATAAATAGTACAATTATGTAGAGATAGTGTATAAATTGTATAATCGAATAAAGAATGTGTATGAATAGTATGATAAAATAGGGAAAGCCTATAAACTGTATTATCAAATGGAGAAAGTGTATGATGAGTATGATCGAATAGAAAATCTGTACGAATAATTTGATTGGATTGATAATGTGTATGAATATTAGTATTGGATGGGAAAATTCTATTAATAGTATGATTAGATGAAGAATGTGAATGAATAGTACAATCTGATAGAGGAAGTGTTTGAAATGTAAGATCAGATGAAAAAAGTAGATGAATAGTGAAAACACCTATATAATGTCCTTGGTGATTTTTTTTAAAAAATATATTATTGATGAAGCTATAAATTTGAAATTTTCAGAGATACATAAAGTTTATGTTTCATTAAGTTACAAATATGAAGGTTGTACATGTTACAATGATAACGTTTCATAAATTTATAGTGTTTGAAGAGATTCTTAAACATCGATATTAAAGAAATAAAATTAATGTTTTAAATGATGGAGGATTTAAAAAGATTCGTGAATGTTATAGAATAATCTTCAAGAAGACATGTAAAACTAAAATTAGTATCAAATTCAGTTATTTTATTTTTACAAAGTGGGAAGACCAAATAAATTCATACCATTTCATTTTCTTTGGAACTAATAAATAGTATATGAAATGTAAAGTGTGTGAGACTTTAACTATTCACATGTATATAATATTAAAGTGATATAATGTTTATATTAGAGTGTGTTTTCAATAGATACTATGTTTATTTTTGGGAGAAGACTTTCAAACATAATTTTTTAATCTGTGGATTCCAAAATATGTTACATCATTTACCGAATAGTGTTCAAATAAAATATTTTTTATATAAAACATTTTTTGAAGATAATTTTTTTAAAACTTGTCAGAATTTATGTTTTTATCATACACAGTTTAATAAAATGTGAATCATAAAGAGATTATCGAAAGTAGTTAAACTAAAAAAAGAAATCTGATTTGGAAATAAAGTGGACTTTTTAAAGAAACCATCATGTATAAGAATTAAAAAAGGGAAATTTTTTATGGTTCATGTTTTTTAAGAAAATTTTCTTAACTACAGGGAGTCAATATAATCATACATATCCTGATATAGAAATAGAATAATTGGATTTTTCTCAATGTTATATTTAGATTTTATAATGTTTAATTTCATTATTCAAATGAGAGTGTCCATGATAAGGATGTAGGTTCTCATACTATGGTGAAAGATTATAAATCTATCATGCCTTATTTTCATTAATAAATTTTTAAACTTGTGAGAATGTTAAAAAAAGTGTAAACTGAAGATTAATCTAACAATTTTTTGTGGTTAATTTTCCTAATGATGAAATTTTTTTAAAACGATCAACGATTCACCCCCTCCCCCGCCAAGCCATATTAGTGGTTTTATTTTGAGATAATAATTTTATTATTTTTGTTCTTGTACAAATCCATTGGTTTGATTAGATGTTTTTTGAGAAAATATAGTTTTTGGACCCTAGAAGAGTTGGATCTTCATTGGATCATAGTTATGGGAAATTGAACACCAACCTAAACGAAATTGTGTGCCTTAGGAAATGGAACATTATAAGCTATAGAACTTTCCACACGGGCATGCGCCCTCCCCCAAAAAACTATGTATCTAGTCTACTCATAGAAATATGTACCCACATGATGTCCCCACAGTTTGTCAAATCATCCAGGTCAACCATGAGTCATATATAGGTTATTAAAAATGTTGAATTTACTCTTTTCCAACTTTGAAATTATCCCCAAATATAATCATTCTCACTGCATTTAATCTTTTCAACTCTAGGAACCACCCCCTCTCCCACATATCACCCTTAGACCTCCTTCCCTTGGATGTTTTGGTTTTAGATCCTCAAAGAATCATCCATTAATCCTTCTCTCTTTTGGTTTCTACCCATTTCTAGGTTTATTCTTCCCCTTATTTGATTCATTCTTCACTAATAGAATGATTAACAAAATAAGGATTGAATCTTATGTTTTTGT
Organism: Viscum album; assembly: GCA_963277665.1. Taxonomy (NCBI): domain Eukaryota; kingdom Viridiplantae; phylum Streptophyta; class Magnoliopsida; order Santalales; family Viscaceae; genus Viscum; species Viscum album. The sequence goes on from OY728158.1 coordinate 562,731,454, forward strand.
GTAAAATATTGATGCTTACTATTTGATATATCATTTATAAGGCTCCATTGAGGTATGGTTGTGGTTTTCCACTGGATTCCAGAAGTTTCCATGGTATAGGTTACATGTTCCATGCTTTAGTATTATTATATTGGTTCATTATGCTTTCTTTATTTCTTGAATGTGTTCTTTGAAATATGTGTGCTGGGAAATCTATTTTAATAAGGTTTATAAATTTTTTTGTGCTTAAATATGGGTTTTAAAATGGAGATTCTTGGGTTTCATGTTTTCTATTCATTTTATGCATCAAAATAAGTTTTATTAATAGTTCAAGTGGTCCGATGCATGTTTTAAAATAGATTTCTTGTGTATATGAACTTTATATGTATTTTTTCATTGATAAGTGATCTGTTTTTCATGTGTATTGGTTATAATTTTTGTGTGTTTGTGAAATAGGTTATCTATGTGACATGACAAGTGTAAATTTAGTAAAAAGTGAATCCAAAGTATCTAGGTGGGCAGACTAGGACAATTATACTGGTCGAATCAAGGGGGGAGAGGTCAGGTTTTTTATTGAAAGATTGATGCTACAACAAGAACAAAATTATTATGATTATGATATAAGACTACCAAAACGTTGGATGAATTCCTCTATAGTGTATCATGCATGAGAAGGCTATTGTTTATGGTATTTATACCATGTTTCATAGATATATGAGGTTCTCATGGTCCCACTAGTGTTAATACCTTTACGGATTTCTCGTGGTTCTCTTATGATGTTTTTGCATTCCATTAGAATTGGAAAAAACAATATCTTATGTTAGCTTCCAAATCAAGGTTCTCTAAAACTGATTTGTATTATTTTTTTTAAAATAATTCCAAGTTCATTCTTGAAACATTCATATTGATTTTTTATATATTGTTATGTTATAGAATCTCTCTTGTGGGTGGAATCTTATTGGGCATTGGCTCCCACCCTACATACACCCCTGGGTGTATGAAGATTTTTTAGTTTTACCTAGTTAAATGAAATATGTTCCATGGTGGTGATGGTATATTCAGTTTATATTGTTATTCTCTTATGGATGGATATGGAGGTGGCCTGAGGGTAATGGACGTCTTATCACAAGGGCATTTTTGGGTTGTGTGCTTATTGGTTCCCCCCTATTTTGGTATTTTGGTTTTTCGATAATGTTTTGAAATGTGTAACATGAACTTTTTGTAACTTTTTTGGTTATATATATTGATATTGGAATGATTTTTTATCATTTTTAGTTTTTTATGGTTGTATATCATGGGTGAAATAATTCCCAAAAGTGTATTGTTGATGCCCATAGACTAGTTTCCAGCATTTGTGGATCATGAACCCCCTTTAAGACATTCCACAGAGTAGGTCAGGATTCATGATGGATTTCACCCCTTCTTAGTTCGTGAAATTATTGAATTATAGACAGGTTTCATCATTTATATGAGTCATTATATTTGGGTGTGTCTGGATAGAATGGAGAAAGGATTTCTGGGGCTTGAGGTTCTGGTCATGAGTGAACTGTTTGGAAAACACGCTATGTGAAGGGCCTCAAGTATCAATGGGATCTTGTGATTTTGTTTAATTATTCACCAGTTGAGATATACAGGCTGTAGATTGTGCATGAACATTTCTTTAGGAAGAAATGGTTTTTCTAGTTGTTTATTTTTTTAATGTTTTTTATTTAATAAAGAGTATGTAATTTTTTATTGTGGATGAAAATTTTTAGGAATGGTGTTTCATTTTTTATTCTTTTTGGTTGCTTATTGATGTTACAGGATGCCTCCCAGAATACATCATGTGCAGCCGCGAGAAGATTCCAAAGAAAGTTCTCATCACCAGTTGATCATATACTAGTTGAAGTCATGGTTTGGGTTGTCTATGATCTGTGTTTTGGAGAGGGCTTTCATCCTACCCATGTTGGGGAAACCAATCTAAGTCCTAGGAAGTAAATAGATCAGGAGTTCCTCAAGAACAATCCTTCCTTGTTATGGGGTATCACAAATTACCTTGTAGCATAAGATTTTAAAAAGAATATTAAGCTAATGTTTGAGATTTAGGACATTCCTTATACAATAAAATTGAAGTGTTTTTTTATTCTTGTTGTAAGGTTTCATTGGGTGCAGTACTTAGTGGTTAAAGTTGTAAATCTTGTCAAAATGGTTCTGAATGATTTTATGGTTGTCTTTGATGATTATTATTTCCCTGATATCTTGTCCTTTTCTATGACCTACATGTTTATTTATCTTCACGTATGGGATTAAACCATGTTGGTGTATGCTAATTTCTTTGTAGAGTTTGTTTTTTCACACATGAGGTAGTTTCCAATGTGAAACTAAAGGCTCAAAAGATCAATATACGGATATGAATGGATATTTGATCCCAAGTCCTCAGGATCAAATTTAAGACTTATTCAAATGTGTCTGATGGTGCTTTGATGGTGGAGATTGATCGTAGTTGAATGTCGAGTTTTATTAGAGTAGTATCAGTTGTGGTTAAGGGTAGTGACAATTCATTTGAAACGAATAATAGGTGGGATGAGCATGAGAATTAGGGATGTGGTTGTTTAGGCCATCTTTCACAAAAATATTTATTGTGCCTTCTGATGGTAGGTCGGTCATATGACATCTGTGTGGAACGGTGGGACTTTATTTGTCAACATGATCATCACCAACCATACCTTGACATTACTATGGACAAATGGGGAACTTGCATCAGTTTTTCAGAGACATATAACAGTACAAGGGTGCTGAAACATTTGTATCCTTTAGGGTAATTTTAGCCTAATCATATCCAACCTCGATTGTAGGTTTCATGTTTTTTGTTCATGGTGGTAGGGATGGATCTTCCTCACGATATATTCATCCTACTGTATAACCACATGTTGATGGTTATTATCATGCTTAGGTAGAGATGAAGCATCTTCAAGCTCTAGATCAGCTACTGGCGGAATCTGATGCAGGACCTACAAATGTCCAAGGTATTTTTTTTATTAAATATTCTACAGTTTTTTCATTATTTGATACAATATCCTATGTATATTTCACATGGTCCCATATTTTGAATTCATTGAAACTATCAACTGATCTTATATGATATGTGATGGAGTTGTTAATGCCTCTATGTATGAAGTGAGAGCATGGTTTCAAGTGTTTGTCTTATACACTTAATGTGTAAGGGGTCGAACATGAATTGATTTTCCTAGAATTATAAATTCATATCATTGAAATGATCTTTAGTATGAATTTGATTTTATGTTTTTATGAACACTTCAATTGTTATTGACGATAAGTGAGTTTTGTGGAACCTAAAGGAAGAACCTCAATTTTCCAAGGTTAATGGGATCCTCAGTCGTGATGTGATGGACCTCCACTTCCATAGTTGTGCAATATTGTTTATAAAATCTCATCACTCATGTGAGAGTATGATAGTGGTTTTATTTAGAATGTATTACCTCATGTGGTGGATTATTTCCCATTGTGTTTTCTAGATAATTTCTTGGGGTTTCCAATTGAGCAAGATGTGGAGTTTCCAATCAACATGGAACCTATAATTGGATTTATATATCTTCCCTCATAGCATATGCCCCCGAACCAGTTGAGGTAAATAATGATTCCATTGGAATATTTGGAATCCAAATGGTTTGTTTGCCTAATTTTCTCACATTGGGTTGCACCAATCTAGTTTATAGATAGGTTTTGTGGATCTATCCAGTTATATATCAATTACTGATAGCTGAATAATGTAATAATAAATAATAACTATCTCATGCACCATATTGATGAAATTTTTGATCAGATTAATGGGGATAAGTGGTTCTCCAAGATTGAAATGTATTATGGGTATCGCTAATTAATATTAAGATATTTTAATGTTCCAAAAATAGCTTTTGGAAGTTGGTAAAAACATTGTTAGTACTTTTCTTCCATTCCGGGTTAGAAATGCTCTAGAAGTTGTTATGGAGATTATGTCGTAAATGTTCCACCAATATCTAGAATAATTTAAATGGTATTTAATTATGAAATCCATGTCTATTATAGTACCAAGTAGGGTCATGAGAATCATACTAGAATATTAATGGGAACTCTTCGAGATTATAATCTTTATGAGATGTTTTCTAATAGCACCTTCTGGACCAGGGAAGTGAAGTTTATGGGTAATGTTATCTTAGAACTAGGGGTTTTAGTGGATGTTGATATTATTATTGTAGTGATGTCATGGGAAAAAATAAAATAATGTTTTTCAAATTAGGATCTTTTGGTCCTATATGGGTAATAAAGGTGGTTTGTTTAGTATTTCCCACAACATTATTCATCCATAAATGTGGCTACTAAGAAAGGAGTACACTTTTAGTGGATACAAGACTGAGTAGCATCCTTTAAGAAGGTTAAGTGATGGTTAAAAACATTCCAAGTTTGGATATTTTATGTATCTAGAATAGGATATGTGGTCTGTAGTGATTCTTTAATTATGTTTCTTGGGTGTTTGATAATTCAAGATTATATGGTAGTTACCTATGGTACTTTCCAACTTTAACCACATGAAATTAATTACCCAATTAATGACTTGGGGTTAGTTGTAATGATTCATTTATTGAAGACATGGAACCATTATCTTTTTCGGTATAATTTTTTTGTTTACACAGATTATATAAGATTGGAATAAATGTTATACTATAAGTCTTTGAATATGAGTCATTGTAGTTGGGTTGAATACTATTAGGGAATCAATTTTGATATCATGTACACTCCATGAAAAAAATGTGGTATATGTTTCTTTGAGAATAATGTTGTTCATGCATGCTTTGAATGAGTCTAGTGATGAGTAGTCATGGATGGTTCCTTTTATCAAATGCATCTGGAAACCATGGAGCATAGATAATGTGAATTATTGGGTAGTGTGCAGTCGATACATTCCATGTAGGTGTTGGTTCTATAGGATAAGTTTAATGATGAGTTGTTCTAGCATTCTATGATGTTCGTAAACGGTGTGGCAGTTCCTAGTGAGTGTTCATTGCCTCCGGAGGGTGTTCCCTGATTCTAGGGTCGATTCATTGTGTTATTGTCACTACGGAGAGTGGTAATGTAGGATACCCAAAAGTCTTAGTTTTTCATTCATCCAAGTACCATAAATATGTTTTATGCTATACCTTATCAGTTCTGGTGGCTACAGATGAGATGTGACATAGTATACGTTCTTTCATGGTGTTATACATCTTACTAGGTTATAGAAGAACATAAGAAAATAGTATTTCTCTTCATTGACTACACATTTATACCTAGAAGTGGGATTACATCACCACAGATTTTATTATTTTCTTATATCGTACACCTCGAGGGAAGTAGGACATATATGCAGTGAATGACCACCTGACCAAATCTCCCCATTCCATTCATATTATGGATTCAGCTAAGGTGAATGAATTGGTTTGATTTTATTTTCAAGAAATAGTGATGAATCATGGTGTGTTATCAACCATTATTTTAGACAGGTACCCTTGATTTACCTCTCAATTATGGGAATGACATTAAAAGGAAATGGGGTCGTAGGTCATGTTGTGTACAACATACCATCCTCAAACATATGGCCCGAATGAGTTGTTGAATCATATTTTCAATGACATTCTATAATTATGTGTTTTGGATTTCATAGGATTTTGTGACAACCAATTAGGATTAGTCTACTGTTCATTTAACAATAGGTACCAATCCTTGATAAGGATGTATCCATATGAGGTTCTCTATGGTCGGTTGTGCCTATCCAATTTAAGGAGGGGAGAGGTGTGTGAAACCTCACTATTATAAAATGTCCTTAATAAAGAAACTTCTAAAAAAGTCAATTTGATAGGGTATCATTTTTTGAAAATACAGAGTCACCACAAGTGTTATGTTGATCATCGATATTGATCCTTGGAATTATCAATTGGTGGCCAGGTTTTTCTGAATGCGGAACCTCACATGAGTAACCATCATCGTGGTAATAAATTAATTCTATTTTTGAGGTATCATTTGGATCATACTGAGAGAGTTGGTATGGTGGAATACTAGTTATCCTTGTCCACTAATATGATGTCAAATAATAATATTCTCCATGTTTCAAAGTTGAAATATTATAACCCATACCCCTATCTTGTTTTTTATTGGTAAGAGATGGAGGTGAAATCTAATTTATCTATGTTTGAGTATCTACTACCAATTGTTTCCTTATAAGGGAATATTATACAGGGATAGACCATACCATTTTTTCTACTTTTTTGGAATCATGGTAATTATTAGAATGAGAAATGGGAGAAAAATTCATTGGTTGAGGCGCAATATCTATTTTTATACTCAGGTCAAACAATGAGTTCAATTTCTAGGGATGGAAATTTTTCATAGTGTGGAGAATTGTATCATACCTTGTTTTATTTTAAGGTACTCATTTGTTTATTTTTTTAATTCTATTTATAACTTGTCTTTCCAAAGAGTTTTTTGAGAAAAAAGATATTTTTTGGACCATACGGAAGGATATTTATAGTTGAATCATGGCTAGGGGAAACCATGAACTAGCCTAAAAGAAATTGTGTTGCTTGGATAGTGACAAAGTCTAGGTCGCATGACTTTCTACATGTACATGCACCCTCTACACAAAAAATATTTGTATGGATTCTAATTAGAAATATTTTACTGCATGGATGTTACATCATTTGTAAAATCATGTGAGATAACCATGTGGCCTTTCTAAGTCATTAAAAATATGTAATTTATCCTTTTCCCCTCTTTAAATTTAACCCCAAATTTACCATTTCTCACACCATTCAATATTTCCATCCTTATATCCCCCCTCTGACTCTTGGAACCATTGGACCTCATTCCATTGGACGTATTGGTGTGATAACTTAAAAAAATCATCATGTAATCCCTTTAACTCTTGGTTTCTTCCTTTTCTAGGGTTCTTCTTCCTCCCTCTTTGAGTTATTCTCCCGTATAATTATTGACCTAAAAAGGGTTCACTATTGATTTTTTGGGTAAAATCTTGTCTTTTATGGTCCAATAATTCCATTATAAGGGTCATATGAGTTTTTCTTGTTGTTTCCCATTGGATTCTGGAAGTTTTCAAGCTTGAGGATGGTGGTTATATGATTAAAAAATATTATATGAGTTTTTTATGCTTTATTGATTTCATAAATTTGTTATATAGAATATGTGTGTGGTGAGATATTTGTTTATAAAAGGTATAAATATTATTATAGTTTTAATTTTTTTTCAAATGGAAAAAAGTAGCATTTCATGTGTTCTCATCTTATTATTCCTCTAAATAAGTTTTGTGGATTGTTCAAGTGGGGTGAATCATGCTTAAAAATGGATTTGGTATGTGTATGAACTTGATATGGGGTTTTCCTATGAAACCTGAAAGTTTTTAATGCATAGTCATATTTCTTGACTTGGGTTTGTGAATAATGAGATTTTAGGGTAATGTTAAATTGAAATTGATCACTAATGTAGACGTATGTATCTTGAAGGGCAGACTATGACTACTATGATGGTTAGATCGGGGGGTCCGAGGCTAAGTTTCTTATAGAAGGATTTATATTAAATATCTATCTAAATTATGATAATGATGGTTCAAGACCACTAGAGCTATAGATGGCTTCCATTTTATTGGATTGTGTTTGAGGAGGTTGGGAGTTATGGTTTCTATACCATGTTTCAAAGAGATCTTGGTTCATAGGGCCACACTTGTGTTAGTACCTTTAGATATTATACCAAGTTCTCTTGTGATATTTTTAATATTATCATTATATCATATACCTTACTCTTATTATAATTTCTAAATAATTCTTGTTTAGAAAAATATTCCTACAAAAATGTTTTCATAAAATATGTTTTCTAGTTATTTCTTAAAACAGGAATGGTGATTTGTATTCTAATTTTACTAAATGGAATATTTATTTTCGATGGCATATTATGGGGATCAGATCACACCCTACATACAATATTGGTTGTATTTAGGAATTGTTATGTTTTCTCCAGAAAATGGAATGATGTTCTATGGTTGTTACGGTGGATACAAATTCTTTTTTACTCTTCCTTCAGGTTGTTGGGGAGGTGTCTTGAGTGTTAGTGAACTCTTTTTTAATGGAGTTTTTGGGTTTTTTATTTTTGGTTTTCCTATGTTTTGGTATTTTAGTGTTTGGTTAATGATTTAAAATATGTAACATAATGTTGTTGTATCTCCTTTGGTTATCTGTTCTGAACTTGGTATTATGTATTATCATTGTTAATTATTTATGGTCGGTTACCAATTCTGAAGTTCTCCCCAAATCGGTATTTTTTACAGCAACCAACGTTTTTCTAAACTTTGGGGCTCAGGAGTGCCCTCTAGTTCATTCCAAGGAATGGGTCAAGTGTCGGGTATGATGGAACACCAAGTTTGTTCGTGAAACCCCACACCCTTCTTAGTTATTTACAAATCCCAGTGAAAATCAATTTGAATCATATACATGTTCCTCTATTGGTTCACTATCATCGGAGATCACAATTCCATCAACAGAATAAGTATTCCTTCCTACACTGAAAAATAAATTGTCATGTTTGGAAAAACAAATTATGATACCCTATCTTAATTATCTATTCCTAGATGTTACTTATGTAGAAACTATTAGGTATCCACCCATTGAGAAATATTCCCATGTTATATTATCTTATAATAGAAACATTGATGTTTATATAAAATATAGAAATGTAATTCTTATTCCATTTATAGAAAATTTCATCATAATGGTTATGGGTTTAAAAATTATTAATTAACAATAGACATACTTGATAGTTTCTTTGATGGAAATACTATGTTAATGGATTAAAACATAAAAATTTGGGGAAGCATGATCGAATATATCTGGATGTGGGATAATGAATTTATTGATGAATATTTAATGAGATTGAGGGAAGTGGTGTACAATATAAAAGGTTTCATAGATACATTATATGACTATTATTTTGTTAATAAACTCATAATAAACTTATATGGAATGATTTTTTTTTCTAAAATACCATCTTTAAATGATATATATGACTTATATTCTAATTAATTAGATAACATTATTGTTTCTTATGAGATGAGAAAAGCATCAAAATTCAAAAAGATGATCAGGGATAAAGTTATATTGAATCTATGAGAAATATGAAAATCCAAGTTGTTGAGCATAAATTTTTTTAAATAAGTTCATTGTTTGATAAGGAAGATAATGAAATTAATAAAAATAACATCTCTCTTATCACATTGTGTTATTAACAAGGTTAGGGAATGTATTGAAGAAAATTTCCAAACAATTGCTTCCTGTGTGGCGGAATTTGTCAAATATCTATGAACTTCCCCAAGAATAATTTTCGATAATATTGAGAGGATTTTGATGAAAACCCATGATGGATTAGTTAGAACAATATTTATAAGGGTGAATAGTCATCGAAAAAATATAAGAATAAGAGAACTAATTATAAAATAAGTATGTTGAGTAAGCAAAATAAAACACACTCAACTGAAAAAATTTAAAATTTTAATTTTTAGAGGGCTTTAGAAAATTCATTGAAAAACTTGTAAAAATATAATATTACTAAAATAGTGATGTAGAATATGGAGGTATATAATTATATATTTAATATCTTTAAAGATCATACCTTGTTTCATATCATAATAAAAATAAAAAACTCTAGAATGGAATCATAATATTTATTAAATCTGATTAGGGGAATTTGATAAAAAAAAATATGAACTCCTAAAAATGGAAAATTAATACATTCATGAGATTAATACCCTGAAACTAATAATTTTAGAATAAGGAAACACAGTATAAGATGTTCTAATAATTGTTTCTACCGTGGAATACAAGGGTTTTAAAACGCAATCCAAACATCATGATGTTTAAATTTCCATAAAAACATTGAATGAATGTTCTAACAAACCATAGCAATTAAAAAATGAGACTTTTTATGTTTCTAATAAATCACATACCAAGAATTATAGGAAATAATGAACTTATAAAGGTGATAGTCCGTCTAATTTTTTTATCCATGTAGTTACTAAAACAATTATGGAAATTATGGGTTGATAAAGGATGTAAGAAATCTATAACATTAAATTTATGTGAAAATACTCATTACAAGAATGTTGTTCTAGGTTGAGAGGTAACAAAAAAATGTTATTACAAACAACAATAATAATTAAGGATAAATACCACACTTCTAAAGATGAACAATATTCGAGGGTTTTTATTAAAATTTTGGAATTCATGGGAACAAAACTAATATTTATTTTCATAACATGTCTCTACCTAAAAAGATGCAAGATGTAAAGGGGATAAATGACAGAATAATAGTATGTGCCGTTAATTTTCCTAAATAAGTTTAAATTCATAATTTCATTATGATAGAAACATTCCAATGAAATATTAGTTTTAATTTTTGGATGAAATATATGGATGATAAGAAGAAATGGGTTTAATTTTAAACAATTTATGAAAAAACATTTTGGAAAATATTTTTATAAATGGAATGAAAAGTATTTTGGGAAGAAGATAATATATGAAATTGATTATTTTATTGAGAAAAATCTAAAATCACAAAAAATGAAAAACTTTGTATTTTTTGTATTTGATGTTCCACACTTATCATATGCAATTTAATGATATTGAGGTGGTTTTAAAATCGTAATAATGGAGTATTTCCTTTTATAATTTATATTTATATGAAAATTAGTGGGATTAGAATAGTTGAGATTATAGTGAAGAAACTAAAATCTAAAAAACATTTACTTGTTTATGGGATCATACATAACATAATTTCTTTAATACACTGTTCTAACTCTAGAATACATATTTTTTCATTTTATAATAACACTTTTAAAGGACATGTGTGAAATTTAACAATGTTATAATGATATAAAATAATCATAATTAAAATCACCATAGAAAACCTACTTCAAAATCCAAAAAACCACAACATAAATTACTATTTTTGAAATTCAAAAAATAATACCACATACAGTCTTCCACGTACCTCAACTACACAATACTACCAATGAAATAACCTTTTCAAATTTTGAAAATAAAATATAGTCAAACTATAATGTTATCTCCATCACCTATAGATGCATACCTTGAAACCAAATACTCGACCAACAAATCATTGAATCTATAGAAGACATAGCCTCCCCATAATCACTATGATCTATGTCGTAACCACTGAAGATTTTGACCACAAACACTAAAGAAACCAACAACATTTCCATTATAAAAGAACCTTTAGTTCAAACTAAAATCCATACGAGATCCATATTTCTAAATTAGAACCATTGAAGACAAACATTTCCCAAAATGGTAACAAACTATATCATTTATCGGGTTCTTTGAATAACACAAAACAACTTTGCATTAATTCCATCACTAAAAAAATGGATGCATCATCACCTAAAGTCCAATACAAACAGCATACTTTATAAAAAAAATAAAAAATACAAGAAATATAAATTTCTAAAACATCATAACAAAAAAATGAATCCCAAATAAAGCAGCCAGACGTTTCCAGAGAAAACCACCGAAGAATCTATGGAAGAAAAAGAATCCAAAAAATGATAGAAAACAATACTAGTGATAGAATTATCTAAAAACACCATTTTCACCCCTCTAGATCTATCCCAATATGTTCCAAAACTCTCATCAACCCATCCAAGATGGTTCAAGACAGATTGGTTGAACATCGAGAGCAGTGGAGAAGAGGAATGCAGTGCCCCATCACCATTGTTGAACAAAACCGCCTGAAGCACTCTCATATAGACCCAAAGTGGAGGTTTGATTCGCATGGTAAGGAAGAAAGAGGGTTGGTGGGATGAGAACTATATTCCACCATGGACCATCTCCAGGAAAGCGTGGAATAGAAAGGGAATGTAAACTGAAGAATCGTGGAATATTAGGGATTAAAAAAGTAGACGAGGGGGGTATGAGGAACAAAGAATCCCAGAGGATCTATTGAAAAAGTAGTGAATGGTTTTATGAGGAAACCCTATGCAAAGTGGATAATGATAAGAGATCTTTAATAATATATTCTAATGATGGAAAATATGTGATATTTGGGAAATATTTAAGAATAATCAATCTTTGGTATATGGAAAATGTAACATCCGAAGTAATTATAGACTATGAACTTTTTAAATCTATTAATATTTATGAATTGGATATAAATTTGACTTTAAAGGGGATTACATGTCTGATATTATACACGACATGCAAAAATGGGTTTCATTGAAATCAAATGTTGCACACAAGACTGCATTGTACCAAAAAATAATATATTATTATTATTATTTTAAATAGTAGTTATCAACAATCCATTTTATGGGCATGAATGAACATTAATAATTATATAATGTTTTCACATGTTTATTAAATATTTATACTTTATTCTAAAATATTTTGTATGCTTAAAATTAGAATAAATCCTATTATAATCATAAATTACTCAAATATTTTTAAAATTTAGTTTTACTACCATGTAATAGAGAACCATCCATAAATCTCATATAAGACATTTTTATATGTTGAATTTGACCTAATAAAATACTTCTTTCAGAATCGAGACATCAAAATTTACTTTAGTTGAATTTTTGGTATTTTTCTGATAAAAATATTTTTTAATGAACAGTTAAAAACACTACATTTTAATTCAAAAATTATATTTCATATAATTTATTTATCTACTTATATTTTCATTTTAATTTTTTTTAAAGTGTAATTAGAATATATTTTTTATTTTTTAATCCATTAAATTCCATTTGAATCAATTTCATATAGTAATTCAATAGAAATACTATGTGAACTTTTGAATGTTTTACATAAAAACCCATTTTCTCATTCCAATGACATGCTTAATTTTAAATTTATCTTTTACAAATCTGAGACTTGAATTTTCAAAAACGAACAGATATTTTTATAATAAGTATAAAATTTTTGTCCCAATGGGATTAAAATTTCTTTTGTTGGGTAGCATCTTTAGTATTTTGTTTACCACAATTAATGGTTAATAGGGTAGTTAAAGGTAAACTAGTTTTATAATAATATATAATTACCCTAAAACTTGTTCTAATATTACTGGATGAGTTATTTTAGACCTATAATATCCTTGGTTCTAAATTGTGGCCTTTGGAATCCACTATGGTGTGATTATGACATTAATAACATTTAATTTAAAGTAAAGAAAAATATGTGACAATCATCTCTCTTATTAGTAAAAAAATTTAATATGGGGTTATATAAGTGATGTATTCAGCAATGAAATGTACTTATAAATATTAAAAAATACCAACATCTAGGAAACGTATTTATGAATTTTAGGAATTAAATAATTATATTAATTTATGCGATAATGATGATGAAGTAATAGATTTATTAAATAAAAAATCACATAAATGATATAATTAATATTAATATAAATATTATTGGAACTATTTTCTTCCATTGACAATTTTTTTATCTATATGACATGATAGGATTGTGTTAATGTAGTTTTTACAAATAAAACAAGTTTTTATGAGTTTTTAATCAAGTCATATAATTAATATTGTAAAAATTGATATAATTTATTTTTTAAAATATAAAATATTTAATCCGATGATACAAAATTTATAAAAAACAATAATTGACTATAATGATTATATATCTCTAAAAATTTCAATATAGACTCATTAAATTGTCTTTTTCCATGATTTGGTAATTACTTCAACTCTCAAAATGTAAATTACATGATATAATTGTAAGTTTTAAAAGGGGTTAAAAAAGATAAGGATTAAAAAAATATCCCAAAATTGTCTAATTATTATTTTTTGATTATATTTTGACGTATAATTATCCTATATTTGAACCAATTTATTTTGGAAACTTTTGAAATTGTAGTGAATTTATATTAATTTAATACTTTTAATAATTTGAAGGGTGCCCCTCCTCTAACGTATAAAAGGTACCCATTCCTCTCTATTACATAATCATCAAGAACCCTTTTTGGGAAGTATCTTTTAAAAAAATTTCCTAGAATAACATCCCACATTCTTGATCCAATATATTAGGTAGAACACCTTTTTAAAATGGGGAAGGTGTTATTAAAAGGTTATCAACCGAAGAAGTGGTGTCATTTTCTCAATGTATTTCTATTTTATTTCTTCTTCCACTTCCATTAAATAGACATCATCCATGTGGAACTAATAACACATGTATCCTCAACATACTATGATTTTATTATCACCACCTAAATCCATCTTCACTTCTAATAAATGGGAATGTAATTAATCTATCATGTATACGTGTGAACTGTCACCTCCATGAACAAATATAATTCGTTTTTCCAAAAAATATGTCATGACTGGTTATAATAATATAATTAATTTTAATATTTTATATTCATGTCATATTAATCATTCTATGATAATAATATATCAATTACATTCTTACATTCTATGTGCATAAAAATTAGAATTTTGTTTGTGTGTACTTCTGAACTATCAACTCCATAAAGCAATGTGACTTGTTTGAATTCATTATATCACTTATATGATATATTTAAGTATTTCTTTAAATTGTTATTATTATATCAAAAATGTTATTATAATTTTTGAAGGATAAAATAATACTTAACCTTTTTCCATAATGATCAATGTGAAATTAAAAACGTTACATTTGGGTACATACGACCGATCATCCCCATGAATATAATGTTCTTCATTTTTCATAACCAGACATCATTGTTTGATATAAATGAATAATTTATTTATAGAAAAATCCTGAATATTATTTTGGAGATGAATTACTTATGACCACATGGATTATTGACATCAAACCATGTTCATCTTCGACTGAAGTTCCGAATATCAACAAAAACCATGATCTAAATTTAAATAATTATATAATTTTTATAACATATAAATATGTGATATAATAGAAATAATATATTTTAAAAATTCTTTCATGAATATATTAATTATCCTAAGATTAATATTTATTAATACAAAGGTTCTACGTGATGAGTCGGTCTCTTGAAAAGGGACTTCACCTCAATCTTCTTTCTTTGAGGCATATTTTGATGTTTTATGTCACCTTCCTTATTTACAATTTATAATAAACCCCTTTGACTTTTAATTTTTTCAATGGTTTTCAAATGGAATATTTTTATATTAAGAGTTTTCCATTCTTTGTAAAATAATAGAAGGAATGTTTTTTAAACATATGTGACAGTAATGACTTCTCTATCATGATATGTGTAATTTGATATTCTAATTTCTCTATAATCCATAATGTTTTTAAATGTAAAATAAATCTGTTATTCCCTTATTCATTATTTTCTCATTGAAAATGGTTTTAAAATTGGATATACTATTTCAATATCATAACATTATTTCTTATGATTGCAAGTGAAATTTTAAGAGTGAAATGTTTGTAATTGCATTCTATTATGTGTTATGATTATATAATGGTACATGTACATTTGATGGGTGGTAACGTGATAAACCAGATATTGGTGCTTACATAATAAACCAAAGATGGCTGGTTCGATGATAATCTATGGATGGGTGGTAACATCATATCATATAATGCATTGGGTATTGAAGTTGGACAGATTTATATTAAATTTCTAAGAGTGACATTTGTGGTAGTTGACTGTATGGTTATTCCCTTTATGTGTTATTATATCCCATGATTCTTTTATATGATATATATTTCTTTCTATTGGATTTTACATTATCATTTAAGTTTAAAATATTAATAAATGATAATATAGTTTATGAATTATAATTAATACTTCTAAAAGATGAATATTTTTACTTTATATTAATGTATTCATGGATTACATGTTTTTACAAGGAAAACATTTTTCATTCATTGTGTGTCCCTAATTGATATTTTTCTTCTCGTCATAGGTTTTGAAAATCTTTTCAAAGTATTTAAATAAGACTAGTTTCAACGATGGGATCAATGAAAAGTTCTTAAATTTAAACATGAAATGAAACCATGTTTCTTTTAAAATATTTTTTTCTGTTTTATGAAAAAAATGATTGGGATTTGAAGTGCCTATAGTGTAGTATTTATATTGTTATGTATGATTGGTGGACTAATTCACTAAATCTCTACACCTTAAAAGATTATTGATGTGAATTAAAGTCAAATTATTGTCTTAACTCAAGATTAAGTAATGTTTACAACTGTGGCCTTATAGTTGTTTTCAATGATCATTTTAGATAAATTTATGCTTTAGGATATTGTTAATAGAGTATTAAAAATGATTTTTAATTTATGGTAAAATTTTAATGAAATAGAAATTAAAGATAACCATGTTTCTTCTTCTAAGATATGTATTTTCAGAATAGTTTTAGGTAAAGGAATTAGGGAAGCTTTAATGGGAAGGAATACAGTGGAAAGAAACCTTTCAAATCAGTATCATGATATGGTAAAATTGGAACTAAACTGTTTTCTAGAGAGACGTATTAATTTAATCATTAAATAAATGGTGGCGGTATCTATGCATGAGATCAGAGAGATCAACCGTAGTGGAATATGTCAGTAGTGGAGTATTTCATGAGGAAATGCCCACCATCATTTAGAGGATCATTTTACCATGTGCAAGATGAAGGGTGGATTAAAGCTCTAGAAAATATTTTAATGTAATAGGGTGTTTAAACAATCAAAATTTTATTCTTTTTGTATATCTTTTTAATGGTGAAGTCGATCTGTGGTGGTCAATGATTAAAAATATCAGAGGAAGTGATGAGATTGATTCCATGGAATGTGATGAATTTAATAAAATCAACCTTGAGAAATATTTTCCTAATGTTGTTTGACTTAAGATGGAAGATAAATTCATGGAATTGAAACAAAATGAGGATGATTGTTATGAAATATATGAAGAAAATTTCACCCTTTTTTCAAGGTAAGTCCAAAATTTTATCTGAGATATTGTTATAAGATAAACTAATTTTAATCGGAATTCAAGAAAATATATCTATGGGAATTAGCATATCTTGAGTTTAAAATCTATGAGAAAATTGTTCTATGTGTTGAAAAGGTAGAATGATTTTTTTTAATGATCATTAGTTCCTAGTGATAAATAAAAATAAGTGATCCATTTTGTATGGAATTGGAAATCATTCATCATATAAGTGTGGATGTAAGATATCAACATTTTTATCTTGTGATAATATTAGTAAAAATAATCCTAGAGAATATCAATAAAAATTTTGGAAGTCATTATGATATAGAAATACTGGTCGTATTTCTCATGATTGAGAAGGTTATGATCAGGCATAAAGTGAAAATCATGTGGTAAGATGATTTAGTTGTTATGAGTTAGTCAATTATGCCAATGTGTGTCCAATGTTGATTAACTAGGGTGAAAACTACCAAGATCGAAAGTAGGATGGAAAGAAGAAATCATTTTATACTACTACGGTAGATGTGGGACTATCAAATGAAGTGGTGGAAGGTATGTTATAGGTTTTTTCAAAATATTCCAACGCTCTGTTTGACTCTAGATCTTCACATTAAATCATTTAAGAGATATTTGAAAGTAATTTGGAAATATCACATCATGAATGTGATATTAAAATCATAGAAATAACCCTGAGTGTAAGTATTAAAGAAACCAATATTTATAGAAACATTCTTATTATCATTAGTGGGATGGTCTGTCCGGAAAATACTTTCGAACATACCATAGTATATTTTGATGTTATTTTGGGTATGGACTGGATTTTAGTTTATCATGGTCAAATATATTTCATATATAAGAAATTTTTATTCAATTATTTAATACTATATATAATAGACCAAGAATATGAAAGATTTATTAAAGATAGAAGTTAAAGTTATATAGATCATGTTGTTGAAAGGGAAGAAACCGTTTTGATTAGTGACATTCCAGTAGTGAATGAATTTAATGATGTTTTTTAGATGAATTGACAAGTATTTTTCCAGATTGGGATGTTGAATTTACTGTAGATTTAGTGACTACTGCTAAGACTATTTATAAACCCCCCTTATCAAATGGATCAAGTAGAATTGGTGGAATTGAAAAAAAAAAATTAGGGAGTTCTTGATAAATGTTTCATTCGACCTAGCACTTCACCATGTGGTGCTCCAATTTTATATGTGAAAAAGAAATATGGTTTTTTAAGTATTTGTATTCAGTATCAATCCTTGAATAACATCACAATTAAGAACTAGTATTCATTTCCTTATATCGATTAATTTTTTTAGCATCTCTGTGGAGTTCAATATTTTTAGAAGATTCATTTGAGGTCCGCGTAACATTGGATTAAGTTTAAAGAATATGAAACTCCAAAGTCAACATTCTGAATGAGATAAAAGTATTATTAATTTTTTCTTTTTCCCTTTGGGATATCTAATGCACATTTGGTATTAATTAATCCCATGAATGGAGACTTTTTCATCATTTTTTGTATTATTTTTTGGTTGTGTTTATATATGATATTTTGATATATTCTAAAATACATGATAAACATGAATTCCACTTAAGGATTTTAATTCAAAAATTAAATGAAAAGGAACTATATGAAATGTTTTGTAAAAGTGAATTTTGGTTCCAACAAATTTAATTCCTTAGTCATATTACTTCTAAATACGACATAATTTTTTCACATCAACAAGAAAAGTTATTAAATAGTATCTAAGACCTACCAATATCATATATATTATTAGTTTTATTGGATTAGCGCGTTATTAATGATTGTTTGCTAAAAATAATTCTCGGTTATCTATCCCACTATCTATGATAACATGTAATGGAGCTATGTTTATCTAGATAAAAGAATGTGATGATTGTATTTAGTAACTGAAATGAAGATTGGTAAATTCCTTAGTTTTGTCCTTTCCTTCCAAGAATGGTAAACTTTTTATCTATAACGATACATCCATGAAAGGACATGGTTGTTTCCTAATGAAAAATGATTAGGTAATTGATTATGATTCACATCATTTGAAATGACATGAGTTAAAATACCCAACAAATGATTTGGAATTAACTAATATTGTTTATGCATTAAAAATTTGGAGGCATCATTTGTATGGAATAATGTGTGAAATTCAAACTAATCACATAAGTTTGAAGTATATATTCACTCTGAACGAATTGAACATGAGATAGAGTAGATGGCTGGAATTAATCATAGATTATGATTACATGATTTATTACCATGTAGAAAAAAATAATGTGGTTTAATCTTTGAGTCTAAAAAGTAATTCTACATTAACCATGCTATATTTTGAATGAGATCATTCAATTAATTATTTGATGAATTATGTATTGGAAGTTTTTAGTTAATGAAATTCATATTTTTTCAGCTGTTTGTGTACTAATCCATACCGGATAAAATTTAGAAGCATAGAAGGAAGAAAGTGAGTTGTAGAAAATGGTATAATTTGATCATAATGGTATGTTACTTGAATTTAACGTAGATAAAGATTTTTTTTGGATTGGAAAAATAATATTTGTGCCTCATGATTCATAGTTGATGAAATATTTGTTATGTAAAGCTCAAAGTTCTAGGATTTCAGTTCATCTAGGTAGAACTTGTTGGGTCGGAAGAAACGGGGAAAAGATGGAAAGAGGGGGGGTGAATTGCCTTTTAAAATTAATTAACAATTTAAAACAAATTTAAATGCAGCGGAAATAAAGGAGGCAAGACACACAAAATTGATAACGGAGTTCGGCCAAAACCCGGCCTACTTCTTCGCTCCCAACTCAACCGTTGAGAGATTCCTACCGCTTTCTTTTCAATGGTTTTAGCAAGAAACCCACTAGGCTTTGAGGTAGCACTAGGACCTATTACAGCTTGCTTTTGGTGGTTAAGCAAGAACCCACTTGCTTTTAATGGTTTAGCAAGAACCCACTAGCCTTTTTAACGGGTGAAGACTAGCTCACCGAAAACTCAAGCCTTTTAAAAGGAAAAGCTTGAAGAAACCTTTTCACACCTTAGTGGTGGTGTGAAACCCAAAAGAAAGGGGGATGAAGAAAGAGTTTGGGGTTTGTAGGTAAAAACCCAATTTTAAGCTCAAAATAAAATAAACAATAAAACCCGTATTGGAGGAAGACTTGGGCGCCAATTGGATGATGGAGTTGATGTAGCGTGCTCTCCCAAGATTCTTGAAGGGGCTCCTTGGATGTGGAAGATGTTGGAGCTATTGGGGTTCCTTTGAAGGAAGTCGCCGGAGGTTGGCCAAATGATGAGAATTGTGTACGTTGGCTTCACAAGTGTTCCGGTTATGGTCTGGGGCTTCGTCAGCCTTTATTTATAGGCATGGAACCCTTGGGGAGGCTTCGGAGCCGTTGGAGAGGCTAAAAGAGCCGTTGGGAGCCAAGTGGGCCAGCCTGGTCAAACTGCAACGGCTAGTTTGACTGGCTCCACCGGCTGGCCGGTACAGGGCCACCGGCTGGCCGGTGCCTTGGAAAGTGGAGAGAGTTTCTGCCCAGGTGCCACCGGCTGACCGGTGCCAGAGCCACCGGCTAGCCGGTGGCAAGACAGTAGCTCACACTATTTGATCTGGTTGCCACCGGCTGGCCGGTGACAGAGCCACCGGCTGACCGGTGGAACCTGGCAGTGGGCAATGCCTCTGCCAGGTCCACCGGCTGGCCGGTGCTATCACACCGGTTGGCCGGTGGACTGAGTTTCAGTCCACTCCTTGTTTTTTCTTGGGCCAATCTTTTGGCAATCAATTGCCTATCATCCACAACACTTAAAAACAATGTTAGACAAAAATGAAAGTGATTGTGATCATGAAAATCAAAGAGTGTGGGGTACAACAATCTCCCCCTATTTTGATGATCACAATCACTTATCTAAGAAATGTAAAAACTTAAATGAAAGGCATGCTTTAAATGATAAATTGAAAATAAATACTAAGCATGAGAGAAAAGATTCTCCCCCAATCAATCAAGAAATTTCTCCCCCTTTGTGATTATCAAAATAGAATGGGGCATAAAACTTGATTGAGGGATAGGGTTTGAAAAACTAGATTTGAGATTTGAAAATCAATTGAATTTTTGGAAATTGAAATGAAAAATTGAATAACAGTTTGAATTGAAAGTTTTGAATCAAAAACCAATTGAAATTTGAAATTTGAAACCAAATGAAATTTTTGAAATGAAAATTTTGAATTGAAAATTTTGAAATGAAAATTTTGATACCAAGTGTTGAAATTGAAAGTTGGAATAGAAAATTTTGAAATTGAAATTAAAAGGGCTTAATTTGAAATTGAAAGTTTGAATTGAAACAAAAAGCTTAAACAAACCTAACTCCCCCTAAATAAAAACAAAAAGTCACAGGGGAGAGGAAATAAATTTTGGCCCGGAGAGACTTGCAAGAAGGGATTTTTCAATCCAAACTTGTCTCATAGCGGGTCTTCTCCTATAAAATTCGTCCGAAAAGAAAATAGACTTGGGTTGGCCATACCGGGCGTTTTTACAATTACATTCATATATCATGTGCCCGGGTTTTTTACAATAGTTGCAAAATTTAAAACTAGAGCTCCCCCTTACAAAAACAGTGGGTGGATGGGAGGAGGAAGCTATATTGGTGTAGCCAAGTCCATTGGTGGTTCTAGAAACACGTTGAGAACCAAGGAGATTTTTCAAATTTTGTTCACCTTGGGTGAACTTGGCTAGGGTCTCCCTTAGGTCTTTGATGGTTGATTCCATGGAATCAACATTTGGAAAATTTTGGATTTTAAGGGTGAGTTCCTCCTTCTCTTTGAGAAGTTGGTCTTTTTCGGAGGAAAGTTTTTTGAAAGACTTTTTAAAAGCAACAAATTTTGACGATAAAGTATGAAAACCTTTTTCTAGTTGGTCTCTAGCGTGTGAGAGTTCTTCATAAGATAAATGATTTAAAGAATTGGAATTTGAAGAACATGAGGAAGAGGAATCGGAAGATGTTACCTCATGAAATTCCATTAGGCATTTGTTACCGTTGTCGCTTGAGGAGGAGGAGGAGGATGAGGTGTCACTCCATGTGGCCTTGAGGACCTTTTTCTTTCCTTTCTCCTTTTGCGTGGCCCGTTTTTTGTTGAGTGGGCAATCGGGCTTGTAATGGCCCTTTTCGCCGCACCCGTAGCATTTTACCTTGGGCTCGGATCTTGCGGTGGGTTCTTGCTTACGCGCCTTGCGGGATTTCTTCTTCTTCTTGTGCTTCTTCATAAATTTGTGCATTTGGCGGGCGAGATTTTCCATTTCCGAGTCGCCGCTTGATGATGAAGAAGATGAAGATGATGAGGAGGAGGAGGAGCTTACTTCTTTTTGTACCTTGAGGGCGATGTTCTTTGGGGTTTTGATAGGGGTGCCCTCCTTTTGTGCTTGCCTCCTCATTGTGATTTCGTACTTCATGAGAGATCCGATGAGCTCTTCTACCGGCATATTTTTGACGTCCTTGGCTTCTTGGATCGCCGTTACCTTTGGTGCCCATTTTCTTGGTAGGATCCATAGGATCTTCTTCACCATTGTTTCTGCAGAAATGTCATCTCCAAGAGATTTTCTACCATTGCACACATCAGTGAATCGAGTAAACATTTCAGAAATTGATTCATTTGGGTGCATGGAAAATGACTCAAAATCTTGACGATACATGTCCAATCGAGTATCCTTTACTTTGTTGGTCCCATCATGGGTAACCTCCAAAAGTTTCCAGATTTCATGTGAGGAGGTGCAAGTAGACACTCGATTGAATTCATTTCGGTCTAGGCCGCAATGGAGAGCGTTCATGACTTTGCCATCAAGCTCAAAATTCTTTATATCGGCGGGGGTCCATTTGGATTCGTCGGGGGAAGAGAGAGAGTAACCTTGCATGACAATTTTATAAATGGGATATACTATGCTTCTAAGAAAGGTATTCATGCGGGTTTTCCAATAATTATAGTCGGTCCCATCAAAAAATGGAGCCCGACCCAATGAGTAGCCCTCGGGGGCGAAAGAGGTTGATGCCATCTAAATGGATCTTAAATTTGAAACCGGGTTAGGGTATTACTCAAAGGTCCCTCTGATACCAATTGTTGGGTCGGAAGAAACGGGGAAAAGATGGAAAGAGGGGGGGTGAATTGCCTTTTAAAATTAATTAACAATTTAAAACAAATTTAAATGCAGCAGAAATAAAGGAGGCAAGACACACAAAATTGATAACGGAGTTCGGCCAAAACCCGGCCTACGTCTCCGCTCCCAACTCAACCGTTGAGAGATTCCTACCGCTTGCTTTTCAATGGTTTTAGCAAGA
Organism: Viscum album; assembly: GCA_963277665.1. Classification (NCBI taxonomy): domain Eukaryota; kingdom Viridiplantae; phylum Streptophyta; class Magnoliopsida; order Santalales; family Viscaceae; genus Viscum; species Viscum album. The sequence goes on from OY728158.1 coordinate 562,754,744, forward strand.
AACCCACTAGGCTTTGAGGTAGCACTAGGACCTATTACAGCTTGCTTTTGGTGGTTAAGCAAGAACCCACTTGCTTTTAATGGTTTAGCAAGAACCCACTAGCCTTTTTAACGGGTGAAGACTAGCTCACCGAAAACTCAAGCCTTTTAAAAGGAAAAGCTTGAAGAAACCTTTTCACACCTTAGTGGTGGTGTGAAACCCAAAAGAAAGGGGGATGAAGAAAGAGTTTGGGGTTTGTAGGTACAAACCCAATTTTAAGCTCAAAATAAAATAAACAATAAAACCCGTATTGGAGGAAGACTTGGGCGCCAATTGGATGATGGAGTTGATGTAGCGTGCTCTCCCAAGCTTCTTGAAGGGGATCCTTGGATGTGGAAGATGTTGGAGCTATTGGGGTTCCTTTGAAGGAAGTCGCCGGAGGTTGGCCAAATGATGAGAATTGTGTACGTTGGCTTCACAAGTGTTCCGGTTATGGTCCGGGGCTTCCTCAGCCTTCATTTTTAGGCATGGAACCCTTGGGGAGGCTTCGGAGCCGTTGGAGAGGCTAAAAGAGCTGTTGGGAGCCAAGTGGGCCAGCCTGGTCAAACTGCAACGGCTAGTTTGACTGGCTCCACCGGCTGGCCGGTACAGGGCCACCGGCTGGCCGGTGCCTTGGAAAGTGGAGAGAGTTTCTGCCCAGGTGCCACCGGCTGACCGGTGCCAGAGCCACCGGCTGGCCGGTGGCAAGACAGTAGCTCACACTGTTTGATCTGGGTGCCACCGGCTGGCCGGTGACAGAGCCACCGGCTGACCGGTGGAACCTGGCAGTGGGCAATGCCTCTGCCAGGTCCACCGGCTGGCCGGTGCTATCACACCGGTTGGCCGGTGGACTGAGTTTCAGTCCACTCCTTGTTTTTTCTTGGGCCAATCTTTTGGCAATCAATTGCCTATCATCCACAACACTTAAAAACAATGTTAGAAAAAAATGAAAGTGATTGTGATCATGAAAATCAAAGAGTGTGGGGTACAACAGAACTAAGATGTAGAGAGACCTTCCAGATTATTACTAGTGGGATGTAATGAAAAGAGATATTGCTGACCTTACGCAAAAATTTTTGATTTTTCAATAGGTTAAAGCGGAGAGGTAGTTACCTAATGGTATGATTCATATTTTTCCAATGCCAGAGTAGAAATTTGAAAATATTTCCATGGATTACATAGTGGTATTACCAAAGATATCCCAAGGTAATAGTGCATTCATGGTTATTTTTGATCATTTTAAAAAATAATCTCATTTTATTCTTATTGAAGATACACTATATGTAGATCAAATTTCACCATTGTAAATTAAATAGATCATCTAATTATACATATTTACCTTATCAATTTTATTTGATCCTGCTCCCAGGGTCCCTTATAACTTTTGGAATGGAATTAAGAACGTTTTGCGTACTAAATTGAATTTCAGTATAGCTTTTCTTCCTCAATCAGATGGGAAGTCAGAATGAAAAATTCAGAATTTTAAGGATATGATACGTGTTAGTTCAATGGATTACTAGAGAAATTAGGACTGAAATATTTCTTTAGAAGAGAATTCTTATCTAACAATTTTCAATCCATTATAAAAATGGATGCAATTTATGCAATTCATGAATGTGGTGTCGAACTCCTGTTCTTTTGGATGATGTGGGTGACAAGAAGCTGATGGGACCATAACTGCTTGAAGAAATGGTAGAGAATGTTTGATGTCTCATTAACACATTATAACAACACAATGTAGTCAAAAAAGAGTCATGGTTAATTAGAGAGAGGATATTTCATTTGTGGTAGGTTCTCGTGTGTTTTTAAAACCCAGTCCATGGAAAAGTTTAATGTGTTTTGGTAAGAAAGCGAAGATAAGTCCAAGGATCATTGGACCGTATGATATACTTGATAATGATGGATCATTTTCCTACATAGTGTATCTACCACCATGTTTATCATAGGTACCCAAAGTTTTTCATGTTTCAATTTTATGAATATTTGTGTTGGATCAATATCATGTTTTAAGTCCAGAAGTAGTTCAGTTGGAAGAGAATATTTGTTATGAGGAACTGCTAGTCCTGATTCTTGACCATATAGAGAATATATTTTGGAATAAGGTGATTCATCATGTTATAGTTTTTTTGAAAAAACCATATGGTTGATTAGGGGAAACTGAAATATGAAAATATTATGAGGGTGAAAACCGCCCAATTATTTGATAAGTAAATAAAATTTGGAGGTTCTAATTTCCAAAAGGGGGTAAGGAATTAACATCCAAGAAATTTCTAGAATAATAATTTTTCGAATATATTAATATTTATGAATTATATTTTAATTTTATGTTGTTGGGGATGTTATTTATGATAGCGTACTCGACAAAGAACAATGGATTTCTCTGAAATCTTATATTGCACATAAGAATAAGTTGTACTGAAAAATAATATATTATTTTTATCTTAAATTGTAGTTATAGCCTAGTTGTTGTATGGGTGTGAATTAAAAAAACAAACTATATTATCAATACACATTATTATTCAATACATTTAGATTATTTTAGTAGATTTTAGAGGATTAAAATGAGAATCAATCTTATTTTAAGGATAAAATACACTAATTTTTTTTAAAGAGTGTTTTTACCGACTTTCAATAGAGAACCCATTTATAATCTAGTTTTAGAAACTTTTATATGTTAAATTTTATTGAATAACAATATTATTTGGATGTGGAACATCATAATTTACATTGGTTTATTTATGGGTATTTTTCTGATAAAACTCATTTTTAATGAATATAGGAAACAATGAATTTTAATTCAAAACTACTATTTCATCTAATTCATTTATATAGTCTGATTGTACTTTTAATTCTTTTAGAGTAATTATATTAAATTATTATCATTTAATCCAATGGTGTTAAATTTTTTCAATTTTATATTGAAATTAAATAGAATATCAATTTGATCTTTTGAATGTTTTACATAAAAAACCATCTCTTAATTCTGATAAAGGGATTGATTTTAAATTTAATTAGTCCACATCTACTATTTGAGTTTTTAAAAACAATCATACATTTTATTAATCACTATGAAAAATGTAATCAAGTAGAATCAAAATAATTTTTGTTGAATAATAACTTTAGTATTTTATTTACCATGGTTAAAGAAAAATTGGGTAATTAAAGACAAATGTGATATTATAATAATATAAATCAATCCTAACACTTGTCCTCATATTATTGAATGAGTTATTATAGACTCAAATAGTCCTTGTTGTGAAATTTTACCCTTTTGAAGCCACATTAATGTGATTATGAAATTTAGAACATTTAATTTAATCTGAAAGAAAATATCACTACCACAAAACACACTTTTATCATCCCTAAAAAGGCCTTTATCATTATTATCATGTATATTTTTATTCAAGGAAAATAAGAAAATATAAAAACCCCCCACACCCCATCCCCCTACCCCACCCCCAATGTTAGGAGCTAGGGTAGTCTGAATTAGTGAGGAAAAAGGGGGTCCCCTATATCAGCACTAAAAAATGCTCATAAAGGATCCCCTTTATATTCACTATTCGAAGCACTGATAAACTCCAAATTTATCAGTGCTTCTATTAGAAATGATAATGAATTCCCTGTCTGGGTGTGCTATTTATTTAATAGCACACCCAGTAACCTGTAAAAAATAAACATCACCCAAATAATAGACCAAATTAACCAAACTAGTAAAAATAACCCGCACAGACCAGGGAAAACCATGTAAAAAATAACCACAAATAGTATATACAAAAGAACCACATACACGATGGAAATGATGAAAAACAAGAAGTGAAGACAATGGTTTGGATTTAATGCTATATACATATAATTAGAATCTTGAATACAAAAATATTCAGTCATGGTATATACCAAAAAACACTTCTATAAACATTTAGAACAATTTTTTTATAAAATTACATTTTCAAATTTCAAAAAAATAGTTGAAAACAATAATGTCATCTCTTTTGAATTATGTTTTCCCCTATAAAGAATGTCCTCCAATAGTTATAGTCTCTTAAAAAATCATCCCAACTCGATAAAAAGGTTCAACTTATATTAGAAAACAAATATTATATTAGTAATACTATAATGAAAAAAATTAAACATTAATATGAATAATACATTAAAAAATGAAAATTTTAAATTAAAATGAAACATTAAGAGTTATATTGGTCACATTGTGCATAGTATTGAGGTGGGGTAGACTCCTACATGTCAGAAATGAATAACAGAACATCTTCGAAAATTATCAAAACAATATGAATGTGATTTCACAGTTTTCAGTATGTTAGTTGTGTTTTTTTACTAAAATATAATTTCAAACTAAAAACACGCAATTTGATTCATATTGGTCACATTGTGCATCAGTTATATGGGAGACTGATTCATACAAGTCACAAAAGAATTACTAACTATTTCCCTTACTTTTGTAGTAAATCAGAATGTGTTTTATTGGTTTTTAGTGAGTAACAAGTTTCAATCTAAAAAGTCAATTTCAAACTAATAGTATACACTTTTGGTCATATTGGTAACACCATTAGTCAGATTGTGGTTAGATAATTCGTACATCACACAACTGATTTTTGGATCATTTTCCTAATGTATCAAAACATCCTGAATGCATTTTCTCTATTTTTATTATATCAGTTGTGTTTTTTACTTGAATTATTGTCAATTTAAAAAATGCACATTTGGAGTCAAACCGATGACACCATGCGTCAGATTGAGGTTTAATTGATTCATACACGTCACAAATGACTGATAGACCACTTTCCTAAAGTACAAAAATAATGAGAATTCATTTTCTCATTTTTCAGTATGTCTTTTGTGTTTATTTACTAAAATTACAGTTCAAACTAAAAACATGCAATTTGAGTCAAAATGGGCACATTGTATGTCAGTTTTATGTGATACAACATGATACACGTCACAAAGGACATTCAAATAACTATCCTTAATTTTGAAGACAATAAGAGTGTGTTTTATTTGTTTTAAATAGAGACAAAAATTGATCTAAAATTTCAGTTATAAACATGTAACATACAATTTTATTCATAGTGATCACACGGTGCTTCAAATTGAGGTCGGGTTGATTCCTATAAATCGAAAATGACTCATGAATTGTTTTCATAATCTATCAAAATAATCCGAATGTGTTTTCTTGGTTTTTAGTATGTCTGTTGTGTTTTATTACTTGAAAAAATGTCATTTTTTAATTATAAGGCAAATTTGGAGCTATACCGGTCACACCGTGCATTTTATTGAGGTGGGGGTGATTCTTACAAGCCACAAATGACTGATATATCATTTTCTTAAAGTATCAAAATAATTAGAAAGAATTTACTTATTTTTGAGTATGATAGTTGTATTTTTTCTAAAATTTCTTTTCAAATCAAAAAACATGAAATTTGAGTCATATCAATCACATCGTGTGTTGTTTTGACATGAGACAGCTTCATACGCGTCATAAAATATTTATAAATTGTTTTCCATAATTTGGAAGCGAATCGGTGTGTGTTTTCATGGTTTTTAGTGAGTGATACTTTTTTAGTTAAAATGTCAAGTTTAAACATATAGCGGACACTTTTAGTCATACCAGTCACTTCATTCATCAGACTGTAGTGGGGTTGATTCATACATGTCACAAAGGACTCATGGATCATTTTACAAAAATATCTAAACAATTTGAATGCAGTTTCTCAGTATTGATAATGTATGCTATATTTTTTCACTTGAATTAATGTAAATTTTGAATAACCAGACACATTTGGAGTCATGCTGGTGATATCGTGCCTCAGATTGAGGTGTGTTTTATTCATACACATGAAAACAGTTTGATAGATTGTTTTACAAGAGTATCAAAACAATAAGAATTCATTTTCATGATTTTCTTGTATGATAGTTATGATTTTTTTTGTTTAAATTCCAATTCAAAACTCAAATATGCAGTTTGAGTCATATTGTTTGCATCATGTGTCAGTTTGATAGGAGACTGCTTCATATACGTCATAATTGAATTAAAAGTCTTTACCTTAATTTGGAATGCCATGGGAGTATGCTTTCTTTGTTTTTAGTGATTCACATATTTTGAACTAAAATATCGATTTTAAACTCATAACAGACACTTTTAGTCATACTGATCACTCAGTGCAACAAATTGAGATGGGGATGATTCCTACACATCATAACTGACTCATGTACTATTATCCAAAATTATGAAAACAATATGAATGAATTGTATTAGTTTTCCATATGTACATTGTGTTTTTTGACATCAATTAATGTAAATTTATTTCGAAAAGAGAAATTTGGAGTTTTACTGGTCACACCATTTGTCTTATTGATGTGGGGTTGATTCTTAAACATCAATAATGATAGATGGTAATTTTCCTAAATTATCAAAACAATCAGAATTAATTTCCTCAGCATTCTAAATGTCTATTTTGTTTTTTTACTAAATTGTCATTTCAAAATAAAAACATAAAATTTGGGTCATTTCAGTCGTATCGTGCATCTATTTTATGTGAGTCTGCTTCATACACGTCACAAAATACATATGAATTTCTTTTCTTAATTTGGAAGGAAATAAGATTGTGTTCTCTTTTTTTAGTGAGTGACATTTTTTAACTAAAATGTCATTTTTGAACAGATGGTAGAATGTTTTAGTAATATTGGTCACATCGTTCATTTAATTGAGATGTGGTTGATTACTACATGTCACAATTGTCTTATTGTTAATTTTCCTAAAGTAACAAAACAATATGAATCTGTTTCCTCTGTTTTAATTTTATTAGTTGTTTTTTTTACTTGAATTAATGTCAATTGTAAATAACAGGACACATTTGGGGTTATACCAGTCACACCCTACGTCGTATTGATGTGGGGTCAATTAATACCCATCCAAAATGACTTATGGATCATTTTTTATTATATCAAATAAATAGGAATTCATTTCCTCAGTTTTTTGTATGTTAGTTTCATTTTTTTAATAAAATTTCATTTCAAACTGAAAACATGTAATTGGGGCCATACCAGTCGCATTGTGCATCGATTTGACATGAGAAAACATTATACATGTCACAAAGGACATACGAATTGTTTTCCTCAATTTGGAATACAATTAAAGTGATTTTTCATTGTTTTTAGTGAGTGACAAGTTTTTTGATAAAATGTCAATTTTAAACTAATAGCATGATCTTTTAGTCATGTCGGTCACTCTGTTCATAAGATTGAGGTCATGTTGATTTCAACACATCCCAACTAACTCATCAATATTTTTTCTAAAATATCAAAACAATCTGAGTGCTTTTGCTCAATTTTTAGTATGTAAATTTGTTTTTTAGATGAATTAATGTCAAATTTAAATAACAAGAACGATTTGGAGTCATACCGGTGACACCATGCATTGGATTGAGTCTTGGTTGATTCCTACACATCACAAATGACATGAAGATTATTTTCCTGTAGAATCAAAACAATCATAATTAGTTTCCAAGGTTTTATGTTTTTCAGTTGTGTTTTTTTATTAAAAGTAATTTCAAACTGAAAACCTGAAATTTTAGTCATACTGGTCACATCATGCATCATTTTTATGTGAGACTACTTAATACACATCACAAAGTAATAATGAATGTTTAAACTAATTTGTATGAAAATGGGAGTGAATTTTCTTTGTTTTAATTGAGGGATATGTTTTGAACTAAAATATCAATTTTAAACACGTAACGAATAATTTTAGTCATACTAATCACGTGGTGCATCAGATTGAGGGGGGTTAATTCCTATACCTCACAACTAACTCAAGGATTTTTCCCCTAAAGTATCAAAACAATAAAAAATGTGTTTGCTCAGTTTTCATTATTTTAGTAGTGTTTTTTAAATTATTTAATGTCAATTTTAAATAACCAGAAACATTTAGAGTTATACAGGTCACACTATGCATCGTATTGTGGTGTGGTTGATTCATACCCCTAAAAAATGAATAATGAATCATTTTACTATACTATATAAATAGTCATAATGAATTTCTTCAGTTTTCAGTATGTTAGTTCTTTTTTTTACTAAAATTCCATTTCAAACTAAAAATATGTAATTTAGTCATACTTGTCACATCATGTAACAGAATGACATGACACTCCTTAATACATTTTATAATGGACATACGAATGATTGTGCTTAATTTTTATGAAAATCGGAGTGTGTTTTCTTTTTTCTATGAGTGACACGTTTTGAACTAAAATTACAATTTGAAATTAATAGGGGACACATTTAGTCATACTGGTCACCCCATTCATCGAATTGAGCTGTGGTTGATTCCTTATGGTCAAAATTGATTGATGGTTCATTTTCCTAAATTATCAAAATAATCCTAATGTGTTTGATTCATATTAAGTATTTCAGATGAATTGTTTTACTTGAATTAATTTCAATTATATAAAACAAGACCCATTTAGATTCATACCGGTGACATTGTGTATCAGATTGAGGTTTTTTGATTCATACACATCAAAAATGACATATATATCATTGCCTTAAAGTATTAAATGAATTGTAAAACATTTCCTCAGTTTTTAGTATGTCAGTTAAGTTTTTTGAATTTAATTAATGTCAATTTATAATAGACACATTTAGAGTCATACCGATGATATTGTGCCTCAGATTGAGGTATAATTGATTCCTACATGTCACAAATGACTCCAGGACCTTTTTCATAATGTATCAGGAAAACAATTTACGTACATTTTTCTACTAGAAATTCAATACACCCTTCGTTTGAAATCTAAAAAAAAGTCTTAACCTACTTATTATGCTCGACCAACCCAATTTAGATGGATTTTTAAAAAAACATTGATACTTATACGTTTGACAAATAATTACATCCTCCTTCAATAAAATAGCATTAGTTGAACCAGTGACGAACCAAATTTTATATATACAGGACCTCCAAATGAATATATGACACTTATTTCTTCACTAGGTCGACTAAAGTGGGGTTACTGCCAATGTTGTAGATTAATTCAATGTTTTTTGGGGAAAAACACTTCTAATTATTGAAAATGTGAAGAGTGGAGTTTTCTCATGTTCCTAATATGTCTCAAGATGTCACAACAAGCTCAAGGGTGGGGAAACACCTTCTAGATACTTGTTATCTTTTGTGTAATATCAACAAAACACATACCCTATAAATGAGGACAAGTAATTTATTTTCAAAAACCAACCAACAAGAAATTCATTTAGTGCGCAAACAAGGACCACAAATGGACATGATTTTCAATGGGGAATTTATCCTATAAAAATCACAACATTACTGTAAAACAAATTGAAATATAAGGTAGATGATATTATTAAATTCGATATTATTTGAAAAGTTTACCATCTTTAATCTATTTATGTGCATTCTTCTATCATGTATGATTCCCATTCATTTCTAAGCATATCAATATCATCATCTTAATATGACTATTTTTAGTAGTCATGGTAGTACTGACAAATTATTAATACACAATGTATAATAAGTATTTTAATTGAAATAGTAATTTTCACCGAAAATACCTCGTTAGAGATGATGGTTTATTCATTAAATACACTGTCATTCAAAAATTTACAAACATAATAACCACATTCATTAGAGTTTGTTGGTTTCAGGCACTATAGAAACAATGATAAAAATATGTAAATTTTTATATCTGTTTGGATAGTGAAATATTATTATATATACCTTATTTTTTAAAATATTTACCAAATTTTTTTCAAGTGAAGCCTACTCCATCCTTTCTTTACATTAGGGGTACGCTGGTTTTCAAGCTCGTTTATTATTTACAGCACGCACTTGTTGTTTAATAAATAAATAACTATAAATCAATTTGATGAATACGCATACCATTAAAAACATATTACCATCCATGATGTACCTAAAAATAAGACTTTGCACAATGTCCATAAATGGTATCCCAATATGCTTGGGTTATCAGGTGTGCTTAAATAATGGGTGGGTGTGTTTTTATTTTCCCTTAAGCATCTTTAAGATGATACTTTGTTAAATTTGTGAAAAAACCCACATTAATACTTCTAGAAACCCTTAAGACATATTATTTATGTGATTAATCTACTATAATTGAACTCTACAAGGGATTATGATGTGTAAGTCAATGTTTAAATATTTATTTTTTAGTAAATTAAGAAAATAATATCATAATGTTACCATAATATCTCCCCACATCATTGCCTTAATCTCAGCCACAACATGGTTCCACTAAGTAATATTAATCTCCATGCATTTTTGAGTGATGATTCCAATGTAACCACTTATCATAGCCATGTTTCTGTAAAAATATTGGCTCGTCTTATTCCATCCAACTTCATATTTGATTCAATTCACTTTTTCCTTTATGATTTTTTCTAAAACCATGAAACTACGACACGCCTAATTTATTTTTCATTATTGGTGTTTCATCACCTTTTATTTCTTATGATCCTCTGTCATCAATATGATCTTCAAAATCTAGAGGGATAACATTGGCATGTGCAGATGATGGTTATACCTTTGCACTAGTAGCAAAAATAGGTTGTGGACCCTCTTGTTCTTCTGAACTGTGAGTAGAAGTAGGTTTACAAACATATTATGCATAGGTATTGGGAGAATCATAACATGCAGAAGTAATTATCTGAAAAAGTGATTTAACATTTAATTTATATAACATAAAAGCAGTAGAAAATCAACATTAACATAAGGCAATAGGCTGATAAACTTGTTGTTCATCTACACTGCGAGCAGTAACAGCTTGTGAAACCTGTTGTGCCTAGGGATTGTGAGCATCATCCCACACAAAAGTCATTATCTACAAAACTGGATTAACATTTAATTTAGATATCTTAAATGAAGCAGTCAAAATATATTATCACAATGTAACATGAGGTATATTAGAAAAAAACATGATTTTTTGTAATCTTTTTTATAAAGGTTGAAGGGATTTTACCCCTCTATCGACTATTAAAATCCCTTCATTATGGTCTCCAATAACATACAAAATGTATTCTACACTAGGACCATTGTGAAATGATTGTCAAATCCTAATAAAAGTTTCATCCTCTAATTAATTATCATCTAACTATTTAGTGGTTTTGGTCGATAACCAAACAATTGATTAGTTTCGGTTTGCGGGATATGGAACATAATATAATTATATTACCTTTGATTCCATTATAAATAGCTATTCAATGTAAACTTATTTTCTAAAATCATCATCCAAAAATCCCAAATCATCTAATTTAAATAGCACATCTATTGTCAATTAATTGGCATTGAAACATTGTCACTCGGAATGTCGTATAATCCAACTCCCATATTTTTTTGATGATGCCAAAGTATGACATATTCATGTAAATAAGATTTATATATTTAGCACCATAAACATGCATCTCATCATCCACTAGTGTAACTCCAATATTTTTTCTTGTACTGTCTTTATCATGTTCATTAGTAAATAATGTATATCCATTAATTATATAATAATGGTAAGATAATATATACACACTTTTTCCTCCGACTAGCTATTGAAGTCATTCTAAAATTGACTCTGGATTTTCATTTGAATCATTAAAAATATGGTCTTAAAACTGTACTATATACTTTTTATTATGTTCACTTGATATCAATATTTCATCCCATGATGGATTAAAATGACTAATAATTTCTTAGTGGGTTTCAACATATGGGTCAACGTCATAACTGTTATGTAAAATCTAATGGTGGGCATACTCCTGATCTGTAATATTGATTTTGAACACCTCATTTCAAGAAATTATGTAACTTGAAATTCTCCAAGTGTGATGATATTTTTTTAGACCAATGCATTGCACACTAGACAAGAATTTGGTATAGAATTCAATGACATCCTCAACAATATATTTCTCCACAATACAACCCTCTTACCCACATCAATTTTTGACTTTTCTTTTAAAAATATTCATAAACCATTTAATTGGGTACATCCAAATATTGTGTATATGACCACATAGCCAAATCTCTCTCACCATGTGAACCATCAAATGAACCATCATATAAAATAATTTAGCTAGGGAAAACAATTCACATTCACATAAAATGATAACAATTTATATTTTCATAGTCAGCAATATCGCATGTTCTATAACATTGTTACATATAGCTTTAAATAAGAAACAGAGATTCATTAATATATGATCGGAATTCTTGGACAAAATGCAACATACAACTATTGGAATTAGATCATGCATAAAAACCTGGTAGTCATGTGATTTCAGAACATTTAACATTAAATAGTTCATTGAAACTATGTTCATGATATTCAATGAATACCCTTCTAGAACCTTAATGTCATTAGTTATTTTTTAAAATAAATATCTCTCATTACTAGAAATAGTCTATGCATCAGGTGGAAAAATTGTTCATTCTTCACCCTTCACTTGTGCCAACTCTTCTTGTACTCGCATGTCAAAATTGTCCAAACAATCTTTAATTACATTCTTTTTTGGGTGAAATTATAAACATGCCGATGACCCTATCACATACATTTTTTTCAACATGCATAACATCAATATAATGTATGATGTACATACAATTCCATTATGGTAATTCAATAAACAGATTTATTTTTCCAACCAGGTTTTGTAAGGATTTTCAAAACTGGTTTACCAAGATAGTGTCCACATATTGAACATTCTCAAAAAGATGATCCCCTATTATTAAATATGGTGGTGTATATTCTCTTGAAAATCCATTGAATGATGTCGTCAATGATTTGTAGTTATGTTATCGGGGTAGAAATCTGTGATATACTAGAAACAATGTTTTCATTAAAATGTTCAACATAATTGATTGCGTAACGTGTTTGTAGATGGGACACCCAATAGTCCCTTTAATTTTATATCCTAAAATTTTACATAAGAAGAAATGTCATTTATTGTCATGTAAAACATGGATCTCAATGTGAAATATTTATTTCTAAGATCATCATATATTGAAACACGTGAATCCAACAATAATATCACATCCTTGATCAAAGGTGACAATTAAACATCAATTTCATTATTGTTTGTTTTGGTCCTAATATAAGAATAGATAACATGATGTGTTTTTGTTTCATGCATAACCACTGTGGAATGTGATAATATACTCACATAACTGGCTATGTACTGTGAGTGATACTTTGAAAACAAAAATTATTCACTCCATCTATTTATAGTGCATGACGAAGGTTTCTTGGCTCATTTATAATGTTAAGATACTCATGATCAATTATATTCTACTGAGGAGATTTTACTAGGTGCTATAGATTTCCATTTTCATTTCTTTTATCTACCTGTCACATTAGTTTCCCTATAGTCTCCTCACTTCCATATAGGTGACTCGACAATGGAATGATTGGAATGTACCATTAAATATTCATATGACTAGATTCATCATTCTTATATCAAGAACCACCACACATTGGGGAATTCACTAAGTGATTTTTGGTCGTTATGAAACAGTATACAGTCCTTTGGGAAGGTGTGTATTCTTTCATAGATCATACCCATCATGTGTAGCATTTGTTTGGTGTTTTATCTTTCTCTCGAGAGCCCATTTTCTTTTGGGAGAATTTCATTTAAGAGAGAATATTATTCTATTAAACTAGTGTCACTCCATCCATTGCATACTTTCCAATTATATAGATTGATTATGGCTGACAATGCTGTATATTTCGTGAAACCATAATAAAATGGTGTCTTTTCACAACTATTTAACTACTCAATCAATTTTGGGAAATCATGAAGTTCATCATCAAATGTCCTTGACATTTCACTAATATGATCTTCATCATCATGAAATTTTTTAATCACATCCTCAATACGGTTTATTTATTTTCTAAACTTGTAATCATATAAAATGATCCATAAAATGAAGTGTTATCCCAGTCACTAGCTACATTATCTTTTTTCCCTTGTTTATTCAAACATTAATATCTTCGATCTATTCTGTGACAGATAATGTGTACTTCCTACTCCTCTAAACATACTTGTCCTCAATAATAATAGCGTAAAAATAGACAAATGATTTAAAAAGGATCATATGCCAGATCTTTTGCAAACATGATAAACACTTTCACTCCATCTTTATACTCTTTTGTTGGATGATTGGAATCCATCGATTATTAATTAATATCCATCCAATTTTATTCCGTGATATTAATATTTAACAAAATAAATACACAAAATGTTGATATAAACATCCAAACAAGGCTAAAATAATGTAAAGTTTTTAAAAATAGTTAAATAATAACAGAGAGCTCATTTTGACAGACCATTTTCTTAGTTGAAATCCCATTAAAACCCTATTTATAAACAAAGAAAACTATTTGAAAAAAATAGTTAAAATCCCATTAAAATTCTTATTTTAAATGACAATAAAAACCAAACATTTACACATATTAATCTTTAAAATAACACAATATTTTTAAAATAAACCGATTCTTCCAAACATCATTTCTTAAAACCCCAATTACTTTTTTAGTCCATTCAAATCTATATAAATCCGAAAAACGATATGTTGACCAGAATATTTTTTTTTATGAAACATTTCAAAACACTTCATTCATTTTAAAAGAGACACTTAGGAATTTTCACAAATATCTAAATCCCAAGAAAGAAACATTATACATTATGTTATGAAATACAAACTTCAGTCCTAACTTCACAACTATACATGACAAATTACGGTAGATCCCACTTTATTGGGTTCCCTCCCCATGCTTAAAACACTCAAAGTGATCCTTTCTAAAGGTTTAAATGTCACTTATAATAATATGGAAAATTATGTTTCCAATTCATAGTGGAGTGATTTCCCCACTCTCATTTATTCTACAATAATTCAAATGCCCTCAGCCATACCCCCACATGTAACTATACATATATATAAATATAGTCATTATTGAAGTTTCATTCCTTAACCAACCTCCCAATTTTTTTGGGATTCCTCTATTGGACAATATGTCATTCTAACCCCAATATGTTTTATCTTTTAGTGTGCTCGTTTATAATTTAGGTAATCCCCACATACTACCTATTTATGACAAAAATCATGGATAATGTGGGATTAAATATAATTAGTGGATTATTTACCAATATAATTGAGGCATTCCATATTTATGAGAGGATTTTTTATACATCCCATTCTAATCCATATGTAGACTCTAAATAATATTCAGAACCTAAATAAAAAACCCCTCATGTAAGAGGAACCAAAAACAATAAGGTATACATAAAATAAAATTTATCTTAAAACCTCAAGACATTCCAACTAAACAAGCACAAATTTGAAAATAAAAAACCACCCACTGAACAATTTGGATAATTCAACTTAAGGGGTTTTAGAAAATAACCAAATCACTTCATAACCTTAGGAGGACTGTAACTCCACACCAAATATTTTGGGTTTGTTCAATCATAAACAACTTTGATGTATTGACCCTGGTTAGGAGGGTCATTTATCATTCATATATAAAAACCTAAAAATGATATAAATATCATTATTATATTTTCAACATATATTAAAACAATCAAATTAATGTAGGGATGATAAATTAAATACCACATTTCATGGTGGAGGTCATCCACACGTACACATGAGTGATGTTTTCAATTCCCACGGTAGAAGTAGCCCACTTTTATGTTTGTGCGATGATTCCATATTCCAATGTATTATAGGGTAATTAGGGAGATAATATATCATCTCTAAAGAATCATAATTATTTAAGAAATATCGTATATATTCATTAAATATTTCATTATAATCTTCCATGTGATGCGGTGATGAAAAACTAAATACAGTGCTTTGTGGAAGAGGTAGTCTTTATGTATGCATGAGGGACGTTTTTTTATTCACATGGGTTGAAGATGGGATAAAAAGGTTGTATGATCAACAATGTAATATTTTACTATAGTAGTGAAGCTTTTTTTATTATATTAGTACTTTTATAATTGATCTCTATGTGGTATAAGAAGAAATAAACTTGAAAAAATTACGTTATAACATTACATATTCTATAGATTTACCCCTTTGTATTGGACTTAAGGTACTTATATGAGTGTTTTATTACCACACTAAGGGTTTAATAATGTGTTTTGAGCTGTTTTCTTATGGATTTGGGAATAATTCTAAGAAAAAACGAAACTCATATATAGCTACAGAAATGTTATATTAAGTCCCAATTTATAGGAAAAAATCAATGGAGTTTTTACAAATATTATGTCCTTAATGATATTTTATGTGTCATTTACTTAAAATATTTTTCCACTTATATTTTTTTATTAAGGTTTTGATTACTGAAATGTTTTGATAATGAGAAATTCGATATTTTTTATTTGATATTGAATATATTATTCATTGAATATTCATTCAAATATAGTGTTTCATGTGTTTAATTGATGATATATCCGTGAGTTTAATTTTTTACATTTTAAAGAGCATGAATTTCTTATTTTTAATAAATTATTCAATTTATTGAAATTAATTTCAGAATTAATTTTTCTATAATTGTAGGTTTTTATCTTATTTTTCTCATTTATTAATCATTATTTAATTTAATTATTTCATTCAATTAATGATATTGACAATTAATGTTGAATAGATTTTTTTAATATGTCTGTAATTTTGTTAAGATAATCGTAGAAGAAGTAATGCGGTCTGTATAATGACTATGCCCACACAATTATAAAAGTCATCAATATAAATCACAGAGAGTTAGAACTATTGTTCCTAGTGTGGTACATCAATTAAGAACTCCTAAAGCTCCAACATGAAAAAACAATTCTAAGATTCATATGAAAATATGTTACCCTCAATCGACCATACCTCTAGAAAATTGTTGACAAGATCAAAATTAAAAGCAATTTCATCAATAAAATAGAGGTGGCACACATTTGAAAATTAGTAAAGGTATGATACCACTACATGTGAATACCAAGGGGTTGCATGTGTGAAAATGGAAAAGTAATCAAGGTGCCCTAGAAAGTAGCTATTGTGATCGAAAGTCCAAAAGGAAAGCCACTACTGGATAAGGATGGAGTAAATCTATGTGAAACAATCAAGCAAAAACATGAAATAAACAATATATTGTAAATAATAAATTCTTCATATTTCTAACCAAATAATTTAAAAAAATTCGCATACATGTCCCTTGGTTCTGTGGGAAAATCTACCTACCATGCCTATAATTTTAATCGATTATGAAAGTTCCTAGACCAAATATGTTGATTATTCCATGTTAGAATCCCTAAAATCTATCATTCGTTTAAATATCAATCCATAATGAGAATATATGATTAATGATGCCTAATAGATTCATCAACAGCGAAGAGGCGGTGGAGTCAGTGCCAGAGGCAATGGTTGTGGCAGCGGCGGTAGCAGCGGCAATGATGGAAATGGTAGTAGCAGTTGCGTCGGAGGAGAAGAAGGAACCATTAGTGGTAGTATAAGAGAAGCTAGAGGTAGAAATGGTGGTGGAGTAGTAGGATGAATTCGCAGCAACGGTAACAATGGAGGAGATGGAGGAAGAGTCCACAAAGGAGGAGGAGGAGGAGGAAAAATTGATAACCATGGTAGCGGAGGGGGAGGAGGATCGGACGACACAACGTTAGGATTCCCCGAGAGCTTGAGGGGATCAGAAGTATGGTGATTTTGTTAGGGTTTATTTCAATAATGGGGGGAAATATTTATCAGATATACTAAAAACCACTTCTAGATGTATGTTTTATAAGCGCTAAATTGAAAAGCGATGATAAATGTCCTCTTTATAAGTGATAAAAGTTTAGTGCTGAAAAATGAATGTTCTAAAAGCACTTTTGAATTATCTCTGATAAAACATAAAATTTATTCATAATTAAAAATTGTAACCAATATATTTATTACATTTATAATTTTATAAAGATATATAATTAATATATTTGTGATAATTTAATAATTTAAATTTAAATTATATATATATGTCTCTTTCTGTGTATAAATTATAATTATATATATATACTGATATATTAATATTAATTTTAATTTATTAAGTATTTAAATATGTATATATATATATATCTATGTCTGTGTATGTATTCATTAAAGACATATATTTATAAATAAGTATATTTAAAGGATATCCTTAAATATATATTTATCATTTAAAAAATAGTTTCAAATTTTATAAGTATTTAATCATATTTTTATTTGATTTTTAATATATAATTATAATTATATGTAATATATTTAAAAAGAATATAATTATATATAACAAAATATTTATATTTTTAAATATTATAAATATATTTATTGTTTATTTAAATATATTTTTCATGATTTTATTCATTTATGAGAACATAAAGCTTCATATATATTATAAATGAATGAATTAACCATGTATAGTACTATCATATATATGACCAATATTAGGGTAAACAGTTAACATATTCATGAGATGAATATGAATGTCCATTTACGCATCAATTGACACATTCATTTGGAAACATAAATTTATTTAAATAAATATTTATTTATTTATTTATTAAGATTTTGTATATAAATAAATACTACAAAGTATTTATATATATTATTATTAACATATAGTATAATAAATACATTATAAAGATACAAATAAAACTAATAGTCATAAAAAAAATAAATTAAACATAAACATAATAAACATGTTTTTTTATTTAATGTATTCATATAAACATTAATTTTTAAAATAATTAAAAAAAGCATGTAAATTAATAATATTTTCTATGAAAAACTTATATCAGCATTATTATTACCACTTATAATGTCTTGTTTTTATTAGTGTTATTAGTTAGGACTGATAAAGGGGGACTCAAATCAGGGCTGATAAAGGGTAGATTTATCGGTTCTTTTTTTGTGCAGACAAAATCTGCCCCTTTTTTAGCCCTTTCTGATTAGCACTGATAAAACTCGAGCACTTCCCTTGCCCCCATTTATGGTAGTGTATGTCATAATCATGTCTCTTATTAAATAAAAAATTTACAATGGGATTATATGAGTGATATATTCGACTAAAAATAGTCCTTAGAAATTTATGCACATTACCTACATAATGGTAATTTATATCGAATATTTAGGAATTAAATATAAAAATTTATTTATGACACAATGATGATGAAATAATAGATTTATTAAAGAAATAATAAAATATATGATATTGATATTATTAAAATAAATATAATTTAACTATTTCATTTTATCCATTAATTTTAATGATTAATATTACCTGTTAGGATTCAGTAAATGTTTTTTGTTTGAAGGAATCATGTTATGTGTTTTTAAAAATCCATTTAATGATTAGTGTCAAAATGGAGATAATTAATATTTTAAAATATAAAACATTTAATTTAAGGATATATAATTTATATAAAACCAATATTGATTCAAAAAATTTATATAACTCAAATAATTTCATTAATGACTCATTCAATTGTCGTTCATCATGATTTGGTAATTATTTAAACTCTAAAAGTGTAAATTACTTGATCAAATGGTAATAGTTAAAAGGGAATAAAACCAAAAGAGAAGGATTAAAAAATATAAAAAACATTTCTAATTATTATTTTATGACTATTTTTTGAATTATACTAATCATATCATCAAAATAAATTAGTTTTGTCACTTTTGGAATCGAAATTGAATATATATTAATTTAATACTTTTAAAAATTCCAAGGGTGCCCCCTATACTATAGAGAAGAACACATTCCCCTCTATTATTCACACATAGAAAACCATATGGTTCCTAAAATATCTTACGAGACTCTTTACTATAATCCCTCCCTATATTATCATTCCCTTAGATTAGTCATAATTCCCTCAATAGAGGTGTTAAGGTTTTCTTCAATGGTGATAAACAAAAGAAGATGTATCATTTTCATTAAGTGTTTCTATTTTATTCCTTCTTCCACTTCCATTGCATCTTCTTCATCCATTAAGAAATAATAACTCTTCTATCCTAAAAATATTTCAATGTTATTTTCATCACATAAATTCGTATCCACTTCTATTAAATGGGAATGGAATTAATCATTTATACGCATGTGTGAACTATCACCTCTACGAACCAATCTAATTTGTTTTTTCTTAACTGTATCCTATGAGTGGTTATAATAATGTAATTAATGATCATATTTAATATTCATGACATATTAGTCATTCATTGATAAGAATATATCAATTAAATTATTACATTCCATGCTTATAAATATTATAACGTTGTTCGTGCGTATGTGTGAACTATCGCCTATACGAAGCAATGTGACTCAATTTTATTCTATGTACCACTTGTATGGTATATATTTATTTATTTATATAAATTATTAATATGATATTAATGATTTTATGATCTTTCTATAAGGATAATATAATAATTAACTTCTTTTCATAATGATCAATGGATAATGGAAACTGTTACTCATTCGTACGTACAATTTACTTTATCCATGAATGTAACATTGTAAATTTTTTATAACCACGCATAGTGATTTGATATAAATCAATAATCTATGTATATAAAAATAATTATTTCATTACTATTATTGTGGATATAAAATAATTATAACCACATGGAATAGTATAATTAAACCATGTTCATTTTCAACTCATGTACTGAATATCGATAAAATGTCTGATCTGAACATAAATAATTATATAATTTCTATAACATGTTAATAAGAAATATAAAATAAATAATAATGTTAAAAAATGTTCTCATGAATATATAAATTAATATGTGTTTATTATTCTGGAATATAAAGGTTTTACATAATGAGTTCGACTCACGGTAAGGGACTTCTTCTCAATCTCCTTTCATTGAGGTGTATTTTGATGTTATGCACCAAATTCCTTTTTATGGTGTATAAAAAAAATTCTTTTAATTATTTATATGGTTTTAAAATGAAATTGATTTATATGAATAATTTTACATTTTTTATAAAAAAATAAAATTAATTTTTTTAATGCATGCGGTGACAATGACTTCTTCGCAGCTATAACCTTTATTTGAGGTTTGGCTTCCTCGACAAGACTTAATATTTTTTAAGGGAAATGAAATACCTTATTCCCTTTTTTTATGGTATTGAAAATGGTTTTGAAAATGGATTGACTATTTCAATATCTTGAAATGATTTATTGTGATTGAGAATGAATTTTTAAGAGGGAATTGTTGATAATTGCAATATTTTATGTCTCATGATTATATAATGATACAGGAATATTTAATGGGTGGTTATATGATAAAAATAATATGGGTGGTTCTATGATAAACCAAATATGTCTATTTATGTTATAAAATATAATTCATTTTTAATGGAATTCGTACATATGTCAATTCTATTTTTAAGTGTGATATGTGTGGAAGTTGACCATATAGTTATTTAATTTTAGTATGATTATGTCCCATGTTACCTTTATATGTATATTTTTCTGTCAAAGGTTTTTTTGGTAATATTTGGATTACAAAAAGGGTAATCAGTGATATTATATTCAACGAAGTGTAATTAACACTTCTTAATAGTGAAAAGTATTACATTATGATAATGTATTCATGGTATACATGTTTTCGGAAGACTAATATTTTTCCTTAATTATGTATCCATTACTGAGCTTTCTATGCTCATCCCATGTTTTGAAATATTTTTTAGAGGATTTATATAAGAATATTGTCAATTATGGGATCAAGTAAATGTTATAATGTCTAAACCATAAATGAAACCATGTTTTTTTAAACCTTTTTATTCTTTTATGAAAAAAATTGATTGGGGTAAAAGTGTCTATTTGGAAATATTTAAATTTTTATATATGAGTTATAGACTAATTAACTAATGATGTAAATGTAGAAAGATCCTCTATGTGAATGGAAGTCAAATTATTGACCTAAATAACGATTAATTAATTTTGATGGTTTGAGCCTTATAGTTAATATGTTAATAAGGGAAAATGTACCAGTGGAAATAACTTTTATAATATAGAACTTTGAATCCCCAATTTCTTATATAGTGAAGAGGAACACAAATTTTGGACAAATATACATGGGAACCTTAGAAATAAAATAATTAACATACCCTCCAAATATTATACTATTATAAACTTATGACAATTGGAAATAAAGGATTGTTATGTTTGTATTACAAGTAAAAAATGGAATATAGTTGGTAAATTACATAAGAAAGATTATATTCAGTATACTAGACATCTTGAACATGTTAAATATGATCTTTTTGGACGGATGATACATTAATCAACAAAAGGATAGTTGTTAAATATCTCTTTTATTAATTATTTCATGTTAATGAACTACATTTTGTTTAGGAAGAACAAATCAGAGACTATAGAAATGTTCAAATTCATTAGGTTAGTTGTTTTTAGAGAAATGAATGTGTATATAATGAAGTTAAAAACAAGAAATGGAAAATACTTCACATGAAATGATTTTTAGCATTATCCAATTAAGCATGGAATCAAATATAATTATATTCCCTTGTACGAAACAAAACAAAATGGAGTAGCAAAAAAGGAAAAATAGACGTATGGTGGAAATTAGAGAATGTATGTTAGAATAATATAATCATTCAATGTTCTACTGGATAGAATTTGTTAGTACACCATTATATATAAAAAAGATATGTTCTCTAAAGAAAATATCCAAAATGATTCATTCTGAAATTTTATATAAATAAATAATTCCGTGAAATATTTCAAGGATTTTGGAAGTCCATGATTACTAAAGAAAAAAATCCATATCATTAAAAAAATTATGAAAATATTTTGCATGTTATTTTTCATTGGATATTCACCAAATATAATAAGTTATAAATGATGGAAAAAATACAAATTTGGTGGATTCCAATAATGTTAGAGTTAATGAAATTCAAACTTCATTAAAAATGGTTGTTGAAAATTTGATGGAATATAAATCAAATACATCCAATGGGAATAAAAATATATAATGAATGAAGTTATCTAAACCTGGTAATTAATGATTTAAAATTATCATGTGATGAGGAAATTAATGATATAAGTAAAACTCTAATATTTAATAGCCTATATATGCATATTGAATTACAGAATATATGTTGAAATCAAAAGGCACAATATCAAACAAGAAGAAGGATGGTATTTTTAAATAATATATCACTTATCTCATACATGGAACAAGAATCAGTTTCAAATATGGTTCAATATAATTAATGGATGAAAACAATGAATGAAGAGTTATATAATATTCTGAATAATAAAATTAGAAACTTTTCCTTTTTCTATAAGTAATTAATATTATTGTAATAATGTTGGTTTATAGAATCAATCTAAATGAACATGGATAAATATTGAGAAATAATGATTGAATTTTTTTTAAATTCCATTCATAGGTCGAAGGTGAAGATTTTAGTGAAACATATTCATATATTATAGGATTAGAAACTATAAAAATGTTCATATAAGGTGTTTCAAATTATTTATTTAATTATTATAAGGCGGAGGTAAATTATTCAATAATTTATGAAGATATTGTGGAAGACTCATATACTAAAAAACATTTTCGGTTATTATATGATAGAGATAAAACAAATGTCTTCAATTTAAATAAATTAGTGTACATGTTGAATTATGCACAAAGATCACAGTCTTCCAAACATGATAGTCTTTATAGAAAATTAAAATTTTCTAATGGTGGAGTTTAAAAAAACATATATATAATTAATTTGAACTCAGGTACTATGATTGATTTTTTATGGCAATGACATAATGTTTGGTAGTGTATAAGGGGAAATCTTGTAAATATCATCCGAATAATGTGAAGAAGAAAATTGAAATTAAAATACTAAGAGAAAGATATATCTATATAGGATTAACTATGTAATGTGTGGAAATATACTTTTTCATATCACAAGAAAATATAGTAATGGATTTGTTACAAATGTTGGGAATTAGATATTACATTGAATTTTAAACTCCTACTTCAGTTATAATGATGACAAGTAATGATAAATCTAGTGAACGTTTGAATCATAAATATTGTACTAAAGTTTCTCTATATTATAGCTTCAAGGACCGTCATTGTATATGTTGTTAGTTTGTGTTCCAAATATTAATTTTCTCTGGAAGAATTTTATCTATTAGTTGAAGAAAATAATATATATGTTATGGTATCATATTCCTATAGTATTTTATATAAAATCAGTTTTAATTTTAACTTTTATAGTTAAAATGATGCTGATTTGGATGGAGAATAAAATGATCATATATAAAAATTAGGAGGAACCAATTTCTTAATAGAATTTCATGTGAGCTAGTATAGTATAATATTTATTTTGGAAACATTTAGCACAACACAATCATAATATATTACTGTTAAAATTCATCTACAAAAATGATATGGATGAAAGTACTACTAGAATATATAAAAGTGAAATTTTATAAACTATTAAAGATCATTGTGTTAATCGAATAATTTTTTTATTTTGAAAAATATTTTACTACATTCAGGATCAATGCATTGTGTCATTAACTATCAATTTATAAAATAAATAGATATATGTGGAGAGGTTATATGGGAATATATTTCTACCAAATTTCAAATTGAAGATGTTTTTACGAAAGCTCTAATGAGAGATCTATTTCAGGAATTGGATATGGAAATTCCTGTCACCATTCCACCAAATACTTTACAATTATCATTAAATACTTCCTTATTATCTTTTAGAGTGTGTTGATATATGGGGGAATGAAAAAATCATGTAAGAAGCTTTTACATTACGTTATTCAATAAAGCTGATTCCATGTTTATCATAATACGTGAAGATATCAATAATAGTGGACAATGAAAATTTAATATAAAAAAATATAATAGATCCATGTGAGTGAGAGTTAATGTTATAATGGTAAAAAAATCTTTTCATAAAGGGATGGAATTTCCTCAATAACATTACTTCATTCAGAATTGTGGTGTCAAGACACTCTCTTTTAAGAATGTCTGTGTTTTCTAAAAGTTGAGAATTTTGATTTGTGAAAAAACATGAGTGATAAAAAATTATGAGTGTTAAAACTCATTAAATATTTTTTCAATAAACACAAATGTAGGTTTACATATCCCCATCATTGTTTTCCCAAAAATCTATTTTTTGGAAACCAACTTTTTTTAAAAAAAGTGTTTTTTGAAGGAGAATATGATATTTGGTAGATTTATATTATCAGATAGAGATGTTTCTAGATCACTCAAAGTAGGCATTTTCTAATGTTCATGAAATTGAAAATTTGATGATCAGATAATCCCTTGGATGAAACATTAGATGAATAATTTTTTAGAAAAAATGATGTTAAGAATGTCGTTGATATTATGAAATTATTAAATTTCAAAGTTATATATATATTAAAAAATATAGAATGATAAAAATATTATAAAGATTAAAAAGGAAGAATGATATAATGTTAGAAAGATTGGAGGATTCCTTAAATAACATTCTAACTAAGTCATGTGACTCTTTTTTTTATTTGATTTCCCCAAAACATCATGAATACTTCATGATATGTGATTATGATTTTAAAATAAAATAGAATTCCATATTTCTAGAGTTTCCAATGTTCATGTATCTAACTTATTTTTTTAATAAACATTTTACTTTATCACCATATAAACCATGAAATCAGATAAAAATTCGTAGAATTTTTTTGCATTGTTAGTAGTTGAAAATTATGATCATATGGACACATTTTATGAATAATTTTATTATATGGAATACATATATATATACAATCATATGGAGAAATTTTATAAAAAACACAATCTGATGAAGGAATTTTATAAATAGTATGATTATACAGAGAATGTGTATGAATAGAATAATCAGAAGAAGATACTTTATTAATAATATAATCATATAGAGAATTTGTATGAATATATAAATATGATCGGATATGTTTTTAAATTGTAAAATTTGTTAAAGAATGTTTATGAACAGTGTGATGGGATGGGGAGACAATTCCATCATTATGATCAGAATTAGATCATTTATAATCATTATGATTTGATAGGGAATTTGTATGAAAATTGAAGATAATAGTACAATGTATGTGTTGAATGTTTTTAATTATTTAAAATTTCATGAAGTTACAAATATTTTATTTACAGAGATTCAAATTTTTAGTTTCATGAAGATTTATAGTTTTTTGTTAAATTTTTTTAATCATCATGTGAAATCATTTTAAAATGTTGGAAGGGTATATTGAACATAATTTGTATGTTAATTAAATGAGTGCTAGAAATGATGCCTAATTGAATATGATTCATGAATTTTCTACAAGAGTTGATAATCATTAGAGAAAAACTCTAGTGGGTATGAAATTCGAATTTTTCAATTTCAATGAGAATGAAAAAAATTAGTTCCGCACCATTTATTTTTATCGAGAACCTGTAAATAGAAAATTAAATGTATATTCAACATTACTAAAACAATTAAAATTTATGATAATTCTAATTTTTATAAATATTGCTTTATAGTGATTTTAACAATAAATTTTAATTTCATGATGAAGAAGTTTCAAGACAAAAGAATTTATGGAGAGGAATAAAAAAGATGTTAGTACTATTAATAGACATCACACAACTGACAAAGATACCCTATTGAATTTTTCTTTAGAATAGTGTTTTTTATACTGGTGTGTATATAAGTTCTTTTTAGGGGTAATTATAAAATGGGTGCATTGGACAGAGATTTTCGGATATAGAATAACCAGAAAGAGAAATAATGCAAGCACTCCAAAAAACATTCATGGAGAATAATTAAAATATTCAAATTATTGTGAATTATTTTTTATAACAACTATTTGTAAATTAGTATGAGTTGTTGTAATCATACCTATAGGGAGATTGAAGGAGTCTAATGGGAGTTTTCTCGACGGTTTAATCAATTATTTTTAATAGTAAATTTCTATTTTCCCATGGTAGTTTTTAGGACAATGATGTGGTCTTCACATTGAGATTGAACCTTAAAATTTTTCATTCCTTGTTAAAGTTGTTAAATTTTCCAAATTCTGATATATATTTTAAAAAATTATAAGGAAAATATTATAGCCAACTTTAAAGGGTCATATTTTATTAATGTGGAAATGTTTAAAAAAAATCCACTAATTGACCCCCCCCCCCACACACACAACTTCCTAATGGTTTAATGGTCATACAAAACATTATTTCTCAAACTATTCCACTAGGTATGATATCATTTATTAGAGGAAAATAAATAGATGCATTTATTGATTAATTTCAAATCACTAAAAGGTACTAGTAATATGATACATTGGAGGTTATAATGACGTTGTCAAATGTGCTATCAAAGTATATATGGATTTAAAATAATTGTACTATGGATATGGAGATAATAAATAAAGTATTGAGTTTTCATTTTGGGGGTCAAATGATAACGGTTACAATATTATCCCACCACCAACATGTTAAACCTATGGAATCGAACATAATGGGATTTTACTCACTCCCAAACCCACAATCATAGATCTATTTCTAAAAATCATTCATTAACACTCTCTTTAAAACAATTTGACATGAGGCATAATAAATATAGATATATATTACCTCGTTTCAATAAGTTAAACAATATAACCAATAATTTTCTCAAATTACCAAGATGAAATTTTTTATTTATTTGTGGATTGACTATATATGTTATTATTTTATAATACATGTCTTTATTTTTTGATAATTAAGGCACAATAAACTCCCTTTTATACCTATATTACGTTATATTCATATTTATTCCCTAGATAATAGAAACATAATTAATGAGTGAGCTCAAATGAAAAGTAAGGGGAAAACTCTCTCAACATTTCATCAATGCTAAGATCCTTTGAATATAAAAAACCTAAGGTGGGGAGAAATATCATGTTTAAAATAACTAGTAATAATAATTTCTCTCAATAATTCAAAAATTAAGTACATGTAATATTATATGAAAATTAATATACCATGGTGAAAGAGTGTAATATTATAAATATGATCCATGGATATTAACCATTGGAATCTTAAACGGATAAATAGAATTAAACTAAATCAT
This sequence comes from Viscum album, assembly GCA_963277665.1. Taxonomy (NCBI): domain Eukaryota; kingdom Viridiplantae; phylum Streptophyta; class Magnoliopsida; order Santalales; family Viscaceae; genus Viscum; species Viscum album. The sequence goes on from OY728158.1 coordinate 562,782,907, forward strand.
AGAATAACTAGGAATTATGGAATAAACATATGCAATAAAAATTTATCAAATTAAGATAAATTCTATATACGTCAACCATTCATATTGTGAACAAATACCATAATTTCTACAATTTATATTGTGAGCCAATCTGTGCTTGACCATGAATTATGTTGTCAAAAAATCTATGCATGTACACACTTCATTATGTAATGATATATAAATCCAAATCAAATTAATTGGTCTGAAATATATGACCCCACTCCTCAATCATCCATACTTTTTTAACAAATATAAACTAAATATTTCTCACATCATAAAGAACCAATTGAAAGAATAATGGTTTTAAAAAATTTCCATATGGTATCACAAAAATTAACCTCAATAATATATATTCTTGATAAAAAAATCAATCGCACTAAAAGAGTATTTCATATGATATTTTAAATTTTAATTAATAAAAATATTATGGATATAAATAAATCCTTTATAGAGAATGTGGAAAATAATAGATAATGTTAAAAAAAGATTACATATAAAATGTTTTCAATATTTTTTTAAAATAATAAGTTACAGATCACGTTAAGAATTAATTTCAAAAAAAGTTAATTGAAAAAATTAGGAAACAATTTAAAAAAAATAAAAAAATATAATATATTAGTAAAAATAATAAATGTTATAAAAAGAAATTTTTTGTGCAAGATAAAAAATTTATTTTTAATGGATGGAATACCTCGTTATTATTTAGAAATTCATTTTTTGATAATCCAAATAATATAAAAAGTAAAATAATTAATTGCTATATAAGAGAAATTAAATATAAATGTCTTTCTATATAATATATAATTAGGATTCTAATTATAATGACTAATATATTTTGTAATTGAAAGTGCAGAAATGGATGAAAATCCATTGTTTAATCGGAGAATTATTCTTATTAAATATAAATTTTTTTTGAAGAAATATATCAAACTATAAGAATTTGACAAAAATTGTAAAATTACAAATGAATAAATTAATATACAATATAACATCATTTAATGAGAAAATTGAAGAAAATGTATTAGAATTTCCTGATGAATCAGTATAATTAAAATAAATGTGGTCTGAGTTAACAAAAACCATTAAATCTTCGTTTTATATTGAAGGGATAACCCATGAATGGAATAACATAAGTAGGATTTCTAAATACAAAAAATTTAATGAAAATTTATGTTAAAATAAATTCATCTCTATGATATACACTATAAAGAAGTTATAAAATGTGTAATATGCATAATATTTCTATAAAAAAATTCAATAAGAAAAACCTTACCTTTGTTCCTTCATAGTAAACCATTATATAATAATATATAAAATAAAAACAATTTTTGTAATAATATATTAAAAACATTATTAATAACTGTAACATTTTATAAACTCCATTTATTATGATTCATTTGAAATATATTAGTTAGTTATGTTTGTTTCATTATCAGATATTATTATTTTAGATAGTTTGTTATGAGGGTGTCAATTATTATGTATAAATTGATATATCAAAATTTTGATTACCCGGTAAATTCTAAAATATATTCTTTAAAATGATTTATGAATAATATTACCATTCCATAAGTAATTTTGTTATTATTCATGATGATGAAGTCGTTAAATTATTTTTAGTAATCTTATTTTATGGAATGATGAGTGTTATAAATTAAAGTATAATATTAACCTAATATTTAATAAAAAATCAATCCATCATTTATTTTACCATTAATTTATAATAACTCCTTTATTGATGTTTCCATTTTTAGGTTGTTCAACATTCCAAAATGAGAAAAAACTATAATCCCAGGGTGAGTATTTTAATAAAAGTTATTTTCATAGAATAATAAATTTTTATTAAAATATTAACTGTATTATATATATTTTTTAACATAATGAAATATATTGTAAGAGGATTACATTATGAATAAAATACAAGATGATAAATGAAATTGTTCAATTTCATAGAGGCATTATTTCATAGATATTCATGAGTGGCATGTTTTCTTACATATAACCTATAAAGTGTATGAATTTTATTATATTTTTTAAATATTAATATCATTTTAAAAAAATTATTCACTGATATTTTTGAAATAGCTATATAAGGGTTCCCTGAAAATGGACCATGTTTTTTATGGAGGCATTAATCTACACATAAAAAAGTGATGTTTTCATTTTCATAATAGATTAGAGGAATGTTTAATTATGATATTCAATCAGTTAAAAACTATTTAACATAGAAATATTGTTGTTATCATATTTTCTTTGAGATATTTTGAAATATGGTGTAAATTTAATAAATAGTTAAGATATCGTGGTTAAAAAAAGAAACTCTATCATAGGATATTCTCTCATAGGTAACACCTTCATGAACCAAATATTATTTTTCTATAAATACAAATAATTAATGGGAATAGGGGGGTGTTGGGGATATTCTAGGTATGTTTTTTTAGAAAAATAATTGAATATGTTGGATAAATATAGTGTAGGTTACCTCGTTTTATAAGTGATAAAAATGAAATTTTTGTACGTCTGTATTATAATTTCAATGATGGAAAGACACTATTCATTGGACAATGCCTCTAAAAGTGGAAAATAATGATTTCTAGGTTATTCAAATTTGATAAATACTCTAACATTGTTTTTTCATACATTTTTTAAACATTTCACGTGCATTTTTCAATATGGTTTTTCCAATTTACCATTTTAGTTTTTACCTTGGAAATTAGTTTTTAAATAAGTAATTTATATTATATTTAAAAATTTATGTTGACCCTTATTACCAAATTATAATATTATTAAAATAAATTTATCTTTTATATAATCATATTAAATTTCTAAATAATTCAAAATTTACATTAAAATTAATATTTTTGAAAAGTTTCAAAAGGTTTTGTTATAAAAATATTGTTCTATATTTTTTCACTTAATCATATATAGTATTGATTAAAAATTGATTCAATGTTAATTATAAATATATATTGTTGAGCCCTCTGGAAGATTGTTGATTTCATGTCTATGCTTGATGTTTTAATAATCACAAATCATCACATACCATTAATGCTTAATCTGGTTTGTTTTCTCATAAACTTAATTACAATCTATAAGTGAATCTGTTATCATGACCTTGTCTATGCTTATTTACTTACAAAGTATGTTGGAAGTCTTCTGGATTCAACAGACATCAGACTCACCGATCCATCAGACTCACCGATCCATCAGACTCACCGATCCATCAGACTCACCGATCCATCAGACTCACCGATCCATCAGACTCACCGATCCATCAGACTCACCGATCCATCAGACTCACCGATCCATCAGACTCACCGATCCATCAGACTCACCGATCCATCAGACTCACCGATCCATCAGACTCACCGATCCGTCAGACACACCGATGCAAATTTCTCACCAATGCAAGTGACTCACCGATGCAAATGACTCACCGATCAGATGACAGACCGATGCTGATCTATCTGAGTCACCGACCATTACTCTAATGCTGATGACCTACCGATCACTTGAACAGTCATAAACAACTGTTTGAATTTCTTTTTCTTTATCTTTATTTTGTCTAACCAACGGTCATATTAGGTATATTTTAATGCTCTGTCAGATTATTAATAAAGGTTGTCGGATGTCAGGAAACCGTACCTCGTACCTACAAAAAGGAAACCTTTTCTGTCCTACGGAGCACGTGATATAAACACAAAAAAAGGAGAACACATAGTGAGAACACACAGACACAACATACACAGAGACAAGGAAGACATACGACATACTCAAGAAGAGCTCTGTGCATACAGGAAGAACCAAGCAAGACAGAATCATATATACAATCAAGCCTACTCAAGAAGAGTTCTGTGAAAACAAATGAATATCAAAGATCTTAATCGACTACATCTCACTACCTATGAACCTGAAGCATACGACACTCTACTTCTCAAACAAAATCGAGAAGAGGAATCAGAATCACTTCTGATCAATTCCAAAAACGAGTCCAGTGCCACACTGAAATCACTAGAGCCATTTCTAAACTCTACATCTCTGCTCTGTGATTTTTTTTTTACATTTTGAGCAGTGTGTGTTATCTGCTGTATAGAACACACACACTGACTCCTGTACTTTCATTGGAGGATCTGTAAATCCTCAGCAAACCTTTTACACTTCATTTCCCACTGTGGATAGTGGTAGAGGTCTTGTGACCTGGACAGCTGGCTGCTGTTGTTTGTTTTCCCACGTAGAACTGTGGTAGAGGTCTTGTGACCTGGACAGTGTGTTCACTGTTGTTAACCCCGATCCAGGGTGTGGATCATTTTTTATATAAACATTTGAGAGGACTAAGTCTCAGCTTGAGGCTGAACCTCTTGGTTAATCCTCTGTGTTTGTAGCTTCATACTTTACCCATGCTATTACATATTTATTTCATATTCCGCTGCTATTACTTTGAAATATAATCTATCTTCAAAGCTACTTTGATAATTAAATTCGCAAGTGTTTATATTTGTTATAAATCAGTAAGTTAGTTTCAAAAGTTAATTTAATCATAAGATTAAGTTAACTGAGAATTAATCAATCTTTGAGAAACCAATTGAACCTTTATAATCTATATAAATTCACTACAGTTTAATTTGTTTTTGAAATTGGGGGATTTTAATAGAAATTGTTTTTAACAGAAATTTTAATTGGAACTCAATTTACCCCCCTCTTGAGTATCCACTCCGACCAACACTTGGTATCAGAGGGTTTGAAAATACTTTCTAGAAGTACTCTGCTTTTGAACTGTGATTTTAGTTGTATTTTAAAGTTCTTAAAATTTCTGTTATATCTAAATTTTTATCTCTTTAAAATTTTCTCATCATGGACAATAGACTTGAGGGTTCTGCTACTAACCGGCCACCTTTCTTTAATGGAACTAATTATGCTCAGTGGAAACTGAAAATGAAAATTCATCTAGAAAGCATATGTTTCGATATTTGGACTGCTATTGAATCAGAATACAAAATTCCCACTACTGCTAGATCTACTTGGGATGAACCTACAAAGACTGCTTACAATAACAATTGTAAAGCTATGAATGCTCTGTACTGTGCTCTAGGAGATGAAGAATTTAATAAAATTTCTGCATGTAAAACTGCATATGAAATTTGGGATACCTTAGCTGTTTCTCATGAAGGAACAACTAATCTTAAAGAAACAAGATTGAATACCTATACTATTAAGTATGATAATTTTAAGATGAAGCCTGATGAACCCATTTCTGATATGTATCTCAGGTTCAATGAAATTGTCAACACAATGACTTCTCTAGGAAAGGATGTTCCAGCAAAGGAGCAAATCATGAGAATTTTGAGATGTCTACCTGAAAGATGGAGAGGAACCTCTGTCTCCATTAGAGAATCCTGTGACATTGGAACACTGCCTGTCAAGGAATTAATTGGTAAACTGATGATGTATGAAGAAGAGCTTAAAGTAAATAAAGAAGAAGATGATGAACCAAAAAGGAAGTCTATTGCCTTCAAGACTACAACCTCAAAGAATAAGGATAAAGAAAAGCCTCAAGCTATCAATGAAAGTTCAAGCAGTGAGGAAAGTGAGAATGATTCTGACCGTGATGCTGAGATGGCTCAAATAGGCAGGAGATTCAAAAAGTTTTATAGGAAAAAGAAATTCTTTAGGAAACCAAATTACAAGGGAAAGTATGACCAACAAGGCAAATGGAAAAAGGATTGGAAGAAGGCTGACAGAACTGATGAAGTTGTCTGTTATGAATGCAAAAGAAAAGGACACATTAAAGCCGACTGTCCAAAGCTGAAGTATAAAAGGAAATATGAATAAAAGGATAACAAGTACAAGAAAGCCATGAAGGCTACTTGGAGTGCTTCAGAAGACAGCACAAGTGAAGCTGAATCTTAAGACTCTGAAAAGAATCGGGCCAACATGTGTTTCATGACAAACACTTCTGAGATAATATTAGAGACTCCTGTTTTTAACTCATACTATTCTGGTGAAGATTCTGACTCAGAAAACATGTCAAAATCTGAATTGTTTGAATACTGTGACATGTTAGAAGAAACTTGTAATGAGCTTAAAGATAAATATAAAGGGTTAAAGAAACAGTATGCTTTAAGTGTTAAGCATAAATCTGATCTGGATATAGAAGTAGAAAAGAATGCTCAGTTGCTTAAAGAGAATACTGAACTAAAATGGTCTAATGAGCAACTCAGGAAAGACTTAGAGAAGTTCACAAATGGAAAGAATACGCTAACACAGATGTTAGGAAAGCAAGTTGCACCTAAATATACTACTGGTATAGGATACCAACCTGGAAAAAGAAATATTGCCAAAACTAGATTCATTCCTAAATCTGGACAGAAGATAGTTAATTCTGGAACTTCTTATACCTCAACCAGTTATATTCATAGTTATGGATCTAATAAGGTTTATCTTACAAAGAATGTTATTTCTACAAATTATATGAGACCCGTTAGAAAAATATGGGTACCTAATGTATTACTGGCTAACCTGTCTGGACCCAAGAAGATCTGGGTACCAAAATCATCTCCCATCTAAATCTGTTTTGTAGGAGACCTGTTTGAAGAGCTGTCACAAGAAAATATGGTACTTAGACGGTGGATGTTCAAGACATATGTCAGGATACTTTTCATGTTTCAAGAGCTTAGTAAAAGTTGATGGAGGCTTTGTCACTTTTGGTGATAATTCAAAAGGAAAAATCATCGGCTTAGGCCAGATTGGTAACACTGACTCAGTATTAATTTCTAAAGTTTTATTTGTCGATGGACTTAAATATAACCTGTTAAGCATTTCTCTGTTGTGTGATGATGGTTTTCATGTGAAATTTAAAAATGATTCTTGCAATGTTTTTAACTCTAACAATTTTTTAGTATTTTCTGCTTTAAGAAATGAAAATGTTTATGCTGTTGATTTAGATTCTTTAGCTAAACAGAACATTCCTTGTTTAAATGCTTTTCATAAAGAGTGTTGGATTTGGAATAGAAGATTAGGACACTACAATGTGCACTCACTTAGAAAACTTTCTAGGAAAAACTTAGTTAGAGACCTACCCAAACTTGAATTTCCAGCAGACAAAGTTTGTAATCCCTGTCAAAAGGGAAAGCAACATAAAGTTTCTTTTAAATCATAGAAAGAAGTCTCAACTTCTCAACCACTTGAGTTGGTTCACATGGATTTGTTTGGACCATCAAGAGTTTCTAGTTTAAATGGGAAGCACTATGTCTATGTTCTTGTAGATGACTTTTCTAGATATACTTGGGTATATTTTCTAGCTCACAAAAGTGAAGCTTGTTCTTACTTTGTCAAATACTCCAAGTCTGTAGAGAACCTTAGTGGACTTAAGATTAAAACCTTGAGAAGTGATCATGGTCGTGAGTTTGAAAATCAAGATTTTGAATCTTACTGCTCACTCAATGGCTATTCTCATAACTTTTCTGCCCCTAGAACACCCCAACAAAATGGTGTAGTAGAAAGAAGGAATAGAACCCTGCAAGAAATTGCTAGAACCATGCTCAATGAATATGAACTGCCTATTTACTTTTGGGCTGAAGCTATTAATACAGCTTGTTATGTCATTAATAGAGTCTTGGTCAGACCTGTTCTTAAGAGGACCCCTTATGAGTTGTGGAACCATAGGAAACCCAAGGTTGACTACTTCAAAGTTTTTGGCTGCAAAGTCTTCATTCTCAATACTAGAGACAATCTTGATAAATTTGCATCCAAGAGTGATGAAGGAATTTTCCTAGTTTATTCTATCTCTAGTAAAGCCTATAGAGTTTTCAATAAAAGAACCAAATGCGTGGAAGAATCTGTTCACATCAAATTTGATGAAACTGATCCACATGAACCTAAAATCTCTCTTGAAGATGATCTCTCTGGTTTGAATCTCAATGATAAATACGATGGACCTATAGTTAAAACATCCAGCTCTGGAAATTCTCCAGAACCTGCTTCTGTTGAACCTCAATCTCTAGATGAACCTGAAATTTCTAGTCCAACCTTTACCAGATCAACGAGGATTCTAAAGAATCATCCTTTAGATGTTGTTGTAGGAAATCTAGATAGAGGAACACAGACTAGAGCTTCTCTAAGAAATCAGGTTGAACATCAAGCCTTTCTTTCATAGTCAGAACCTAAAAATATCAATGATGCTATCAATGATGAGTTTTGGGTAATGGCTATGCAAGAAGAATTAAATCAGTTTGAAAGAAACAAAGTCTGGGAATTAGTTGACAGACCTAAGGACACTTTGACCATAGGCACAAAATGGGTTTTTAGAAATAAAGTAGATGAATCTAGAAATATAGTTAGAAACAAAGCTAGACTAGTTGCACAAGGATATATTCAAGAAGAAGGTATAGACTATGAGGAGACTTTTGCACCTGTAGCTAGACTAGAAGCCATTAGGATCTTACTTGCATATGCTGCACATCTGGATTTCAAGTTATATCAAATGGATGTCAAAAGTGCTTTTCTAAATGGTTTTATAATTGAAGATGTTTTTGTAGAACAACCACCTGGATTTACTAATCCCCATTTTCCAAATCAAGTATTTAAACTTTCTAAAGCTTTGTATGGTTTGAAACAAGCTCCAAGAGCTTGGTATGATAGACTTAGCAATTTCCTTATTTCAAAAGGTTTTACTAAAGGGATTGCTGATCCAAATCTTTTCAGTAAAAGAATTTCTAAAGATGTTTTAGTTGTACAAATATATGTTGATGATATTATTTTTGGATCTTCTAAACACTCTTTATGTACTGATTTTTCAAAAAGTATGCAAAATGAATTTGAAATGAGCTTCATGGGAGAACTTAAGTACTTTCTTGGATTTCAAATCTTTCAAAATGAATATGGCAATATTTTGAATCAATGTAAATATACAAAGGATCTTTTAAAACGTTTTGGTCTGGATAGTATCAAGGAAAGTGAAACTCCTATGAGTACTACCTGTAAATTGGATGCAGATGAAACTGGGAAACCAGTTGATCAAACCAATTACAGAGGTATGATTGGTAGTTTACTTTATCTTACTGCTAGTCGACCTGATATTATGTTTAGTGTATGTATGTGTGCTAGATTTCAAGCTAATCCTAAAGAATCACACTTACTAGCTGTTAAACGGATTTTTAAGTATCTTAAGTATACTGTAAATTTAGGTTTGTTTTATCCAAAAAGTCAATCATTTAATCTAAATAGCTATTCAAATGCCGACATTGCTGGTTGTAAGTTAGATAGAAAAAGCACATCTGGAACATGTAATTTGCTTGGAAAATCCCTAGTATCATGGTGTAGTAAGAAACAGAATTCAGTTGCATTGTCTACTGCCGAGGCAGAATACATAGCTGCTGGTAGTTGCTGTGCACAAATTTTGTGGATGAAACACACTCTATTTGATTATGGATTTGATTTTAAACATGTTTCAATTAACTATGACAACACTAGTGCAATCAACTTATCCAAGAACCCTGTGTCTCACTCTAGAACTAAGCACATTGATGTGAGACATCACTTTCTAAGAGATCATTATCAGAAAGGTGATATTTCTCTAGAATTTGTTAGTTCTGAAAATCAATTAGCTGATATCTTCACAAAGCCCTTATGCTCTGAAAGAATGAAATTTATTAAACAAGAGTTGTGTATGATTGATCTGTGAAACTGATCTGTGAAACTGATATGTGAAACTGATCTGTAAAACTGATCTGTAAAACTGATCTGTGAAACTGATCTGTAAAACTGATCTGTGAAACTGATCTGTGAAACTGATATGTGAAACTGATCTCTAAAACTGATCTGTAAAACTGATCTGTGAAACTGATCTGTAAAACTGATCTGTGAAACTGATCTGTGAAACTGATATGTGAAACTGATCTGTAAAACTGATCTGTAAAACTGATCTGTGAAACTGATCTGTGAAACTGATCTGTAAAACTGATCTGTGAAACTGATCTGTGAAACTGATCTGTGAAACTGATCTGTGAAACTGATATGTGAAACTGATCTGTAAAACTGATCTGTAAAACTGATCTGTGAAACTGATCTGTAAAACTGATCTGTGAAATTGATCTGTGAAACTGATCTGTGAAACGGATCTGTGAAACTGATCTGTGAAACCGATCTGTGGAACCGATCTGTCACATTGTTCTGTCAAACCGATCTATTTTCAATTACTTGTTATTAATTAGTAAATTACTTTTTATGGGAACCCTAAATGATAAAATAAATGATACGCGACTATTTATCTTCCCTAAACCTTTTGACCTTTCACTTCCCGCCGAACCTCTCAACGTCTCTTCCTCTCCACTTCGAACCTTCGAACTCCTGCCTTCTCTAAATCCTCAAATGGCTAAGCAAAAGAGACCGAGCAAAGGACCGGATAGCCCTGTACCTTCAAAGCGTGCTCGAGGCGAGTCGAGTAGTACCTCTAAACTTTCCGTAAATCCGAACCTGGAAACCCGGATTGTTGCTGTAGAAAAAGAAGTAAACTTTGTGTGGCTTCTGTCAAGTAAGTCACTGTTGCTACAAGTTCTTGAATCGCAAGGATGGATAGACTGGTTTTCAGACAACACCCGAATAGATTAACCGAAGCTGGTACATGAGTTCTATATGAATCTGGAAATCACTTTAGATGGTGTGGAGGCTGCCCGGATGTCGTATGTGGTAAAAGGGAAGAAAATATCCTTCTCATCTAAGCAGTGGGCTGAGTGCCTGAACGTACCTCATTAAGGTCGGTATGAGGATTATGTTGGAAATATTCCTCCGACATCTGATTACTTTTCTTATGAGCTAGCTCTGGAGCTTCTGACAGGAAACAGAGAGTCACGAAGAATCACAGCTTCAGAATTAGATGGTGAGTGCAGACTTCTCTTCAAGTTTATTCAGCACCAACTTTTCCCTAGGAGAGGAGATTTTGCTGCTGTAAAATACCAAGATGTTTTCATGTTGTTTCTTCTGAAAACACATGAGAAAATCAATTTGTGTAGATATGTGATGGTACACATAGCTGGAATGATAAAACCATCCAAGAAAGCCACTGCCTTGTTTTATTCAAAGATGATATCTACCATGCTCAAGAATCTAGATTGTCTTGATGAAGATGATGAAGTTAATGAAACAGACCATACCTTCTGTCTTAGCAAAGAGATCTGCAAGAGGATGAAAATAAATTGGAATCCATGGAAGAAGTGCTGGGTTGCAGATGAAGATAAATTGTATGAAGCCTACAATCCCATAGATCATGGCAAGAGGCCAAAGGATTTGAGAGATCCTGGATTAAAGCCAGATGAGGAACCGGTTTATTCTGATGATGATGAGCAAGAAGAAGCTGCTACTGCAGAAGGAAGTGTGTCTTCTTCTGATGATAGGAGTGACCCGGACACTGCTAGTCCCAAGAAAAGAATAGAATTTGGACCTGCTAGTCCACCCTTAACCCTACCAGAGTCAGAACCTATTCTTGGTGATGAGGAAGATTCTGATACTGAAGAATATCACAGTGAAGCCTCTGAGCAGAGTAATAATGAGCAAGGTGATACTGATGACAATCATGGTGATGATGATGATGATGCTGATGTTGTTGAAGCTGCTGTTGATGGTGTTAACAGACTGGTGGATGATCTTGCTATAGATCAAGTAAAACAACCCCAGTCAGTACAAGAAATCCATATCAGTGGCAAGGATGTCTCACCAAAAATTAGTGGAATAGAAAGATTTGAAAAACCAAAATACACTCTGTGTTCTGCCGTTTGGGATGACTACCCTGGTTATGCTGTATTGGGCTTAGAATATTCTGAAGACGAAGAAGCAATGCTAGAATTTGCTGCAGCTGTGAAGAGGAACCTCCCACGAGAAGCAAGGTTTGTTCCTACTGTTGATCCTACCAATAATAATTTCCCTGGTTCTGGAATTAGTCAAGCTGATCTTGATAAGTTTAAGTTTGAATTGTTAACTGCTGTGAGAACCATAGTTAGAGAAGAAGTTTCTAATGCTCTTACTCAAGTGTCTCTACAAGTTTCTGAAAATTCTTTGGAAGCCTTCTCACAGAGAGTATCTAATGCTGTGAAGCCATACCTAGCCAATACTGGTGAACTAATTGGCAGGCAAATAGCCTTTTTGAATCAGACTTTGAAGGATCTCCAAATTGGCTTAATTTCTCTATCAAATGAGTTCAGATCAACCATCTCTGGTATGATGGAAGTTTTGAGAAATCTGATTGAACATCTCAACAAGTCTTACCTGAGGAAGTTGAAAGCTGAACTAACTCACATAGTCGGCCAAGCCAGTACAGGCAAGGTAACCAAGATCACTACCCGTGAGATAGAAGCTCTAAAAGAAGTTGTGCGTGAAGAGTTAGATGCTGTAAGACAAATTCTTGATTTAGAATCTTTGATGAAGATGAAAGAGCTCTGTGATAACAGTCATAAGATGGCCTTGATATATTCAGCAGATGCTAAGAAATCCCTGCAAGAGATCAAAGAAAAAGTTGATACTTACTTTTCCAAGATTTATACAAAACATGAGATGACTACAAGCTTCAAGGTGTTAGCAGAGAATCTGAAATTACCTCCTGTCACTCAGGCCTTCAACACTCAAGTTCGCCAATTGCAAGATTTTGTCCCTTCCTTGGCACAGTTCATGGAGAATAAAGATGATTTTGAAAAAGCTATGAACTATGGAGCAGAAGTCATTCAGGACTTCATTCATCTTTTGAAGCCCTATTTGGATGCACCGGTCACTGCAATTGTACTTCCTACTTCTGAACCTCTCAGTGCCTCTGATGTAGCTCCAAATCAGCTGTCTGTTGCCCAAGATCTATCTCAATTAAGACCAGTTCCTCGGCAAGCTCCTCAATCAGCTCCTGTTTCTCAACAACAACCCTCTGTGGTACCTGCTTCTGCACCTGCCAGAGTTGTCCTACCGCCACTTCAGCTCCGTGAACCACAGCCTGCCTCCAAGCCTTCCACATTACCTGCTATTGATACCAAAGACAAAGGGAAAGCCCCTTTGCATCCCAACAAATAGAAATGTGTTGTTTTTGATGGGGTGAACAATGTGCTACTTGTAATAATCCGTGCTTTCTCAATTTTTTGTTTTTTGTTGTTCTTCTCTCTCTACTCTCTGCTGCCTGCCTTTCCTTTCACTTTCCCTCATCTGTTTTCCCTACTTTTTGATTATCCCAAAGGGGGAGAAAGAGATACATAATGGGAGAAAGATATAGATAATGGGGGAAGTCAATATCTCAGGGGGGAAATCTGAATATTATATATATGGGAGTGTTAAATTAAGAGGGATATTTATATCTCTTTACTTTTATTCTCGTTATGTTTTTATTATTGATTGATTTTTTTTATATATATGTGAAGATTTGTGATTATCAAAAAGGGGGAGATTGTTGAGCCCTCTGGAAGATTGTTGATTTCATGTCTATGTTTGATGTTTTAATAATCACAAATCATCACATACCATTAATGCTTAATCTGGTTTGTTTTCTCATAAACTTAATTACAATCTATAAGTGAATCTGTTATCATGACCTTGTCTATGCTTATTGACTTACAAAGTATGTTGGAAGTCTTCTGAATTCAACAGACATCAGACTCACCAATCCATCAGACTCACCGATCCATCAGGCTCACCGATCCATCAGACTCACTGATCCATCAGCCTCACCGATCCATCAGACTCACCGATCCATCAGACTCACCAATCCATCAGACTCACCGATCCATCAGACTCACCGATCCATCAGACTCACCGATCCATCAGACTCACCGATCCATCAGACTCACCGATCCATCAGACTCACCGATCCATCAGACTCACCGATCCATCAGACTCACCGATCCATCAGACTCACCGATCCATCAGACTCACCGATCCATCAGACTCACCAATCCGTCAGACGCACCGATGCAAATGTCTCACCGATGCAAGTGACTCACTGATGCAAATGACTCACCGATCAGATGACAAACCGATGCTGATCTATCTGAGTCACCGATCATTACTCTAATGCTGATGACCTACCGATCACTTGAACAGTCATAAACAACTGTTTGAATTTCTTTTTCTTTATCTTTATTTAGTCTAACCAACGGTCATATTAGGTATATTTTAATGCTCTGACAGATTATTAATAAAGGTTGTCGGATGTCAGGAAACCGTACCTCGTACCTGCAAAAAGGAAACCTTTTCTGTCATATGGAGCATGTGATATAAACACAAAAAAAAAGAGAACACATAGTGAGAACACACAGACACAACATACACAGAGACAAGGAAGACATACGACATACTCAAGAAGAGCTCTGTGCATACAGGAAGAACCAAGCAAGACAGAATCATATATACAATCAAGCCTACTCATGAAGAGTTTTGTGCAAACAAAAGAATATCAAAGAGCTTCATCGACTACATCTCACTGCCTGTGAACCTGAAGCATACGACACTCTGCTTCTCAAACAAAATCGAGAAGAGGACTCAGAATCACTTCTGATCAATTCCAAAAACGAGTCCAGTGCCACACTGAAATCACTAGATCCATTTATAAACTCTACATCTCTGCTCTGTGAATTTTTTTTTACATTTTGAGCAGTGTGTGTTATCTGCTGTATAAAACACACACACTGACTCCTGTACTTTCATTGGAGGATATGTAAATCCTCAGCAAACCTTTTACACTTCATTTCCCACTATGGATAGTGGTAGAGGTCTTGTGACCTGGACAGCTGGCTGCTGTTGTTTGTTTTCCCACGTAGAACTGTGGTAGAGGTCTTGTGACCTGGACAGTGTGTTCACTTTTGTTAACCCCGATCCAGGGTGTGGATCATTTTTTATATAAACGTTTGAGAGGACTAAGTCTCAGCTTGAGACTGAACCTCTTGGTTAATCCTCTGTGTTTGTAGCTACATACTTTACCCATTCTATTACATATTTATTTCATATTCCGCTGCTATTACTTTGAAATATAATCTATCTTCAAAGCTACTTTGATAATTAAATTCGCAAGTGTTTATATTTGTTATAAATCAGTAAGTTAGTTTCATAAGTTAATTTAATCATAAGATTAAGTTAACTGAGAATTAATCAATCTTTGAGAAACCAATTGAACCTTTATAATCTATATAAATTCACTACAGTTTAATTTGTTTTTGAAATTGGGGGATTTTAATAGAAATTGTTTTTAACAGAAATTTTAATTGGAACTCAATTCACCCCCCTCTTGAGTATCCACTCCGACCAACATATATATATATATATTAACATTATATTAGAGTAATTATTAAAAATAAATTAATTTATCTATAAAAATAAAAATTAATGCATTTTTATAAAACAATTTTTAAAATAAATGTTTTACAATTATCACAAAAATTAACTTTTATCCTAGAAATATTATTTTTATGCCAAAAATTGAAATTGATATTTTATAAAAAAAAATATCAAATAATTAAAAATAAAATATCTATTGGAAGATAAAAAAATATATGGTTTGGAATGATTAATTATCATATTAGTTCACTTAATGACTAATAACATTTGAAGAATATATATATATATATATTCACGCATAAAATTAAATTTGTTTTATTATACCTTTGTAAACAAATTTTATAATATGGATACGTAATATAGATAACCAACCATATTTCTATAATACAACAATCATATTTAATAATTTTATTTTATTAAAGTGTTGTTGTTTACATTTCAGTTTCTTATTTTGTATAAAAAAAGGTACCAAAACCAGTAATGGAAAATTATTTACTTAAATTGATTGTCATTCTATTTTTTCACTAATAAAAAATTATTTATCGCTAAAATTATATTACTAGGATAGAAACAACAGATTTTTCCTTTCTATTATTACATCCTTAGGTCCATATGTAGAATTATCAATCTTATGATTCCACCTCAAAACATTCACAAAGTGAGTAGTCTTTTTAAATAGATAATTATATCTTTGATTTATAATCACAAATAATGATTTTGTAAATGAATAACACTATTCTAGTTGAAAATATTGTAAGTTTAAAACATTTTACGGTTCTTGTATATACTTATTTATAAGCGATAGAAGAAACAAAACATGTATATAAGGACAAACATGAAGAAGTTTTAGAAAATAATATTTATCCCAAAAATGATCTTGGATCTCAAACAGAATGATATAAAAATAGCTTCACTTCCTATACAAATCTCAAAACCCACTTTTGTGGATATTTCATAAGGTACCCCTTTTCATCGACATAAAAATCTATATCTCTTTGAAAAATATAAAAAAATATTATTATATACACTTTTGTCAATTTAATTTATCATTGAATAGTTCAAACCACCCCCATTATTTCATAGACAAGCCAAGTTCAAATCACATTCATATCTCCAACTTTATCCCAACATGTTGGATTCCTACACATATTCCCATACATAGACTCATATACTTCCATCTAAATACTTTAATTGAAATAGTTTTTATATAAGAAATTTGACATCGGAAGGTGTAGAAGCTTAATTCCTTGGAAATCCATTTAACATGGTATAATTATATCATCTAAGGCTTGAATAATTCTATATAACATATTATCACCATATATATAAAAAATAGTGATATATTTCTGTTTAGTTTCCATTCTTTTCTAAAAAATTATTTAAAACCAATATGTAAAGCTATGATCTCAATCAGATTTAATAGATAATGGTACTCAATGAACCACTTTCACCTCCATTTTTTATATAATGGTGATTTATTTAACTATGAAATATTCTGTGGTGTTAGTGAAATGTCATTATTTTTTAGGGTGATCGTCTAAATCCCAAAGGAAATTAGGGACATCAAATATAAAGGGGAGTATTATAATGAATTTTTTGATGATGTTTTCCTACTTCTATACTCGTAAAGTTAATGATTTAATTTCTCTCTTATATATCTATCATTCTTACATTTTATGGAATCATACCGAGAAACAAGATAAGTATTTTTTAGTCTATGTCTTCAAATTATCACACTAGTTTTTTTGTTATAAATCAATATACATCATCATGATTCCGTGATGAATAGTTAAATATAATCTATATGAATAATCAATAAGTTTATGCTTTAATTTTGTGTGGAAATTGTATATACGATCCAAACAGTATTACACTGTCTATATCAATGTTAAATAATCTAATACTTGAAACCATTATTTATAGATCTTTATCATTATTGCGGTAATCATTATTTATTACAAGGATGAACGATTGATGAGACATTAATCAAAGATATTATTTTTCACCTTATCTTTTTATTTCATGATTAATCCATTCGAAATCCAATCATATTGGTTAATTTTCAATCAATAATATTGAGAAGGTAGAATGATCTATTATTCTCGGTGCATCACTCAATTTCCCTTCCATGTTGTGGTGGTAATGTATTGAGAATTTAATGTTATTATTCAATTATAACCATATATATTGGCATAGGTTTAAATAATTTGGTGTTAATAAACAGTTAATGTTATTTTGGTATGTATATATATCAAACTTTACACATTAGATGTAATGCTCCCAAATCAATAATGCAAAGATCACTGCTTCCCGCTCCAAATCACGTTTTTCGTGATTTTCACCATAATTTTTTAATAATGTGAGGGATAAATAATTAGCTAATAATTTTTGTATGGAGATTCATACCATTATATTTATTGAAGAATGATTTTATGATTATAAACCATTATATTCAATGGGGAAATTTAATCACATATTCAGTGACCAATCTCTTCTTCATATCATTCAAGCATTCATCAAATTCTTCATTCTAATGGAATTTTACCCAATTTTATATTTAAATGAATATAGTATTGTAAAATCATGATAAATTTCTAGAAATATTATAAATAGTATCATTTCATCTAATAAAAATTATATTTATTAGTTAATGTTCATCTTCTGGGCCATTGATTAATAAATTACATCATTAAAGAATATATAAATAAGCCTTTCTGATGATTAAAAGACAAAAACTGCTAATTTTTATACCTAGAATTCATACATGTTAGAATTTTCATAAAACTATTCATTAAATAAGGTATTTATAATAATCATAAAATTATTTTCATTCACATCTTTTCATTATGGATGATATTATAATATAGTCTATAAGGATAACCAATTATTTATCTATATTGTCCATAAAGTCTCTATTAATTAGATCCATGAATATTTAGTGATCATTTATATTACCATATAGAATTAATATAATACAATATTTTAGTCCTATTATATAAATATATCTTATAATTATAATCCCTTTGACCCTCAACCAATAGAATATAGATCACCTGTCAATATTTAATAACTATTGAGATCCTCTGAGTTAATAGAAAATATGATCTGTATAGGGTAGAAGATAATTATTAGTGACTATGGAATTTTTATTCTTGTGATAAGCAACTAAATGATTAATTAATCCTTCGCTATTTTGACAAATAGAATTATTTCACCCCCTGGTGATGCAATGGGGCGTATAAAAACCTTTTATAGATTCTCTTTTAGCTGCTTATTTAACTATTAGAAATCAATGTTGGTCATTATATTATATATCTTTGAGATAAGAATAGATCTCAGAATGAGTTTAATAAAAATCTCAGTGTCACACTCTTTTCGAAGACTATTTTGTTCATTCATTAATACATCATCATATTCACATAATATATCCATGTTAAAAATTATAACATCAACCTAAATCATTTGATCTAGATTCATATTTTTGCAAAGTATGATGATGAATATTATTTATTTTTATTCCAAAGGGATTTAATGATCATACCTACATTTTATACGAAAATATTATAATTCACCATATTATATTAGTTTTTTATCTCAAAAAATGATATTATCATTTTTTTAAGAAAATACAGTATGTACCCATTATGATGTCTAATTTTACCAAGGGAAGAAGAACTAGATTGATATGAAATGTCATCGAAAAACATTTATTGGGTAAGTCATAGATATCATAAACATGACCAACATGACGCCATTTTTTTCAATGATTTTTCAATATTAGATGCTTGATGGGGTGAATTAATATTCCTAATAATAATTCATGATATAACTGATTATTAAAACCAAAATAAAAAAATCATTCATTTATCTAGAATAGTAAATTAGATTACCTTGTGTCACATTATAATCATGAACCACATCAGTGGTACTAATTGAATACACTTTTCCATGTTCCCTTGGTTTGGGATTTTTTAGACAATTATTCATTTCATTCAATCTATTGTTAAGGAATTGATTTGAATAATTCCCAAAATAATTATATTTAATAATTGATGTGTCGGTGGATTGTGAGTAATGTATTTTTATATATTAATTATGTTCATCCTCATCTTTTCCCAATTCGATATTAGAAATTTGATATCTATGTCTTCAATACATAAAACATATTCCTATTAAATTGACTCATTTATCTACATGTTTCCAACCACATTTTCACATGTAATTACTAGAAATTTATTTCACCTAAGAAACATATCCTTGAATCACCCATGATACTATACATTTTATTTTCTCACTCATATTTAATTGGAGACTCATGTTTCGATTTCAACATTCACTGCACATAGTAAAATATTATAATAGTTTCAAAAGTATTTTATTTCTAATACATTGGGGAGGCATAATAACATGACACTCATTAAATGATAGATTTTAAATTCATGGAAAAATGATGAAAACATATGTGTACCATGTGGGAATCACGAAGATTACTATTTATGTGCTAATAGATTCATTTTAATTTGGTTCAAACATCATGAATTATATTTCCATCAACATGGAATGGGATTGAGGAAATATATAGTTAATAAAACGTTTTTAAAATATTATGATTCCATTGAGTACATATCCTTGTTTTATATAGTATTCATTATGATATTCCATCATTAGATTTCCTTTCCATGTAAATTATAAACCACTAACACAACATTATCCATTTAAATCACCAGAAAATGAAAAATATCTTTTACAAAAATTTGATCCCTTGTTCTATTATATGTATATTATGAGAGAACCTTGATGGGGGTGAATTTTGTCACATGAAATACATGGTTTAAAGTTACTTATATATTAGTAAATTCAGGAGAACAACATTCTTTTCATTATTATTCATTGATTAGGAGAGTTGAGTGAGAATTCTTGGAAGATTATGTTCTCATTTTCCCCTATATTTTGGTTTCATGTTAGGAAAATCATCAAATTTTCCATCACACCCATTTCTAAAATAGTTTATACTTACACCATTAATATATAATTAAATTTTAAAGATAGTAATAATTAATCTAAAAAAGAAAACTCTTAACATAAAAGGAGTGAATATTATATGAAAAATAAACACTAACATAAGTATTTATTTTTTTTCATTCATGATTATTCGATGTTTAGATCCAATTTTGAACTCTAAACATGATATAAAGATATAATCAAATCCTTTATAATGATTCCTAAAGAGACTTTTAACATCCAAAGAATATGCAATAGGAGTGTATATCCAGGGGTGATTTCTTTATCCTACTCATCATCGAATGAGTGAATATTGAGTTGATACTCAACATTTATTTTTTATGTTGATTACCCTGAGTTTCATTGTTTATATAGTTAATCCACATGCCCATATCCATATTGGGATGTAATTTCTAAAAAACCACATAATTTCTAATATACCAGAAAAATTTGTATGTTATTATATACATTGAAAAATCCCTAGGTATTTTCACAAAGGTTATATAAACCTAATATCAAAACCAATTAATCTAATCATCAAAAATTAATAATGAATGATCAGAGGAAAAATTAGGTTCCACCATGCTATCACTCCTAGATCTAGTTCTAAAACTAATTCGTTTAACAATATATTTGATATAAAGTGAGATGATCCATGATAATGTTTCATATATTTTACTCATATTAATTAAATTATACATTACATCAAATAATTGTTTCATAATCCCATGAATATAAGTTTTAGTTTATTTAATGATCCTCTAAAATAACAACATATTTTATTATTATTTGGAATATTGTTTCTTAATTGTGCCCCAATAGACTCCATTATAGATTATTCATAAGATGTATTTATCGGTATGACCTCATGAATGGAAATATAGGAAAGGTGTAGGCTCAAACACTTAGTAATGTGTAAAAAATCAACATTTAACCAATGTTATTATCCTAAACATATCAATAAACATATGTAGGGTAGAATTACTCATTTAAAAGAACATGGAATAATAATAATTATTCACAATTCATTATAAGAGAACCTATAATCTCAAATCAACAAACATCTACCATGGAACACTATTATTGGATTATAAACATAATAAATTAAAGATAATCGTTGTGATATAAAATAAGAGCATGGAATGTCATTTAAACATAGGTAAGTAAGGAATTATGGAACAAACATAGACATTGAATAAAAACAAATTTTTAATAATTCAATGTATGACCAATTTTTTTTTAAAAAAAACTAAATCATTCAAACCCATTATGTTGGAATGAGTCAATGAATTTCCATGATTTATGATTTCACTAATTCCAAGATTGACCACACATCACTATCTCATGCGATATATAACCATAATCAATTAAACTATGGGATATATCAGAACCCACTTATAAATCGTACAAACATATGTGTTTAAAAATTAAATAATCACACTTAGAATAAAAAAAATCATTGGAATGAAAAATCTGTTAAACAACATGTTTACATGGTATCATAAAAATTGACCACCAAAAGTAATCAGGTTGATAAAAATAATTAAATAATCATTAAAGAGTATTTCAAAAGAATATTTGTTATTTTTTTTACATAAAAATAGTTTCCATAAAAATAAATTAATTAGAAATATAGTGGAATATGTTAGTGAAACAATAAAAGATATATCATATAATTTTTTTATATTATAGTAAACGAAGAAGTTACAGTTTATGTTCTAATGTAATTTTTGAAATGATGAAGTCAAATTATTGGAAAACAAATACATCTAAAAAAAATTAATAAAATTTCATTTAAAGGATATAATTGTTACAAAAAATAAATGTTCAATGGAAGATGAATGAAAATTAATTCTAGAAAGAATGAATACATTTTAAATATTTTTAAATATATTTTTTGAAAAACAAAATTGTAAAATGTGTATATAATATTAATTTTAAATGTAGAGAAATGAATTATATATTTCACATGAGATTAATAATATTTATCATTCCAAATATAATGGAGAAAATTATTTTTAATAATAAATATGAGTATAGGGGGAAACCATAAATAAATATGTCACGTATTTTTCATAAGATAAAACATTTAAAAAAAATGTCACTTTCCCCATAGATTATGAAAATTAAAATGAATTGTATTATGGGTGTATAAAATGAATGAAATAATAAATTCATGATAAAATATTATAACTCAATGAATGCTTATTTATATTATTAAAAACCTATTCCTCATTGTCATATTTAAAATATATTTCCCATGAAAGGTACTCTATTATATGGAATTTTAAATCACATAGATTACATAAAAATATTAACATGAGATAAATAAATGGAAAATATAAACACAACTATAAGAAAACAAGTCATGAATACACAATATATTATAATTTAGAAAAACTATGGTAAAAACCATACATTTATTCCATATTAGTTGAAAAATCTATTACATCTATAAAAATATATCTCATTCACATACTTCCAAAAATGATTAATACTAATGACATTTTATAAAAATAATTTTTAATTATTAATTAAAAATATATAGGTTAGTTATATTTTGTTTTCAAAATTGGATGTTATTAGTTTTCATGGTTTGTATTGATCTATATTTGTAATAGTTTTGTATATTTTTATTTACATATTCTAATTTTATCATTAAATTATCACTATTCATACTAGAGTGGAAAATTTGTATTGATTTATAATGTTCCTATTTCAATTCTTAAGTATTTTTTTATGATTCATGAAGATGAGGTTTGATGAAATTTTATATTTAAATTTGATTGTGAAAAATAATTACATGAAAAACAAACTAATTATTAACATAATAATTCAAAAAATACAAACCAAGATTTATTTTCAAATTAATTTCTAGTAACACCATTAATAATAATTCCATAATCATTTATGATATATATTGATAGGATTTTTTAAGAAGGATGTTAAATGGACCCAAACAATATGAAGCTAGAATCTATTTGAGGATATCATAAAGAATGTAGAAACATTTGGATAGTGTTATTGCTGCATAATAAAAATTACACCATTGAGATATTATAATGTGTTGAATCATATTTGAAATGAGATTTATATAGAATATAGGACTATATGAAAATTTAAATACATTAATTTCATAGAGGTTGTATTCTACAAGTATGCATTGCTAAGATGGTCATTTACATAAAATGTAAATATGGAAGAAAGTGGATAATATTTTTTGAATCATTATAATTTTTTAAATATAGTTTTTGAAGATCCTTTGTGATAAATTATTTTATAATATATTTTTGTAATTTTTGAAAACTACCCTTTTTGAATAATAATGTTTTCGTTATTAAAGAATCTATCCTAGTTCATTATAATGGGATTTATAATCATACTAACCGACATCATATTTAGATTATCATATTCATCTGAATCTGATTCAGATCATCATATTTGAAATTCTCGAAGGTAGAAATTATAGTTCGTTGAAATTTTTCCTTTTCTATAATAATTGAAAGAAAGAAGTTGTTGAGAGATAAATTCCAAGTGATGATGAAGAGTTTTGTTGAAGTATTTTAAATTATAATTAATAATGTTTTCAAAAATTTGATACAAATAATATGATGCTTTTCTTGTCATAATATTCTAACAAATCATAAAAACTATCATGATAAAATATTATGAATAAATAGTGGAGAAGAATAAGGATTTTCATATTTGCAGCATGGTAATTTCATCTTAATGAAAATTACGTCATAATAGGAATTCCATCTTAATGAGAATTACATCATAATGAGGATTCTCCCAAACTGAGTTGGGAAATAAAGAAAAATATTAATGAGCTAAGAAATAATTATATATCTTAATTAGATAGGAAATAAATAGAAATCTTATTGAGTTGAGAAGAAAGGGGAAATTTTAATGAGTAAATAAAGATACAGAAATCATAATGAGCTGAGAAAGAAATAGGTTTGTAATGAGATGATTATGTGTGAGACTAAAAAATACAATTCTATAAGTTTTATAATGATTTGAAGATGTTAACATTGAAATAAAATTTTAAACAAATATCATAGAAATCTATAGAGTATTGAAGAAGTCCATGTTGTAGTTTAAATGTGAGAGATCTTCAAATTTATGGAATTTTGGGGAATCTAGAAAGTTTTCATGATTCTAACTTCTGTTTTCTGAGTCACCTATAAATACATAATAATATCATTCATTCATTAGTCACCTTCAGGCTAGATATATAGGCGGAGAACTTAAGAAATAATGTGTGAACCATTGCTTGATAGAGATATCATATGATGGATTAGATAAATGAATATTGTTTTACTAGATTGATCAAAAATGGATTGAAAAGATCATACATAGCCAATAAAATTGAATCAATCATACTGAATAAGATCATATTGAGCATGTGACATGAGTTTGTGTATTTTATAGTGAGAATAGTTTCATAATACTGAGATCATATTACAGAGATAATCAGATACACACTCCTCATATCGATAAAATCAGATCTAGACTCAATTTATTGAGAAAATTAGAGCCAAAATCATCAGATTAAGAAAATTGGATCCGTCCAGTTCATACTAAGGATCGAGACTGAGAATTTTATGTAATTTATTAATCTTTTTCTATAATGATTTTATAAGAAAGCATAGTAAACTGACAATAGTCAATATAATCAATATTATAGGGAGATAGAATGTGTCTAACTGGATTTGGAACAACCTCTATTCACTTCTACATAATAGTGGTTTTGATACACCAATGGGAGTGTCTATAGAAAGGATAAAGGTTCTCAAATTCTGGTTAAACCTTGTAGTTATTTTGTTTTGTAATTTCTTTCTAAATTTTTCATGCATGTTTATTTACTAAAAGTTTAAAAGGAAATAAATCTTAATAAGTTACATGGGTTAGGTTTCTAAATGATTGAATTTTATAAAAATATAACATCTGCTTCAACACCCCCATAAGAATTTATTAAATCTTTGGGATATTCAGTTGTTATTAATGGTAGGTTCCCTTGTCAAATCCTTATCATGGATAATATAAATTCTATCTATAGTTGAGTAATTTCTACTTTCGATGGAAAAAAAACATTATGGATGGAAAAATAATATGATTTCCTATATCTTATATCTTGGCCTAGAATTTGATGATAATAATACTATTGTTTTTCACCTATTGGGAAAGATTCTCCATTACATTTCATGATAAGAGAAATTTTTAATTTGATTTAATGAAGAGAAATTAGAACCTTATGTCCTTATTAGATAATTTTTATTAGAATGTGATACATCTTAAGAAATCAACAATTATGTGGGACAATCTAGAAATAGTTTTCAAAGGGAATACTAAAGGTAAGGAAGAAAATTTAAAAAATATATCATAGTGATTTGGGAGATATAAAAATGAGATATGATGAGAAAATTGATGAATACTTCACCAGAGTAAATGAAGTTGTTTTAAAAATATGTGGATTTTGAGATTCCCTTGAAGATTAAATATTTGTCAACAAACATTCCAGAGATTTTTTATTCTAATATTTTAATATGATAAGGATGATTTATCTATTTATGAATTGCATAAATTTCTTCGTTATTATGAAAAAAGAATCCTCCAATATTTAAAAATAATATTAAGGATGAAATGTATTTTCAAGACACGATAACGATAAAAATAAATTAGTTTAAAAGGGCTAATATTTATGAGTGTGGAGGAAATGATGATGATAATTAGAATGAAAAAACCTTATCTATTATATATAAGAACTATCAAAGAGGAAGAGGAAGGTAAAGAGGTAAAAAACCTCTTAAATGTTTTGAATGTGGTGGAATCAGACACTTTTCTATGAATTGTCCCAATATTAATGTTAGAGAATATCGATATGATTCTGATGAATAACATCGATGGAATAAATGGAAACAAAAAGATACAGAATGTATGTCTTAAAAAAATACCAGAAATAGTATAGTAGAAACAAAAAAAAGTATGTTGAGAAAGAAATTTAAATTATACTCCATTAACAACAATAATTTTGAAAATGATAGTTATGTAAAATTCCTATCATTCATTTCAAATATTGATAAAAAAATTATTCAATATATATTGAAAAATGTGTTGAATTATATTATAGAGAGTATCAACGAAAAACTGAACATGTTGCAGGTCGTGAGAAATAAAAAACTCTCAAGAATCAAATTAGAGTTATAAAGAAACATTTTAATGATGTTTCTGAGGGATGAAAATATTTCATCATGTAGGAGGAAGAATACATGATGTAGATTGTATGTAAAAAACATATAATTGATGAATTAAGATAGATAATTTCATATATCAATGTGAATTTGTAATCTAAGGAAGAATAAGTTATTATGTTTCAATCAAAACTTCTTATGTCTAAATGTACATTGAGGAAGATGACGAAGATTTCAACAAATTGTCAGAATTAAAAGATGATACATATAAAGTTGCTGGGAAAGCTTAGTATGTGAATTAGAAGAAAAAATTATCTTGTATAAAAATATGTATCATTGGATTATTTTAACATTTCATGTTCTATAAAAAAAGTATTGGGAATTATTGGGTCTGGAATTGATGTGAGATACCTTTAAAATCAACAAATAGAAAACTCAATCCAAACAAATGACTTTTCACATCCTGGGTATGATAGAGATAAGAAAAGGAACCTTGGTGTTGTGGAATATTTGGGAATATGGCTTATAATATTTAGCATAGCATATCTCTACTAGGAAGAATATTTGGAAAAAGTTGAAGAAAAAGTTGAAGTAGAATGAGTAACATTAATATCATATAAAAATTTGAAAAATGACTTATAAAGATGTTGGAAGCTTTCTAAAAAAATCTATTTGAAAATTTGGAAGAATTTTGTGGAATATGTGATCATGATGGTTATAATTTCAAGATTTATATGACAAATCTCCCAATTCAATATTACTAAGATATAAACGAAAAGAAATAGGAATAAAAATATGAGGAAGTATATTTTATTATTGAAATATATTTGAAATAATGTTAAAGGAAAATTTTTGGATACTTGATCGTGGTGGTTCTTCCCATATGATATGTGATATAAAAATAATCAAATATTTTTAATGTCATGTTGAAGGAGCAGTCACCAATGGTGATGATAGTTATTTAAGAATCAGAGGAATTATAATGACTAATATTGAAGTGGAAATACATAAAATATAAGTATTTTTTATATACTGATGAATTAAAAAATAACCTACTTAGTGTAACTCAACTATTTGATTATGGAAAAGAGTTTTTTTCAAAATCACTTTTGTATCCCAAAAAATGTAAAATATGGAAATGTTTTTACAAAATGAGAAATTAGTAGTGGGAATCAATTCTAATAAAGAGATATAATAAACTCATATTATTGGATTATGGAAGATGAAAACAAATTGTGGCACATTAGACATGGGAACATTAGTAAAAAAAGTATGAAGAAGGTTTATAATGTTGATACCATTGGGAATTTTTCATAATAGAAAAGAAGAGATGAAGAGATTTGTATTACTTTCTAGTAAGGAAGGTTGACTGAAAAAAGTCATATGAGAATTGAGATTAAATCTACGAGACCTAATGAACATATTTATTTCGATTTATGTAAGACAATGAGACGAAAATAAACAAAATAAAATTAATACGCTATCATATTTACTAATTATTTCACTTTGATGAAAAGTTTAATGTTTATGAAGTACAAGTCTAAGGATATGGAAATATTCAAATTCATCCGAAAAAGATGTTCAGAAATAAATAGGGGTTTTCATAAGGATGTTGATAAAAGATAATGGTAAAAAATTCATAAATAATACTTTTGAATCCAATCTGATAAATCATATTATCAAACAACAATATATTTTCCCTTATACTGTACTAAAAGATAAATTAGCGTAAAGAAATAATAGAAGTTTTTTGGAAATGGGAATAGGCGTGTTAGAAAAAAAAAATATTTCAAAGTTCTATTGGAGAGATTCTTTTAGTACTATTGCACATGTTCAAAATATATGCTTTTTGAGACTACAAAATGACATGTCTCCTTATGAAGTATAGTAACACAAAAACCATCATTGATGTACTTCAATGTTTTTGGATGACCATGTCTTCTAAAAATAAAAAATCTAAATTTTCGAATAATTAATAAAATGATAAGGAAGGAAGTTTTATAGGTTATTCACAAAATGGATGAAGTTATAAATGTTTGAAAAAACATTTACATATTTTAGTGGACACATATAATATAAAGGTAATTCAAATTCAAATATCCTGGAAAAAGGTTGCTAAGAATGATGTTGATAATAAACATGATATTTCCAAAAAAATGAAATTCAGTCTAAACAACATTATCATGTTTCAAAAGACTTGTGTGTGGAATAAATTTTAGCTTGGAAAGAGACAATGAAATTTCTTCCCAAACAAAAACATATTGAATCCAAAAACATATTTGGGAATTATAAGGATCCAATTAAGACAAGTAGAAAGTTGAGATTATAAAATTCAACATCACTTATCTCAAATGTTGAACCACAATCAGTTTTATAATCTATTCAACATAATGAATGGATGGATACTATGAATGAAAAGTTATATGAGATTGATAATAATGAAACATGGGTCTTGTTTCATGGAGATAAAATAATAATGCTATCAGAACTAATTGGGTTTATAGAATCAAGTTAAATGAACATGGAGAAGTTGTAAGAAACAAATCTAGGATTGTTTGTAATGGATATGGAAAGGAGGAATGTGTGTTCTTTGATGAAACTTTTTCCCTAGTTAGAAGATTAAAAACTATTATAATGTTTCTCTTAGTGGAAACACATCTAAATTACAATGTTTTTCAGATGGATATAAAGTCATACTCCATAAATGGT
Organism: Viscum album; assembly: GCA_963277665.1. Lineage (NCBI taxonomy): Eukaryota > Viridiplantae > Streptophyta > Magnoliopsida > Santalales > Viscaceae > Viscum > Viscum album. The sequence goes on from OY728158.1 coordinate 562,812,123, forward strand.
TATACTGAGGAATAAGTTTGTATTGAACAACATTATGGTATTGAAATTGATGAGGATGCAAAACAGTTTTAAAATTGAAGAAATCATTCTATGGACTGAAACAAGATCCAAATTCTTGGTATTCAAAACATTAAAATTATTTTAAAATGTGAATATTTTCTAAAGAAAAAGTTGATAGAAACATATATGTGAAATATGTTGACTCTAACAATATAATTTTAGTTGTTTGTGTGGATTATATAATTTTTATCGGGGATAGAGAAGTTGTTTGTATGTAATTTTCTGAGGAAACATAGAAGAATTATGAAATGTCTATTTTGGATGAATTAACATTCATCCTTGGATTACAATTTCAATGATAGGAGCAATACATTATCTTATCTCAAGACAAGTATGATAGGTAATTCTTAAAGATGTTTGGAATGGAGGAATCTAAAGAAGATTCTAGTCATATTTTATTGATCACAATGTTGAGTAAAGATGTATTTGAAAAAAGTGTGAATCATAAAAACTTTTGGAAACTGATATGATATTTTATTTTTCTTACAACCTCAAGGGCTAATATTGTTTATGTCATAACCTTTTTTGAAGTGTATGAAAATAATTTGAATGAATTGTATAATTTTAATGAAAATTGAATTTTTATATATGTCAAAAAAACAACATCAAATGATTTTTTATACAAAATTAATTATGAGATTTGGTTTCTTGGTTATAATGATGCTGATTGGGTTAGATATTGTAATGATAGAAAATCTACCACAAGAGGATTATTGTTTCTTGGGTGAATATTATGTGAGTTGGAATAGTAAGAAATAAATCATGGTAACTTTGAGAACATATGAATCCAAATATGTTGTAGCAACTTTTCCTTGTACTCAAATATTATAGAGGAATTTTCAGTTAGAATATTTGAAAGTAAATGTTTCTAAACCATTGAAGATTCTTTAAGATATTCAGAGTGAAATTTATATTTCTAATAATACATCCCAACATTATATATCAAAACACATGGATATAAATTTTTTCTTTATAAAAGAGATAGATTCACCAGATGATTTTCTGGAATACATTTTTACATAGTATCATATTATTTATGACTTTATAAAAGAAATGATTGAAGAAAGTTTCATCAAATTGAGACTACAACTTCATGTTCAGACAATCCTCATGACTTCATGAACCTCATAAGGAATCAAAACCAATATTTATTGGATTATGATGACAAGGGGGAGAAATTTGCATCTTTTTTACTTTTTATGTTGTTTTTACAAATCCTTATTTAATGAATATAATGATATTTTTATCATAAATTGGGTAATAGAAAAAGAAAAGTCAGTGAAATTAAATGTGAGGAGAGTTATCTTTGCATGGAAAAAAAATATTCTTTCCGCTGATCAATATAATTCCTTCAAAAACATTACATTATAAAATTGTTTGGTTTTAGGAAACTCTATTTTATGAAAGGATATGTTATAATAAAAGTAAAAAATGTGAGTTGTTTACAAAAGATGAGTTGTGAAAAAAAATGGAGAAATTGAAAAGTTGTTAACAACAGTTTTCAACAAATCTAAAGGGGGATTTTGAAGAACCATTATGATAATTTATAATAATAATACTTTTTTATTTGGTGAACACTAACCTTTTCATATAATGATGTTTTATTTGTTCAGTAATTTGACCATCTTCATTGTAATGTGATTTATAATCAGAATGAATAAAATCATGTTTAAGGTATCATATTAATTTTTATGAGATTTAGTTCATTACATATAAAAGAATTGGTGGAAGAAAGTGTGGTTTCCTGAACTCTTTCCTTTACCGTAATCATAGGAAGAATTTGTTTTGAGTGATGAAGTCATAGTATTATAGAAGAGGTTTGTTGGAAATAGTTATTTCAAGAGTTAGAATGTATTAAAACATTATTATTGAAATTAGATGTTTCTTTTCTGGATATGCTGATCCAAAAAAACATGAAAACTCTCATGACAAAATAATTTAATGAAATGGAGGATAGGTTTGATGATTATCAAAGTTTTAGTATAGAAATTCCATCATAATGGAAATTCCATCATAATAGGAAGTCAAACATAATGGGAATTTCATCTTAATTAGACTTCCATCATAATGAGGATTCCACCATATTGAACTAATAAATAAACTAAAAATGTATTGAGTAGAGAAAAAACCTGAAATCATAATGAGATAAGAATGAAATAGAAATTATATTGTGCTGAGAATGAATTAGAAATCATAATGAGATGAGAAAAAAAAATATAAATAATAATTAGATGAGAATGAAATAGATTCGCAATGACTTGATAATATATAATACTCAAAAATAAAATCCCCAAAGTATTATGAATAGTTGAAGAGGTCATCATGAAATTAAATTATTTATAAATATCAGATATATCTAGGGAAGATTGAAGAATTCAAAGATTAATTCTAAATGTGATAGATCTTTGGATTTTTAGAAATTTGAGGATGTAGGTATTTTTTATACATTTTCCACTTTTTTCTCTATGTCACCAATAAAAAAATTATCCGATCATTCATTCATTAGTAACATTCATGTAAGAAGAAAAGGAAGAGATCTAAAAAAATATAATGTGATTCAATATCATCTAGAGATCACATAAAGAGGATCAGACTACTGATTTTTTTTATTGTATAAGATCAGATTGAAAAGATCATTTTTAGTCAATCGTGTTGAATCAATCCGACTGAAGATGGGAAAATTTAGCATTTAGGCATAGTTTGAGTTTTGAATATTGTGAATGGGTACATCATATTGGGATAATCATATTAAGATAATCAAATACAAACTCTTCGTATTAATATAATCAGATCTAGACTCGTTGTATTGAGAGAATCAGATATAGACTCATCGGATTGAAAAATATTGGATCCACCCAAATCAGATTGAGGATTCAGACAGATAATATATGGATCATTTTTATTAATGTTTTTATTCATTTGTTTTGTGAAATTGTTTTATAATAGAACATATTAAATGGATGGGAGTCAGTATAATCATTTTTATTGGCATATAAAAGGTCTCTAATAGTATTTGGTGCAAGTTGTATTAATTTCTTCATAATAGTGGAGTTACATAGACCCGTAATAGTAGTTATAAAAAGTAGGTAGGTTCTCACATTGAGGCCAAACCCTGTAAATCTTATGAGATTTATTTTTTTCCTACTTTTTCATTCAAGTTTATTTATTAATCATTGATTAGGAAATAAATCATAATAGTTATTTAGGGCTAGGTTTCTAATTTTTTTAATACTATAAAAATTGAACAACTGATCCACCCCCCCCCCCCCCCACCCCCACTACTCATTTATTATTAAATTATTTTTTACTTCAATTTTTTTCATCATATTAATTCTTTTCACCATTCATGTTTGGTCTGGATGTAAAATAAATCATGTAACTTATAGATGTGGTAATCCTTATATAAAACAATTTGAGTTTTTGTTTTCTCAAATGGTTGGGAGGAAGATCATAAAGTGATATTATATTTGTATAAAAAAATTAAATTATATTAATAATAATTAATTTATCATAATACAATGTACTGAGAATATTTTTGTGGGATAAAAAAATAATTAATTAATAGATCATGGTGGATTACATTACCTCTCCCTTAAGATATTTTCACTAGGGTAATAACTAATGATCCTTAAAATAGTATTTATAAAATTCAATGGTTTCAAGGAAATGGGGAATGAGTTCACAAGTGACTAAAGATTCTGTTTATTTTATATAATTCATTGTAAAGAAAGAATTATTGTAGTGTAATTGATCTCCTTTTATATGTTATGAATATCAACTTTTAGTTAATACCCACTACTTTTTCCATATTATCATGACACTAATAAAATTTGAATGGGTAAAAAATTAAATAATTATTTTGGGGTAAAAATAAGGTTTATATGTCCTCTACGATTAATTTTAAAATATTTCATAAACATATTTCAAGAATATTACCACCATATCTAAACATTTTAACATTTTCAGTTTTTTTATTACTAGTTTTTACCCAAGTAATCTATACATTATTTAAATATATCGGGTAACCCTTATTGAAAAATTGTTACGTAATAACCCTTAATTTGTTCTACAAATAATATAATAAAATTTCTATATATGATAAAAGTATCTTTTAAATAAAATCATTTAATATACAGATATTTGTTTATAAATAAATTTTGTTTTTAAGATTTATTCTACCTAATATTATTCAGTATAGATTTCCAATTTAATGAGTGTTATAATTTTTATATATGTGTTTGAAAATTACATTACCATAATTTTTGTTATTATATTAAGTTATTTTATTCAATAAAAATAACAAAATTTTAATAAAAATTATTTTAAAATAAATGTTTTACCATTATTATATAAATTATCATTATTCATAGTAGTTAAATTTTTATGAAAAAAAATTTAATATACCATTTATATAATTTATAAAAAAATATTGAAAACATGAAATCCATTTAAAAAATAACTTTTCTAATGTAGAGAAAAATTATAATAATTTTAGAGCACTGAATCTAAAAAGAAAACATTTCTTTAGTAAAAATATATTTTCATTCATAAAATGAATAGTTTTTTATTATAAAATTTTATATAATTTTCATGGTGTTGTTATATATTATTCTTTCCCCCTAATTTTATGGATATATAATAGTGGTCACATTTTTTACTTTTATTTTATTAATTTAATATGGGTTTCATTTTTGTTTTGTTTTGAGTATAAGACAAGCTACTCAACATGATTAAAGTATAATTATTATCTAAAATAATGGGATGTTTGAGGAATTTCTATAATGGAACCAAGAAATTAATAATGTCTGTAAAATAATGGGATTGGACTTATGAATGAAAAATGGAATTAAATTAAGAAAATTAATATAATCGAGGATATGATTAAACAACCAAATGAACCTTGCATAGCCCAATGCTTCTAATAGATGAAAGATAGTCACTATGAAAGACAATTCCCTAAAATGAAGGTCTTTGAGGGTAATTAAAATTTCTAACCACATATTCTAGTGATAAAGAGAAATTTAATGTAATTATAATTAATGATTTGGAGAAACATAATGATATCGTTCAAGGAACTATAATATCCCCTCAATAACAGAAAAATGAGTTTGTTGAATCATGTACTATGTATGTTTCCATATCCTATAAATTTACTAGAACAATTGAACCACCTCCATGATACATTGAAGTAAACATATCATGTAAAACAACTATTAATGCATTTTTTCATCCAAAATTTTGATATCATTATTTATTAATTTGTGTGGGAATATTATCCCAAAATATCTGACAGTCATTACTTCGGTAGAATTTTACTCTATATTAGGCATGGATAAGCTCACAATTAATAAATATCCTACTTTCTTCATTGAAAAGGAAATATCATTCAATATAAAAATGAATAATATACCACTATAAAAATAAATGGTAAATTATAAATTTACTATAATAAATACCTAGAAGTTATGAGTATTGATACCCTAAGACGAATAGTATATAGTTCAAATGGATGAGAAAAAGGAAAGTATAAATTTTGATGATACTCCAATTATAATGTAATATAAAAAGATATTCCATTGTGAATTGGTTAGCTTTACCATGTATTATAAGGTATATTTCTCAATTAAAATCTCACCTATATTGATAATTATGTTAAATATGATCTATAAGATAACCCAAATATAACTAGATTACTTAATGAATAAATTTTAAGAAAAATTGGATTAAGGGATAATTAGAACTAGTTCATTATCTTGGAGTGAACCGGTACTCCTTTTTGGGAATATGGTTGGATAAATGTATTTTTTTATTGTGAACTCAATAAGATATCTATAAAAAACATGTATAAAATGACATTTATTTTTAAATCTTTTTATAACATTTTAGGAGTACAGCACTTCTTAAAAGTGGTCCTTTTAGGTAGATATCATTAATTAATGATAATGACTGAATATATAATAAACAATAGTTTAAATATACAATATGAACACTATGAGTTTTTAGTGATGCCATTTTTAATTACAAATAACAAAAAAATATCAGCATGATGGATAATTCTTTTTTTATTAACTTGATATGTTTCTAAGGACCATAATTTATGATATTCTCATATAAATATTGAATAGGGAATAACATAAGGAGAATCATATGATTTTTTTCATGTCATTATTGTATATTATGTTTTATGAAATGTTCAACCAGTGTTACTTATGGATATGACATGTTACATTACATGGGAAGTCGATCAAAAGTGAAAAAATCATAAGGGAATCTTAAAAGAAAAAGGGAACTTAAGAATACCCCATACAGAAAAGTGAAACTGAGATTTATATAGTTTTTTTATTAGGTTTGTGCTACTAATTATTTTTGAGATATTTCTTAAAATATTATATCACAAAATCTATAATACCAAGTAATAGAATAATATATATCTCAATGGATAAATATCATTAGAGACTTACGAAACATAGGAAGAGGTTAATCACTACATCTATACTCAAACTACCCCAAAATATAGATGTTTTCGTGATATAAAATGAAAAATTAAAAATCAATGTGGTTTGTGGTCCTGAGAAAGGATAATTTTATATCCTTTAGCTTACAAAAATTAATGATTCATGAGTTCAAATACTCAGTGTGTCATTTAGATTAAGCAATTATAATCTTTCCGCTAAAGGTTTGGGGATATAAACATTATAGAGTGATTTGTGGCATAGATACCAATTATAAGTTTTACAATTACATATTCAAATATAAATAGTTTAACAAAATTAAATATGGTTATATTTAATCATGGACTATGATTTCCAATAAAGTACTATCCTAGAAAAGATGAAAAGAGAGATAATATGCCTCAATAACTATAACATACTACCCAAAAAATTATAAGTATTGGGAAAACCCTATTATAATTGATATTAAAAGGATAGGATTAGAAATAATAATGTTATGAATGATATCTAAGCTTTTTTAAATGAATTCAAAACTATTAATCCAAGAGAATGTTAAGGTGGTGATGGAAGTTGTTTCAAAAACTAAAATGAAAATTGGGAGAAATAAGGGAATAAAATGTTTTATTAATTAAAATTTTATTATTACAGATTAATTTAAACTATATCTTGGATAAGTGTTCCATAATCACATGATATAAAATAAATATCTTTTGGAATGTCCAAACAACTCATCATTTATTATCCATCTGAGAAGTACCAAGACGCGTTGAGATCATTGAGAGAATATTTAGTAAGAAAAAACTAGAAATTAAATTCTGGATTACACCTTAATGTTATTGGTATCTCCAAATTTTGTGTTAGATCATAAAAATTATAATGGAATAATACAGTCAATAAAAATACCAACTGAAAAATGGGATAAAATCACTATACACTACTATTTGATTCTTCTAAAAACATTTAATGTTAAAAACAACATATTTTTTTAAAAGATAAACTTCACCTAGAAATTTCATACAATTACCATTTCAATAGATTTATTACATGAACCACATGTAAATTTATATTTCATGTAAGTAATGAGTCTATATGGGGAATAACTTTTTATCATATCGGAGAAAAATCCATGGTTCACCTCTATTTTTTTAAATGGGTATTCAAATTTTCCAAAATACAAATTTGAACATAAATATGATCTACCACCCTAAGAATTAAGAATAATATGAATGAGAAATTTATAAACTAAATTAAATGTGTAATTCTTGATCAATAGAATTATGTGTATGCTAGGATCAGTATAATCCCCTATCTGAGTTCCCTTACATTAATAGTTTTTTTTTCATATATTCAAATGAATCAATATGAGGCTCTATTTTTGACGAGTTTTATAACTATAAACAGATGGGGTGTGAAATTCTAGTCTATAGAGGAATTATTTATCCATCATTCTTGTAGCTCGATGTTAGTCTATCTAGATGGAAAGGAACAAGGCCAGGCATGATAGAATTTAGTGTTCGGTTAAGGCATTAATGTCTATGACAAAATTCATTTTGTTTGATGCGGTATATTCCTATATAAAATCTCTCGAAATTCCCTCTATACGAGAGTTTTACATGGGTTCCTTTGACAGGTGTCTAAATAATATTGTCATTTGGGTTTGATGCTTCCCACACCTCCTTAGCAGGAATCTTGATATTTACATATCATTCTTCTTGAATGCCCTAAAAGGTGGCAGTCTGGTCCGGGACTCTAGGGGTAGTGTTATTTTAGTCTTCACTGGTCACCTAGGTAGAGAAAATTTTCTAACTCCTAAGGCTCTAGAAAAGATATAGACTTCAGATTTATCGGAACATGAATATTTTTCTAGGTGAGGATAAAGTTGACTCCATTATAATCCATTATTACATGCACGACAAGCACAACACTCTATGGTCTATATCCTATATTTTTAATGGTTCTTGACTCTTATCAGGGATACCACATTCCTTCTTCATATGAGGAGGGAAGAAAACATGGTCTCTTAACATATATAATCTTTGTCTTCACATGTCATTGGTATTTTTATCCAGTCAGAATTGCTTTCCATCTCTATTTAAGGGATGAATCTTGTTATAGTGGATGCACTCTCCCTTCACCAATTCAGGCCTCCATATCTTCCTACACGTTTCCTTATTCTTTGTGTTCCTATTGTTATGTACACTCCTTGGTAAAATAAAAATAATGATAATGATTTATAACTATTAACTTTTTTAATAAGTCAATTAATGGAAGATTCTTAAACCCTATCATGTGTAATATATGATAGTGAAGGATCAAAAAATTTAGTGACACATTAATGTTAATCTATGTCAATACAAGAGATATACTTAAAATAATAAAAGTGATATTGATTTTTTAGATGGAGAAAATGTATTTCTTTTAATATAAATCTAGTGGAGATTTATAAGTCTAAGATTCAAGGGGAAGTATATCACTAGGTACTTTTCCCCTTTTAGATCCTTAGTCAAATTAGAGTTGTTGATTATCCACTAGAATTCCCCATAACATTATTAAAGTTAATTTTTCATTCCATACATTACTCTTAATGAATTACATAATAGATCCCATATACATACTAAATAGTGATGTAGCATAACTAGATAAAAATATCTCTTATGATGAGCATACAATGATGGTGTTGGACCATTGAGACAAATTTCTATGTAACAGGGTAACTCGCCTTTTCAGAATGAATTACTAAAACAATAAGTATGATGAGAAAACATCAAAACATATCGATAAATTGAAACAAAAGTACCATCCCTTATCCTAAAATGAGGGTTTCAGTTGAAATTTAAAGCGTAGAAATCCAAAATGGGGAATAATGTTACCTCATAATGATTTATATATAGTGTTTTCTATCCTAATATACATGTGTTCCATATTTAATAACATATATTATAATAAAACACATACACCAAATAACAAAAAATATATATTCGTTCATTATTATATAATATTACATATAAGCAATAAATATATTCCATAAAACAAAATAGTGCATTTTTTAAAATATACAAATAAAAATAACATATATATATTTTTATATTTTGGAACATATCTTTCCTTTAAAATTATAATGGTAAAAAATAATGAAAAAAATTAAATTTTAGAAATATAATTGGAATTTTCAAAATGATGAATATAAAACTGTAATAATAATTTAATAACGTGATGAATATTGGAAATATGACATATTTAGAAGATGTATAAAACCAACGGGACTACTTAAAATTAACCCTAACATTATGAATGGTAATATGACCCCTAAAATAAGAAACATAATCTTTATAATAGTAACATGATAATTGTAATAGTAAAATAACTTATAAATAATATTTATTATGATAAAAACATGTAAATATGAATTTTAGAGTGATATAAAATAAATAAATATATTCAAAAACACCAAAAAAATTATAGTTTCATTTTTAATAAACTATATATTTATTTTTTTCCTAAAAAGTAATTTTTATATTTAATAATTAGATTAACTATGTTATAAAATTATTTTGATAAAATTAATGACACTTTTTGAATAAAAATATCAAAAAAATTAGTCTATTAATGATTATAAGTTTTTTGGAAAACAAAATTTTTTTCTGAGTAATGAAAATATCATTTTTATGTAAATGGTAGACATTAATTCAATCATATATAATGTATTAATTATATAATTAACTATATATTAGGTTCTTTAAACAAAAAATACTAAAAAATAAATATAATCCATTTTTAAAGAATATATTCAAATTCCATTTATAAAAAGTAATTTCCATTGTTTAAACAGATAAATCACACTATAGGAAAAAAGTTATCTTTTAATCCATAATTTTGTATAAAAAATAAATTTAATATTAAGGGGTTAAAAATAAATAAATTATTTAATCTATAAAAAATATAATACATTATTTTGAAAATAATATTATTTAATGTATTACCTTGAAAATAATAATGTATTCAATATTTTTACCCAAAAATACCCTTTTATGTGTTGATAACCCCTTAACCATCCCATGAAAAACAACCTATAAATTCAAAATAATATAAAATATCTTCTAAATACCATCATAATAATTATTCTTAAAAAAATATTGATATTTTGGTGTCATGAAAAAAAATCCTACGAGGGGATAAGGTCATACAAATTGGGAAACTTAAATATAACGTATTCCCACCCTTTTTATACTTTCATTTCACTTTTATTCTTTCATAGTTCAATTATCAAATTCAATACTATAAAACTAAAAAAATTATTTATTATATTAATAAGGTATTAGTGATAATAATATATTATGGATTTTTCTAAATTGTATACATAATATCCATGTACCTCTCACCCCCTCATTGACATGTCTCGTTACTGGTTAGTTTTATCCAGCTACATAGAAATCTTAAATTCACTAATTAATAATGTTCATATATTGTTACAATAACATATATATAATATATAAATATTTAAATTTATGTATTTTTATACTTTTGGTTGTAATTTTTTCCAACATATAAATAAATATTATTCAATATTATGAAACCAAAACAAAATGATTTAATTCATAGAAATATGTAATCTGACTCTATTATCCTTAAAAATGATTATCAAATAAATTGTATTGGATTTAATTTTTTAAGATAAAATAAATTAATATTAATCATTTATTTTTTATTTTTTTGATAAAATTAATTTAGTTTTGAATGAGTTGTAAATGTTGTAACAAAACATGTCCTAAGCTCCTGGTACACTCTAACCAACTATTTGTATTGGGTTTGTCTTACAGTACACTATATTGTGTTAGGATATTATAAAAAAATTATAAATAATATTTTCATTTAATTCAATTTTTTCATTTATTTACAAATTTCTAATTCATTTGGATGAATTACAATACACCATCAAGGTTTTGGATCATGAATTTTTCTTGAAAACAATATTCATTTATTCTTATGATTATATGTTTACTCTCTAGGAAATATTTTCTATTAAATTTAAAATTTATAATTATTAAAGCAAAGAAAAGACCTCTTTTAACTGGGTAGTGGGAGACCCATTACATAGCCTGAAGGCCCAGTTGGCATTTAGCCCATTACATGGCCCGTGGGCCCATTTTTTGACCCAAATCTCATTCTGTGAATAGTACTGCTACAGTAAACGCGCTGCTATAGTACTACATTGTCCCCGCCACTGCTACAGTATTCTGCCGCCACTATAGTGTCTGTCATTGCTACCATACCGCCACTGATATAGTAAGCTACAGTACTGCTACCATACCTGCGCCCAATCGGTTATCAACCCCCATTTTTCATATAGATTTAAGGGGTGCTTACCACAAAGGCAAACCCCAAGTACTCTATTAATTGTAAAATTTACCCTTAAAATTTAAAAAACAAATCTAACCTTATTATATTATGTTACAACTTGCTTTTATTTATCCATATATTATTTACAACACAATTATGAGTTCTATTCCTTACTATCGATTTTTTATAAAAAATCGTTATATGATTTATTTCTATGTTCCATGAATGATAATGACATTTTTACTATATGATAGGTTTGATTATAATTATATAATCCTACAATTCATTAGTTAATGTTTTACATATAATGATTTAATATTTTTTTATACTAAATATGATTCAACATTTTTATAGATTATTTAATATACTATTTGTACACAAATTTTATGTCTGTGATGTGCCACAAGAATGGTTATAACCCAAGGAAAGGATGGATAAATGGGTGGTTCATAATATTTTAAAAGTCAATTTACATTAAATTAATATATTATACTAGTTATGACATGGTCATAAGAATTTTTAATTTATACCATACCCAAATAAACCGAAATAAGAAGTTGAATAAGGAACGACACTTTTTACAACATTTTCAATGAAGAGGTGATTACATCAAAGTTATTATTAGTATCATCTAAGTGATATGGTTTTCATTATGATATTAAAATATATTATAATTGGATAGAACATTTATCATTATTTATCTTAGTGGTTATATTCACATAAAAATCATTGTGTTGATAAAATTATCTCTTGATCGTTGATAATAACTTTTATGATATTTGAGAATGTTAAAAAAATTATTCTTGTTTCCTCTAAAACTATTGATGTAGATCTTCCCCTTCAATCATCAACAATATCTAATCATTATATTCCCACTTCTTCAAGAAATTTGGATTTATAGGTTAATAGTTGATGGTAGATGCTTTAGTTTGTTTCTAATACCTTCAAACAGAATTAGTTAGATATATAGCTTTTTTATCACTTATTATTAGGGTCGTTCAAATTCTATTTAAGGAACATTTTCCAAGTCCATTTATTTATTGTTATAAATATTCTCAAACTCAGTGTTTGTTAATTTCTCCCATATTCATAATTTATACTTCTAGAGTTACTTTACGTTTATTGGATAATGTTAATGGTCTATAATAAATTAAAATCAGGAAATCAATTATAAATTACTCCCAGAACATCAATACTGGTATTTAATAAGATAATAATTTGGGAATTTCTGCAATCCACATCTGTCATGGATATGTTCCCATAATTATCAAATATTCATTTCTTCAATTTACCAAAGTCCTTATTATAATACCATAAATATCCTCCTTTTATTTTCATCTAATTACATAAGTGGAATATATTTCATGTGTAATTCTCCAGCATAAATCACTAGTTAAACAATTCAAAAATTAATAAATATTTAATTTCAAAAAAATTCATGTAGTGATATCCTATTCATTCTAAAAGGTCAACTTCTATTAATATTCTTCAACCCAATCATGGGGTAAAGATTCCATTCATGGTGCAACAATATTTTTTTTCTCATATAAATAATAACATCAGTAGAATCACTCTATAATCATTTTCTCGTGATTTATAAAATGAAAAATATAAAAAAAATCCATCCAGTTTAAAACTATGAATAATCTTCATATATTTCTCACTTAAGAAAGTAATTTTTTATTCCTCTGCCTTGATATTATCTAATCATAAAATGTTGTGTGTTCTATAGAGATCGTAATATATTAATAAAACATAAATCAGAATGAATTTGTGATTGTTAAACCAACAAAATTATTTTCAAATATCATCAGGTTTGATTTTGTCTACAGAAAAACTATTTTTGGAAATTGGATGATTTTAATCTATAAACAATATCAAAATTTCAAAAATTGTGGAACCGTATTAATTTCTATGAAGAATTGTGTATATTTTATAAACTATATAACAATAAACCTATGATTTTCATGATCATTATGAAATTTCATTAATATTTGAAACAATGAACCAAATAAATTTCTATAGTAAAACCAAAAAAAAGCCCCTCCACCTTACCATTTAATATAGATAAACCCTTTAAAGACTTAATTTGGGTATATATATTTTTCAAAATAAGGAAATTTGATAATTATTTAACTTATAATGTTTATAAATACCTTACTATGTTGAATTTCATCAATTTATTGAACCTTTATAGATTATTTTACCTTATAAAGATAAAAATACAATTTTTTAAAGTTCATAATGATACAAAATCAATAAATTTTAAATGTCTATAATTAATTAAATTCTTCTCAAATCATATTAAAACATCATCTATGACTTAAATTTGACTCAAAATCAATTTAAACACTTCACATCCATACTCAAAAACATGAAATTCTTTTTTAATAGTATTAATAATGAATAAAATATATTTTGAATTTCTCAATAGTTCCAATGGGTCAAAGAATTTCCCCATTATATTTTTTAAAATATATTTTATATTTATTAGATTTACCTAGTCACATCCTTTATCAAATTTAAATATTCTTCACCCTGCACAACCAGATATGGAATATTTTTTATTGATAAAAAATTATCGGTATGTAACTTAGATGATTTTATCCTCAATTAACCTCTCAATTCATACTAATATTTCACTTCAATTCATAAAATAACTTTTTTTAGATTAAAAAATCTATAATTATATATATTTATCCACATCAAAATAGAATTGACCACATTTTAATTATTTTTTACAATAAAAGGAACACATATAACCCCCACATTTAAAATCCAATCCAATATATTATGGGGGTAACATTCATGTTTCGTAATGTGATTGTGGAAGGATGAAAAATGTTGTTAACCATTAACTTACTAAACCTCCCTCATAGAATGTGCCTCATAAAAAATGATCACTTTGGTCATTCTTGTTTAGGATTTAAATATTCAGGTCACCATTAGTAACTCTTTCATTGGTAAAATGGAACATTTTTTCCACATGAATTAATTTAGAGTGTTGAATAAGAATCATCAGAAGATCAAAGGAAATATAGTTTTGAAATAAAATTTCAGTGAACTCTCATTAATACAATCATGTTGTGTTGGATTGATTACATAAAAAATATATGTATATAAATGTATCATTTTGTCCTTTGGGAAACATAGTTCTACATCATGTTGTTCATTTCCAAAAGTCTCTCATTAATAATGAATAATAGACCATTTTTTATTTTAAATTACTAATGTATTATTCCAAGTCAACATATATAAACCACTTTAATTTTAATTTATATTTTATTCTATACAATATACCAATGTATATTTTATATTTGATATATATTAATATTATTTTTATATTAGTATATGATACTCATTTGGGTAACTATGAAGTATTACGCACAGTGTCCTGGAAAATGTTATATCCATCCATGAAGGTACAAGAAAAAATAGATTTCTTACAAATTTTCTAAATAATATATTATTAAAAAAATACAGATTCATATTTAATCACTTTTATTAGAACTGTAGTGGTAGTAGAAATATGTTTATATTCAACTAGGCCAAACTCATTCAACTATTCTATATAATACATATCTCATGATAGAAATATAAAAATATATTTTTTTTATTAGTCTATAAGCCATAAAAATAGCTCACCTCTCTCACCATAGACAACCCAAATACTCAATTTCATCCAAGATGAATTTTCTTTCTAGAGATATTATAAGTAACTCATCTACACATATGTTGACATTAATAGTACCTATAGATTATTCATTTATATATTGGTTGTTATTAACCATTCCCTCCTATAATTAAATTAGATTCATGAATTTGGAAAATATTCATTTCCCAACACATTGAGCATGTTTCGAGATAGATATATCCTTTTTATGTATATATAGCATACTACCATATTTATCTATGTCACACCCTGACTATGTAATTTTAATTATTTTAATTTATTATTTATTATTCTTCCTCACTTTTGAGTTGATGTATTTGGAAGGTCTAATTTTAAATTTTTGGAGACTTTTTTTTCATTTCAAGACTTTCCATCATAGTTAGAAGAAACTTTGTGGTCCTCATGTGGTTGTCGTGATGGTTTAGTGGTTTGGCGCATAGCTTGTGCAATATATATTAAACCATTCATCAAGCCTTTAATTGGGCTATGTGATTTTTCAATGCCGAGTGGCACGGTTTGAGAACCATTTTATAATATTTTTTACTTCCCATGCATAATCGTGCTATAAATACCTGACCTTAAACATTAAATAATCATGAATTAAAAGAATAGTTTACAATGTGGATCTTTTCAGGTTTATAGTTTTAGAGAATTAGGCCATGACTATTACATATCAACTTGAATATTACCGTTAGACACTACTACTCAGTATCCATTTTTTCATAAAATAAATGAGAAACATGTCTAGTTCCTTGTTTTAGACAGCATGACATTTCCTTGATCTCATAATTGACCCTTATTCATCTTTAAGTTTTGTGTAAAAAATTTCAAAAACATGAGATGATCATAAAAAGTAGACTAAGGAATATAAAAAATGAATTAAAACATTATCCCATCCATAAATACAAAATAATGAAACCATACATTTCAGTCATGACATACCTTATAAAATCATAAGATTTATGAATAACACAGAGAAAGCATAAATCATAAAGGTAACATAGGGCATACAAAAAATAATTATATTTTAGCTATCACAGCAATGTAGGGTGTTATGTGGGAATACCCATCACAGTTTATTCCCTAAATCTCTTATTCGAAACATTAACATTTTCCATCGTCATGTTACCCAATGCATTGGAGAGCTATCTCGGGCTCACCTGCCCTAGCATTATCATGGAACCACCCGTATACATAAACAATTCCCAATAAACATAACATTTTCATAACACTTAAACCCTGATTAATGAAAATATGACATTTCCACATTGCAATCACAACATATGATTTCAAGATATAGACATAATTAATGCATTATCAAAACATTTTAAAACCCATTTAAAACATTTAATAATGAGATTTTTGAATCAAAGTGTCCAATAATACTTTGAAACTTTTAAGAAAATTATCATTTAAAATCATTAATGTCCATATAAATAAATTCTTAATACTATTTTTAAAATCTGGACATTAATGATAATGATTTAGAAGAATAAATCATTAAAACATTTTAAAATGATATTTTAGTTAAACTGTTTTTCTAAAAAATAAGATACTCTTAAATAAAAATAACTGAGAAAAAAACATTGAATAAGATCTTTATAATATCATTTGAATAAATGGATTCATGATATATTATGCCAAAGGATGGTATATACACCATATAAGAGTTAATTGCTGCATTGCAACAATTATGTCTCAATGGAATGTAAATTGAGAAGAAATCCCTTATAAAAATTATATCCTTATATTAAAGATGAATAAATTACATAATAATGTCTAAAAAATATAAGTACACTCAATATTATTTTATATTAAATTTAAATAAATTATATTACTTTCAGACATGTTTTTGTAAAAAACACCAATGACTTGGATGTTTAACTCAATGAATGGAAATTGAGTTAAAACTACTCTTATGAATTTCATATCGATGACTTGATAATTTATCAATGGATTGATAATGTGGATCAGAAGTATATTCACACAAAGTGGAGTGTAAATTAATACATATGTTAATAAATAGTGATTTTAATAATAATCATGGAGTAAAATTATCAATAAATCATGCTTAAAGCCCAAGGAGTGGAAATTGAAATTTGAATTTCCCTTAATGATTTAGTAACATAGGAAACATACACCCCATTAAAGAAGGATCATAAATTGAAACTATAAATACTGATAAATTAAATTATATTACACCAATAATTCAATAATGGGCAGTACATACAACAAAAAATTGAAATAGTGTCTAATATAGAATGAATCTCACAGGAATAAAAAGTGAGATTAAAAATATTTACCAAGTTGTAATCAATCAACTTGTATGAAAAAAAGATAATAACCAACAAATGAATCATATAATAACATGAATATAAAAAATGGATAATATATGTCAAATTTTAGTACACAATACACCTAATGCAATTAATATATGGTGAACAATAGAAATCACACAGAATTAAAAATGAGATAAGAAACCCCTTACCTCGTGTCCAACATGACTCGTTTGTTCCTTGTTATTCCTGAATAAAAAACATATGTTAATTTATACATGATTAGGAACATTTTTTATTTTATTATTCCTTTTATGTCACTTATTACTATGTTATAAAAATTATGAAATCATTTAAGTTAATAATGGTCGTTTTGTCGATATTTGGTACTTGTGTCAAAAATGAACACCTTATAAATAAATGTTTTCCATGTGGCCAGTAGTCCATTATATCAAGAATGATATTAATGATTTATATATCAACTATATCATATATATCTTGTATATATATATATTTATTTAAAATATTAAATAACATTTAGTAGTAAGAAATTAAATGCACCGTTTGTGGACACGGTAAGTCGTATGTACGCATGAACGCTACTGTAATTTCTATTTCGTATTTAATGGAATGAAAAAATAATGATACATAGGTAAATTAAAATTCCAGTATAATATAATATATAATTTCATTAACTCCCTCCTTTATATGTCCCATGTATGGCATGAATGAGTCATATCACTTTGAGGGGGCGGTAGTCTGCACTTCCCCAAATGAAATTATCTCGTTTACCCATAATGGAAACCATAAACGTATTCTATAAATGAAAAATAAAAAAGAATAAAGAAAACATAATCCTAATATATATCATATATAAATATATTTCCATCATAATGGACACCATAGAGGTGGTAGGATAAGATTGAACAATCATCATTTTGTGAGGCGTCAGTTTGTCGTGCACAGAAATAGTATATTATTTACCCATTATATGGAGGTGTGTGTATGTGTAGTAATAATACTTATCATAAAAACATACTAGTATATTTTATATATTGGTGATGATATATAATAAAGGAATAAAAATATTTTAGGGGGTTAGAGAAGGAAAATAAAACAATAGATCACAAGATAATATGGTACCATTAAATCGGTTAACTTCCTTTGGTTTGAACCAAAAGGGTTTCGTGGTGTACCTTATGACTATGGTAAGGCTTATATGGGGAGTAAATGGATATTTAGAGCTTATTTGGTTAGGGGATGGATAAGGAAAGAGGCTTGAGAGGTGTGAGTAATGTGTTATAAGTGGTGTCCTCAAATAAGGGGGAGGAGGGGCTCTTTAATAAAGTGTGAAAATATTATTTTATTATTTAATGGTTTTTGGTTTCTATAGATCAAAAATTAATTAACGTAAAATATAAGATGACTCGTGTTATAAATAAAATCATCCAATAACAATTGGATGGGTAATGGTTATTTTTTTATTCTTTATAATCCAATTTATTTAAATCTTTTATTAATGAGGTAAACACTACATCATTATTGTGTCATAAATAATTTTATTTATCTGATTTCTCAAAATTATAAAAAGATAAAATAATATAGGAAATCATTTAATCTTTCCAAATAATATTAATAGTCTAAAATATAACTTATATGACCCTATGTAAAAATTAATTTACTAAAAGATATTTGTTAATGTCATTTTTGCCTTTACTTTAGGTTAATTAAATTAAAGTGTCATTATCACTCATTAGTGGCTCCATGGGGTCCCAAAATAGACTCAAGGATTAAAATGGTTGTCCAAGACTCATTTAATAATTTTAGGATAGGTTATAAGGTAATTTTTTATTATTATGATATTCCTTTTACCTTAAATTAACTTATTTACCTTTAACTGCGGTAAATAAAAGTCAATAGTTACTATTCACCAAAAATTATATTCATCTTATTGAATCACATTTTAGATACTAATTAAAATAATATATGTCATATTTTCTAAATTCAATTCAAAAAAGTGGTAAATTTCATTTACATGAGAAAGTCAAAAAATTTACTACTACTTTGTGGTTTCATTATTCATCAAAAATTAAATTTTAACAGAAAAAAATTCCAAAAATTCAAACTAAGCTATATTTGATATTAAAAATTAAAAAAATTATATCTATTTTACCAAATTCCAAACATAGAATTTGGATTAATTAATTTAAAATTAATTCTCCATGTTAAAACAAAAAAGCATTATTTTAAAAAATAAAACCTATCAAAAGATTGACACTTCTTTATAACCAATTTCAAAGTAAAATTTCTTCCAATGACCAACATTGGATTAAATAGTAAAAGTATAATCTAATTACACTTTAAAACCAATTAAAAATATAATTTAATAATATAAATAAATTATATTAAAAGTTATATTTTAATTAAAGTACAGTATATTTCAGTATTCATTAAAAATTGAATTTTATCAGAAAAATACCATAAAATTACCGAAAGTAAATGTTGATGTCCCAATTAAAAATAAAAAATTTATTTTATCTAATAAAACTTATAAAATTGACCAAAACTAGATTTAATGATGGTTCTCCATCAAAAGGTGGTAAGTATACCCTTTAAAGAATATTAGAGTATTTAGGCTTAAAATCATGATTGTTTCTTATTTTTAGCCTATAAAATTTATTGGATAAATGTAAAAATATTTCAAAAACATGTATAATCATTTTGTAGTTTGTTTTGTTCATTCCAAACATTAAAATTTCAAGGCTTTTACTACTATTTAAAATAATAACATTATTGTTTTATTTTTCAGTACAACTCAACATTGCGTGCAACGTAAGATTTCAAAGAAACCAGTTGTTGTGTATCAAGTATTCTATCGAACATAGAATCACCTTAAAAGTAAAATTACAAATTAATTTACAAAATATTAATAAATATGATAATTTCATTTTCATTATTTTCTTGGGATGTTACGTCCTTCCCTCCTTTGAGGAATTGCATCCTTGCAATTTTAAAATTGGGTTTAGAAACTTCATCAAAAGTCTCGCAGTGGAAAAAGAATCAATAAATATATCACATTAAAAAAAGGAAGAGAAGTACAACGGTCAACCAATACCAATGATACTAGGATTCCATGAAAACATGGATATGGAGGAGAAAAAAACAATCATTTTCTGATGGAGAGTGATAGAAAACATGATTAGGAGAAAGTTAACCACCAGAAAATCACAAACTAGTGATGGGTTAAATGGTCTTTGATTCCCCAGTAGGAAAAAGTTAACATAAAACGTTTTTTATTTAAGTTAATTTTTATAAGGTTGACGAATTTATTTATTAGCCTAACTAAAAACATAAGGAAACATACTTACTTGTCATTAAGACTTCCATCATTTATGAAATTCTTACCACAAACTCATTTTTTCTTCAAACGATGAGTATTCATGATGACATGTTCACATTGAAAGCACTATAATAAACTTCTAGAGAATCACATAATCCACAAATGATGAACTATATTTTTTCCATGACTTTATACATTAACCAAAACCAAAATGGTTAGAAGAAGATTGGATAATCCCCAATAGGATAATCTTTTACAAAAATAAAAACTACTCTTACTCTCCAAAATTTTCCAAAAAATACCAATAGATAAACTAAGTCCATTCAATAAAAAACAATCCAAAAAATTATTCAATGTAATAAATACTAATATTGAAATCTAAATCGCGGAAGGATTTAATCGCATAGTCTTCCAACATAAATCATAACATTTATCTCTAAATAAAATCAGTTATTCTTAAAGTCTCATATGGAAAAGTAATTAACCTAATCACATATTCCCCATGATTGGTTAATCACGTCCATAGATAACCCAAAATATACATATTCTTGAATCATAAATTTATCTAACTAAAAATAATTAGTCACACTAAACAAGGACTTCATGTAGTCCTGTGGTATGAAATAAATCCAAGTTGCTGTTTAGTTTTGGGTTCGATTCCCATATCTTTATTCAATGTGACTGGTTGTCACGTTTTTTATGTGTTTTCATTTTTTAAAATCTATATAATTTTATAACATTCCCAAAAAATATAAATTCATCAAAAATAACCATAATAATTTATCTGATAACTTTCATTTTGCATCCAAAAATTGATCATCCAGCAATTACCTCAAATTCAAGGATTATATAAATGAAAATGTTTCTTTACAACAATATCCACAAAAGAAAAGATAATTATTTCGTGAATAAAATTTTAATATATTAAACTTCATGGTTACACATACTATAAAAATCTTCTAATGTAATCCTATCATCAAAAAATCCTTAATACTTTTAAGCATTTCAACACCCTAAAATATACCATAATAGTTGAATACCTTATACGTTTACTTCTTAATCATTCAATGTTATTCATGATCCATTAACCATTAATTTCCAAATTATTCTAAAATATGTCTTTCCTACATAAAAATCATGATTAATATCCTGAGATTCAATAATGTCTAAACATCTGGTATGAGATTTATAACATTCATTGGTCATTGTTAGTTTCCTCATCTGCAATTTGAATGGAATTAGGTATTGGTAAACATATATTTATATGATCCTGGTGATCCCGTTCCAGAACCTTCTTTGTTGGATATATATTTTTATAATTACCATACACAGCACATTTATAACATTCAATTGACCCCTTAGAAAGACCACCATTCCCTTTCTTAGAGTCAACTTGATGCTTTTTTGTTTCCATGGCAAGTTCTTGCTTTATGACATTCAATTCCACATCTAAAGAATATTCACATCCCTTTGAAACACTTTCCATTGTGATTCTTTCCACATCCTTGACACATAGATTTTTTAATATACTTACCTTTATGATTATTACCTAAACATTTCTGGGGATTTGTTTCTCACATATATGATGCCTTATAATAATTACGATGGTTCAGGTGGTTAGTCATGAATCCAGATAGTTGGTAGAGAATAACTACAAGAGTTCCCATTGCAGCTACCATTTCAGTTAGTTTATCATTCCGAAAACCATCATAGTTTTTTTCACATCCACTGTCAGATTGGTGCATACTAGATTCAACAATTTACTAAAACCGAAACGAAATGTGAGTGTATATAATTAAAATCATCATATAAAATCATATGAGAAGGGAAAATACTAAGATACACTTATTCATGTTATCATAAACTCATTCTCTTTATCTAAAATAACTGTTACTCTTTCCAAAATACTAACCATTATGATAATGTCACTTATGCTTAAAGAACACCCTAACCTCTAAAGTTGTCTAAACCGGCCTCTAATACCATCTATAAGGACCCAGTCATAAACATTTCATAATCCTGAATTAAATGAATAATTTTAATTGAGGATATTTTCATGTTTAGAGTTTTAGAGAATTAGGTCATAACTATTACATATCAACTTGAATATTATTATTAGACACTACTACTCAGTATCCATTTTTTCATAAAATAAAAGGGAAACATTTCTTTTTCCATGTTTTAGATAGCATGACATTTCCTTGATCTCATCCTTGACCCTTCTTAATCTTTAATTCCTATGGAGAACATTTAAAAAACATGGGATGAGCATAAAAATCTCAGAATGGGATATAAAATAAGGAATGAAAACATTATCCCATCAATAAATACAAAATAATGAAACCATACTTTTCAATCATAACATACCTTATGGAATCCTAAGATTTATGAATAACACAAAAAAATCATAAATCATAAAGTTAACTTATGGAATACATAAAATACTTACATTATAGCTATCACGACTATATAGGGATTTTTACAGTAATACCCATCACAGTATATTCCCTAAATCTCTTAGGAGAAACCTTAACATTTTTCTCTGTCACGTTACTCAATACGTTGGAGAGCTATCTCGGGCTCACGTACCCATGTTTTTTCATTGAACCACATGTATACAAAAAAAATTCCCAATAACCATAACATATTTATGACACTTAAAACAATAATAAAACAAATATTACAATTCCATATTTCAATAAAAAAAATATCATTTCAAGATATAGACATAATCAATGCTTTATTAGACTATTTTCAAAACCATTTAAAACATTTAATAACGAGATTTTTGAATCAAAGTGTCCCATACCACTATGGAAATTTTAAATAAATTATGATTTGAAATCATTAATGACCATATAAATAAATCCACAAAACCATTTTTAATACATGGACATTAATGATAATGATTTATAAAAAAATATTTAAAACATTGACAATGATATTTTAGTAAAAGTGTTTTTAACAAAATGAAGGACTCTTGAATAAAAATAATTGAGAAATAATATTGAATCAGAACATTATAATATCATGTGAATAAAAGGAATCGTGATATAATATGCCAAAGGACAATATATACACCATATTAGAGTGAATTGGTGAATAACAACAATGAATTCTCAATGGAATATAAATTGAGATGAAATCCATTATAAAAACTGTATCCATAGATTAAGGTTAAATAAATTACATAATAATGTGTGAAATATATAAATACACTAAATATGATTGGATATTCTATGTAAATCAATCAGATAACATTCACACGTATTTTTTTTAAACAAAACCAATGACTTGGATGTTTAACTCAATGAATGGAAATTGAGTTAAAATTACTCGTATCAACCTCATATCGATGAATTGTGAATTTATCAATGGATTGATTATGTGTATGAGAAGTATATCCAAGTAAAGGGGAGTGTAAATTACTACATAAGTAAATAAATAGTGATTTTTATACAAAATATTGGAGTAAAATAATCAATGAAGTATGCGTAAATCCCAATAAGTGGAAATTAAAATTTGAAATTCCCTTACCAATTTGGTAAATTACGAAACATACAACCCATGAAAGAAGGATCATACAATGAATATTTAAATAACCATCAATTAAACTATATTACCCCAAGAATACAATCAGGGGTAGTACATACACCACATAAAAGGAAATACTCGCTAATATATCATGAATCTCATGGGAATAAAAAGTGAGATTAAAAATCCATACCACATTGTAATAAATCGAGTCGTATGAACCAAAGTTACTAAACAGCAAATGAATCAAATAATACCATGAATATAAATTGAATCATGATAATATATATCAAATGGAAGTACAAAATACACTACATGCAATAAATAAGTTGTGAATAATGGAAATCTCATAGAATTTAAGGTGAGATAAGAAACCCCTTACCTAGTGTCCGACTTGACTCATTTTTTCTTGTTCATTATGAAAAATAATCACAGGTTAATTTATACTTTTTTAAGAACCGTTCTAATTTTATTATTCATTTTATATCACTTAAAACCATGTTATAAACATTATGTAATCATTTATGTTAATAATCATCGTTTTGTCAATATTCGGTAATTGAGTCAAAAAATAACACCTTATAATTAAAATTTGTCTATGTGGTCAAGAATCCATTATCAGCAGAATTATATTCATGATTAATATATCATATATACCAAATATATCCTATATATATATATATGTTATTGTAATATTAAATAACCTTTTGAAGTAAGAAATGAAATGCACCGTTCATGGAGACGGTAAGTCGTACGTACACAAGAATGCTACATTCATTTCTATTTCATATTTAATGGAATGAAAACATAATTATATATAGTTATATTGAAATTAAAGTATAATTTACTATATAATTTCATTAACTCAATCCTTTATACATCCCATGTATGGTATGAATAGCTCATATCACTTTCAGGGGGCAGTAGTTCGCGCTTCCTCATATGAAATTTTCACATTTACGCATAATAGAAACCATAAAGGTAAGATATAAATGAAGAATAGAGAATAATAAATAAAACATAAAAATAATATATATCATATATAAATACAGTTCCATCATAATCGCCACCATATGAGGTGGTAGGAGAATATTGAACAATCATCGCTTCTTGAGGTGTTATTTTCCCATCCATAGAAACAGTATGTTCGTTACCTATTAGATGGAGTTCTGTGTAAGTTTAGTTAGAATAATTCTTATACAAAAACCTATTATATTGAGGATACTAGTTTTTTTATAAATTAAAGGAATAAAAAGAGTTTAGGGGGTTTTAGAAGGAAAATAAAACAAAAGAACTTAAAGAAGATGTTACCTTCAAATCGGGTAACTCCCTTTGGTTTGAACCAAAAGAGCTTCTTGATGAGCCTTCTGCCTAAGTTAATGCTTCTAAGTGTAATTGAGGGATATTGAGAGATTATTCATTTAGGGGGTGTATGATCCAAGGGGATTTAGAGTTGTGAGTAATGGGTTAAAAATGGTGTCCTTTTATAAGGGTTAGTAGGGGATCTTTAAGAAAGTGTGAAAATATAATTTTATTATAAAATAGTTTTCAGTTTCATAAGATCCAAATCAAATTAAAGTAGAATATAAGATGAATAACTGTCGAAATAAAATCATCCAATAATAATTGGATAGGTTTTGGTAATTTGTTTAATCTTTATAATCATATTTATTTAAATAATTTATTAATGAGGTAAACACTGCATCATTATTATGTCATAAATAATTGTATTTATATGGTATCTAAAAATTATAAAAAAATTAAAATTATGTATGAAATATTTTTATCATTCCAAAAAATATTTATAGTCGAAAAGTTAACTTATATTACCATATGTAAAAATTTATTTACTAAAAGATATTTGTTTATGTCATGTTTGCCTTTAATTTATGTTAATTAAAATTAAGTGACACTATCACTCTTAAGTGGCTCTGTGGTGTCCCAAATAGACCCAATGATTCCCATTGTCGGCCATGACTCATCCAATATGGTTATAAAAGTCAAAATTTACCATTCACCAATAATTATTTTAATCCTAATGAACCATATTTTATTTAATAATAACAACCATGTATTTCTTGTTTTCAAAATTTAATTTCCAGAATCGTTAAATTTCATTTGAATGAAAAATTCATATTTTTTAACTACTACTTATTGGTTTCACTATTCATCAAATATTGATGTTTTTCAAGAAATTTCATAAAAATCAGACTAAGATATATTTGATATTCAGAGTCCAAAAATGATATCTATTTTACCAAATTTGTAACATAGAATTTGGATTAATTAATTTAAAATTAATTCCCATTTTCCAAACAAAAATCGTGTTTTTATGAAAAAATAACTATCAAAAGATTGACACTTGATTACGCCCAATTTCAAAGTGAAATTTCTTCCAACGACCAACATTGGAATAAATTGTAAACATATAATCTAATTAAACATTAAAACCAATTAAAATGTTAATATAACCATATAAATAAATCACATTGAAAGTTATATTTGAATTAAATTAAAATATTTTTTAATATTCATTAAAAATTGAATTTTATCAGAAAAATACAAAAAATTTACCCAAAGTAAATTTTGATGTCCTGATTCTCAAGAAAAAGTTTATTTTTTCAAATATAATATATAAAAGAGACCAAAATTAGATTTAATGTGGGTTTTCCATCAAAATGTGTAAAATCGACCCTTTAAAGAATATTAGAGTATTTATGTTTAAAATCGTATTATTTCTAATTTTTAGACATTAAAATTTATTGGATAAATGTAAAAAAATTTAACAAACATGTATAATAAAATTTTATATAGTTCTATTCATCCTCACCATTATAATGTTGAGGTGTTACAAACTTTTTAAAATAATGATATTATTATATTATTTTTCAGTACAACTCAACATTGGGTGCAACATAAGATTTCAAAGGAACATGTTGTTGTGTATCAAGTTTTCCATTGAACATAGTATCCCCTTTAATGTAAAATTAATAATTAATTTACTAATATTAATAAATATGAAAAATAAATATTCTTTACTTACCTGGGATGTTTCACGTTTGAAGGTTCGAAGCTTTCAAAGTGGTCAGCACACGGTTGGCGAATGGTTTGGTTAACCGTGCACAAACCATGCGGTTTGCAAATGATTTTAAAATATTTATTTTTTATCTTTTTTAATTTCTAGATTGTTATTTATTTAATCTCCTCTATGTTTATTGAGCAAGCTTCTCTTTCCTACTCTAATTCTATGGACCCCCCCCCCCCCCTCTATTGAGCAAGATCTTCGTCTAGGATTCCACCAGATTTTCTCTAGTTTCTTGGATGATATATCGAGGTAAGCACACTAGGTCCCTCCTCTCCCCTTTGTTTAGTGATTTTCCTCTATCTCATTGTCCTAATCATTTCTTTTTAACCCTAGGGTTTCATGTGGGGTAATTTTTTATGTATCTTATCCTAATAGTGGTGAATTGGATCTCTCGGGTCATCCTTATTCGCGTTTCTGTGTCCGCCACCGAAGGGGAAGTGTTTCGAACCATTTTTATTTGCCCAATACCAATTAAAGTATGTTTTCATATGTTTGTAAAAATTAATCAACTTATAGTTTTTTCTTTGTTGCTTTTTTCATTTTTTTTTTCAATTTTTATTAGTGATGTTTGGTCTATTGTTCACAGGGATGACATGTACACCTATGAAGGGGTAAGGAATATATATATATATGCCTACTTTGTACATATTCCATAATAGTGGGGAGAATATGTATAATTAATATAGGGATATATATATATATATATATATAAATTCATGTGTGTGTAAGAATAAAGGTTTAGTTTGAGTTGTTTCTAATGATGGAATCAAGAGTTGGGGTGTTTCGGCTTGGTTCGCTTCCTTTTAAGGTAGGTTTCCTATGCTGGATTCTTTAATTTTAATTCCATTATGCTTAAAATTTCATGAATGGTCTATAAATATATTAATCAATAAAATTATGTTTTTTTATATATTTTTATGTAATTTTTGTGGGGGTAATTTCATGAAAATGGTTTCTGAATGGTTTTCATGTATTATACACATATGTATATACTGCAAGGTATTTCGTAAAATGATTATGGGTCTTCAGAAATGAAATTTGGTTCTTGAGTTGTTTTTTGCCTTTATTTTTTTTAATTTTGTTTTCATTTGGGAATTTAGTTATGTTTATGGTTATGGTTCCTCATTATGGTTTGATAGATATGTGTAAAACAGTTGAAAAGTTCTCTTAGATTCTTAAAATGAAACTTTGTTCAATTTGATAATGCTTTAACTGTACCATTGGATGTTAGCACATCCATATGTTCATATGGTGTACATGTAAATGAGCACACAAAAGATAACTGATTTCTATAATGTTTTACACTCATGATACTAAATTCTGAAACATGATTCCCTCCTTTACATTTTTCTATTATTTATCCATTCTCTCCATAAATGGTTCTTCAAAAACCCCTATTTGTTAAAAAGTATTTATTGGTATCAAAATGGACTAAAAATTGATTTCAAATATATCCTTCATATCAAAGACCATTTGGAACATTGGAATTTGGTTTGGTAACTAAATTATATAAATTTCCATTTGGATATTTTTCATGTTAAAGAGTGGTTATAACGTAGAATTTCTGGGTTTTTTTAAAAATGCGGTTGGTTTTAGAAATCCTATTTTCTTAGTTAGTAATTTATAGTGTTTTGGGAAATTGGTTATAATTATATGTGATGTGTTTTCCGGGTTGGAACTTTTGGATGACTTGAGGTGAGATGGGAGCTTCTATTGTGGACCATCCAAGGATATGGTCATCACATAGTTGGCGTTTGTGTTTTGGCTAGGCAAGCCTGTTAGTTGTGGTTTTTAGTTAGATCCATGCATTATAAGACATCCCTATTCACCACATATTATTAGTATGGGATTCATGGAGATCATATGTAGGGTCAAGTGTTTGTTACATCTCGACCCCAACTAGACGGGTTCGTACCCCTAGATTTGTTGAGAGTCTAGGTGGTACATGCGAATGGATTGTCTAGATTATAGTTACTGGTTGGTTATTGACAGTGGAGATACACCATATGTCAGTAGGTCAGTACGAATCAGGTACATTCGGGGATTTATTTTATATATGTTATGTAAATTCCCATGATTACTTATTTTTATATTGCAATTTTATTTTATTGAATTTTTAACTATTTGATTTCCTAATACCCTTTCTATGCTTTCCATCATAATATAAAATTTATACCACTAGTTTTATTTTAAAATAATTTTTTGAAGAGGATTTTCATTTTTTGTAAATTCTCTGGGAAAATGTTACCAAAAAGGGGATCTTCAATAAATATGGAATTATGTTTTTTTATATTATAAAAGAATGGAAAGCCTAATTTTTTATATGTCTTTTTTTCAAACTAGAATGACTTGGTTTTATTTTTAATGGTAAGGGATAATAAATACAATACCCGTACACACCAAGTGAGTTTAAATAATCATGATTATAGCACATTATTGTTATTAGTATCCATTTTAGGGTTTATTTGTTCCTATTGATCATGAAGCCATGTAGGTCTGGTAGTTGGTGGTGGCCCTTGTGGTCCCACGGAGGTATGTTTAGCACCTTTTATTTATTTCTCATTTTTTCTGTTGTTTTTTGTGTTATATTCTTTTTATTAATCTATATTTTATGATATCAAACATTCTCAGTTGATTATATTTCATTCTCGACACTATTTTCCATCTTGGAAGAATTTAGAATGCCTACTAAGCTCTTCTATTGTTCAGCTCGTGTGATCTGTTCATTGCTGAACCATTTTTATTCGGGTTGATCTATAATTTATCATTTATTTTGATTAATAAACACCTCCTCCTCTATATCTCCATTCATGAATGATTACTTCACATCCAACTCATATAAATTATAATTTATCTGAGCTTCCATAATATAAATATTCTGATTAATTCCATTCTTTATACAAGTGTAAAATTCTCATAAAAATAATGAATTCCATTTGAGTAGATTTTTCAAAATAACATAGACTAATTTATTATATTCTACAATTTTTATACTATTATTTTTTCTAATAACCCATTTTTTCAAATAATTTTTTATTTATAGTATTTGAATAAACTCTATAGTATTTTTCCTCTCAATTTAATTAATTTCTTCATTTATATATAAAATTCACCCCTCGGGTTCAATTGCTTCTTTTATTAACTTTGTATAAACCTATGAAATGATGGATGTTTTATTTTTAAACCTCATTATTTTTATTTATTGAATAGGATCCTACCAACTACCACTGTTGATTTCTAAATCAATATGATATTTTAGTCTCTAATTTCTCTGCATTTATTTCTCAAAAATATCATCATCATCATTCAATTATTCTTAATTAAAATGAAAATAATTTGTATTATTTTCATATTCCTTAAAAATATACTTTATCATAATCTTCATGTTTTTTACTTATGAAATTTCAGGAACCCCATCATCGGAAAAACAAGATCTATTATTATCATTTATCACATTAAAATTAAATGATATGAAAATTTTATGTAGTATATTTTGTCAAGATTTTATAACAATTTAATATTCATAAGATGCCAATGAATTTGACATTACCAGATTTCTATTGATATTTTCCAAGGATTTTATTCATGATCTTCATGTATAATGGAATTTTAAAAAACTATTGATTATTGAAATATTTTATTTTTGTGAAAATAAAACCATTTAAGTTTCAAAATTTCGTCTCTTATCAAAAAACATCTATTTTTTATGAAGTCCATATAAAATAGAATCTCTATAGAAGACATTAGAGTAATTTTTTTCATCCAATATATTCCATCCTTTATCTATAATATTTTTCTTTTGTACTCTTTTGTATTCCATTCACTTGCGGAGTTTTTGTTACTTTATAGGTTCATAATTATAAATGTTTCAAGATACATTTATAATGTATTTAAAGTATATTAATTAATGTTATATACTCTAAGATTATTTTTTTAGAATCCCAAATCACACTCAAGTTTCATTTGGTAGATCCCAAATAAATAAAATGCATAAATTTTCTATATAGTGATTATGAAATTGGAAAACTATGTAATTTCATTAGTGAATGTAATGGAATAAAAATAACCACTAAAAGGATTTTATATAATAATCCCAAAAAATTCATCCATAATAAATATAAGTGTCCTTGTTTAATATATCTCTAATAAATTATGGGAAGTTTCAATAATGAATCAATTTTTATAATTTTAAAAAATTGATTCTCATTCACTCTTAAACTAAAGTAGGAATCACGTCACTTAATGATTTAATATTTTTATTATGTTTATTTGGAAAATATTGAAATGTATCTACTAACCCAAATTATTCTCATCATTGGATCTCATATAGAATATATTGGTTAGATCACAAATATGGAATATATTTCCACCAATTCATTAACATTTGAAAATGAACCTTACATATCATCAATTACGGATGATGCATGAATTATTCTTGATCAAAATGTAATTCTTCTCATCAAGCAATTGTATTCCCCATAATAGATTGTGTTCCAATCCTTCTACATATGGGATATCTTTAAATTTGGTATTATTTTATTCTATCTCATCATAACTATCACCCTTTTTCTCAATGAATTATAATTTAAAATTTTCAATACCCCAATATCATTATCTTTTATAATATTATATATTCTTATATATCCAAAAACGTGGGAGGAATAATAAATATAAATAATCATTATCTGTGTTTATTTTATATCATTAAACCAATACCCACCATGAGATATTTTTCTTCCAACATTAATTTCTGAATGAAATTTATATTTTCATTATAAATGTCATATCCCATATGACTTTTCATCAATATTTTAGTAGTCTAGTCCATTTTATCACTCTTGATTCATATTTCTTCAAATATTCATATATATTCTATTTAAAAATAAAAGATTCAATTTTTTGGAATAGATTTCATTATTTGATATATTTTAATTTCTTTCATCGCATTGCTACATAATAGCTCCCACATTTTCTATGGTAGAGACATATTATTCCAGTATGAATAAGGATTGTGCGAATAAATTCTAGAGAACCAACAGTACCCCTTGAATTTATATCTTTTAGATTCATAAAAATTTAGGATAGTGTAATTCTAACTTCTATCTGGAATTTTATTATATTTCTTTTGTCTTGGGTGGTTTATATTTTATAAATTCTATTATTTCACATAAATTTTTTATTGGTTTATCAAAAATCGTAAATTAAAAAAACATGAAGAAATTTATTATTTAAACTCAAATTATTTGTAATTATTGATTTATTTTAAAATTTTATTTTTAAATATTTCTGACATATTCTGAGCACACAAATTTGTTTGATTTTTATGATTTATATTTTATTTCAAAATCATTGTTTATGTATTAAATAATGTTTTCTATTCATTTTCAATTGCATGTCATTTTTATTTTGTCTGGAAAATATTTCCATTATTGTCAATAATATTTATTGTAAGATATTCATTTATTTTATTCCACACAAACTTCTTCAATATATATTTATTAATTTAATCAATGATTTAAATTTATATTTTGTACAGTTTCCAAATTCATCAAATTTTATTCCATCTTCATCCATAGAAAATATGAAATTCTATTTAATCTTTTTATTCTTCTGAAAGAATACATCTAGTTCATCCTTTGGTAAATTCTCAATAAATCGTTCTTCGCCACATTCTTTCTCACAACATGAGGAACATTCATGCATGGAAACACAACCCATGATGTTTATGGAACTATTAGGTTTTTATTATTTTTATTATTTATGAAATGAATATTTCTCTTCTTCAATATATTTTCTTATAAAAATTCTATTTTCCCTCTTGAAATATTAATTTCTCTTCTCTATATTTGTTCACATATTATTGATTACCAACCAAAGACTTATTTTAATTTTTTATACCCTATTTATCCACAAAATACTTTCTACTCATTACCATTCAAAATTTTATGGAAAAGATTCCATAGAACCCTATTTGGAGCATTTTACTAGAAACCTGACTTTGTATTTCACCATAAATTTTCTACAATAATTTGATATGAAAGATATGATTCCCTTATAATACTCATATATCTCATATTAATTATTATAATCATTCGATTCTTAGACACCTATTTTGTTAAATTTTATTTTTTTATTAATTCCAAAATAATTTATATCATTAGATACCATCATAAATTTGGGATTCATTATAATTTAATATAAAATTAGAATATTTTGTAGCTTATTAATACTTTGTATTTCTTTTTTACCTATCATATGATCATATGTATTGGAAAAGTTCCTTAGAAACTTATTAAGAATTGTATAATCGATTATACATTCACTATATCCTATAATATTAATGACAATCTATTTTAATCATGTAAAATATTCATCAATAGTTTATTCTTTTCGAATTTTAATTTCACAAAAATTTATTCTAAACAATTGATGACCTTACACTTAATCTTTGAAATTTATTTCATAAAGGAATTCATTTTTTTCATTTAATACTATTATATTTTAAATTTTCATAATGTTATTTTACACCATCATTGATAATGTTATAATAACTTCATTTTCGGAGTTACCATTAGTTTATGAATTATTATCATTAGTATTGGTAATTTGAGAAATTATTTCAATATGTGAAAATCACATATTTACCATATCAACAACCTCCAAGCCATGATATTATAGATAGGTTAGACTCTTATTCATCCAACGACCATAATATTTTCACTCAATTTTGGTTACACCTCTACTATTAATAATTTTTAGAATGTATATCCTTGCTAGATTTTGATCTAATATAATCAAACTAGATAATATAATACCTATATATGTGACTCTGGAAGGGTTTCAATATTGATAAGGTGGGGATAAACCAATGGAAATTGATATTTTATAATTTTATTATATTGAAATTCAATACATATACTAATTAAGAGATTAACCCCAAAAAATTATCTTCTCTATAACTGAAAAATATAAAATGATTAATGAATTAAAAAAATTAAGTATCCCCCCGAGGCTATGAGACTATATCCTTTCTCTGATCTGTATCATCCATGTAACTAACTTTCAAAAAATAATTTTGTTACAATAATATATTGAATGTTTGGATCTATCATGTTTCCCAATGGAACATAGAATATTTATATAATCCTTTATATTGAACATTCTATAAATATTTTTAATAATTTAAAATATAATTGAGAAATATCAATAGATGTATCTCTAATACTTCATAATAATTTCATATAGATCATTCTCTTTGACCCTCTATTATTATATGGTTATAATGTACTCACTTCATAGAAAAAATAATATTTATAAAATATGTGTTGATAAAATATGGTTCATTTTGTTCTTTTTAATTTATACATAATTAGTTAGATGATATTCAATGTGATCATTAAATTATAATGTCATCCTGATTTTATCTCTATATAATTTTCTCCTTCATTTTCTATTTTCCTATGAATATTTTTATACTTAGTGATATTTAGTTTCTCTTATTATCACACGATGTTACTTTATGATAACTTATCATTTATATGGAACTCTCAATTAACAATAATTAATTAAATTATATTTGTTAATTATTGATAACTTTTATATAAACATTAACTGAATTGAATAATAAATTCTTTAGGGTGTTTACTCCATCAAAATTCTACTTGGGATCATTTTTTTGATCCCAAAATATTACATTTTTATATTTTACTATTATTTTTAGACAAATTATATAAATAAAAAAAATTTCTATTTTATTCTCATATCAGTATGTTGATAAAATGAACTTATTATTTTCCATTAGAAATCACCACATAAATAATTTATATAATTATAAATCAATGAAATTTGCAATGTGCTTTTAATGATTTCCTCTATATTCCATTGATTTGGCTTTATTTTCATTTTCGTTAATATGATCATGGCGTGAAGTATTTATTCATTTCCCAACTATATTTCATAGATCTAACACTTGAAAATCATTCGAAATTATTTTTTAACCATTTTAATTTGTTTTATGAAATAAATATTAGTCTATAATCCTTCAGTTTTAAATTTAGAATCAAATTATTATGTTTCTTACTTAATAGAATAAAATTTGGTTGATTCATCCTTATCGAGGTGATATAACAATATAAAATTGTTTTTCATCCAATAAAATTCATAATATGTTCTTATAGATTGAATATAAATTCATTTTTGACATTTATGAAATATAAAATTAGTTTAACCATTAATAGATTTTATTTTATCTCATAAAATTTATTTTAAAATTCCATTTTTTAGTCATAAGATCTTTTAAAATTTAACAATGTGTTAAACTATAAAACATTTAAGTAATTCTTCAAATTTTTTATAGAACTATAGAATGATTAACCTAACAATGATGAACCCATCAACATTTGTAAAACTAATTAAATTCCATGAATGTTACAATGTTCTCACTTTAAATATGATCTATTTTTGACCTTAAGAATTCCATTAACATTACGATGACGTTTAGTTGAACCTTATAATGTAAAAATATATGGAAAACAACCATACCAAAAATTTGAATAATTTTTTTCATGTACCAGATAATGTTTCATTTTGACATAAAAAGAATAATTTTGGGTATGTAATAAATCGTAAGACTGAAAATTACTTTTTTTTTAATATAAAAAAATGCTTTTTAGGAAAAGTGAG
This sequence comes from Viscum album, assembly GCA_963277665.1. NCBI lineage: Eukaryota > Viridiplantae > Streptophyta > Magnoliopsida > Santalales > Viscaceae > Viscum > Viscum album. The sequence continues at coordinate 562,848,562 of OY728158.1, forward strand.
AAATCATAAAGTCCATTAAAACCCCTTAGCAACCAAAAAAACCCAAAATGAACTATAGAATCGGCTCCTCTCCAGAAAATACAACATGATTACAAGATTCCTCCAAGAATAACCTTTCAGTCAATTTTCTATCACTTAAATTCGAATAAAAAAATTTAAACATATAAAATAAATCCCTACAATATTGTGTTCCGCTCTATCAATTATGATATCATATACATCCTCCATAAAACATCTTAAATAATTCTATTCGATTTCTTTTCACATATATTATACTTGATTTTTTAATATTATATTTGTGAAAATTTTTCACATTTTCATAATGATTCATTATTATACATTATATACATTCTACTTATCAATAAAATTATTTTAGTAATTCTTAATTTTTTAGGATTTTCAATATTTATTACTTAAATAAATATTTATTATAGAGCCATTATGGTGATTGAGTGACCCTTGGTTTAAGATTATTAATATATATATATATTACTATTATATGTCTGAATAAATTAGTGATCCAACATGGATTTGTATGTATTGAAAAGCCTCTATATTAATATATTAAAAATTATATATATATATATATATATTACACAATGTCTGAGAATTGGATATTTTTTTCTTGTAAAATGTGACTTGTACTAAAAGAAAAAAATTTAGACTGCGTAAAGATTTTGATGTTTACCCTATAAGAATTGTAATTAAATTTTTATTATGTTTCTCGAGATCACACCATCACAAGTGACTGATCAAATAAATAAATTTAATTATATTAGGGAATTCTAGGATCTCTCTATTAAATCCTTATTTTCCCCCTCTATAGGGGTATTTATTTATCAATAGAACAAATCCTATATAGATGAATAGTGTGGAGAGGTTGTATTTTGATAGAAATGTCATCGGATCAAAGGAATAATAATTGATCTTGTATTATATCTATGATCAGATCATGTGGAAATGAAAATGGATTGAGGTGTAAAAAATATTATATAAACAATAGATTTATTTATTTTTAGATAATTATTAATATTATATTGAAATTACGATTGGAATCATTTATTCTTCATGAATGAATCCATGGGGGTCATATATTTTTTCCACTAACACCATTTAGATTACTGAAGGACGTTGTAATCTTATAATTGATGTTATTGAATCACAAAATTCATCCACCATTTAATTTATACTAAATAATTTATTTATCTTAATAATATTCTTGATTTTTATATATTTTTAATACTGGATAAATGAATATGTGAGTGTTCTAATCCCTCCCTCTCTAAAAAAACTCCCTCTTATTATCTCTCTCTCAAACCCTCCATCACCTCCTCCCACATGCAAGTGGATAGTTGAAAGATGACCATAACATTGTTTTTTGAATCAATCGGTGGGAAGGACCTTACCATTGGAGGTGACAGGACACAAGATTAGGGTCTATGTGATGGAGATGGGGGAACATTGTAATATTGGGGTAGAGGAGGTAGTGTCATATAAATTATTTAGGATGGGATGTTTTATTGTGTATAATTAGTTCTATGGTGTTATGGAAGAAAATCAGAAACCCTAGAATTAGGTTGAACCCTACTGCATCAATGCTTTTTAACACATGCAATGTCCACGTTAGATGGAGCTATAGCGTTAGTTGTGAGATGATGTGGGGGTATAGAGTATGATAAACTCACTAAACCTTTACTTATAATTTCACATGGTATTATATGTTACCCCACCTATCATTTTTCATGTATTCAGGTTGAATAGCCCGACCTATTTGGTTTGGGCATTGTGGGTTGGTAGTAAGGTTTGGGTGAACCAGATTTGTTACCTTTGGCTTGACCAGATGTGGGATGGCACATAAATAGTATTTTTTATTGAATGTGGGATTTAATCTTCATTTAAATTCTGATATGTGCGTTCAACATACTTCTCTAGATACACCCTCCCTCACCCTATGCGCTCAGAGCCTTCCATGTGGGCCATCTTTTCCATTATGGGGTGTTTTTTCTAACATTTTAACCAATGTCTTGTTTGAGTAAATATGTATCATATCATTGGTATATCTAATATGTATCAAATGGAATATATTATCTTTACATCCATGTATCATTTTGTGGTTATATATGTAGTTTTAGTTTATAGCTCGTAGGGTCGATGAAGTGGTGTATGCTTGTTGTTGTGAGAATTAAATGGATATGGGACTACCCCCTCACCTAATATATCTTTTTCAATGTGTATAGGGTCCCTGATATTTTGAATTGAGATTTATTATATTATTTATACATACATTGTTGAACAATTTAATATTATGTTTCTATTTTTTATTACTGATGGCGTGGGCCCAATATTTAAGTATTCAAAAGCATCAATCATCTATTTTCTGCTACTCAAGTTATTTTCTTCTATTAGTTATGTTTTCAACATGACTGATATATTTCACACTTAAAATCTTGTTTCCCACACTTTTATTTCTTTTATGTTAATTTGGTTCATTAATATCTCGTGTTATTATGTTAGTATGGGTGAATTATTCGTTGACTAACATAAATACTTAGTATATTTGTGGGTTCCTCTTGGGGTTATAGAACCTAATCATGGCTTGAATGGTTATATAAAATGAGTGAGGAAAACCCTTTATTATTTTACATATTATTGAGAGAATAGGTTCCACCTTTATTTGTTTTTATAACTAATTTGAAATTTCATTTGTTTGAGATGATCATATGCTTCAAGCCTTATGAATAATCAAGAACCCCATTGTTGTATCAATATACAATGTAAAACTAACCTAATGAATTAAAAAATGATTACATTTTCAGTACAATGAGAATCCCTTTATTTTTGGGATATATAACCTTAAGGTATTAGTTCTAAGATAATGGTGTCCTTTTTATGACCCTTTAACTAATATTGTTTGACTATATATCATTTTTTATTCCAATTCATTTAATGGGTCACTTCCCTATGCAAGAGTATGAAATGAAAAGTTTATTATTTTTCTTATGTGTTTCAAAATTATCCTACATTGTATGTCTATTCATACCCATACACAAACCTTGTTCTAATATATATCTATACTCAGTTCTTATCATGAGACCCGAACCTAGTATAGGTGGCTTTAGGGTGACCACTCAGTATACGACCATCTCAAGAAAGCCCTTGGTAAGTAGGGTCATTATAGAGTGGTTTCAAAGTAAATATATCCTTGGATTTATTTTTATATTTTATAGGCAGGTGAGGTTTGGTTTTTGAATTTTGAACACTATTGTCAAAGGGGTCATCAATTATATTAAAAGGCTACAGATACATGTATATGTGCATCTTCTGATTTATCCTTTCACTAGGACACTGATAAAATTATAGTGAACTGAAATAAAAAATAAATTTGTGTACTTGTTGGGGAAAAAATATCCAAAGGAATTTTAAGTATAACAGTGTAAAAAGGAATAAATATTTACGACAATATTATATCTACAAACAATAGTAATGAAGATATTATAAGGACCCGACCTTAAACATTACAAAATCTTGACATAAATGAATAATTCACATTGATGATCTTTTTTGGGTTTAGTGTTTAATAAAATTAATCCATAACTATTATATTATATCTAAAAAATTACAAGAAGACACTTCTACACATATTCTATTATTTCATAAAATAAAAACTCTTAAAAAAAGCTATCATGTCATGTCCCATGTTTTAGACAGCATGAAATTTCCATGATCGCATCCTCCGCCCTATTCCTCTTTAGGTTATGTGAAAAACATTTCAAAACTTTAAATGAGCATTAAAATCTTAGTAAGGGTTATAAAAAAAGAAAGAAAACATTAGTTCATATTTACATAGATAACATAATAACTTTAATATACCTCACGAAATCGTAAAATTTATGAGTAACACATAGATATCATAAAACATAAAGGTAACGTGTGGCATCTATATCACACTTACATTGTTGTTATCATAGCTACGTAAGGAGTTACAATTGGAATACCCATCCTAGTATATTCTATAAATATCTTAGGAGAAACATTCACATTTACCTCCATCATGATACCGATTGCATTGAGGAGCTATCTTGGGCTCACCCACCCTAGGTTTATTATGGAACCACCCGCATACATAACAATTCCCAAGAACCATAATATATTCATAACACATTAAAACAAACATAAAGGAAAGATAACATTTCAAAAATTCAATCAGAATATATCAATTAAATATATTTACATAAAAAATCCATTATAAAAACCTTTTTCAATACCAAAATACATAAAAGATTATATGGTATTTATTTTCCTTTTAAAAACATTACGGCTTGTAAAAGAATCCAAAGATCAAATAATACTCGCGGTGGCGGAAATGTCATTGTCACCATGTACGTTAAAAATAAAAAAAAATATCCTTTTAGTAAAAATCTTCATATACAAATATTCCCATATAATGAAATGAAATTTTAATGGTTTCTATATAGAATATAAAATAATGTTGTGTATAAAACAATATATGCCACAATGAAAGGAGATTGAGATGAAGTCCCATACCTCGTGTCTGATTTGACACATTCGTTCGTTAATCTATTAAATAATAAACTAAATTTAATTTATACCTTCATAATATATTTATCAAGTTTATTATTCCTTTTATATCGCTTATTATCATGTTATAAACATTATGTATTCATTTAAGTTAATAATAGTCGTTTTTTCGATATTTGGTACTTGAGTCAAAAATGAACTACTTATATTTACAAGTTGTCGATGTGGTCAAAATTGCATTGTCTTAGGAGTGATATTAATGATTTAGATATCATATATATCTTATATATCCAGTATATATATTTATATATAATAGTACAAAACATTTGGAGGTATGAAATGAAATGCATTGTTCATTGAGACGGTAAGTCGTACGTAAGCATGAACGCTACTTTCATTTCTATTTCATATTTAATGTAATTAGAACATAATGATACAAATATATATTATAATTATAGTATAATATCATATATAATATCATTATCTCCATCCCTTATATGTCCCACATATGGTATTAAGGAATCATATCACTTTGAGGGGGCGGCAGTCCGCACATCCTCAAATTTCATTATCGCGTTTACCCATAATGGAAACAATAAAAGTATTCTATAAATGGAAAATACATATTCATAATTAAAACATAAACATAATATATATCATATATAATTATAGTTCCATCATAATGGCCACAATGAAAGGTGGTAGGAGATAATTGAATAATCATCATTTCGTGAGCCGTTAGTTTGCCATCCATAGAAATAGTATGTTCTTTACCCAGTGGATGGTGGTGTGTGTGAGTGTATTTATAATCCTTCAAAACAAAAAATCCTAGTATATTGAGGATATTGGTGTTGTATTAAAATAATGTAATAAAATAATTTTAGGGGGTTGGAGAAATAAAAGAAAACAAAAGAACTTAAGAAAATACATTACCTTTAAATCGGGTAACTCCCATTGGTTTAAACCAAAATGCGTTTTTGAATTGCCTTATGTAACACCCAAAACTTCCACGATATGTTTCCCTTTGAATAATGCAATAGATTTCATTGTATGCACCTTCGAGATTCGGACACACCATGACCAATCAAACTAGCTGTTATGAATAGTAATACCCACTTTTTCATGTTCTATAAATTTTACCTTTCAAAAAGGAGTTCATTTATGGATTTGGAGTATCGAAATTAGATTAGTGTGAATTTTTGGTATTTTTAAGAAAAAATTCAATTTTTGATGAATAGTGAAAAACACTGACTTATAGTTTGAAACCGAATTTTTATTTAAATAATTATTTATTTTCATTAATTTATTTTATGTAAAAAATAGATACATAAAACCTATATAAGTTAAATTTAATTCATTGGAGTCAATTTATAATAATTTTAGATATATAAAAATTTTATTGAACATTTCGCTGTCTAATACCCATCTCCTAGGAGAATTTCCAAATTTACAAAAAATCTATTTTTACTGCTTCTGTGAGTGGATTTTTGAAAACTCTAGAGGCGTGGTTAATATTAATGAGTAAAATTTGGTTCAATAAGATAAAAATAATTTTTGGTGAATAGTAACTTTTTTACTTTTATTTACCACGGTTAAAAGTAATTAGGGTAATTAAAGGTAAAAATGATATTATTATTACCCTAACACATGTCAAAATTCAATTGTATAACAACAATTAGGCCCAAAACAACCTTAGGAATGAAATATGAACCTCTTTGGTCCACTTGGATTAGATTAGGGCATTTATTATTATTTAATTCAATGAAGATTTAAAAGAGTTAAAATCAATGTTTAATAAATAAAACATTTTTAATATAGGGTTATACATAATATAAAATCTATTACAAATATTCATTAGAAAAATAAAATTATTTACTACATAAATTTATTTTAGTTTTAATTTTTAGACATTATATAATTTAATTAATTTATGACACAATGGTGATGGAGTAATTACCTAATTAATGAAATATAAAAATAATTGATATCATAAATTCCCAATAAATGTAATTTGAGACTTTTTATGACTTAAACTAATTTTATAGGTTAATATGACATATTATAATTGGTTATATGAATTTTTTTGAAGTAATAATTCTGTTATGAATTTTGAAAAAAAAACAAGATACCAAAAAGTTTAAAAATTAACATAAAAGAGTTTTTAAAACAAATATTATATTATTAATTGATATTTAATTATTAAAAATATAAGGTTCAGAGAAAGTACTTATATAATGATATGTGTATCATTAATGAACCCCTTGGGGTTCTCTTGGATGTATATAGTTTGTTTATTAACCATATAATATAAAAATACAAAGAGACATGGTAAGTGTCAAACAATTAAACTAGGAGTTAAATCTAAAAGATAATGTTAATTTAGTGACCCAAACCAGTCTAAAACCTATTGTTTGAGTGGCTTTCAACCCATACCCACATTAGCCATTTAATAATCCATTTTTGAGCCATTATAATTCTAAAATGATTTTATTATAAAATAATATTTCTAGATTTTCCTAAGGTGACCCTCACCCCTCTTATAAAAGGGCACTCCCCCTTCTCTCTAATTCACACCTTCAAAGCCTTCTAGGTTAGCCAACCCCTTCCCAAATATCATCTCAACTTCCCTCACTTCATCCTAGTGGCATTACTTTCATCAGAAATCCTATTTAAGGAGCCCTTTTGATCAAATCAAAAGGAAGAACCCAAATAAGTGGAGGTTAACCTACCCTCAACCAAGGAAAAGTACAGGGTAAGGGTTAATTATACAATATCTTCATTATCCAAGGTTGTTTATATGTAATTATCTACTAAGAACTCTTTATCATCCACATCCATAGTTCTTAAAACTGTATTTCAAAACATTTATACCACAATGGGTTAAAGAAATTTATACCCTTATGTGTTTTGAAAGGAATATTTCTGTCGTTTTCCAAACAAGGTAATTTTTGATCATTTCGAAAAATTTAATGTAAGATTGTTTTTTAACTTATAACAACGGTGCGGCTATTTTTTGCGATTATAAAATCTTCAAATCTTCCCTTATATGATTTTAAAAAAAATCAAAATAAATGTTTTCTTAATAATTATGTGACTCTCAAATGATTTCAAAACAAAAAGATATATTTCTCTAAAAAAATTATTTTGATTTCACCTATTTCAACATAATTTGATGGATTTTAAGTTTATTTGAATTTGATTTATTATGATACAAAACATCCATATTGTATTGAAGGTTTTGTGATATGTTTGACTGTGGATGTACTATTTTTAAACCATTCATAGTTTATGGATAAAGTATTGACATTTCATATGCTAGTTTTAATATGAATGCTTATGATATTTTTAAATATTTTCATATGAGGAATGTATTGGACTTATTATGTAATGGGTGGAGCCCACAATAGCTCCTCGATGCATCAGTAGGACTCATTATACAACTAGTTGTGGAATTGTCTAAGGCCTTTCCCAACTTGATATATTGTTTTGGACGAGGCCTTAATCATTTTTTGACGTCTTGGCCGAGGACTAGAAAAAATGTTTCAGAGTGTCTGAAATTATACATTCCCTCATTATGAAAATAATATTGATGGTTCATGTGGTCATTTGACTAGTTGGATACCCATGATTATGTTTTATTATGTTATTATTTACTCATCTCATATTCCTGCCATAAAAGTATTCATTTTTATTATTGGTAAAGGAATGTGGTTTCAATTATTCACCATGTTTAATATTTATGATATTTTCCGCTGTATTGCTTACCCTTACTGAGCATTTCAGCTCACAATTTTCGTATGTTTTATTTTACCAGCATATGATGATGTTAGTTATGAGTGACTTGCAGACATTATCTAGGAGGCTTAGATGTTTCCAATATAATAAATTCGTTTTTTATTTCTTTTCAAGTTGTAAAGTTGAACTTATGTATGAAATTTGTTTCCAATAATACTAAACTAATCAGTCTTTTGAGACATGATTTCCTTGTGATCATGCCAATGTTGTGTAATAATTCACCGACTCTGGGTAATTGGGGTCAGGGTGTTATAGTTGGTATCAGATAATTTTTAGTACAAACCTTGGAGACTATATTGAGATAAACTATGATTAGAGAACATAGCCCTAAGATAGACTTTGAGGATTGGTATAGAAGAACATCCTAGAATATTGGTATTGAAGAGATTTTTTTTAGTTTTCCAAGAAATACATCTCTGTCTGGACACGAGCTGGTAGAGGCGGCTTTGGCAGAGATGTACCGAGGGGTAAAACCCAAAAACACCACTTTGAGCTAGACTCGAATGGGAACTGGTGCATGAAAATGGGCCTTGCTGCACTCTTGGTTACCACACTCTCGGGGGATATGCTAAGATAATTCTCATTTTATTTTCAAACCATTATGAAGTGCTTATGAGTATATACTTCCTCAAAGAAATTTTTTTAGGATTATAGATTATATCCATAAAACATTGAATTTTTGTTAAGTGTTTTACATATTTGGAATTATATATTTAGATTCATAAACTAAGCTAGTTTACGAAATTTTTTAGAAATGGCGCCTAGTAGAAGGAATAGAAACCATATCAATGCATAAAATCCATGTATGGATTTCCCTCTTACTCAAGATAATTATAGTTGAGATGGTGATGCAACTGTTTCTGATTGGCTTCTCACTATACTAGGACAACTCACTCAGGTTATTAATAATAAACTTACCCGTATAGTGAACCCAGATCCACAGCGTGGAGGATCAATACTAGATCACTTCATGAGGAAAAAACCACCAAAATTAAAAGGGAGTAAAAATCCATTAGTGGCTGAGAAATGGATAAATTCATTAGATAAAATATTCCACGTTTTAGGGAGTAGCGGAAGTGAAAAATTGTTATGTCAGTTTACCGCCCACTATAGATGTTGATCAATGGTGGTCATTTATTCAAAACACAAAGGATGACTAGGAAGTATCAAATATGGAATAGAGGGTGTTTAAAGAAATTTTCTTAGAAAAATACTTCCCACATGACCATCGAGCGGATATGGAAAGACAATTTCTGAGTCTGAGGTAAAAGGAGGATGAGAATGTCACAAAGTATGCAGCTAACTTTACAAGGTTTTGTGAGGTATAAAAAATATTATATACGTAACATAGAAGTAAGATTGATAGTTTCTTAGATCGGTTAAATCCATTTCTCTATCGAGAATTAGTATCACAATCTTTCTCATCATACGAAGATATTGTCTCATATGCTATCAATACACAAAAGGAATTCTATATGACTTATGAATTTAAATCAAATAAAGAGAAGAGGAGATCTGTTAAAAACATTGGGAAAGGAATTAAGGAAACATGGAAGAAGGGAAGAATTGAATTTCCACCCTGTGATAATTGCGGAAGGAAGAACCCTTGTTCCTGTCTAAATGTAAAAGAAGTATGCTAAAAACGTAGAAAGAAAGGCCATATGCTGGTGATTGTAAGTGAATGAAAGATTCTTCCAATGTTCAATTATATAACTGCAGGAAGATAAGAAATTATGCAAATGAATGTCCTAAGCATCAGGGAAACTTACCTTTGAAAAGGCTAAGCGATCAAGTCCAAGATTATGTGATCACTACTGCTGAGATTGATGCTCCGAAAGATGTAGTGGCAGGTAATTTAATGGTTTCCTCTTGTTTAGAAAATGCATTATTTGATTCTATATTATCACATTGTTTCATATCTTAGCATTTTTCTATAAAATAGATATTTCCAATTTGATTTAACAAGGGAGTTGTCTGTAAAAACTCCTAAGAGAAGTATCATTGCTACAAATTTTAGTGAATCAGTTCCCATTAGGGCATATAAATGTTCTTTATCTGCTGATCTCATCATCATACCCATGATATAATTTGATATAATACTCGGTATCGATTGGATTTCAGACCATGATGAAAAAATTTATTGTAAGAAGAAGGAAGTTACTATTTTTGATGACGATGATTAAGAGAACCTTATCTTTAGAGCAGATTTTTCACCACCCAATTATTTTCTAGATCCACTTCCAGTAGCTCAACTAAATTCAATTATTAGGGAGGAAGAGAATGAAATGACTGTGGCTGAGAAAAGGAATGATCAAAAAGAGGATGTAGCTATTATGATATATTATGTTGATGTGTTTACAGAAGATTTACCTGGATATCCTCTAGAATGAGAAATTGAGTTTTCCATTGATTTAATTCCTAGTTCAAGGCCAATATTGAAGATCCCTTATAGAATGGCCGTTGTGGAATTAGTGGAACTAAAGAAAAAACAAGTGTAATTGAGTTATAAGGGATTTATTTGCCATACTATTTCTATATGAGGATCCCATATCCTTCTTGTGAAGAAGAAAGATGGATCTATGAAGTTGTGCATTGAGTACAGGGACATCAATGATATAACAATAAAGAACAAGTATCCCCTACCTCTCATTGATGATTTATTCAACCAAATTTATGGAGCTCAATACTTTTCAAAGATTGACCATCGATCTAGATATCATCAGTTGTGTGTGAAGAACGATGACATTCTGAACACAGCATTTCGAACCACGTACGGGCATTACGAGTTTAAAATAATGCCTTTTGGATTGCCTAATTCACCATCTGTATTCATGGATCTAATGAATAGAGTTTTAAAAGAATATCTTGATGATTTTTGGGGGTATTTATTGATGATATCATGGTATACTCCAAAAGATAATAAGATCAAGAAAATCACTTGTGCATTATCTTGAAGACTCTTAGAAGACATGAATTATATGGAAAGTGTATCAAGTGTGAATTTTGGCTTCAGGATATTTCTTTTCCTGGACATATTGTCTCCAAAGATGGAATCTCTATCGATCCTTCCAAGACCAAGGCAATCCAAGAATGGCCAGCAGCAACGAGTATAACTAAGGTACGTAGTTTTATTGGTTTAGCAGGTTATTATTAGTGTTTCGCCCATAATTTTTCCTGATTGGGTATCCCATTAACCAAGATCACATGTAAAGGGGTCAAATTTGTTAGGAAAAAAGAGTGTGAAGAATTTATTGAATAACTGAAGAGAATATTAGTCAATGCCCCTATTTTGAATCTATCATCGGGAAATGATGGGTTTTTTTATTTATAATGATGCATCAAAAAAAGGACTTGGTTTTGTCTTTATGATGAATTATAGATTTATTGCTTATGAATCATGACAGCTGAAAATTCATGATAAAAACTATCCAACTCCTGATCATGAGTTAGCAACTGTAATATTTGATTTGAAGATTTGGAGACACTATTTCTATGGTAAAAAATGTGAGATATATACCGATCACAAGAGTTTGAAGTATATTTTCTCACAAAAAGAACTCAACATGAGGCAAAGACGAGGGCTTGACCTACTCAAGGATTATGATTTCACTATACACTACCACTCATGGAAGGAAAATAAGGTGGTAGAAGCTTTGAGTAGAAAGGATCATGGAGTTTTGAACAATATGAGAGTTGAAAAAGATCCTATATATATTGATCTAGTAAAGATGAATATGGGAATCACCATGGAAGGTGAAACATCAATACTTTTTCCAATGGTTTCCAAACCATCTTTACTAGAAAGGATAAAGAGTTATCATAATGGTGATGAAGAGTTTCAAAATAATATTAAAGCTATGAATGACGGGAGATTGAATTACTTTGTGTATGAAGATGTAATTTTGATATTTGGGAAGAGACTTTGTGTTCCTGATATACCTGATCTAAAAAGGGAATTGTTAGATGATGCCAATCGCTCCAATTTCTCTATACACTCTGTGATCCCCAAAATGTATAGAGATTTAAATGAACATTTTGGGTGCGACAACATGAAGGGGGATATTTCTGATTTTGTTTCAAGGTGTTTGGTTTGTCAACAAGTGAATGCTGGAAGGCAACAACCTGGAGGAGTCTTGAAACCTCTTCCCATACCTGAGTGGAAATGGGATAATATTACGATGGACATTTTCAGGGAACTATCAAATACTCCTAGAAGGAACGATGTAATATGGGTCATTGTTAATCGTCTTACCACATCATCACATTTTATTTCCATAAGAGAATATTTACCACTTGAACTATTGGAAAGACTATATATTAATGATGTTGTTACACTTCATGGAGTACCCCTATCAAATTTTTCTTATCTTGATCCACGTTTTACATCAAGATTATGGAAATGTTTTTAGAAATACCTGGATAATGATCTTCGTTTCGGCATTGCCTACCACCCCCAAACTGATGGACTATCAGAACAGAATATTAAAACCTTAGAAGACATGTTGAGATCTTTCTCACTTGACTTTCAAGGAATGTGGGATAAATATTTACCTCGAGTAGAAATTTACTATAACAATAGATCTATTCAAGTATTCATATGGCATTGTATGAAGCATTATACGGAAATAGATGTCCTACACCAACCTCTTGGGATGATGTTGGTGAAAGAAAACTCGTAGGCCCAGAACTGTTGGAGAAAATGATGAAAAAGGTAAAGGTAATCCAAAAATACTTCAAAGTAGCTCAAATTTGGTAGAAGAGCTATGTCGATAACTGAAGGAAGGATTTGTAATTTTAGGTAGGAGATCATGTTTTCTTGAAAGTATCTCCATGGAAGGGTGTTATAAATTTCTATAATAAGGGTAAATTGAGTCCCAGGTACATTAGACCTGTCAATATTCTAGAATGAATTGGGGCTATTGCTTACCATTTGTAAATTCCACCAAGTCTCTCAAAAGTCCACGATGTGGTCCACATATCACTGTTGATAAAATACATGCATGACCCAATGCATGTACTCGCCTTGAGGAATTTGAAGTGGAACTCGATCTGTCTTATTGAAAAGATCCTGTAAAGATTCTTGATACAATAGAATAAGTGCTGAGAAACCGAGCGACTCATCTGGTGAAAGTTCTATGGAGAATCCATAAGATGGAAGAAGTAATGCGGGAACCCGAGAAACTTATGATGAAGAACCACCCGAGTCTTTTCATACTGTGGTATTCTAGAAATTTTGAGAACGAAATTATTTGAAGGAGGGGAGATTGTAACACCACAAACTTCCATAGTACATTTCCCTTTGAATAATGTCATAGCATTAATTGTACGCTACTTTGAGATTCTAACACACCGTGACCAATCAAAATAGTCGTTATGATTAGTAATACCCACTTTTTGAAATTTTATAAATTGTATATTTCAAAATGGACTTCATTTTTGGATTCGGAATATGTAAATTAGATTAGAGTGAATTTTTTGTATTTTTCTGAAAACTTTCAAATTTTGATGAATAGTGAAAAACACAGAGTTATAGTTTAAAACATAATTTTATTGCATTTGTAAGTGGATTTTCGAAAATCTGAGAGACTCAGTTAATATCAAGGAGTAAAATTTGGTTCAATAAGATAAAAATATTTTTTGGTGAATAGTAACTTTTTACTTTTATTTACCACGGTTAAAAGTAAATACGGTAATTAAGGGTAAAAATGATATTATTATTACCCTAAAACATGTCCAAATTCTACTGTATAAGTATAATTTGACCAAAAACAACCTTAGGAATAAAATATAAACCTTTTTGTTCCACATGGATTAGATTAGGACATTTATTATTATTTAATTCAAAGAAGAGTTAAAAGACTTAAAATCAATGTTTAATAACTAAAACATTTTTAATATAAGGTTATACATAAGATAAATTCGATTATAAATATTCATTATATAGATAAAAAGTGTTCTTCCATAATGGTATTTTATTTATAATTTTTAGACATTAAATTATTTAATCTATTTATGACAAAATGGTGATGTAGTAAATAACTAATTAATGAAATATTAAAATAATTGATATTATAAATGTAAGAACCCGGTTTTTGCTATGAAAGACTTTAGAATATTCTTGATATTATTCCAGAGCAGCGCCTTAAGACGGCATGCGATTCCAAGCCCAGGTGTGGCCGGAATTAAATTTTCAGTGCCTTCATAATGGACACGCCAAATAAATGGGATAACTCCAAAACGGTGTTTCGGAGCAGAGATCTGAGTGTATGGATGGGTCTGAAATGGGGTGTTTACCTTAGGAAAGACATAAAACATGTCAACGTGGGACGTTTGGACCCCTCGCCCGATGATAGAACATTAAACGGACAAATAAACTAATTAATTTATTCATTTAATAGTTAAACTCAGTATCTCTTAAACGTTGGCTTGGATGGGAAAACTGAGGGCACTGTTGAGTTCGGAGCGTTCCGTTTACCCTGGGAGGGGTATAAGTTTTGCGAGCGCGGGCCGTCAGTGAAAAAAGTCCTCGGGGCGTTTTTGTAATTTAGCGGCCTTGGGTGTTGAGTTAAATAACATTTGAACGGGGCCTCAGATTAAAATTCTAAGACCTTCGTTGTGCTCTGGAGGTGGTGTTTACCCTAGGGGAGGCTTAATCTTGACCGCGATGGAGGTTTCAGATGCAGGTCATTTAAGGGGTTTAAATTAATTAAATGTTTTAGTTAATTTTATTTATAACCCCTCCCCCACCCATTCTCCTCCTCCCATCCTCTATCGAATGCTCCCAATCAAGGAGCTCCTCCTCAAGAACTCCTCCTTTGTCCTCTCCTCTCCAAGGCGGTGACAGCTCCGGCGGTTCGACGGCGAAGCGTCGGGCGAGGCCCTGCGAGGTAGGCGTCATTTTGTATCATTTTTAGTTTTTGCACCTACTTTGAATCCATTAATTTATGTCTAATTGCTGTTTAATTTCAAATAAAATCCCATGGTTGTGTAGTACTCATTCTAAGCTTGCCGATGCATGTTTCAGTTTGTAAATCTGAGATCCAAGGAGCTCGCAGTTGTTCGTCGAATATTGAGGGTTTAAGGGTGTTCTCCGATCGGTTTTGCGGGTTCCGGCGGTTCGGTAGCAGAATGAGTTATCGGCTCCATGCGGTGAGGCTGAGTGCGGCGGAGCGGGTTCCAGGTGGCGGCGCAGCGCTGTGGGCGAGCTCGGTCAGCGGCTGGCTGAGGCAGAGCGGCTACGGGTTTGGGCGACGGCGAGTGCAGAGGCCCTGGGTGAGCACGGGCCAGGTTCGGCTGGGCGCAACGAGGCGCGGACGGCGGGGTGAGGTGGCCAGGTGGCGTCGTCATGGCGGTCGTCGGCTGCAGGCGCCGAGCACGGTGCACGGGCGGACCGGCCCTTTGGTCGGTCGTTGCCGGAGAAGACCAGGGTCTTTGGACCCCGGCTGGCAGACAGAGGACCCGCAAATGCGGGTCCTGTTCTTGACGAGGGAAAAGACAGCAAGAGGAAATAAAATAAATAAAAAAGTAATAAAAATTAGTAATTAGTTAATAATAATAATAATAATATTATTATTATTATTATTATTATGAAAATTATTTTATATTGATAAATCATCCGCAGGGTGTCCGTTTGGGGAACCGTCTGCGGCGACACGTCCCTTAAACTGAGGTGAACTTTTTGAGATGGTCTCGGGAATTTTAATTCCTAAGACAAAGGACTCGGTGCCACGACGCGTACTTTATGTGGTTTGACATTTTTCTGGGGGTTCGTGTTTGAGAGGTGCGGACACATCTGATGTCCGATTTGAGCGTCGTCAGCGGCTTTGGGACCCTGGCGTCGAGGCGGACTTTTCCAGATGGTTTTAGGGAATCGAAGCCGGAGTTGAGACATGGGCTCCATGGCCTGTCTTTCGAGCTACGTGTAACACTTTACAACTTTTTCATCGGATGTCTGTTCGGGGCATGCAAGTAGTCAATTTTGGGTGTTTTTTAGAGGGCATTTCATTGGCGCAATCTTCCCGCCTTAATTCTGCACGCTGGTGCGAGCCCCATGAGGTTCATTTTGGGAGTTAGTGGTGATTTCCAGCTTTATCACTGGGTGTCCATTTTGGACAAGTGAATAGTCCAGATTGTGTACTCTTTTGAGATGATCACAACGATGCGATCCGTTCATTGTACTTTGAGATCGGGATGTGGGTCCCACGCATCACCACTCGTGTTAGGTATGTCAGAACGCATATTTTTCTCTGGATATCTGTTCCACTCAAGTGAGTAGCCCTTTTGGCGTGTTTTCCCAAGGGGATCACAATGTTGTGATGCGCCCGACTGCTTTCGGGACCTAGGCATGGGATTACAGGACGTCGTTCGGGCGTAAATCAGTGTTGGTGACTTTTACGTCGGATATCCGTCAGGGAGAGTAAGTAGTCGATCTCACGTGTTTTTCCATGAGGATTAGAAAGGCATAATCTATACAGGCAATCATAGCCTCTTACATGATCTTATTAAATGTGGAAATATGAAGGTGCCCCGTTGGCAGTTCATCTACCATGTTTGTAGCGGACCCTTGGCGTGTGTTCACGTGCACTCATGTGTGAGTGAAGTACATGTTTGAAGAGATGTAGTTGGACGTGCCTGGGCTGATGAGGTGTAATGTTGGAGTTTTTACGTTTACGCCCTTCTTTTTGACGTTGGGTGTCGTGTGCATGATAGCCTTTGGGCTAGAGATGTGGTATACTCGGGGAGTATACATGAATGCTTGGAGGTTCATGATGTAGTACGTTCTTAAGGACATTTGTGCTTGGTTAGGAGATGATCTGGGGCCACACCTCATGTGGGCCCCATGTGTGTGTTGTGTTCTTCTTTACATACCTTTGACATCTCGTGACATAGAGTGTCCTCCTATTTTCGATGGTTTAGACCAGTAGGGTTGAGTGGTTTCTCCTGGTTTTCATTTGGAGTTGGGTGGTGGTGCGATACCCACTCCGAGTTATGTTGGCCAGTGTTGTACCATCCAGTAGGGATGGCCAAAGAAGTTCCGGGTTTACCCTCCAGTAGAGACTGTGCAGTGGGTTTCTCATCGACTTCTTTGGGTTTACCCTCTAGTAGAGACTAGGCAGTGGGTCACCCAACACTCATAGGGTTTACCCTCCAGTAGAGACAGGGTTGTGGGTCACCCGACGACACTCCTAGGGTTTACCCTCCAACAGAGACTGGGCAGTGGGTCACCCGACGACTCTTGAGGGTCTACCCTCCACCAGGGCTGGGCAGTGGGTCGCCCATCATCTTGTTCCAGGTCTACCCTCCAATAGGGCTGCGCAGTAGGTCGTCTGTCGACTTATTCTAGGTTTACCCTCCAGCAGGGCTGGGTAGTGGGTCACCTGATGATGTATTAGGTTTTTTCCTCCAGCAAGGCTAGGCAGTGGGTCACCCGATATCTTATTATGATTTACCCTCTAGCAGGGCCGGGTAGTGGGTCAGCTGTTGGCATTTCAGACTCAGTCCATTCTACTATGGTAGTCTGTGGCTTTCCTCCGTGACTACCAAAATGGGACCCTTATATTTTACAGGTCAGTGATGTTACAACTTTGACTTTGAGAAGACCTCTCTTCTCCAGGGCAATGACGACGTGTGGTTTGAATTTCCCCAGAACTCTCAAGTACGAGGGGCAGTTTCCCCCATAGAGACACATCCTTGTGACGTGACCTAAAACCATGAGGGCGAGTCAGTTCCACCAAAAGAGGATAGTATCAAGGTGCGGTGATTTAGTCCTCTTGACCTGCAGTTCGGGGTAGAAATGCAGGATACTCGGCATCGATGGTGGTTTACTTCTTAGAATGATGGCGACTCACATTCATGGGCAAAACTATGGGATAGAGATCCCCTTACGACCTTGTTTGGACTTCTTCATGAGCATATGGATATTTATATACCTTGTTCCAGTACCCACTCCTTGGGTTTTGGTTACTCTCCATCCGGGAGAGGTGATGATGCACGGGGTATGCCACGTGATTTTCGTATCTAGCTTCTCGTGGTTGGATGAGTCTACTCTCCTGCTATAGGTAGCGAAGGCTCGATGGGAAGTTCATCTGGTCATCGTTTCTAGATCCTTCTTTTAGGACAAGTCTACTTCCTACCTCTTGTTGGGTTCAGTTGTACTCTTTATTTCACTCTCGGTTGTACTCCTTTACATTTCCTTGTTCGATCTACTAATCACCTCTTCAGTACCTCCTTTGTTGCTCCCTCGAGCCTTCGGGGTATCCTACTAAGTATATTTTATACTCACCCTTACTTGGGCTTTTCCCACACTTGGTGTGCCCTTGCAGACGACGGACAGGTTGGTTGTGACTTCAGTGGAGCTTAAGAGTTTGGGAGCTCGGACCGTGTGTCGTTGTCGTAGTCGGGTTCGAGGTGTGGGACCCTCCCATCTATTTTCTTATGTTTACCTGTTGTCGAGATGTGGCATTTTTCTTGTTGGGCATGTGTATTGCCCTTTTCATTTCAGTTTACTTTCACCTATTAATTTTTCCTTTTTAGAGGTCGATGCACTTTTGTGGTTTATTTATAGTAGTTGGTACTTTTCTTTCCCTTTTACTCTGCACTTTTGCATTGAGTGTGCTGCATGTGTATGTACAGGTACTTAGGAGAAGGCCTCCCGGAGTTTTATAGCCTTCGGCGCTAGTCGCCAGCCCTTGGCCTATGGAGGCGAGCTTGGGGTAGTTGTGGCTCGGGCCTAGGTAGGGTTGGGTCATGAAAAAGTGGTATCAAAGGTGTTTCATTACTTGGGACGTTGTTCAGACGTCCCTAAAAAGGAATTGGTTGAGATTTAAGGCAATTGTGTTAACGTGTCTCGAGAGCGGCTCTCAGGCCAGGGAGTCCAGTGATGGTGCGGCGGCCGATGTATCCATTCAACAGGACCCTGATAACCCACTTTTCGACTCGGCATGCTGAGACACTTGTTGCAAGGAAAATTGGGTTGTGCATGACATAGGATTGAGTCCTTGACTGTCCTTCCTGAGTCAGCTTTCCATCGTTGTTGTTGTTGGGATATACATATATGCTCATCTGATCGTGACACTCCTTGATAATATTAAGGATTTCTCCGCAAAGACAGACAGCCAGAATAACAACTTTGGTTCATGACGATGACCCTGTGAGCTATGATGCCATAGTCCAGTACCCATCATGCGAGCCCCTTTCTCCGAGTGGGCCGGTAGTAGCACCCCCACCTGGTGAGAAGCAGATAGCTTCAGCAGAGCAGACTGATCTTGGGCACAGGTTGAGCGCGCTCCGTGAGTTCCAGCATTAGAGACTGATGAGGTTCAGTGGTGAGCCAGACCCTTAGGCAACAGAGGTTTGGCTTGAGACAGCAATTCACCTTTTTAGACTTGTGCTGATACTAACAGATCTTATGGTGTCTTTGGACGCCAACCTTTTCTGCAAAGCAGCTTGGCATTGGTGGAGTCTGGTGACTTAGTTTTCTTGAAGAGTCTTTTCTTTCATGGGGTGACATTCAGCTGTTATTTCATGAGGAGTTTTCCCCTCTTGCTTACACTACATTCGGATTCATGAGCTCCTGCAGATTCCGCAGGGAGGGATGATGGTGGCTGAGTACAAGGGTAGTTTTGCAGACAGTGCACGCTTTTACCTGGACATGGTCCACAACGACAACTACTGAGAGTGGAAGTTCGAGCAGGGTCTCCACCGAGAGATTCGTGTTGTCATAGTACCCATGGGAATTTTCACATATGTCGGGGGCTAGAGCACGCGCTGGTGATAGAGAGCTTCCTGTCATGTTCTAGAGGTGGTGGTGGTAGCAGGCACGTTAGAGCCGAGACGTCTGCCATAGCCAGTAGGCGTCGGCAAGCAGAACCTCGACGCTAGTGGCTTTCTGAAAACTAGACTTAGGGGTGTGTTCGTACACCACAGTGGCGCCGGAGGGTACCAGTGCAGCCTGAAGAGATTTGGTGTTATCTGCCATGGGCGAGGTCACCTGGAACGTGACTTCCCAACCAGGCATGCAGATAGCTTTGGGCAAGCAGTAGGTGCACCACCACGATGGAGGCAGCGCCATGATCGGAGTAGTACCCAGAGAGGTGGTGCTAGCAGAGGATCAGGAGGATCTGGAAGTGGAGGAAGACCTTATGATGTCTTCCCATCACCACTAGGCGATCCACGTCAGGCTCCGGGAGCTGACAATTAGGACCACGAACAGCCGCGAGCTTTGGATGTCTACGATCCTGCAATGCATGAGGTGATAATAAGTATGATCTATAGATCCTCTACTTTATGCAGTAGAATTTTTTGAATCTATGTGTGAAATTCTATCCTCCCTGCTCCTTGTTTGAGTTGTCACAAGGGTGGCGTGGGGCGTCGATGTAACCCAGGGTTGGTAAGTTAAAAGGCATAGGACCTTTCTCTTTAGTCGATGGTGTTGACTCCTTCGCTTCCAAGCGTGTAAGAGGGTCTTGGTTGTGGGACATCGACTGTGAAACCTTGTGTGACCAGATAACCTTGGGTGTTTCACCGTATGGATATTCTGAAGGAAGGAATCACTAGGCTTTATCCCAGGTCCAAACTGTGATTCCAGTCACGGCGTGTGACGTAGGGGTTCGATTGAGGAGGTGACCTACCCCCGAGGTCCTTCGGACTGTTTGATAACGTGCGAAGGGATGGAGAGGTTCCCTAACTCCTTTTCCTAACCCCAAAGGCTGGGTTGGGTGCATGACGTCTCCCACGTGACTCGCCCAAGAAGAAGTGTGTGTGCTACTATGCACGACATCGGTGAGGGAAAACCTTGCGTGAATAGATCAAATCTTTTGGTCTGTGTGCGGTGGCGTAGAACTGTGCATGATTTCTTCTGGGTATGGGAGAGACTGTTGCGGGCATAGTACCCTGAGTTGTTCCCTGGTTTTTCTTTTCGGGGAAGAAAAGATTGAAGGAGGGAATTATGTAAGAACCTGTTTTTTTCTGTCAAATACTTTAGAATATTCTTGATATTATTCCATTACAGCGCCTTCAAACGGCATTCAATTTCAAGCCCCAGTGTGTCCGAAATTAAATTTTTAGTGTGTTCACACTGGACACACCAAATAAATGGGATAACTGTTAAACTGTGTTTCAGATCAGATATTTGAGTGTACGGATGGGTCCAAAATGGGGTGTTTACCCTAAGAACGACATAAAACATGTCGGCGCGGGACGTTTGGACCCCTCGCCCGATGAAAGAACATTAAATGGATAAATAAAATACATAATTTATTTGTTTAATGGTTAAACTCAGTATCTCTTAAATGGTGGCTTGGATGGGAAAAGTGAGGGCACCATTGAGTTAGTAGTGTGTCGTTTACCCTATGAGGGGTATACATTTTGCGAGCACGGTCCATCAGTGAAAAATGGCCTCTGGGGAGTTTTTGTAATCTGGTGGCCTCGGGTGTTGATTTATATAACTTTTTAACGGGGCCTAGGATTAAAATTTTGAGACCTCCGTTGTTCTCGAAGGGTGGTGTTTACCCTAGGGGAGGCTTAATCTTGACCGCGCTGGAGGTTTCAGATGTGGGTCATTTAAGGGGTTTAAATTAATTAAATGTTTTAATTAATTTTATTTATAACCCCTCTCCCCCCCTTCTCCTCCTCACCTCCTCTCGCGAATGCTCCCAAACATGCATCTCCTCCTCAATCCCACCTCCTTCATCCTCTTCTCTCCAAGGCAGTGACGGCTCCTGTAGTTCGACAGCGAAGCTTCGAGCGAAGCCCTGCGAGGTAGGTGTCATTTTGTTTTGTTTTTATTTTCCGCACCTACTTTGAATCCATGAATTTTTGTAAAATTGTAGTTTAATTTCCTAGAAAATCCCACAGTTGCATAGTACTCATTCTGAGATTCCCGAGGAATGTTACAGTTTGTAAATCTGACATCCGAGGAGCTCGCAGTTGTTCGTCAAAGATTGCGGGTTTAAGGGTGTTCGCCGGACGATTTTGGGGTTCTGGAGGTTTGGAAACAACGTCAGGATTCGGCTCCCAGCAGTGAGGCCGAGAGCAGCGGAGTAGGTTCCAGGCAGTGGTGCGGCGCTGCGGGTGAGCTCGGTCGGCGGCTGGCTGAGGCGGAGTGGATGCGGGTGTCGGCGATGGCGAGCATGGAGGCGCAGGGTGAGCACGAGCCTGCTTCGGCCGGGCACAGCAAGCCACAGATGATGGCGTGAGGCGGCCAGGTAGCGTCGTCGCGGCGGTCGTCGGCTGTAGGCACCAGGCGCGGAGCACAGGAAGACTGGCCCTTTGACCGGTCGTTGCCGGAGAAGACCTGGGTCTTGGGACCCTGGCTGGCAGACAGAGGACCCGCAAATGCGAGTCCTGTTCTTGATGAGGGAGAAGACAGCAAGAGGGAAGAAAATAAATAAAAATAAAATAAAAAATAATAACAAGTTTGTAATAATAATAATATTATTATTATCACTATTATTTTTATTATGAAAATGATTTATATTGATAAATCATTCGTAGGGCGTCCGTTTTGGGCACCTTCTGTGGCGACGCGTCCCTTAAACTGAGATGAACTTTTTGAGATGTTCTCGGAAATTGTTGATTCCCGAGACGAGGGGCTCGGGTCCAGGCCGCGTACATTAAGTGGTTTAAAGTTTTTCCGGGGATTCTTGTTTAAGAGGCATGGACACATCCGACGTCCGATCTGAGCTTCGTCAGCGGTGTTGCGACCCTGGCATCGAGGTGGAATTTTCCAGAGGTTTTTCGGGCATCGAATCTGGAGTTGAGACGTGGGCTCTGCGGCCCATCATTCGAGCTGCGTGCAGTGCTTTACAACTTTTTCATCGGGTGTTCGTTCGAGGCATAAAAATTGTCAATTTTGGGTGTTTTTCAGAGGGCATTGCATTGGAACAATCATCCCACCTTAATTCCGCACGCTGGTGCGGGCCCCACGAGGGCCGTTTGGGAGTTTCCGGTGATTTCCATCATTATCACCGTGTGTCCGTTTTGGACATGTAAAAAGTCTATCTTGTGTACTTTTTCGAGAGGATCGTAACGATGTGATCCGTTCAATGTGCTTATGGATTGGGATGCGGGTCCCACGCAGCACCGCTCGTGTTCGGTATGTCCGAACGCATATTTTTCTCCGTATATTCGTTCCACTCATGTGAGAATTCCTTTTGAAGTGTTTTCCTGAGGGGATCGCAACGGTGCGATGCACCCGACTGTTTTCCAGACCGAGGATCGGGATCATGGGACGCCATTCGGGCGTGAAGCGGTGTTGGTGACTTTTACGTCGGATATCCATTGGGGGCGAGTAAGTAATCGATCTCGCATGTTTTTCTGTGAGGATTACAACGGCATAATCTGTTTAGGAAAGTGGATCCTCTTAAGAGATCTTATTAATTGTGGAAATATGAGGTGCCCTGGTGGCGGTTCTTCTACTGTGTTTGTAGCAGACACTTGGCATGTGATCGTGTGCACTACTGTGTGAGTTAAGTACATATTTGAAGAGATGTAGTTGGTCGTGCCTGGGTCAATTAGGTGTAAAGTTAGATTTGTAATGTTTATGCCCTTCGTGTTGACGTTGGGTGTCATGTGCATGATAGCCTTTGGTCTAGAGATGTGGAATACTCTGGAAGTATATGGTAATGCTTTGAGGTAGATGATGTAGTACATGCCTTAGAACATTTGTGCTTGGTTGGGAGATGTGCTGGGGCCGTACCTCGTGTGGGCCCCATGTGCGTGTCGTGTTCTGTTTTACATACCATTGACGTCTCGCGACATAGAGGGTCCTTCTGTTCACAATGGTTTAGACCAGCAGAGTTGAGTGGTTTCCCCTGGTTTTGTTCTGGAGTTGGGTGGTGGTGTGATACCCACTCTGAGTTCTGTTGGCCTGTGTTGTACCATCCAGTAGTGATGGCCAGAGCAGTTCCATGTTTACCCTATAGTAGAGACCGAGCAGTGGGTTTCTCATCGCCTTCTTGGGGTTTACCCACCAATAGAGACTGGGCAGTAGGTTGCTCACCAACTTTTAGGGTTTACCCTCCAGCAGAGACTGGGCAGTGGTCACTCGACACTCTTAGGTTTTACCCACCCGCAGAGACTGGGCAGTGCGTCACCCAACGACACTCCTAGGGTTTACCCTCTAGCAGAGACTGGGAAATGGGTTACCCGACGACTCTTGAGGGTTTACCCTCCAGAAGGGTTGGGCAGGGGGTCTCCTGTCATCTTGTTCTAGGTCTACCATCTAGTAGTGATGGGTAGTGGGCCACCTGTCGACTTATTCTAGGTTTACCCTCTAGTAAGGCTGGGCAGTGGGTCACCTGATTATGTATTAGGGTTTACCCTTCAGCAGGGCTTGGCAGTGGGTCACCCGATATCTTATTATGATTTACCCTCAAGCAGGGCTGGGTAGTGGGTCACCTATTGGCATTTCAGACCCACTCCTTTCTACTAGGATAGTCTGTGGCTTTCCTCCGTGACTACTGTAACGAGGCCCTTAGATTGTACGGGTCAGTGATGTGAAAGCCTTGACTTTTAGAAGACCCCTCGACTGCAGGGTAGTGATGAGGTGTGGTTTGACTTTACCCAGAACTCTCAAGTACGAGGGGCACTTTCCCGACCAAGATGCGTCCTTGTGACGTGACATAAAACCGTGAGGGCGAGTCAGTGCCACCAAAAGTGAATAGTATCAAGGTGCAGTGATTTGAGCCCCTTGACATGATGTTCGGGGTAGGCGTGCCGGATACTGGCCATCGATGGTGGTTTACTTCTGAGACTGATGGCGACTCACTTTCTTAGGCTGAGCTATGGGATGGATATCCCTTTAACACCTTGTTAGGGCTTATTATTGTGAATATGGATGTGTATATACCTTTTTCCAGTACCCACTCCTTGGGTTTTGGTTACTCTCCTTCCGGGATAGGCGAAGACGCACGGGGTATGCCTTGTGCTTTCCGTGTCTAGCTTCTTGTGGTTGGATGAGTCTACTCTCCTACTATAGGTAGCAAAGGATCGATGTGAATTTCATCTTATCATCATTTCTAGCTCTTTGTGTTAGGAAGAGTCTACTTCCTGCCTTTTGTTGGGTTGAGTTGTACTCTTTATTGGACTCTCGGTTGTACTCCTTTACTTTTCCCTATTCGATCAACTGCTCACCTCTTCAGTACCTCCTTAGTTGCTCCCTCAAGCCTTCAGGGAATCCTACTAAGTATTATTATACTTACTCCTTCTTGGGATTTTCCCTCACTTGGTGTTCCCTTGCAGACGACAGACAGGTTGGTTGTGACTTCAGTGGAGCTTAGGAGTTTGGGAGCTTGGACTGTGTGCGATGGTCGTAGTCGGGTTCCCGGTGTGGGACCCTCCCAGCTGTTTCCATTTGTTTACCTGTAGCCGAGTTGTGGCACTATTCTGTTTGTACGGGTGTATTGCCCTTTTCTTTTCAGTTCACTTTCATCTTTTACTTTGTACTGGTTAGAGGTCAATGCACTTTTGTGGTTTATTTATAGCAGTTGGTACTTTTCATTCCCTTTTACTCTGCACTTTTGCATTGAGTGTGATGCGTGTGTGTGTACATGTACTTAGGCGAAGGCCTCCCTGAGTTGTATATCCTTTGGCACTGGTCGCCATCCCCTGTCCTATGGAGGCAGGCTTGGGGTAGTTGTGGCTCGATCATGGGTAGGGTCGGGTCGTGACAATAAATATCAAAAAAAAATTGTAATTTCATAATATTTATGAATTACACTAATTTTATAGCCTAATATGACATATTAGGGTTGGTTAGATGAATTTTGTTCGATGTAATAAAACTGTTATGAATTTAGAAAAAACAAAATACCAAATAGTGTCAAAATTGACATAAAAAGGATTTTTAAAAAATATTATATTATTAAATGATATTCTATTCCTAAAAATATAAGGATCTGCCAAAGGACTTATATAATGATGGGTGTTTCATTAATGAACCACTTGGGGTTCTCTTGGATATATATTGTATGTTTATTAACCATATAATATAAAAATAAAAAGAGACATGGTCAATGACAAACTATTTAACTAAGAGTTTAATCTAAAAGATAAAGTTAATATAGTGACACAAACATGTATAAAACTTATTGTTTGAGTGGTTTTTGATACATCAACACCTTAGACATTAAATAATCCATTTTGGAGCCATTAGAAACCGAAAATGATTTTATTATAAAATAATATTTCAAGCTTTTCCTAAGGTTTCCTTACCCCTCTTATAAAAAGGAACTCCCCCTTCTCTCTAATGCACACATTCAAAGCCTTTTGGATCGGCCAACCCCTACACAAATATCCTCTCAACTTCCATCACTTTATCCTAGAGGCCTTCCTTTAGTCAGAAATCCAACTTAAGGAGCCCTTTTTGTAACACCTCATGATTTCATAGTACGTTATTTCTTCAAAGTAATGCAATAACTTGCACTACACGCATCACTGAGTTCAAGCACATCACGACTTACCAAACTAGCCATTCAAAAGATGTTAAGAATAGTATTAACTGAATTATGAACATTATATAATCCTTATAATTTTATAATCCATATTATGAGTTTCTTAGACATAATTTAAGAAAAAATTAATTTTTTTTCAGATAAAATAATTATTTTTCAAAAAAATGCAATTTTACCGAATTTTAATGGAAACCATTTTTTAAATCAAATATTTAAAACTTTTATATCTTAATTTTTATAAAATAAACTTCTTCTTTAGAATTGGGACATTATAATTTAGTTTAAATAATTTTTTGTTGTTTTTCTGATATCTTTCATATTTCGGTGAATAGTGAAATTTAAAATATTTTAACTAAAAAGAACATTTTAATCCAAATAATTTATAGTGTTGAATTATACATTTTAATGTTTTGGAAGTATAATTAGATTATATTATTACCCTTTTATCCAATGTAGGTCATTCGAATTAATTTCACCCTGAAATTATATGTAAAGAAGTGTCAATCTTTTGATAGTTATTGTTTCTTAAAAACACACTATTTGTTTTGACAATGATAATTAATTTTAAATTAATAAATTCAACTTCTATGATTTTTAATTTGATAAATAGACTTCATTTTTGGATTTGGAATATCTACATTATCCTAGGGTGATGTTTTGGTATTTTTTGGAAAACTTTCAATTTTTGATGAATAATGAAAAAACACTAAGTTTTCGTTTAAAACCGAATTTTTATTTAAATAATTATTTATTTTATTTTAATCTATTTTTGGTCAAAATAGATAAATAGTATCTATATAAGTTCAATGTAATTCATTTGAGTCAATTTATAATAATTTTAGATATATAAAAAAATTTAAAGAACTTTTCACCGTCTTTTACCCACCTCCTAGGAGAATTTGTAAATTCATATAAAACCTAATTTTACTGCTTCTGTGAGTTGAATTTTGGAAATCTGAGGGACACGTTTCATATAAAGGAGTAAAATGTGGTTTGATAAGATTAAAATATTTTTTGGTGAATAGTAACTTTTTACTTTTATTTGCCACGGTAAAAGTAAATAAGGTAATTAAGGGTAAAAATGTTATTATTATTACCATAACACATGTCCTAATTATATTGGATAAGTGTAATTGGACCAAAAACAACCTTAAGAATCAAATATGACCCTTTAGGTCCACTTGGATTAGATTAAGACATTAATTATTATTTAATTTAAAGAAGAGTTAAAAGAGTTTTAATCGAACTTTAATAACTAATCCATTTTTAATATAGGGTTATACAAAAGATAAATTCAACTATAAATATTAATTATAAATATAAAAATATTTCATACATAATGGGATTTTATTTATAATTTTTAGATATTAAATAATTAAATTTATTAATGACACAACGATTATGTAGTAATTACCTTATTAATGAAAGAATCAAATAAATGGTGTTATAAATATTAAAATAAATATAATTTCAAAGTTTTTTTGAACTACACGAATTTTCTAGGTGAATATGACATGTTAAGGATTATTAAATATATATTTTGTGAAATAATAATGTTTTAATTACTTTCACAAAAATAAAATACCAAATAGTTTCAAAATTGACATAAATTAATATTTAAAACAAGTACTATATTATTGGTTGACATAATATTCCTATAACTGTACGGTTCGTAAAAAGGGCTTAAATAATATTTTATATATCATTAATGAGCCACTTGAGGTTCTCTTGGATGTTTAGAGTAAGTTTATTAACCATATATTGTAAGAATACAATAAGACACGATAAAAGTTAAACTATTTAACTAAAAGTTATATGTAACTGATAAGGTTAAAATGGTAACCTAAACTTGTCTAAAACCTATTGGTTGAGTTTATTTCGACCCATAACCACATAAGGCTCTATATAATTTAATTTGGAACCATTATAAACCGAATATGATTGTATAATAAATTAATACTTTAATATTTTCCTAAAGTGACCCTCACCCATCTTATAAAAGGGCACTTCACCTTCTCCCAAATTAACAGCTCCAAAGCCATTTGGCTCAGCCACCCCTACCCATATATCCTCCCCACTATACTAACTTTATCCTAGAGGCCTTATTTTGGTCATAAATCCAACCTAAGGAGCCCTTTTGATCAAATCGAAAGGGAGAACCCGAAGAAGAGGTAATGATTTCACCACCCTCTTCTAAGTTCTCTTATTCTTCCACTTAATCATTATTTGTTTTTTAAATTAAAAAATAATAACTCAAGTGTCTTCTATATATTGTGATGTTATTATAAATATTTCACAACTATATTCATTATTCTATCTATCTTATGAATGTTAATGTCATCATGCGTGTGTGCGTAGGGCTTACCGTCTCCACGCCGTGGTGTAATTTTTTATTCAACACTATGTTATTTGGATGGATACAATGATGAGTAATATGTATATAAATAATGAAAATAAAATGATAATGTCTCTGTAAAATTAATATACAATCCAATTCCACACCTTTAAGGAAATGATATTGTCGGTCGTGCATACGTACGGATTACCGTCTCCACGACGCGATGAGATTTATTTCCATATTCACCATTCATAGACGAATATAAAAATATATATTACTAATAAGTATGTAATATATGAAATAATAATTCTACTGGATATATATATATTTATATATATATATATACTTACATATATCTTATTCACTTAGTTCTGTTCAATACGATATGAAAATGGAAGCAGTGTTTATGCGTACGTACAGACTACAGTCTCCATTAACGGTGTTTTTTATTTCATATATATGTCAAGTATACATATTTATATTCAAAATATATATGATATATAAATAATGTTTTATATTCTGGATGTATTTATATCTTGATCTATGTGATACAATCAAGAGTAACACATTAAAACACGTACGATAAAGAAAGCGATTATTACCCAAAATGTTAATTTTACATGTAAATTATTATTAAATGGTTTTTATAAAGTTGAAAATGAATCATGTATGATATCATAAATATTAATATGGTTCTAGTACAATGTAATAACATACTATGATCTTCATACAAGAGTTTAATCATACCCTCGACTAAAGGAAACTTCATGGTAAGGTTTTATTTCACAATCTCATCATTATCTGAGGTCGTTTATATGTAATTATCTACTGGGAGATCTTATTAATCCACATCCATGTTTTGTAAAAATTTATTTAAAATAATTCTTAATATTTTATATAATATTGGTTAAAGTCATTTCTACCCTAGTTTGACTTTTTATAAAAGAATCTTTCCGTCGTTTTCCAAACAAAGTCCTTTTTAGCCTTTTCGGCAGAATTAAGGTAAAAATGACTTTTTTTAACTTATACGGTGGGTGCAGCTATTTTTTGCCGTTATAAAATCGTCGAAGCTTCCATTACAAACTTATAATAATATTTTCAAAGTAAATGTTTCCTCTTATAATTATATTACTTTTAAATGATTTCAAAAAAAGATATATTTGTCTCAAATAGTATTGATTTCATCTATGTCAACATCCTTTGATGGATTTTAAGTTTATTTGAAGTTGATTTATTATGATACAAAACATCCATATTGTATTGAAGGTTTTGTGATATGTTTGAATGTGGATGTGTTATTTTTATGTCATTCATGGTTTATGGATAAATTTTTGACATTTTGTATGCTAGTTTCAATACGAATGTTTATGTTATGTTTAAACCTTTTCATATGTGGAAAGCATTGGACTTAGTAAGTGACGGATGGAGCCCACTATAGCACCACGATGCATCGGTAGGTCTCATGAGACAAACTAGTTTCTTGTCACAAGGCCTTGACAAAAAAAATTATTTGTAGTCTTGGCACGTGGCCTTGACTATGTGGTAATGATGTCCGGCGTTAGGCATTCCCTCATTATGAAATTAGTTATTACATGTGATTATTCGACTAGTAGAATATCCATGTGCATGTTTATATGGTAATGTTTTATTTATTTTTTCCATATTATCTTCAATTTTATGTTTAAAAAGGTTGTTGATTTTATCACACATCTTTCCTTAAATGTTCATAGCTTCCACAAAATTATTTACCCTTACAGGGCATCTGAGCTAACCCCTTTCTTATGTTTTATTTTCCCAGGATTCCAAGATGTGTTTTATGATTGATATGCAGGGTTAAGCTAATGGGAATAATGGCGTTCTCAAAGAACTTTTTTTGTATTGTATGTTTGAAAGTGTAATGTAATGTTCATATATGCAATCTATTTTCCAAGACTGTTAAACTGATCGGTCTTTCATGACTTTATTCCTTATAATCATGCCAATGTATTAAAATAATGCACTGACTCTGGGAATCTAGGGTCGTGGTGTTACATTTGGTATCATAAGATGTTTTTCAATAACCTTGGAAACTAGATTTAGATAAACTCTAATTAGAGTACATTACCCTAAGATAGAATATGAGGATTAGTATATAATAACTTCCTAGAATTTTGGTAATGTAGAGATTTTGTGAGTTTTCCAAGAAAATACATCCATATCTAGATACGAGCAGGTGGAGGTGGCTCTAGAACATATGTAGCTAGGGGTAAAACCCAAAAACACCGCTTTGATCTAGACTCGAACCGGAATTGGTGCACGACAATGGGCCTCGCTGCACTCTTGGTTATGACACTCCTAGGGGATATGCTTAGGATAATTATAATTTTATTTACAAATCATTATGAAATATTTACATGTATATACCTCCTCAAAGAAAACAATTTTGTGATTGTGGATTATATCCATAAAATGTTCAATTTACGTTAGGTATTCTACATGTTTGGAATTATGAATTGTAAATCATAAACTAACCTAGTGTATGCAATTGTATAGAAATGGCTCCCAATAGAAGGAATGTGAACTCCAGCAATACGTATGATCCAATGACTAAGAAAGATCATATTTATCGTAGTATTGAGCCAACATTTAGAAGGGAAATAGTCTCCCATATATTCTCAATATATGAAGAAATGGTCTCATGTGTTAATAATATATGTAAATAATTCTTTGAGTCCTATGTATTTTATGGGAATCAAGATAAGAAAAGGATATAATAGAGAAAGATGGACAAAGGGAAGAGGGAAAAGAAGGATTATCCCATATGTGATAACTATGGAATGAATCACCATGGTCAATGCTGGAAGGGAATGGGAGTTTGTTATAAGTGTAGAGAAAAAGGAAAAAAAGTACATGATTTCAAGGGTAAGAAAAATTTTCAAATGTACAATGCTTCATCTGCAATGAATTGGGACACTACGCCAATCAAAGTATCAGTCATCAGAGTATACCTTAAATAATGATATTTGATAATACTCAAGTTATGATACAACCTCATGTGAAGTGGAATTACTAGTGTTCTTATGTTGTTAATATATAATTATTTTATTTGAGTGTTGTATCATCAATATAATGGTTATATGAATTATAGATATAAATAAGGATTGTACTGCAATACTATTTCATTGAGGATTTGAGATTATATAGTTCTATGAAAAGTGACTTAATAGTAAGCTACACATTTTGTAAAATAAATGGTTGAAGGAAAGGTAGTCCTTTATATGGTCCTAATAATGAGTTAGTGATTTTGGAATAAGAGATTGCTTATTTTGGTAATTCAAGATGTTTCGGTGTTGTAAAAAAATACACGATGAAGGCATTCACATGTTATTACCTGGAAAAAGGATCTTCATTGTCTTTAAATTCCTTATAAATTTTGCACTGAGAGTTTGAATATAAGTATTTTAGATAAGTCTAATTGTTGGAATTGATTAAGTATGAAATTTGATACTATTGTTAAGGTTATTTTTGGATTGTTATAAAAAAGACAACCCGGAGGTCGGGTGACAACTCATCATGTCTGGGAAGGCCGCGAGACATGAACTCGCAACCGAAGGGAAGCATGGGTGTTTCACCTATCCCTGACCCACATGATGTCCTGGATTGAATAATCTTGTTTTTAAAAGGGTATGATATGTGAATTATAAATTCATTATTTTTTTATCCCAATACGATTAGGATAAATAGAATATATATATATTTGAAATCTTTTAGAGTGAAATATGAGTTTGTGGTAGGAATTAATTGAAGGATGAAACTCTACTTGTCATTTATATATATATATGTATTCCCTCTTATTTTATGGATAAATTATTTATTAAACTTTATGGAAAAAATATTTAAACCAAAAATGTGTTATCCTAATACCTTACATTTTTTTGTACTGATGGTATTTTAAATCGTCATAGATTGGTGGCTTTGAGGCCCACAATTCTAAAATTGTTTGTGATTGATGACCTCAATCACTACCTATAAATATTTACTTTTTCCTCTAATTATGTGTCTGTAATTTCCACCAATGTTCTTCTAATCGAGATCATGATTTGGTGGTGACTTTTTCATTCCCTATTTTCTTCTTATTAAGACTAAATTTTATTAACCAAATTTCCGATGTGTGTTTTCCCACAAAGGTATTTTCTATTTTCAACCTTTTATTTTCAAAGAAAAATTTCAAAATGTGAGGACACAATTTATTGAATGAGTGAATAATGTAACACACTAAGATTTCATAGTACGTTATTTCTTCAATGTAATGCAATAACTTGCACTACACGCAACACTGAGTTCAAGCACATCACGACATACCAAACTAGCCGTTCAAAAGCGATTCTGAATAGTATTAACTGAATTTTGAACATTATATAATTCATATAATTTTAGAATCCATATTATGGGTTTCTTAGACATAATGTATGAAAAAATTCATTTTTAGATAAAATAATTATTTTTCAAAAAATGCAATTTTATCGCCTTTTAATGGAGAAAACTTTTTAAATCTGATATTTGAAACTTTTATATATTAATTTCTAAAAAATAAACTTCTTATTTATAATTGGGATATAAGAATTTAGTTTCAATAATTTTTTGGTGTTTTTCTGAAAACATTCATATTTGGGTGAATAGTGAAAAATAATATATTTTAACTGAAAACAACATTTTAATCAAAATAATTTATAGTGTTGAATTATACATTTTAATGTTTAGGAAGTATAATTAGATTATAGTTTTACCCTTTAATCCAATATTGGTCATTGGAATTAATTTCACATTGAAATTATTCATAAACAAGTGTCAAACTTTTGATAGTTATTGTTTCTTAAAAACACACTATTTGTTTTTACAATGAGAATTAATTTTAAATTAATAAATGATACTTCTATGTTTTGAATTTGGTAAAATAGACTTCATTTTTGGATTTGGAATATCAAAATTAGCCTAGGGTGAATTTTTGGTATTTTTCTAAAAATGATCAATTTCTGATTAATAGTGAAAAAACACTAAGTTATCGTTTAAAACCAAATTTTTATTTAAATAATTATTTATTTTATTTAAATTTATTTTAATTAAAAATTGATACATAATATCTATATAAGTTCAATGTAATTCATTGGATTCAACTTATAGTAATTTTAGATATATAAAAAATTTTATAGAACATTTCACCGTCTTTTACCCACCTCCTACGAGAACGTGTAAATTCACATAAATCTTAATTTTACCGCTTCTGTGAGTTGAATTTCAAAAATCCGAGAGACACGGTTAATATCAAGCAGTAAAATGTGGTTCAATAAGATAAAAATAATTTTGGTGAATAGTAACTTTTTACTTTTATTTACCACGGTTAAAAGTAAATTTGCTAATTAAGGGTAAAAATGATATTATTATTACCCTAACACATGTCCTATTTCTATTGGATAAGTGTAATTTTACCAAAAAAAATGCTAGGAATAAAATATGACCCTTTATGTCCACTTGGATTAGATTAAGACATTTATTATTATTTAATTTAAAGAATAGTTAAAAGAGTTAAAATAAAAGTTTAATAACTAATCCATTTTTAATATAGGGTTATAACTAAGATAAATTCGACTATAAACATTCATTAGAAAGGTACCAAGATTTCCTACATAATTATATTTTATTTATAATATTTATTAAAATTTATTAATGACACAATGATGATGTTGTAATTACCTTATTAATGTAAGAATCAAATATGTGGTATTATAAATATGAAAATAAATATAATTTCAAAGTTTTTATGAAATCCAATAATTTTAGTGGTGAATATTACATGTTAGGGATGATTCAATGTATCTTTTTCGAAGTAATCAATTTGTGATGACTTTGAAAAAAACAAAATACCAAATAGTGTCAAAATTAATATAAATTAATATTTAAAAAAATTATATATTACTTGTTGATATTATATTACTAAAACTGTATGGTTTGTCCAAAGGGCTTGAATAATATTATATATGTCATTAATGAGATTTTTTAGGTTCTCTTCAAGTATGTATAAAGTTTATCAACCATATAGAGTAAGAAAACAATAAGAGATGGTAAAAGTTAAACTATATAACTAAGAGTTAAATCTCAAAGATAAGGTTAAAATGGTATCCTAAACTTTTCTCGAACCTATTTGTTGAGTGGATTTCGACCCATAACCACCTAAGGCTCGAAAGAAATTCATTTGGAACCATTATATACCTAACATGATTGTATAATAAATTGATACTTGAATCTTTTCCTAAAGTGACCTTCACACCTCTTATCAAAGGGCACTTCCCATTCTCTCAAATTCACAACTACAAATCCATTTGTATCAGCCAACCCCTGCCCTAATATCCTCCCAACTATCCTAAATTTATCCTAGAGGCCTTCCATTGGTCTTAAAGCCATCCTATGGATCCCTTTTGATCAAATCAAAAAGGAGAACCCGAAGAAGAGGTAATGATTTCACCAACCTCTTTCAAGTTCTCGTATTCTTCCACTTAATAATTCTTTGTTGTTTCAATTAAAAAATAATGACTCCAGTATCTTACATATATTTTTATGTTATTATAAATATTTCACAACTATATTCATTAATTTATCTCTCTTATGAATGATAATGTCACCATGCGTGTGTATGTACGGCTTACCGTCTCCACGTCGTGGTGTAATTTGTTATTCAACATTATGTTATTTGGATGGATATAATGATGAGTAATATGTATATAAGAAATGAAAATAACATGATAATTTCTCTGTAAAATTATTATACCATCCAATTCCACACCTTTAAGGAAATTATATTGTCGGTCGTGCGTACGTACGGATTACTGTCTCCACGATGCGATGAGATTCACATCCACATTCACCATTCATCGATGATTATAAAAATATATAGTACTAATAAGTGTGTAATATATTACATAATAATCCTAGTAGATATATATATATATACACTTACGTATATCATATTCACTTAGTTATGTTCAATACGATATGAAAACGGAAACAATGTTTATGCGTACGTACAGACTACCATCTCCATAAACGGTATTTTTCATTTCATATATATGTCTATTATACATATTTATATTTTTAATATATATTATATATAAATCATTTTTTATAATCTGGAAGTATTTAAATCATGATCTAAGTGATACAATCAAGAGTTACAAGTTAAAACACGTACAATAAAGAAAGTGATTATTACCCGAAGTGTTAATTTAACATGGAAATTATTATTAAATGGTTAGTATAAAGTAACAAATGAATCATGTATGATATCATAAATATTAATATGGTTCTTGTATAATTTAATAACATACTATGATCTTTATACAGGAGGTTAAACATACCCTCGACTAAAGGAAAGTGCAAGGTAAGTGTTTATTTCACAATCTCTTCATTTTCCGAGGTTGTTAATACGTAATTATCTACTGGGACCTCTTTATAATCTATATCCATGTTTCATAATAATTTATTTAAATTAGTTCATACTATTTTATAGAATATTAGTTAAAGTAATTTATACCCTTGTTTGGATTATTATAAAGGAATCTTCCTATCGTTTTCCAAACAAGGTCCTTTTTATCCTTTTTGACAGAATTAAGGTAAGAATATCTTTTTTTAACTTATATAGAGGGTGTGGATATTTTCCATCATTATAAAATCGTTGAAGCATACCTTAAATTCCTATAAGAATATTTTAATAGTAAATTTTTTATTTTATAATTATGTGACTTTTAAATGTTTTCAAAAAAATAGATATTTCTGTCAAATAGTTTTAATTTCATCTATGTCAACATCCTTTGATGGATTTTAGGTTTATTTGAAGTTGATTTATTATGATACAAAACATTCATATTGTATTGAAGGTTTTGTGATATGATTGGATATAGATGTGTTAATTTTATACCATTCATGGTTTATAGATAAAGTGTTGACATTTCGTATGCTAGTTTCAATACGAATGTTTATGTTATGTTTAACCCTTTTCATATGAGAAATGTATTGGACATAGTAAGTGACGAGTGGAGCCTGATATAACTCCTTGATTTATTAGTAAGTCTCATGAGAAAAAATAGTGTCTTGTCACAAGGCCTTGACAAAAATATTATTTGTATTCTTGGAACGAGGCCTTGACTATGTGCTAATGATGTCTGGTGTTAGGAATTCCCTCATTATGAAATTAGTTATTGCATGTGATTATTCGACGAGTAGAATATCGATGTGCTTGTTTATATGATAATGTTTGATTTATTTTTTCCATTTAATGTTCATGTTTATGTTTAAAAAGGATTTCTTTTTTATCACACATCTTTCCTTAAATTTTTATAGCTTCCGCTAAATTATTTGCCCTTACTGGGCATTTGAGCTCACCCCATTCTTATGTTTTATTTTCCCAGGATTCAAAGAAGTGTATTATGATTGATATGAAGGGTTGAGTTGTTGGGAATAATGGCGTTCTCAAAGAACTATTTTTTTTATTTTATGTTAGAAAGTGTAATTTAATGTTCATGTATGCAATCTATTTTCCAAGACAGCTAAATAGATTGGTCTTTCGGTACTTGATTCCTTGTAATCATGCCAATGTATTAAAATAATGCACCGACTCTGGGAATCTAGGGTCGGGGCATTACACTTTCGATCAAATCAAAAGGAAGTACCTGAAGAAGAGGAGGTTAACCTACCCATCACCAAGGAAACGTACAAGGTAAGGGGTAATTCTATAATGTCTTTATTATATGAGGTTGTTTATACATAATTATCTTCTGGTACCTCTTTATCATCCATATCCATGTTTCTAAAAAAGTTATTTCAAAACATTTTTAATATTTTCAAGATAATGGGTTCAATTCATTTATACCATTATGTTTTTTGAAATGAATCTTTCCATCATTTTCCAATCAAGATACTTTTTGACCTTTTTGAAAAATTTAAGGTAATATTGTCTTTTTAACTTATATGTCAGGTGCGGCTATTTTCCATCTTTATAAAAATCATCAAATCTTTCCTTACAAGCTTATAAAAATATTTTCAAAATAAATTTTTTCTATATAATTATGTGATTCTTAGATGATTTCAAAATAGAAAGAGATATTTATTTAAAAAGGTTTTTGATTTCATCTATTTCAACATCCTTTGATTAATTTTAAGATTATTTGAAGTTGATTTATTTTGATACAAAACATCCATATTGTATTGAATGTTTTGTGATATGTTTGACAGTGGATGTGATATTTTTATACCATTCATGGTTTTTGGTTAAATTATTGACATTTATTATTCTAGTTTTAATATGATTCTTAATGATATGTTTAAAACTTTTAATTTGAGGAATTTATTGGACTCGGTAAGTGAAGGGTGGAGCCCTCTGTAGCACTTTGATTCATCAGTATGTCTAATTAGAAAACTATATTTTTAATTGGATAAGGCCTTTCCCAATTTGATATATGGTTTTGGCCGAGGCCTTATTAATTTTTAGACGTCTTGGCTGAGGACATGACAAAATGTTTCAGAATTTCCAGAATTATACATTTCCTTGTTATGAAAATAATATTGATGGTTCATATGGCCATTCGATGAGTATAATACCCATGATTATGTTTTATTATGGAATTATTTACTCATCTCATATTCCTTCCATAAAATTATTCATGATTATTATTGGTAAAGGCATGTGGTTTCAATTATTCCCCATTCTTAATATTTATATTATTTTCCGCTTTATTGCTTACCCTTACTAAGAGTTTGATCTCACCCCTTTCTTATGTTTTATTTTTTCAGGATATTAAGAAGTTAGTTATGAGTGACATGTAGAAATTATCTAGGAGGCTTGGATGTTTCCAATGAAATGAATTTGTGTTTTATTTCTTTTCAAGTTGTAAAGTTGAACATATGTATGAATTTTGTTTCCAATAATACTAAACTAATTGGGCTTTCGAGACATTATTTCCTTGTGATCATGCCAATGTTATGTAATAATGCACTGAATTTGGGTAACTGGGGTTAGGGTGTTATAGTTGGTATCAGATGAAGTTTAGTACAATCCTTGGAAACTAGATTTAGATAAACTCTGATTAGATCACATTTCCCTAAGATAGAATTTTAAGATTAGTATATATTAACTTTCTAGAATTTTTGTATTGTAGAAATTTTGTGAGTATTCCAAGAAATACATCCCTGTCTAGATATGAGCAGGTAGTGGTGGCTCTGGCATAGATGTACCTAGGGGTAAAACATGAAAACACTGCTTTGAGCTAGACTCGAATGGGAACTAGTGCATGACAATGAGGCTTTCTGCACTCTTGGTTACAACACTACCGGGGGATATGCTTTGGATAATTCTCATTTTCATAACAAACCATTATGAACTGTTTATGAGTATATAATTCCTCAAAGAAAACATTTTTATGATTATGGATTATATCCATAAAATTTTCATTTTATATTAAGTGTTTAACATGTTTGGAATTATGTATTTCGATTCATAAAATAATCTAGTTTATGAATTTTTTTAGAAATGGCACCTAGTGGAAGGAATGGAAACCATATCAATGCACGCACTCCTTGTTGGGATTTCCCTCATACTCAAGATAATTATAGTGGAGCTGGTGATGCAACTGGTGGTGATCAGCTTCTCACTATACTGGGTCAACTCACTCAGGTTATGAATAATAACCTTTCCTATATGGAGCATCCAGATCTGTAGTGTGGAGGATCAATTCTAGATCGCTTCATGAGGCAACATCCACCGACATTCAATGGGAGTAAAAATCCCTTAGTGGCTGAGCAATGGATAAATTACATGGAGAAAATATTCCATTCTTTGGGTAGTAGCGAAAGGGAAAATGTTGTCATGGAAGTTTACCACCTCACTGGAGATGCTGATCAATGGTTGTCATTGATTCAAAACAAGTAGTATGAGGAAGTATCAAATATGCAATAGAGGGAGTTTAAATAAATTTTCTAAGAAAAATACTTTACTCAT
The DNA here is from genome assembly GCA_963277665.1 of Viscum album. Taxonomy (NCBI): domain Eukaryota; kingdom Viridiplantae; phylum Streptophyta; class Magnoliopsida; order Santalales; family Viscaceae; genus Viscum; species Viscum album. Next base: position 562,888,709 of record OY728158.1, read on the forward strand.
GACCATTAAGCGGATATATAAAGGCAATTTCTGAGTTAGAGCCAAAAGGAGGATGAGAATATTTAAAAGTATGAAGCTAACTTTACAAGGTTAGTGAGGCATGAAGCATATTATATACATAACCCAAGAAGTAATATTGATCGTTTCTTTGATGGGTTAAAAGCAGTTCACCGTTGAGCAGTAGTGTCACAATCCTTCTCATCATACGAAGATATTGTCTCTTGTGCTATCAATATAGAAAAGGAGTTCTCTATGTCCTATGACTTTACATCAAATCAACAGAAGAAGAGATCTAATGAACACTCTCGGAAGGGATATAAGGAAACAGGGAAGAAGGGAAGAATTGAATTTCCACCCTATGGTAATTTCGTAAGAAAGCATTGTGATTCCTGTCTAAAAGGAAAATGAGTATTCTACAAATGTGGACAGAAAGGCCATATTTTTGGTGATTGTAATGGAAATAAAGATGCTACCAATGTTTAATGCTAAAATTTCAGGGAGTTGGACATTATGAAAATGAATTTCCTAAGCATCAGGGATACTTAACTCAGAAAAGGCTAAGGGATCAAGACCAAGCTTATGATATCTTTACTGCTGAGGTTGAAGCTCTGAATGATTTAGTGGAAGGTAATTTAATAGTTTCCTCAAGTTTAGAAAATGCATTATTTGATTCTGGATCATTGAATTGATTCATATCATCCCAATTTTCTAAAAAAACTAGATATTTCTTGTTTGATTTACCAAAGGAGTTGTCAGTAAAAACTTGTAAGGGAAGTATCATTGCTACAATGTTCTGTGAATCAGTTCCCAATAAGGAATATAAATGTTCGTTATCTGCTGAGCTCATCATCATACCCATGATAAAATTTGTTATAATCCTCAGAATGGATTGGCATTCAAACCATGATGAAAAATTTATTATATGAATAAAGAGGTTACTATTTTTGATGACGATGATAAAGAGCACCTTATCTTTAGGGTAGAATGGTTACCACCTAATTCTTATCTAGATCCACCCCAAGTATCTCAACTAAATTCAATTATTGGGGAGGAATAGAATGAAATGACTGTTGGTGAGGAATGGAATGTTCAAATAGAGGATGTACCTATTGTGAGAGAATATGTTGATGTGTTTCCATAAGATTTACATGGACATCCTCCAGAATGGGAAATTGAGTGTTCCATTGATTTAATTCATGGTTCAAGGCCCATATCGAAACCCCTTATAGAATGGCCACTGTGAAATTAGTGGAACTAATGAAACAACTAGAGGAATTGAGTTATAAGGTATTTATTCACCATAGTGTTTCTCCATTGGGATCCCCTTTCCTTTTTGTGAAGAAGAATGATGGATCTATGAGGTTGTGCATTGACTATAGGGAGATCAATGCTATAACAATAAAGAAAAAGTATCCCCTACTTTGCATTGATGATTTATTCGACCAACTACATAGAGCTCAATACTTTTCAATGATTGACCTTTGATCTGGATATCATCAATTGTGTGTGAAGAAGGATGACACTCCAATAACAGCATTTCAAACCATGTACGATCATTATGAATTTACAGTAATGCCTTTTGGAATGACTAATGAACCCTATATATTCATGGATCTAATGAATAGAGTTTTCAAGGAATATCTCGATGATTTTGTGGTGGTATTTATTGATGATATCTTGGTATACTCCAAAGCTACAAAGATCACGAAAATCACTTGCACATTATCCTAAAGACTCTTAGAAGACATGAATTATATGGAAAGTTAAACAAGTAAAAATTATGGCTTTAGGAGATTTCTTTTCATTGTCATATTGTCTCCATGGATGGAATATCTGTCGATCCTTCTAAGACCATGGCAATCCAAGAATGTCCAGTACCGACGAGTATAACAACGGTACACAGTTTTATTGGTTTAGCAGGTTATTATCTGCATTTCGTCTAGAATTTTTCCTGATTGGCTAACCCATTACCCAAGCTCACATGTAAAGGGGTTAAATTAGTTTGGACCAAAGAGTTTAAAGAATGTTTTGAAGAACTGAAGAGAAGATTATTCAATTCCCCTCTATTGAATGTACCATCGGGGAAGGATAGGTTTATTATTTATAATGATGGATCGAAGAAAGGACCTGGTTGTGTCCTTATGCAGAATGATAGAGTTATTGCCTATGCATCATGACAGCTAAAAATTCATGAGAAAAACAATCCTACTCATGATCTTGAGCTAGCAGTTCTAATCTATGCTTTGATGATTTTGAGACACTATCTCTATGGTGAAAAGTGTGAGATATATACCGATCACAAGAGTTTGAATTATATTTTCTCACAAAAAGAACTCAACATGAGGCAAAGGCGATGGCTTGAACTACTCAAGGATTATGATTTCACTATACACTACTACCAGGGGAAGGAAAATAAGGTGGCAGATTCTTTGAGTAGAAATGTGTAGCGACTCGGTTTTTTGGCCCTATCAGACTTTGAAATATTTGTACGAATAATTCCAGAGCTAGGTGCAAAGACGGCGTGCGATTCTGAGGCTCGGTGTGCCCGAAATTAATTTTATAAAAATATTAAGTATTTTTATACTATGCACGTGGCGGGGGTGTGATATCTCCTAAAAGGTAACTCAGAACGAGAATCTGAGGGCACGGTTGCATCCGGAACGTGCCGTTTACCCTAGGCGGGGTGTAAACTTTACGGGCGCGGGCCTGCGGTGAGAAATGCCACTAGGGGCGTTTTTGTAAATAAGTAGCAAAGTTAGTGTGCGAGCGTCGGCTCGAATAACTTCTGAACAGAGTCTCGGATGGAAAATCTGAGTCCGCCCTTCCATTCAGAACGGCGCGTTTACCCTAGGGGTGACCTTATATTTGTTCGCATCGAGCGTCGGGTCCGAGTCAGGTTTGGCGTCGGCGGGCGGCTGATATAAATATCAGCGCCCCCCCCCCCCCTTATCGTTCTTCACCGTCACTCCGCCGAATCGAGAAAACGAAGTGCCCACGAGCTCGGAATTCGACGGCGTACATTCCAGGAGCGTGCAACGGAAGCTCTGGAGCGTGGATCTGAGGAAGAACGTCGGCATTTCGCCCGCGAGGTAGGCGGTTTGAGTTTTAACCCCCGATCTCATTTTTGCTGCGTTTTTCTGAAAATTGAAGTCGTAGCAGTGTAGATCGGGTCCCGAGGGTCGTGTAGGCGCCTCCGGATCACAAAACGGACCACCAGGGTGCCCCCGGGAGTCCGCGGAAGGTCCGCCAGCACCGGCGCGCGTTGGAGGGCCGCCGGCCGGTGGCGGTGGCCGGTCCGGGCCGGCCGGACCGGCCGGTCGGGGCCGGTCCGGCCTCTATTCTTATACGAGGGTCTTTAAACCCCCGTATCTTGCGAACCGGGATCCGGATTCGCACGCCGTTTGCGGCGACGCGACCCTGACAACATGGAGAACCCTCCAGTGTGGGTTCGAGGGTTTCATGTTTCGGGATCGTGGCCCGGGAGCTAGAAACGTCGTGTAAAATAATATTAATTTATTATTTTACGACTTCGGGCCGTTGTAACTTCTACCCGGAGCATTCAATTGATGTGCCATCAGTGGCGTTGAGACCCTGATGGTACAACAGACTTTTTGAGATGGTTTCCGGGTGTTGGGACTGTAAACGGGGTGTGGGCCCCATGAGGCTGGGTTTTGGCGTTTGCGGAGAAACACAGCTTTTGCACCATGAGTCCGATTTTGGCGGATGAATAGTCGATCCTGTGTGTTTTTCCGAAAGGATCTCCGTCGTGCAATCCGTTCAGTGTGTTTCGGAATCCAGGCATGGGCCCCACCCGGGTGGGCCTTCGTTGAATAGTACCTTTTTCACCGGGTGTCTGTTTTGGACGAGCGAGTAGTCGATTCCGCTTGTTTTTCTGAGGGGATCGTCGTGGTGTGATCTGCTCGATGGGTTTCGGGATCGTTGTGTGGGCCCCATACGAGCTAGCTACGGTGAATAGTTCCTTTTTCACCGGTGCTCCGTTTCGGGCGAGTAAACAGCCTATCCTGTGTGTTTTTCCGCGTGGAAAGCGATGGTGGCCTCGGTTTTGGCTTCGGAGGTGCGCAGTGTGGCGTTGCGGCGAGTTGCTCGGGTTAGTGACGTTTGGACCAGTAGTGGTTCAGGGTTCTCCCTTGGTTCGTTCCTACGAGGGTTTGTGTGGTATCACAACCTTCGTATGGGTTTGTGATCCTCTTGATGGGATATTTAAACTGTTAGAGTCGTGGTATCCCTCTGGTGGGCCCGGAGTGGATCCTCTAGCATCATTACCCTAGATCAGGTTTTTGGTATCGCTGTGACCGCTTATTCACGGGCGGCGATCCCCTATCTAGCAGGATAACCCTGTAGGGTTTGTGGCATCATCCGAAATATGATCCCCTACACGGTGGGCTGTGCTCAGTAGGATTGTGGCATCGTCGGGTATACGATCCCCTACTCAGTATGTGGTTTATAGTAGGGTTATTGTATCGTTGGTTATGTGATCCCCTACTCAGCACGTGGTTTCGGTAGGGTTGTGGCATCGTCGGTTCGATCCCCTACATCACGAGTTATACCAGATAGGGTTCCGATATCGTCGTGACCATCTTTATATGGACGATGATCCTCTATCTGAGTGTGGAGCTTTTGTCGAGTGCCAGATCGGGTTGTGGTATCCCCCAGCAGATCCTGGGTGTGATCCCCTATCTGTGAGAACTACGTATGCCAGATCGGATCGTGGTATCCCCCAGCGGACCCTGGGAGTGATCCCCTATCTGTGAGCTATGTATACCGGAGTGGGTCTTGGTATCCCCTAGCGGACCCTAGCGGCGATCCCCAATTCGAGAAGTTTGGTGGTTATGTTGTTTCAGCGATGTTTCCTAAGTGATGTTATCTGACGAGCGTGGTCTCTCGGGTGGGCGTCTGAGATGTTTGTTTGGGACCCGATGGAGTGTATCTCTCGGATGAGTGTTATCTGGTATGACAGTGTTCACGGTGTACTCTCCTGGTTGGGACAGTTGGTGGTGATGAGGTCGGTACCTCTTGTGGCTTTGTGGCGTGAGGTGAGTATATCTGGATTGTTCAAGGTGTATGTATGGGCATACACCTAAGCTGAGCTGAGATAACTAGTTGTGTTTAGCCGAGGATGGTCACGAGATGGAGTTTCTCTCTCGTCTGGGTTCTCTCTGGCTGGGTTGAGCGGACTGTTGCCTTTCAGTTGCTCCCTTGGGTTTTGGGTTTTTGGGGTGCCTACTGAGTATGTGTATACTCACCCCTGCACGGGCTTTGCCCACACATGTTTGTGTCTTGTGCAGACCACAGGCCTTTCAATTGAGTTCCAGGTGGACCTGGAGCAGGCGGAGCTTAGTGAGCGTGTTGATCGGGGTGTTTACCGGAGCTGTGTAGAGGGAGCTTTCCGGCGGGTGTTTGTTGCAGCGTTCCCCTTCTTTAGAGAAGGTTGGATGCGATTTTGTAGTTTTCCTTTGGTGGGCCCTGTTTTTCCCTTTTGTACTTCTACTGTACTCTGGTTTGGGATAGATGTATGTATGCATTTCCTTTTCAGTTTTATATTTCTCTGCCCTGTTGCATGGAGGTGTTTGTGGGTGCGTGTGTACAGGTAACTTAGGCTAGTGCCTCCCATGTTTGTGATAGCCTACTCAGGGATGGTCGCCAGTCCCTGGCCTATTGGAGGCGGGCTTGGGGAGTCGCGGCTCGAGCCCCATTGGGTCGGTTTGTGACATAGTGGTATCAGAGCGGGTTCCACCTTTGGGATCTCAGAGCGTAGCTGGACTAGTTGTGAGTTTGTTTTGGGTTGCATAGAGGCAGTGTTAGGGTGTTTCGAGCTCGGCTTTCAGGCCAGAGACTCCAGTGTTGGTGCGGTGGCCGACGTATCCATACACCAGGACTCTAATAACATGCCTTTCGACTCGGGACATTCATACACTGGTCGTGGGTACATAATGGTACATGCATCATATATGACTAGGTTTTTGGTTCTTCCTTGTCCTTCTTGAGTCAGCTCTCCAGATATACTCTTTGATTGTGGTGCGTCTTTAATGTATTTCTGGATGTCTCCATGACGATAGCTAGCGAGGGTTCCACAACAGGATTCTGCTGATGACCCACCCCGTGTAGAGGCTGTGGAGCAGGGCGCAGGTTCTGAGGTTGCACCTCCAGGTGGTCTGCCAGTTGAGCCACCACCTGTTGAGCAGCTGGTTGTGCCGGTGGTGCAGGATGAGGTTGTGCGCAGGCTGAGAGCGCTGCACGAGTTCCAGAGGCAGCGACCTCTGAGGTTTCGGGGTGATCTAGACCCCCAGGCAGCTGATGACTGACTTGAGGCAGTCACCCGAGTATTCCGCCTACTGAGGACACCTGCAGATCGGATGGTGGTCCTAGCGGCGAGCCTTCTGCATGGTTCTGTCGGGCGATGGTAGAGTTTGGTGACGCAGTCCCATGACGAGGAGACGCTCACGTGGGTAGAGTTTGCCCGGCTCTTCAGGGAGGAGTTCTATCCGGTGACGCTGAGGTCAGTGCGGATCCAGGAGTTTCTGCATCTTCGACAGGAGAGCATGACTGTGTCGGAGTACTCAGCAAGGTTTACAGACCTGTCGCGCTACTCCCTGGATATGGTTCGAGACCCATTCTTTAAGTCTCGGACCTTCGAGCAGGGCATATGTAGGAACATCCGAGAAGGTGTGGTTTCCTTGTGCCTGCCCACCTATGCTGGAGTGCTGGAGCGAGCGTTGGTGGTGGAGAGTTTTCTGGCTGAGAAGTTTCCCCCTGTTAGTTCTGGGCACTCGAGAGCTGAGACTTCGACAGTCGGATCGGCATCTGGTAGCCTACATCAGACTCAGGGGTCTGGATGTGGCCGACGTATCAGGAGGCGACCCCAGGATGGAGGATCTGAGCCTCAGGGCACACAGGGCTCGCAGACCAGTTTTGGTCAGCCGCAGGAGAGGCGGTGTTACGCTTGCGATGGTCGGGGACATCTTGCTAGAGATTTTCCGACTCGACGTGCTGCTGAGAGGGAGCCGGTTGATGGACCACCTTGGCAGAGGCAGCGTCTCGAGCAAGGAGGTTCGCAGGGCAGCGGACGTGGCGGCGGAGCTGGTGCAGCGGGAGGTAGTGGTAGGCAGTACCAGTTGCCACCACCCCCACCCCCAGGTGGTCCATGCCAAGCTCAGGGAGCTGGTGGCCGAGGGTGAGGACAGGTGCATGCTCTGGAGGCAGTCGACCCAGAGGCACCGCAGATGGATAGAGGTAAGCCTTGTGTCTTTACTACTTACTGCAGTAGTTTGTCAGACATTGTTTAGCGGTACTCTATCCTTTTGTTTCTTTCTTGAGTTTTGTTCTGGGCGTTTGTAAGACCATGTGTGGGTGTTGGTTGGTGAGCTCGCTGGTGTGTGAGACCCAGTTGAGAGTCCAGTCGCTTTCCTTGTGCTTAGGGCTTTTCGGGGACGAAAAGTTCTAAGGGGGAGGATGTAGCGACTCGGGTTTTTGGCCCTGTCAGACTTTGGAATATTTCTACGAATAATTCCAGAGCTAGGCGCAAAGACGGCGTGCGATTCCGAGGCTCAGTGTGCCCAGAATTAATTTAATAAAAATATTAAGTATTTTTATACTATGCACGTGGCGGGGGTGTGATATCTCCTAAACGGTAGCTCAGAATGGTAATTTGAGGGCACGGTTGCGTCCGGAACATGACGTTTACCCTAGGCGGGGTGTAAACATTACGGGCGCGAGCCTGTGGTGACAAACGCCACCAGGGGCATTTTTGTAAATAAGTTGCAAAGTTAGTGTGCGAGCGTCGGCTTGAATAACATCTGAATGGAGTCTCGGATGGAAAATATGAGTCAGCCGTTGCGTTCAGAACGGCGCGTTTACCCTAGGGGTGACCTTACTTTTGTTCACATCGGGCGTCGGATCCGAGGCGGGTTTGGCGTCGGCGGGCGGCTGAAATAAATATCACCCCCCCCTTTATCGTTCTTCACCGTTCCTCGTCGCCACTCTGCCGAATCGAGAAAACGAAGCGCCCATGAGCTCGGAATTCGACAGCAGATGTTCCAGGAGCGCGCAGTGGAAGCTCTGGAGCGCGGATCTGAGGCAGAACATCGGCGTTTCGCCCGCAAGGTAGGCGGTTTGAGTTTTAACCCCCGATCCCGTTTTTGCTGCGTTTTTCTGCAAATTGAAGCTGTAGCAGTGTAGATCGGGTCCCGAGGGTCGTGTAGATGCCTCCGGATCGCAAAACGGACCACCGGGGTGCCCCCGGCGTGGCGGAGCCGCGGTGGCGCGTCGACGGCGCGTGGCGGGGGGCCGCCGGCCAGGGCGGGCCGGCCGGTCGGGGCCGGTCCGGCCTCTATTCTTTACGGGGGTCTTTAAACCCCCGTATCTTGCGAACCGGAAGCCGGATTCGCGCGCCGTTTGCGGCGACGCGACCCTGACAACGTGGCAAACCCTCCTGTGTGGGTTCGAGGGTTTCAATTTTCGGGATCGTGGCCCGGGACCTAGAAACGTCGCGTAAAATAATATTAATTTATTATTTTACGACTTCGGGACATTGTAACTTCTACCTGGAGCGTCCGATTGACGTTCCGTCAGTGGCGTTGAGACCCTGATAGTATGACGGACTTTTTGAGATGGTTTCCGGGTGTTGGGACCGTGAACGGGGTGCAGGCCCCACGAGGTTGGGTTTTGGCGTTTGCGGAGAAACGCAGCTTTTGCACCAGGAGTCCGATTTTGGCGGATGAATAGTCGATCCTGTGTGTTTTTCCGAGAGGATCGCCGTGGTGCAATCCATTCGGTGAGTTTTGGAATCCAGGCGTGGGCCCCACCCGGGCGGGCCTTCGGTGAATAGTACCTTTTTCACCAGGTGTCCGTTTTGGACGAGCGAGTAGTCGATTCCGCTTGTTTTTCCGAGGGGATCGCCGTGGTGTGATCATCTCGATGGGTTTCGGGATCGTTGTGTGGGCCCTGCACGAGCTAGCTACGGTGAATAGTGCCTTTTTCACCGGCGCTCCGTTTCGGGGGAGTAAATAGCCTATCCTGCGTGTTTTTCCGCGTGGAAAGCGATTGTATCCTCGGTTTTGGCTTCGGAGGTGCGCAGTGTGGCGTAGTGGCGAGTCGCTGGGGTTAGCAACGTTTGGACCAACAGTGGTTGAGGGTTCTCCCTTGGTTCGTTCCTACGAGGGTTCGTGTGGTATCACAGCCTTCGTATGGGTTTGTGATACTCTCGATGGGATATTTAAACTATTAGAGTCGTGGTGTCCCTCCTGTGGGCCGAGAGTGGATCCTCTAGCATCTTTACCCTAGATCGGGTTTTTGGTATCGCTGTGACCGCTTATTCACGGGCGGTGATCCCCTATCAAGCAGGTTAACCACTTAGGGTTTGTGGAATCATCGGAAATATGATCCCCTACGTGGTGGGCTGTGCTCAGTAGGGTTGTGGCATCGTAGGGTATACGATCCCCTACTCAGCTTGTGGTTTATAGTAGGGTTACGGTATCGTTGGTTATGTGATCCCCTACTCATCGCGTGGTTTCGGTAGGGCTGTGGCATCGTCGGTTCGATCCCCTATATTGCGAGTTATACCAGATAGGGTTCTGGTATCATCATGACCATCTTTATATGGACGATGATCCTCTATCTGAGTGTGAAGCTTCTGTCGAGCGCCAGATCGGGTTGTGGTATCCCCCAGCGGATCCTGGGTGTGATCCCCTATCTCTGAGAACTACGTATGCCAGATCGGGTCGTGGTATCCCCCAGCGGACCCTGGGAGTGATCCCCTATCTGTGAGCTACGTATACCAGAGTGGGTCTTGGTATCCCCTAGCGGACCCTAGCAGCGATCCCCTATCCGAGGAGTTTTGTGGTTATGTTGTTTCAGCGATGTTTCCTCCGTGATGTTATCCGACGAGCGTGGTCTCTCGGGTGGGCGTCTGAGATGTTTGTGTGGTACCCGATGGAGTGTATCTCTCGGATGAGTGTCATCTGGTATGACAGTGTTCGTGGTGTACTCTCCTGGTTGGGATAGTTGCTGGTGATGAGGTCGGTACCTCTTGTGGCTTTGTGGCGTGAGCTGAGTATATCTGGATTGTTCAAGGTGTATGTACGGGCATACACCTCAGCTGAGCTGAGATGACTAGTTGTGTTTAGCCTAGGATGGTCACGAGATGGAGTTTCTCTCTCGTCTGGGTTCCCTCTGGCTGGGTTGAGCAGACTGTTTCCTTTTAGTTGCTCCCTTGGGTTTTGGGTTTTTGGGGTGCCTACTGAGTATGTTTATACTCACCCCTGCACGGGCTTTGCCCGCACATGTTTGTGTCTTGTGCAGACCACAGGCCTTTCGACGGAGTTCTAGGTGGTCCCGGAGCAGGCGAAGCTTAGTGAGCGTGTTGACCGGGGTGTTTACCAGAGCTGTGTTCAGGGAGCTTTCCGGCGGGTGTTTGTGGCAGCGTTCCCCTTCTTTAGAGCAGGTTGGAGGTGCTTTTGTAGGTTTCCTTTGGTGGGACTTGTTTTTCTATTTTGTACTTCTGTTTTACTCTGGTTTGGGATAGATGTATGCATGCATTTCCTTTTCAATTTTATATTTCTCTGCACTGTTGCATAGAGGTGTTTGTGGGTGCGTGTGTACAGGTACCTTAGGCTAATGCCTCCCATGTGTGTGATAGCCTACACGGTGTTGGTCGCCATCCCCTGGCCTATTGGAGGCGGGCTTGGGGAGTCGTGGCTCGAGCCCCGTTGGGTCGGGTCGTGACAAAAGGATCATGGAGTTTTGAACAAGATGAGAGTTGAAAAAGATCTTATATATATGGATCTAGTAAAGATGGATATGGTAATCACCATGGAAGGTGAAACATCAATACTTTTTCAAATGGTTTCCAAATAAACTTTAGTAGAAATGGTAAAGTGTTCTCGGACCGGCGATGAAGAGTATAAAATGAAGATTAATTCTATGAATGATGGGAGATTGAGTGACTTTTTTTTATGAAGCTGGAATTTTGAAATTTTGTTAGAGACTTTGTGTTCCTGATATACCTGATCTAGAAAGGGAATTGATAGATGATGCTCATAGATCCAATTTCTCTATACACCCTGGGAGCACCAAAATGAATAGAGATTTTAAGGAACATTTTTGGTGGAACAACATAAAGAATGAGATTTCTGATTTTGTGTCAAGATGGATGATTTTTCAATAAGTTATAGCTAGAAGGAAATAGCCTAGACGAGTTTTGAAACCTCTTCCCATACCTGAGTGTAAATGGGATAATATTACGATAGAATTTATAATGGGGCTACCAAGGACTCCTAGGAGGAACGATGCGATATGGGTCATTGTTGATCATCTTACCAAGTCAACACATTTTATTTCCATAAGAGATGATTTACCACTTGAACAACTATCAAGACTATATATTAATGATGTTTCTAGACTTCATGGAGTACCCCTATCGATTGTTTCTTATCGTGATCCATGTTTTACATCATGATTTTAGAAAAGTCATCAGAAATCCCTAGATACTGAAACATTGTTTGAGCACTGCCTACCACCCCAAAACTAATGGACTATCAGAACAGAATATTCAAACCTTAGAAAACATGTTGAGATCATTCTCACTTGACTTTCCAGGTATGTGGGATCAATATTTACCTCTAGTAGAAATTTCTTATAACAATAGCTTCCATTATTGTATTGATATAGCACCGTATAAAGTGTTATACGAAAAGAGATGTTGCACACCAATCTATTGGGATGATGTTGGTGAAAGAAAACTCATAGGCCCAGAACTGGTGTTGGAAACGATGGAAAATGTGAATGCTGTCCAAAACCACATCAAAGCAGCTCAATGTAGGCAGATGAGATATTCCGATAACCGAACGAAGGATTTGGAATTTTAGGTAGGAGATCTTGTTTTGTTGAAGGCATCTCCATGGAAGGGTGTCATGTGTTTTAGTAAGAAGGGTAAATTGAGTCCCAGGTACATCGGACCTTTTGAAATTCTAGAACGAATTTGGGCGGTAGCTTACCATTTGAAAATACCACCAAGTCTCTCCAAAGTCCATGATGTGTTCCACGTATCATTATTGAGAAAATATGTTCTTGACCCGACACATGTACTCACCTGTGAGGAATTATAAATGGAACCCGATCTATCTTATTGTGAAGAGCCTTTCCAGATTCTTGATACAAGAGAAGAAGTGCTATGAAACCGGACGACTCCTCTGATAAAGGTTCTATGGAGAAACTATAACATAGAAGAAGCAATGTAGGAACCTGAGGAACTTATGATGAAGAACCACAAAAGTCTTTTCATGCGGTAGTATTCTAGAAATTTCGAGGAAAAATTATTTGATGGAGGGGAGAATGAAACACCCCAATCTTCTACGGTATGATTCCCTTCGAATAATGCAGTAGCTTTCATTGTACGCAACTTCGAGATTCTAACACACCATGACTAGTCAAACTAGCCGTTATGAGTAGTAATACCCTCTTTTTGAAATTCTATAAATTTTATATTTCAAAATGGACTACATTTTTTAATTCAGATTATCGAAATTATCTTAGAATGAATTTTTGGTATTTTTTTGAAAACATTCAATTTTTGATGAATAGTGATAAACACTGAGTTATAGTTTAAAACCAAATTTTTATTTAAATAATAATTTATTTTATTTAAATTTATTTTAGGTCAAAATAGATACATAATACTTATATAAGTTCAATGTAATTCATTGGAGTCAGTTTACAATATTTATAGATATATAAAAAATTTACTGAACTTTTCACTGTCTTTTACCCATCTCCTAGAAGAATTTGCAAATTCACATAAAACATAATTTTCCCACTTATGTGAGTGGATTTTTGAAAATCTAAGAGACACAGTTAATATCAAGGAGTAAATTTGGTTCAATAAGACAAAAATAATTTTTGGTGAATAGTGACCTTTTACTTTTATTTACCACGGTTAAAAGTAAATATGGTAATTAAGGGTAAAAATGATATTATTATTACCCTAACACATGTCAAAATTCTATTGACTGAGTATAATGCGACCAAAAACAACCATAGGAATAAAATATGAACCTCTTTGGTCCACTTGGATTAGAGTAGGACATTTATTATTATTAAATTCAGAGAAGAGTTAAAAGAGTGAAAATCAAAGTTTAATGAAAAAACCATTTTTAATATCGGGTTATACATATGATAAATTAGATTATAAATATTAATTATAAGGATAAAAATATTTCCTAAATAATTATATTTTATTTATAATTTATATAAATTTTATAATTTAATTTATTAATGACACAATGGTGACGCAGTAATTACCTAATTAATGAGATATTAAAATAATTGATATTATAAATATCCAAATAAATGTAATTTGAGAATTTTTATGAATTAAACAAATTTTATAGGTTAATATTACATATTAGAGTTGGTTAGATTATTTGTTTTTGAAGTAATATTTTGGTTTTGAATTTATCAAAAAAAATACCTAATAGTGTCAAAATTGACATAAAAGAGTTTTAAAAAAATATATTATATTATTAATTTATATTCTATTCCTAAACATCTATGGTTCATCCAACGGACATATATAATGATTGGTGTATCATTAATGAACCACTTGGGGTTTTCTTGGATGTATATAGTATGTTTATTAACCATATAATATAAAAATACAAAGATACATGATAAATGTCAAACTATTTAACTAAGAGGTAAATCTAAATGATAAAGTTAATATAGTGCCCCAAACATGTATAAAACCTATTGGTTGAGTGATTTTCAACCCATCCTCACCTTTTCTTTTAAATAAACCATTTTGGATCCATTATAAACCAAAAATGATTTTATTATAAAATAATATTTCATGCATTTTCTAAGGTTCCCCTCACCCCTCTTATAAAAGGGCACTCCCCCTTCTCTCTAATTCATGCTCTCAAAGCCTTTTGGCTCGGCCAAACCCTACCCGAATATCCTCTCAACTTCCCTCACTTCATCCTAGAGGCCTTCCTTTAGTCATAAATCCAACTTATGGAACCCTTTTGATCAAATCAATAGGAATAAGCCGAAGAAGAGGAGGTTGACCTATCCTCGACCAACAAAAAGTACAAAGTAAGGGTCAATTCTACAATCTCTTCATTATCTGAGGTTGTTTATATGTAATTATCTAATGGGACCTCTTTTTTATCCACAACCATGTTTCTTAAAAATTTATTTCAAAACATTTTTACTATTAACTAGATAATGGGTTAACATCATTTATAATGTTATGTGTTTGGAAAGGAATCTTTCTGTCGTTTTCCAAACAAGGTACATTTTGACCTTTTCAAAAAAAATTAAGGTAAGAATGTTTTTTTAAATTTATACGGAGGGTGTGGCTATTTTCCGCCATTATAACATCATCAAATCTTCCCTTGAAAACTTGTAAAAACATTTTCAAAATAAATGTTTTCTTTATAATTATGTGACTCTTAAATGATTTCAAAATAAGAAGAGGTATTTCTCTAAAAGGGATTTGATTTCATCTATGCCAACATCTTTTGATGGATTTTATGTTTATTTGATGTTGATTTATTATGATAAAAATATTCCATATTGTATTGATGGTTTGGTGATATGTTTTCATGCCGATGTGCTATTTTTATACCATTCATGGTTTATGGTTAAAGTATTGACATTTTTTATGCTTGTTTTAATATGAATGTTTATGTTATGTTTAAACCATTTAACATGAGTAATGTATTGACTTATTAAGTGATGGGTGGAGCCCACTATAACTCCTTGATGAATCGGTAGGTCTCATGAGACAACTAGACGTGGAATTGTTTGAGGCCTTTCCCAATTTGATATATGGTTTTGTTTGAGGCCGTAATCATTTTTAGACGTCTTGGATGAGGACCTGACAAAATGTTTCAGAATGTCCAGAATTATACATTCCCTCATTATGAAAATAATATTGATGGTTCATGTGGTCATTCGGCTCATAGAATACCCATGATTTTGTTTTATTATTGCATTATTTACTCAGATCATATTCTTTCCATAAAATTATTCATGTTTATTATTAGTAAAGGAATGTGGTTTCAATTATTCACCATGATTAATATTTATGTTATTCTCCGCAGTATTTCTTACCCTTAATAAGCATTTGAACTCACCCCTTTTGTATGTTTCATTTTCACATATGATGAAATTAGTTATGAATGACTTGCAGTCATTATCTAGGAGGCTCGAATGTTTCCAATGAAATAAATTCATGTTTTATTTATTTTCAAGATGTAAAGCGGAACTTATGAATGAATTTTGTTTCCAATAATACTAAACCGATCGGTCTTTCAAGACATGATTTCCTTGTGATCATGCCAATGTTATGTAATAATGCACCAACTCTGGGTAACTGGGGTCGGGGCGTTACAACTTATGCCGATTTAAGGCTTATAAGTGGAGAGACGGATTTAGAGAGATTATGTTGTCAGATACTGGACAAGCCAAGTGGCTTGAGAGGTGTGAGGAATGGTTTAGATGTGAGGGATTTTTATAACGGGGAGGAGGAGATCTTTAGGAAAGTGTGAAAATATTATTTTATTACATAATTATTTTTGGTTTCTAAATGATCAAAACGTATCAAATTTGAAGATACGATGACTCATGGTAGAAATAAAACCATCCAACAATAATTGGACAGGTTTTTCATATTATTTTAATCTTTATATTGTTATTTATTTAAATCATTTATTAATGAGGTAAACACTGCATCATTATCATGTCATAAATAAATTTATTTTTTTTATTTATAAAAATTATAAAACAATAACCATGATGTAGGAAATCATATTAGATTTCCAAATAATATATATAGTTTTAATGATAACTTCTATAACCCTATGTAAAATCTAATTTACTAAAAGGTATTTGTTTATGTCATTTTTGTCTTTATATTAAGTTAATTAAAATAAAGTCTCATTATCACTCCCAAGGGGCCCCATGGGGTCCCAAAATCGTCCCAAGGATGCCCATGGTCGGATATGTATCAACCAAAAGGATTAGGACACATTTTAAGGTAATTTAACATTATTCTAATATTTTTTATTACCCTTAATTATCAAATTTACCTTTTAACCATGGTAAATAAGATATTTACTGAAATAAAATTCACAATGTCTAAAATTAAAATTTACCTATATACACAATTTAGAAGTCCTGATTCTAAATATGGAATCCATTTTTCCAAATTCAAAACACATAAGTGGTAGAAATTAATTTAAAATTAATTTTTGCAGTAAAAACAAAAAAGTGCGTTTTTAAGAAATAACTATCAAATGATTGACAATATTTTATGTCAAATTTCAAAGTTATATTACATACTTTGACAAAAATTGGATTAAATGGTAAAAATATAATCTAATAACACTTTAAACCCAATTAAAAATATAATCTATCTGTATAAATTATTTATATTAAATGGCAGTTTGGAATTAAAATATAGTATTTTTTAGTATTCATTAAAAAATTAATTTTATCAGAAAAATACCAAAAATTTACCCAAAGAAAATTTTGATGTCTCAATTCTAAAGAAGAATTTTATTTTGTCCAATTGAACACATAAAAGTGACCACAACATGATTGAAGAGGGTTCACCATTAAAATGCGGTAAGTAAACCTTTTAAATAATATTAGAGTATTTGTGCATAAAATTGGATTCATTTTCATTTTATGCCTCTAACTTTTATTGGATAAATGTAAAAACATTTAACAAACATGTATGATCATATTTTATTTAGTTCTATTTATTCCCACAAATACAATGGCTAGGCATTAACAACCATTTAAAATAATAATATTATATTATTGGTGTGCAACGTAAGATTTCAAAGAAACCCATAGTTGCGTACTGGGGATTACATCGAACATATAATCCCCTTTAATGTAAAATTAATATTTAAATTAAAAATATTAATAAAAATAAAAATTTCATATTTCTTTATTTACAAGGATTTTACATACTTCCCCTTTTTGGAAATTTTATCCTCACAATTTTATTCACTTATCAAATAAGTGGGGATATTTATCCCTCCTAGAATTTTCAGATTCCCACATTGCCTCTTCAACCATGTGGTTTTTCCACAAAACCATTACTTAAAGAATTACCTAATTCTGCAGCACTTGCACTTTTTAGTCAAGAATCTGGACTGGCTATTCCTCATAAGAGAGATTCTCTTCCAAATAAACTACCTCTGGACATAAAACTTGAGATGGATTTGGCATATACTTTCACAACATTGAAACATGAAAAACATTGTGTGTATGGGACAAACTTGGATATAAAGCCACTCTGTACACAACTGATCTAACATTCTCTAGGATTTCATAAGGTCCAATAAACCTCAGACTCAACTTTATTTTCTTACCAAAATGCATCACACATTTCCAGGGAGAAACTTTGGGAAAAACATGATCTCCTACATCAAAATAATGATCCTTCCTCTGATTATACACATAACTTTTCTGCCTAATCTGAGCTGTTTTCATGTGATTCTGAATCAATTATACTTTTTATGCCATCTCGTCTACCAATTCTGGTCCCATTTGATCTTTGGAACCGGTAATGACTGAAGCATCCCTTATAGTAATTGTCGCACTACTTTAACATGCTGATAGTTTAAACACTTCATAGTAAAATCATAAATATCTATTTTCATTCCATCCCTCCAGTAATACTCCTGATGATCTCTGTACATCTTAGTACTTCTAGGATGAACTGAAAACAGGGAATTATGAGCTTCACATAACAACTCATTCTTCTACTGTGAATTACAAGGCATGCATAATCATATCTTGAACCTCAAAACACAATCATTATCAACGTAAAATTTTGGAGACTTAACCTTCTGATCCAAATCTACCTTTTTCATCAATCACTGTCTCCCTTCTGCACCAACATTATTCTGTCTGATAGAGATGATTTCACTGACACCTGAAACAAACCAGAAGAGTTTCCTACACCAAAATATTCTATGCCAAATTTCATCAAATCAAAAACCAAAGGATCTCATTCCATACATGGCATGGTTAATGAATCATTACTTTTTTGACTCAAAGCATCATCCAATTTATTTTCTTTTCCCAGATGATAATGAATTGTGCAATCATAATAATTGATTAATTCCAACCATATCCTTTGTCTCATGTTCAATTCTTTCTAAGTGAATATATACATTAAACATTTGTGGTCAGTATATATTTCACATTTTACTCCATACAAATGATTCCACTAAATTTTTAAAGAAAAAACAACAACACCTTGTTCCAAATAATGTGTAGTTTAATTTAACTCATGAGGATTCAACTAATGTAAATCATAAGAAATTAACTGATCATTCTTTATAAGGACACAACCATGTCCTTTTCATGATGCATAGTTGTAGATAACAAACTCAACATTTCTGGAAGGTAGTTCAAAAAACTGCAGCATTCCCAAATATTCTTTTCAATTCCTGAAAATAGTCATCACATTCTTTTATCTAAACCTACATAACACCTTTTCGAGTTAACTTAGTTAGTGGCCTAGATAACTGAGAAAAATTCTCAACAAACCTCTGGTAATAACATTCCAAACCAAGAAAGCTATGTATCTCGGTTATATTAGTGGGGCTCGACAATTCATCAACAACTTTTTTTAGTGGGATCAAGAGTTATGCAATATTTTGAAACAATGTAACCAAGGAATGAAATTTTTTGTAACCAAAACTCACACTTGCTGAATTTCACAAATATATTTTTTCTTTTAATTTTTTCTAGACATACCTTAAATTAATTACATGATC
This sequence comes from Viscum album, assembly GCA_963277665.1. Classification (NCBI taxonomy): domain Eukaryota; kingdom Viridiplantae; phylum Streptophyta; class Magnoliopsida; order Santalales; family Viscaceae; genus Viscum; species Viscum album. The sequence continues at coordinate 562,907,527 of OY728158.1, forward strand.
CTCTTTACTTTTAGAATAGGAGAAAATATCACCAATTCAAATAACCAAAAACTAATCCAATAACTCATGAAAAAATCTATTCATAAGATCCATGAATATAGTAGGTCCATTGGTTAAACCAAAAGGCATAACTAGATATTCTTAATGGCCATATCTTGTATGAAACATGGTCTTTGGAACATCTGCTTCCTTTATATTCAACTTATAGTTTTGCATCCTCAAGTCAATCATCAAAAAATTCTAAGCTCCCTAGAGCTGATCAAACAAATCATCGATATGAGGAAATGGATAATAGTTCTTAAAATTGATATTATTTAATTCACTATAATAAATGAAAAGTCTCGTTGAACCATCGTTATTTTTAACAAATAAGACAGGAGCACCCCATGGTGATGTTCTAGGTCGAATGAAAACCTTTATCTAACAAATCATGTAATTGCTTCTTTAACTCTAAATGTTCCATTTGAGATATTCGATAAGGGGGTATTGAAATTGGCTTAGTATCAAGAACTAAGTCAATATAAAATTCAACTTCCCAATCAGATATAATATCAGGAAATTCATTAGGAAAAACATCAAGGTACTCATTTACCACTGGCACAACATTAATCTGAATAATACCTTTGTTTTCAAAAATACGTGAAATGTAACATTGATTTCTACATTTTTACTTGTTTCTCAGCTTCCTGTTATTTTATCAAAAGTAAGGGTTCATTCTTGTATGCAAAATAAAAATATTTCTGAAAATAAACCTCTTTAGTTATAAATACTATCTTAGCATGATAAACAGAAAGCCAATCCGTACCCAATATAACACCAAACTCTACTAGAGGAAAACCAATAAGGGTTGCAGGTAGATTCTTTCTACACACAAGGATATAAAGGTTCAAATAATTTATTTATTTTTGAAAATTTCATCTAGGTGTTTTTTTCATATGTTTAAGATTCATATCTTGATATGGAATTACCAATTTACTAGAAAACAGCTCAGAAATTAATGAATTTTAAAACCCTGAATCAAACAACATATTGGCATAATCTGAATAAACAAATAGAATACCTGATACTACTTGATTTGATGGCCCAACATCTTCTGAAGTAGTTGAAAAGGACATCACCACACCATTATGATTGTAGTCTGGTTTCTTTCCCTCAGTTGATTTCTTCATTGGACACTCATTTGCATAATGACCCATTTAACTGCACTTAAAACATTTTACTAACTCGAAATCATATTTTGTCTTACCATTACCCAGATCATTTTCAGTGAAATTATGAGATTTATGTCCCATTTTCCCAAATCAGTATCACTTAACATAATTAAAAATTCATTCCCCATAATGTTTTTAACCTAATTTTTACAAACTGTACACTTAAGATTCCTACCATTAGACTTTTTTAAATAGTTCTTCCCTTTTTCTGACCACCTTGACCTCTTATTATGTTGTTTTTCAAATAAGACCAGATCATCAGAAAACTCCATTCCCACCTTCTCTGAACATCAAACTAGTTTTTCATTACTTTTGAACTCATGATAAGCTAATGCCATTCAATAATTTGGCTATAATCCTGAGTAAAACGATTGATTTTACTATCAAGATCTCACATGAAATTTGGAGAATACCTTTCTAGTTATGTGGATTTTGGTTCAAAAGTATCCATTGAGTCATACTCATGACTCAATTCTAGGAATTGTTTTCCATTCTAAGATGAACCACCTTAGGAAATTATTTATCAAGAAACATACCTTTTATTTCATCCCAATTAAGAGCATCAATCTCCTCACTATCCTTGATAATTTTCACCATCATCCACCACTGATCAGCTTATCCTTCAAAACGGTAAATATAGAGACGAAACTTTTGATGTATTGAACACCCCATAACATCGAAAATATTCACCAGTGTATTAATACACCATTCTTCTAGAACAGTGTAAGATGATACTCGGAATGATGGGGGTTGTATCCTCATGAAATGTTCCACTACTGACATGTTCCTCTGTTGTTGATCTGGATGATCTCATGCATAGATACCACCACCATTTATATCCTGCATCAACTATTCCATCGCTGAAAAAATCTATTCGGTTCCGATTATGACCATATTAGGTTACTAATTTTGAAGGTTTTCCTCCTCCAGATGTCGTCCAAATATAGCTTCCTTGTTTCCCCTACGGAGAACCATTCTGAACACAAAAATATCTTAGGCAAAGTAACATGGTAATCTATAAATTCTATATCACTTCAATATAAACATATATTAATTTATGGACATTAATTTAACAATACCCTAACTCCTAAAGTTATCTAAACATACCTCTGATACCAACTATAAGGACTCATCCATGAATATTACATATTTTTGAATTAAACGAATAATTCAAAATAAGGATATTTTCAGGTTTAGAGTTTTATAGAATTGGTCCATAACTATTACATTACATCTAAAAAATTACAAGGTGGACACTTCTACTTAGTTTCCATTTTTTTATTAAAATAAAAAATCCTAAAAAAATATTCATGTCTAGTCCTATATTTTAGACAACATGATCTTTCCTTGATCCCATCCTTGACCTTATTCATCTTTAGGTCCTTTGAAAAACATTTCAAAACATGGGATGAGCATAAAATACTCAGTAAGGGTTTTAAAAGAATGAATGAAAACATTAGTTCCTCATTTCATACATAAAATAATATCTTTAATATTCTTCATGAAATCATAAGATTTATGAATAACACATAAAAATCATAAATAATAAAGGAAAATTGTGGCATCCATATCATACATACATTGTAGCTATCACAGCTGCGTAGAGAATTACATTCGGAATACCCATCATAGTATATTCCCTAAATCTATTAGGAGAAAAATTCATGTTTACCTCTGTAAAATTTCCAAATGCATTGGAGAACTATCTTGGGCACGCACCCCCTAGGTATATCATGGAACCACCCATATACGTAACAATGTCCAATAACCAAAACATATTCATAATATAAATAAAACCTAAAAAAACATAACATTTCCACATTTCAATCACAATATATCATTTAAATATATTGAACTAACAAATCCATTATAAAAACCTTTTTCAATACCAAAATACGTCAAAGAGTATATTGTATTTATTTTCCTTTTAAAAACTTTACGACTTGTTAAGGAAGCCAAAGATCAAGTAATACTAGCTGCGGTAGAAAGGTCATTGTCCCCATGTACCTTAAAAATAAAAATTTTATTTAGTAAAACGATTCATAGAAAAATATTCCCATTTAATTAAATGAAATTTCATATGAATTTATACATCATATAAAATAATGTAAATTATAAACAAAACAAGCCTCAATGAAAGGATATTGAGATGAAGTCTCTTACCTCGTGTACAATTTGAACCATTCATTCTTTAATCTCATGATTAATAAACTAAAGTAAAGTTACACTTTCTTAAGATTGTTTTTTAATTTAGTATTCCCTTTTTATTACTTATTACCATGTTATAATCATTATGTAACCATTTAAGTTAATAACGGTCGTTTTGTCGATATTTGTTACCTGATTCAAAAATGTAATTCTTATATTTACAAGTTCTTTATGTGGTCAAAAGTAAATTTTCTCCAGAATAATATTAATGATTTATATATCATATATATCTTATATATCTAGTATATATATGTATTTATAACAGTACATAACATTTGGATGTAAGAAATGAAATGCACTGTTCATTGAGACACTAAGCCATATGTACGTATGAAAGCTAATTTCATTTCTATTTAATATTTAGTGGAATTAAAACATAATGATACAAAAGTATATTATAATTATAGTATAATATCATATATAATATCATTAAATCTGTTATTTATATTTCCCACATATGGAAATAACGAGTCATATCACTTTGAGGGGGCGGTAGTCCGCACTTCCTCAACGGAAATTATCGCATTTACCGATAATGGTAACCATTATGGTATGCTATAAATGAAAAATATAGAAGAATAAAGAGTAAATAAAAATAATATATAAAATATATAAATATAGTTATATCATAATGGCCCCCATGAGAGGCAGTAATAGATAATTTAATAGTCATCATTTCGTGAGGCGTTAGCTTTCCATCAACAAAAACAGTGTGTTGTTTACCCATTAGATGGTGGTGTGTGTAAGTATAGTTCTAATACTTATCATTACAACATCCTAGTATATATAGTATACTTTTAAAAAAATAATATAATTAAAAGTGTTTCGGGGGTTGGAGAATTAAAATAAAATAGATGAACTTAAGAGAAGATGTTAACTTTAAATCGGGTAACTCCCATTGGATTGAACCAAATGGTTTTGTTGAAGTGCCTTATACCTATGTTAAGGCTTCTTGGATGAGTATAGATATGTAGGGAGAATAATTGGGAATATTTTGGATGATATAAGGGTCTTGATATGTGTATGGAATGGGTTAGGGGATAGGGCTTTTATAAGAGGGGGGAGGGGCTCCTTAAGAAAGTGTGAAAATATTATTTTATTACATATTGATTTTCGGTTTCTAAATTTCCAAAATTTATTAAATTCAATGATAAAATGACTCATGGTAGAAATAAAATCACCCAATATGTATTGGTTAGGTTTTGGAAATTATTGTATTCCTTATAATATTATTTATTCAAATGATTTATTAATGAGGTAAACACTGCATCATTATTTTGTTATAAATAATTTTATTTATAAGGTGTATAAAAATTTTAAAAAAATTACAATGATGGAGGAAATAATTTCAGAATAAAAATTATTTCTTATAGTCTAAAATATAACTTATATAAAAGTATGTAAAAATTAATGTACTAAAAGATAATTGTTTTCGTCATTTTTGTATTTACTTTAAGTTAAGTAAAATAAAGTGTCATTATCACTATTAACTGGCTCCATGGGGTCCCAAAACCAACCCAAGGATTCCCATGGTCGGAAATGTATCAAAAAATAGGATTAGCACACATTTTTGGGTAATTTTATATTATTATAATATTATTTTGTTAACCTTAATAACAATATTTACCTTTTAACCATGGTAAAAAAAATATTTACTGAAGTAAATATTCATAATGTCTAAAAATAAAAGTTACCTATTTACAAAAATTTGGACATCCTGATTCCAAATATAGAATCCATTTTTACAAATTTAGAACACAGAAATGGTAAAAATTTATTTAAAATTAATTCCTATTGTCAAAACAAATATGATTGTTTTTAATAAATAACTATCAAATGATTGACACTTGTTTATGTCCAATTTCAATGTTAAATTAATTACAAGGACCAAAATTGGATTAAATTGTAAACATATATTATAATTACACTTTAAAACCATTTAAAAAGATAATATAACCATATAAATAAATTAATTAAAAGGTAGTTTTGAATTAAAATAATGTATTTATCATTATTCATTAAAAATGAATTTTATCAGAAAAGTACCAAAAATTTACCCAATTTAAATTTTGATGTCTCTATTATAAAGAAGAATCATATATTGTCAAATATAACATATAAAAGTGTCCAAAATAATATATAATGAGGGTTCACCATCAAAAGATAGTAAATCAACCTTTTAATGAATATTAGAGTATTTGTGCTTTAAATTCAGTTCATTCACATTTTAAGCCACTAAAATATGATGGATAAATGTAAAAACATTTACTAAACATGTAAAATCATATTTTATTTAGATCTATTCATTCACACCAATATGACGTCTAGGCAATAACAACCATTAAAACAATAATATTATATTATTAGTGTGCAACGTAAGATTTCAAAGAAACTCATAGTTGTGTATTGGGAATGCCATCGAACATAGAATCCCCTGTAATGTAAAATTAATATTTAATCCACAAATATTAATAAAAATTAAATTTCCATATTTCTTTATATACTTGGGATGTTTCAGATATCCTTTATGAAATTTATAGATATCCTCTAGGAATTCCTGGTATTTATATGAGGTCCCCTGACACTCAAAAACCCTCATACCATCATTGGAGTGTCCCTTTATAGATTATCATTGAATTTTAGTGTCCAGTTCCCCCCCCCAAGAAATCATTACAATTCCTTCGTAGACATGAAACCATTCATTTAAATGAGTCCTTCCATGCCCCATGTGTGGATCATTTACTAAGAATTGAACATGGTTTATTACTATGGATCCCCATTGAGGTATTCCACAACTTTTTGGTTGAACATCCATTATGATTACACCAATTATAGGAAGGTGATTATTGAATGTCAACTATATATATCATTCTACCCATTTTTAGATTATGGATTAGTATTGATATGATGAGAAAAACTCATTTCAGTTATCAATTTTTATAATAATGAAGCACTAGATATTTCTAAGGCTGGAGGAATATAAAAAGTAATTACATTTCAAAATGACCCTATTTGAGGTTCCATAGGTGAGGTCACCTTTATTAGGATCCTCTATAAGAAACCCCTATGAAGGATCTCTTGATTTCCTCAACCAAAATCCTATGTCACATGGTTTCATAAGTTGAACTCCCTTGTAAATGTCCATTGATGAACCTACCTTATAAAGGGGTGGTCTATAATACTCTGCTAGTAAATTTATTCCATGAGCCTCATCAATGAGGGCCCATCCATGGGCCTCGATTATGAAGTCTCCTCCATGATCTTTTTTCATGAGGATACATTCCAAATGTCTTTGTACAAGGATAATACTTAACATCAATTGTGGAAAGGATCCACAATGACGGTATCATACAAACAGATATTAACCGCATACATATGTGGGTTGAAACCCCTTAGGATAAAACATTGTTTATATAAAAAATAGGGACCTCTAATGGTGATCCTATGTTGATGGTGGGTCATAAATCATTTTGTAATTTTATGGATCCTTTATGAAATAGATAAATTGTGAAAAATAATTCTTTTGAGGAATCCCTCATTCAGACAAGACAATCTAGTTAGGTTTTATTCACAGAAATGACATTATCATCTTTCATTATATCATGTTCAAATCATATAGAACCTCTTTCCATTTATTGGTCCACTATGGCCTCCGGAGTGACATGATCAACCCATATACATCAACATTCAGCCTATTCCCCTCAATCACAAACTACCTTAATAAAATAAATCTCTCAGGGTTTCCCCATTTAAATATTGGTCCCTTATAGTGATCCTAATCATGTATTCACTTAATAATAATAGTTAATACCATAATGAAACTAGTGAAATCCATAATTTTTAAAGATGCGCATTTTAACTGTCCAATTGTCAATCCTTATGCAACTTTAATCCACTCAATGACCCAAGAATCTATATATACACTACTAGAAATATGATCTATACCAACCTCTTTGGTCAAACCATTGGTATATTTCACTAATTTGGACATATACCTACAGTTTTTGACTAACCAATGGTTTAGGGTCTCTATAATGGACCTATACCAACGGTTAGGAAAATGGTTTTATGGAACCATTAGTATAGATTTTCATATTACTTATACCAACGGTTTCCAAAACCATTAGTATAGGTCTATACTAATGGTTTTCCCAAAACCGTTGGTATAGACCTATCCCCATAGATTACATTCCAACAGTTCTCCAAACCGTTGGTATAGGCTATACCGACTGTTTGGAGGCCTAAACCAACAGTTCCAAACTATTTGTATAGTTTATCTTTCAGTAGTGATATTGGTATCCTACTTATGTGTAAGACCTAATATATCATCATAGGCCTTTTGATTATGTGTAAGAAACTACCTATCTGTTTTGGACTGCAATTGTTTGTCATCCCAAATGTAGGTACCCCCTACCATATATAAGCTACATTCTACCTTCAATGGCTTCATGCATAGTGTGATCCCCCTAAACCCTACCGATAATTAATTGAATAGGTCATGAATATATGGAATTAATTCATAATTTTTGAACCTGATAACTAGATTAGTGATACATGTGTAATACCAAACCACACCCTCATAGAGAGATATACCCAATGAGCCTTGTCAACCTTCATTATCAAACCATCAATCTACAAGATGTAAAAATTTACTTTGGACTCCCTTATGTGAGACCCAAAAATTCCCCTATTGTCACTCATTCCATTATATAAACATCCTTATCTTATAATAAAAACCTACATGATAATAGTCTGACTTGATAAAATAAAACTATATATAATAATTTTGTTACATTACCGTAATTTTTTTTCAAATAGAACTATATCGTCCTTGATTCTGATTAATTATGATTCCTGGGATTCCATACTATGAAAGCACACCCTCTCAAGAATATATTCTATGTGATCTATACCACACACTCACAAAGATATATATTCCCTAATGAACCATATAATCAATTGCCACTATGGTCATATTCTACTATAGGCCTATTATGAATTCTCATATCTAGTTGCTAATGATAAATCTAATAAATAAAATGGCAGTAATGAGTATGTCCACCATTATCTATTTCTTGTAATATTCTCATATTAGTCATCTTTATATATTTTTATCTACTTTTACATGATCATTATTGTATAGCATTCAATGGATTTACTATGACACTTTTCATGTCACCATAAAAGATTCTATGTTCCTTTCTAAGTGTCAATGAAATTTGAATTTCATATTTAATATAATGGGATACAAAGGAAGACCTTATTATGGGTCTAATCCCCAAAACCTGAACAACCACCACCTCATAATATGGTGATAAATTTTAGAGTTCAAAATTGTTCACCTATAAACCATAGCATCACTATCTAATAGGATAAATATAGAGAGCCTCTAATTTTTATATAAATGGTTCCATTATTTTTTTACCATTACTATATTTAGATTTCCACATCGATGGAGAACCTCTAATACACACAAATGTTCCTCTTGATGGATCATTATGACCCAATCCCCATATTAGTGGTAATAAATCCTAAATTAATGTTTGGGAAGGATTGAAAAATGTTATTAATTCTATAATATAGTGAAATTGTATGTAATTATTACCCAATAATGTATGTGATGATCCCAATATCCCATCCTCCTGACCAACACACATTTAAAAGTATCGATTTAGAAAGTCACCAATGATTTCATGTTTTTTAATGAATATTTTCATGACATCTAAATATCATGAATTTAATTTCATTAATGATTATGTCTGAAATGGAATTGTAAAAACTGATTGGAATCCTTAATCAATTAATGAAATTGATCATATAGATTATTAAATTTTTTTGTTTTGTTAATGTAATTCTTATCTGTTTTTTAATCCTTGTTTGTAAATTTGAATAATCCTTCAAGAGTCCCCTTTAATCCCAATGAATAAAATATTTAAGGAGGAAAACATATGACTCAATAACTATAAAGGTAATGATATCTCAATATATAATAATAATGTCTCCAATACATAACCTTTAATAAATAGTGGTTAATAAATAATTGAAATAGTACCAAGATAATGATATTATTCCCACTCCGGATGTATCTTGGGAGAACCTCATAATGATGAATCTCATTTTATATCCTAAACTGTGGTTGAGTATGGTGAATGAATTGGATCTAGTCAATACAACATTAAATTTTGGGAGCTTCTCTATATAACATAACAACACTATGCTCTCATGTATGAAGGAGATAGATAAGGTGGGAAACTATATCCTCACCAATGATTGGGAGTCTTTGGGGAGGGATCTAATTAACCACTAGTAATTATATAACTATATGTTCCCTAAAACTCAGGTATATACTATAGAACCGACCTAGACAATTCTAGCATTATCTATTTAGGCCCGAACACCAAGGGGAATATCAATCCTTGAATGGATGACCATAGAAATTTGGGAGCCTTTTCATATTCATGTTCCCATTAGATATGTTCTCTAGTATAACCTGATGGACATAAAATACCAGGTTTATATTCCAAATACCTAACAACATGATTTCTAGAACACTAAGGTTGAATCTATTATTCTTGTATATCATGAAATATAATAAAGCGAAATACCATTTTATTTCTTCCACATATAAATACCATCTATATATTCTGATGGAAATTGGAGGACTGGATTGGAACTATATACACATATCCAAGGTATAGATTTATTATATCTCAATTCCTATAAAATAACTTCATCAGTATATCTTAGAAATGTTTTAAGTAGAGGGTTATATCCCTACTTATAACATACATAATTGTTATAATATCATGAAAATGATGATGGTGGACCACCAACAGAATATCTTAATGGCTAACAAAGGTATGAATATACTATTTATCCCTCTATTAGAGGGTACCGTTAGTATACAATGAATTATACTTAGTATGGGTTTACAATTCATAAACCCATTTTGGATTATGGTAAAAATATCTTAGTGAAAAATGAAGAATAAGATCAATCTCAAATTCCCATTCAAACATGATTCCACTTACATGATCAACTAGATAATTAAATACATTCTTATATCCCTGATAATATCATAGGATCACATTATAATATTCAAGTAATCACAAGCATACGTTCATATTCCTTCACTAACCAAAAAGTCTAGAAACACTATATGGTGGAATATTGGATAATATCATATCATTATCCACGTTATTATCTAATCCCATTACATGTTAGTTAGGAGTAGTATAATATCCAACTTATCACCTAGGATGCTCATAATCATACCCAAATAATAATCAAAGGTCAATCAAAATCTCATATACCTATACAATATCATACAATCAATTCTTATTGGAATATTTTGATAGTTATATAAGACTCATCAGTATATTCTGATGATAAGAATGAGGTTTACATGGATGGTTCACATGTATTATGGTTTCTACCCATATTTAAATAATCTGATCATGATAAGGGTTATTTACCCAATCTCGTGACCATGATGACTTATAGGGACTTCATAATTGAATTAAATAAATCAAGACAAATAATATTTTACATCCTTGATCAATTATGACATTCTTTAAGCCATATGAAATCACTCAATAGTCTCTCAAGAGGTATATATTGGCTTACCATCCGTGGGAAAAATCATCAACTACAGAAGATGTCCTCCTCAAGGTATATATATCATTAAATTTGGAGGACCTCACCCAAATACTAACCATGGATGTCCATCCCCTTGTAACATAATGATTAGTAATAATGTTATTCCCCATGATTCCATTTGTGGATGTCTTCCCTGTAACATTATGATAAGACAAAATTAAGGTATTATAATTACAGAATCATCAATTGTTGGTAACCATGAAGTTCCACTTCACATAAACCAATTATTACACTTGGTAAATCATAATCAAGATATATTATGGAGAAATAATCCCTATAATCAAGCTTAATATTATACTGTGATGGTCCTCCATGTAATGACATATCATCATGGAGATATATTTATCCCTTTTAGAGGACCACTCTACTATTTACCTAAAATAGAGAGGAGCTAGAGAGGTCATGGAAGACTACATAAAGAGCCTCATCTTTGGTTAGTTCTATATCATCCAAATATAAGGATATCATGGGTAATTTTCATTAATTTTCCTACCTCAAACAACTTTCCCTATGATATAATGTGGAGATACCAAAAAAATCCCACTCTAATTGATTATTTAGTAGGGAAACATCATATTTAGATGGATCATGTTAAGATTATACCAATGAATATGCAGAATGTACCATTATTATATTAGATTAATGGAACTAATGAAATATACTAGTTTTGTTTCTTCCCATACCAACATCTCTATATTACTTTTTGGTTATAATTAAATAGAAATAAATATAATATCTAAAAGTGAATCTATGATTCCTCAAAAATAACCCAATTGAAACACTTATATTATATGGACTATTCTATACACATCACATAAGTAATATAGAACTTGAGCCATGTTGACATTGCTTTTATGTTAGTTTTTCTACATCCAATTTTTGTGAGTAAAATTATAGACCCCAAAAATGTATGACTTAATGGTTTGAATACACTATTAGAAATATTTACTGATCCCCAACCTAACATACACAACAAATAGTAGATAGATTAGATGGAGATTCAATTTAATGTGATCAATGAATAGAAGAGTGAAATGATTTTGGCCGTATACAATTTCATTTCTTTGGGTTATTTTATTCTTGGGGATGGGATATTATAGTTTATCTATATAGTAGAACCCCACTATATCAAAATCTATAAAATAGAATACATAGTGGGATTAAGAAATTGATAAAATCCAAAAGGTGGTTAACCAGAAGTATATATGAGCATCCATCATGAGGAATGTATGATCCATAACCATAGAACCACCCTATATGGTGTATATCACACACGAGAAATATACACTAAATCTTGAATATGATCTTGATAATGTAAGAAAAATGGGAAAAATATTATAGTATCTTCTTCTATATCATTATAGGAGAATCCCACTCCTACAGTGCTGGGGTATGTTTCCATACACGACCACCCCTTCAACTATAAATTCCATAAATAATTATTTATGTGATATTAGAGATGATTGGCCAGTCCCAATTCATAGGGATAAGGGGATTATTACCCTCTCATCATTGAAGGATTTTAATATCCTCTAGATTATGTCCCTAATCAAATTAACCATCCAAAAAACACTTTCAAATATTTTTTTTCTTTATCATTAATATGGATCATACTTAGTAAATCCATCAGAAACTATTCTGACATCAACATTACTTGAGGGGGTAGGGGAAACCTCATAATGGTTTTATGATAGAAATTATCCAATACAAATCTAAAGAATAATATTTTTATTATTTATACATTGATGGATATTAATAGGTAAAAAATTCTTCAATATCATTATGGATGATGGATACCTAGTTTCTATAATAGTACTCACATTAGTATATATCATTACAATAAGTATTGTAAATGAAATAGAGTGTGATACTAACATAGAATAATATAATGATGAATCCTCTATTTGAAATAATGAAAAAACCAAGATAATTTAATAAATCGTATATATTATAAACTGATGATAGACTCAAAATTATGTTTCACCTATAAATATATAACCACCATATACTCAGTGATCTTAATACAAATAAAATGAAATGGAGTGGCCACATGACAACCACTACCTGATGAAACTCCTAATATAACTACCAAGAAGAAAATGGCCATATATTATGTACAGTTAAGGAATTAAGCTAACTCAATTCGTAATTACTCAATTAAAATTTTCTTGGTTATTAAAACATCCAAATGGAAAACAACACATTTCCTTATATGAACCTTCCTCCACCGTAGAAAATTTCATAACCAATTAGTATTGGGTGGAACAATCTAATATAATCTAGATTTAGATTACCATTTTATATATTACTAATGGTTAAATATTTTTAGAGGATTCATCCATTCATATAATTCAGGTATCTATAATATGAATTTTACTTGAGGCTGGAAAAAATTGGATAGCATCATCGTACATCAGGGAATAGGGCATATCATGCTCCACCCACTACCTCTACAAGAGTTTCTTCCTATATGATTGTGTCTCTATAAATTATTTTCTCAAATGATTCCTTTTCATCAGAAGTAGAATATATGGATTAGTTATGTTCACAAATATATCCAATGTGAAAATACTATCCATATTCAGTAAATGGGACACCTCTTATGCCAATATTTGAAAATCAAACTATTTGGATCATTAATGAAACATTAGGCCTATAGAATAATTTGATGCATTTTCTTCCTTGATATGAACCCATTATGTGAATTATAAAACAAAAATAAGATACTAAGAACATGTTCTTTTTATAGATTATAGATGTAATGGAATTTGTATGATATAGAAAATTACCCGGTGGGTCTGTTAAATGTGAGGGGTACCATTTTAAATAATTCATCCACTAACATTGATCTATATTGAGGAAGACAATGATCATTTACCACGTTGTATTAAAAAAACTTGAATGAGGGGGTCTCAAAATTCATTTCCCTATGGAAGGATTTATCTTTTATTTGAAAAAAATATAGTAATATATGTTATTATAGGTATTTATGAAGAACCTCCATGATGTGTTCATACTGTGATTATTCAACTAAAATATACAAGAATATTATAAAGTATTATTATAGTTTCACAGAGGTCAAATGATGCTATCTGAATCTCGATTGCCAAAAATCAACTGATGTCAGTATCTATATAAAATAGGGTTATAAAAAAATAACTCTAAACTATTATGCATACAAGAGAACCAATTTCCACACCATCGTGTAGGCCTATCCAATATCATGTGGTGCCCCCACTTAAATGTTGATGGTTCCCATGCCATACTAACTATTGATAATAGTGAGTTAGAGGACTTATTTTTTTATTAGTTCCTTTTTGAAAATTCTACATTTCAGAATTATTAAGGTCTTAATCAGTTAAATATATATTCACATCCACACCTCATGTCAAAAAACAATAACATAAATTATGGAAAGTATGATTTACATTATTTTTCCAAAATCACATATTCTTTGAATTGATTTTTTACTCAAACTAAGAATGGATTTTCCACTATATACCAAATTGGTCAAAAAAACCATTATATTTTTACCAATACAAAACCTCATCGTGTTCTAAATAATAGAGTGACACTAGAATAAACTTTGTACCACTATAAACATTGATCCAAATATAGAACTCATCCTTCTGTTATAGATTACTTCAACGCCAATGTATGATTTTCTTCTTCCATGGAAGGACTTTATTAATCTAATAATTGAATTTATAATTTCTAGTAGAACATATTCATTTTAAAATCATGACCAATACTACTAATCATGATTCTTATATAAGATCATTAATAATATTAGTAATATTATAATCTTGAATAATTTGGAAGATTAATTTCTTACAACCAAAAAACTCATGGCATTGACAACTTATTATTATCTACATCAGAATTATCCCACGAAATTTGAATACTTAATGATTTGTATATGTATAAGTTTGGATTCTTATAGTATATCCATATTCTATCTACTTATTATGCATCTAAATATTATTATTCTATGAGATATATATGGTCATATAAGTTATATTTATATCGACATTATTTTCTCACCTTACCTCATAGTTTTATGATACTAACAATTATTTAACCTTAAAAATTCATTGTTTAATTTTACTCAAAAATAATTTATAAACATAGAATTCTTTGGGATTCCACCATAATGGATTAGTAAAATTGGATACTTATTGCATTTAATAAATCATTATTTATTATAAAAACATCATATAATATACCATTATTAACATATTTTCTAAACTATATTATCTACAAAATTTCTAATTTTATACATTTTTCCTATTGACTACTCAAAAAAATCATGGATTGTTTCCAACTTCTGTCACCATCAAAGATTCATTTATAAATAAATGATTTTTAAATTTTCAAAAAATTACAATTTAATTATTTCATTACAACATATTTAACTCAAATTATTTATTAGTTAAAATCACAAAACCACACAATATATCTCAAATATGTTGTTATAACATAAATCAGTCAAGAACAAAGATTCCAAAATTTTTATTTTCAAAAAACTTTTATAATCACTTTATAGTATTTTTCAAGTTATTATCATAACATCAATGTTTCAATGAATCATTAAATTGAATCTATAGAATTATTTAATTGAAAATATCATACATCAATAAAATATAATGGGTTGAACTTCATTTAGAATATGTAAAAATAACTGACCTGGTATAACAAGGCACATCACATAGATCAATCGTCCACAAGGCTCGAGTTTCATTCTAAATTACACAGATATAGCAATAAGAAACAAGGTATTATAAGTGAATACTTGTGAATTATTTAACCTTCAGATAAACCATGATCAACAATGGTTCAAATTGTGATCTCGGTATATGGACTTCTAATAATGGAGTACAATGTTAAAACAAATAAGTTAAAATGATAATAAAAATATCCAAACAAGTATTAAGGTTCCAAATACAACTAATATTTTTTAAAAAATACAATATACGAAAAAAAAATTAAAAAAAAGGTCTTTTACATTTCCATTACAATGAAATAAAAACAAACATTATGGAATAAACATTTCAAAAAAGGATAATACTTAATATGGCCCAAACTGACCAATCCAAATTGGAAAAAAATAACCAACACTTCAATTTAACTCTCAAGTAACCATCATAACCCAAACATTACCTAATTCCAAATAGAGAGCGGTAATAATAAAAAATTAAATTCATAAACTAAAATAGTCATAAAATATGAAAATTGCATACCCAGTGATGTGAGAATACATGGTTTGAGGAAAAGGCTATTTGAATACTTTCGTGATTCCATTCACAGTACAATTATAAAAAAACATGAATTCTATATTTCAAATAAATAAAAATAAAATCTATTTTAATTTCATTTATATAACAACGATATAAAACAATATATTATACATATAATTTATTAAAAAATTATTTACTAAAACACACCTAAATGATAATTTATCCTTGTAATTTATTCTCAATAAGAAACCACATACCTTTTTAATCAAAGCTACTTTCATTTGAAAAAGAAAAAGATAACACATTTCTTTTTGAAATCACCATCATTTTAAAACCATCACACACCTAGTTTAAAAATTGTTTCCAAGGTAGCACCATTTAAGGATTATATTAATAAAATATCTCTCATACCTTTAAAGAAACTATTTACACATGCACATTGATAAAATAAAGGGAATATGTAATAGAAATTCATATCCACATCAAGTCATAACAAATTGACTATAATCACACAATGTATGTCACATCCCATTTATGATTAATCATAAATCACTGAATTACAAACATAAATGCATGTAGAAACTCATATAAAAATAAAAATAATAAATAAAAATAAAAAATAAATTCCATGAAGAAACACCATAGAATCTATTGTTATAATTTTCTATTAACATGGACTGGTAGAACAAATTTCTATCTATTAAATGACTGATCAACTCATCCCCAAAATTTCACATACATAGCCTTAGTAGTGACACAAAACCTATCCAAGTGTCACATAAATACAATGGTTACTATCTTTGGTATCACTCTCAACTATTAAGGTAATATCCTTACATATCCAACATTGTTTCCTAGGTTCCTCATGTAATGGATAAAATGAATTTTTTATTATCATGATAACATCTACATATTACACACACACACACTTCCCAATAGAAAGATAGATAAGATATAATATAACATCCCCATCATCAACTCTCCCCATTTGATATTTCATCCCAAATAAAATATAAAAAATAGAAATCACAATTCAAATAATAAAACACACACTCAAAAGCATAAAAAATGGGTGATAATGGTATCATCTACTTTTTAAGATTCAATTATGAAAATATAATCACATAATGTTCCAACCTATCCTCCTCCATATAAAAATTCTACATGCCTTGGAAATCCATTTTTAAAATCATTAGGAAAGAAATTTGATCCCATGGAAAAATAATACACACGCCCAAAATTCTCATTTGAAATCCAATTTCAAAAAAAATTAAACTAATGGTATGTCTTAGAAACATTAAAACCACAATAAATTCATCAAAAATATAAATAAATGAAAGGATTAATAGAAAACAAAAAAATTAAAATGAATGAAATATCCATTTTAAATCTTTTAAATCCCATTCATAGTAGACACACTTTATTTACACTCAAGGGAAAACATTTCATAGAAAAATAATTTTATTTTTAAAATATGGGAACCAGTTACACTAATGAAAGTGCATATTTAGAACATAGAATAATTCACATAAAAACACCATTAGTTCACCCAACCAGGATCAAATAATATTTCTCATGAAAAAAAATCAACGGAATTTCATCGAACAACTAGAATGAATAAAACAATATTTTAATTTAAAATTTTCATTGAACCAATACCTTAACCCAATTTTTCAAAAGTAAAAAAACACAAAAATAAATGGAATAAATTTTACATTAAAAAACAAATTAAAATATATTACATTAATTTAGTTCAAAAATACTTCAAATAAATAAATATATCAGGGTATAATTTTTAAAACTATAATGGAATTAATACACCTTCATAAATAGTTAGAGACAAGCCCCCTTCATTAGAAACATACAAATGAGGCTGAAATGTATTCCTTATAACCTTTTAAAACAAAAATCCAAAATTTACATCAAACCTAAATATTTATATTTTCATACTATGGTCTCAAGTGTTGGGTATAATTTGAGAAAAGATATAAATCTATGAGGATAAGAAAATGGAATTTCCTACCTTTTAGTTCAGATGAAGAACCATAATGAATCTCATTCAAAATATATGGGATAATATTTGGAGAGGGATTGTGCTTGTAACAGCCCGAGATTTTATGAAAAATATTCTTTTTTAATTTTATTAATGTCTTGTGTTGTACGCTACACCAAAAGGAGCTTGCACAACACACATCCTTGACTTTCCTTGCATTACACGCAATCGCGACCTTCCTCGATAGCGTGTGTAGTACGCAATACCGAGTTTCACTAAACAACGATATGCTATTAAAATATTATTATAACTAGCCGTTATGAATAGTAATAACCACCTTTTAAAATTTTAGAAATTTTAGCTCTCAAAATGGACTTCATTTTTGGATTTTGAGTATCGAATTTAGCCTAAGGTGAAACTTTGGTACTTTTCGGATAACTTTCATATTCCGATGAATAGTGAAAATTACTAAATTATAATTAAAAACAACTATTTTAATCAAAATAATTAATAGTGATAAATTATTAATTTGAGTGGTTATAAAGTATATTTAGAATATATTTTTACAATTTAATACAATTTTGGTCATTGGATGTAATTTCACATTTAAACCAGACATAAACAAGTGTCAATCTTTTGATAGATATTGTTTCTTAAAAACACGCTCTTTGTTTTAACAGCGGGATTTAATTATAAAATTAATTAATGCAACTTCTATGTTATGAATTTGGTAAAATAGACTTTTTTTTTGAATTCAGAATATGAAATATAGCTTAGGATGAAATTTTGGCATTGTTCTGAAAAACATCAATTTTTGATGAATAGTGAAACTACTAAGTGGTAGTTAAAAAAAACAGAATTTTTCATAAAACATTATTTTACCGCTTTTGTGAATGGAATTTCAAAAATCCGAGAGACAAGGTTGATGTCAGTAAGTAAAATGTGGTTCAATGAGATGAAAATAATTTTTTGTGAATAGTAACTTTTTACTTTTATTTACCACGGTTAAAAGTAAATAGGGTAATTAAGGGTAAAAATGATATTAATATTACCCTAACACATGTCCTAATCCTATTGGACAAGTGTATCTCGACCAAAAACAACCTTCAGTGTAAAATATGATCATTTAGGCCCACTTGGATTAGATTAGGACATTTATTACTATTTAATTCAAAGAAGAGTTAAAAGAGTTAAAATCAAAGGTTATTTACTAAAATATTTTTAATATAGGGTTATACATAAGATAAATTCGATTGTAAATATTCATTAGAAAGATAAAACGATTTCCTACATAATGGTATTTTATTTGTAATTTTTAGACATCAAATAATTTAACTTATTTATGACACAAAGATGATGCAGTAATTATCTTATTAATGAAATATTGACATAATTGATATTATAAATAACAAAATAAATGTAGTTTAAGACTTTTTATGAATTCCAATAATTTTATAGGTTACTATGATATATTAGTGTTGATTTAAGCAACTTTGTTCGAACATATAATTCTGTTATGACTTTCACAAAAATCATATCTCTAATAGTGTCAAAATTGACACAAAATAGTTTTTAAATCAAATATTATATTATTAATTGTTATTTTATTCCTAAAAATCTATGGTTCGGCCAAATGACTTAGATAAGGATATATATATTAATAATAAACAATTTGGGGTTCGTTTGGCATGTTATAGTAAGTTTATTAACCATATAGTGAATGAAAACAAAAAGACACGGTAAAAGTTAAATTATTTAACATAGAGTTAAATCTAATTGATAAGGTTAACATAATACCCTAAACTTGTCTAAATCCTATTGGTTGATAGGATTTCGACCCCTCCCCACTTTAGCTTCGAAATAAGACCCTTTGGAACCATTATAAACCGATTTTGACATTGATATAAAATAATATTTTGAGGTATTCCTAAGGTGCCCCTCTCCTCCCTTATAAAAGGACACCTCTTCCCCCTCCTCCTCACACCAATTTGAGCACTCAAGCTCGGCCAACCCCTGCCAAAATCTCTTATCCACTTCCCTAGAAATATCCTAGAGGTTCTGGTCTTCCTCAAAGACCAATTTTAGTGACCTAAGAGGAGGTCTCAAAGAGGCGCTTCAAAGAAGAGGTAATTACCGTTACCAATTCTTTCATCTTTATTTCTTCTTCCACTTCTTCTTATTAGGTTGTTTCATTATGAAGTAATAACATCAGTATCATTCATATACTGATATGTTATTATAAGTATGAAACAACCCTATTTCACCATCTATCCATCCTACAGAAAAAGAAATCACCGCGCGTGCGTACGTACGGAATACCGTCTCCACGCCGTGGTGTAATCTATTTTCCACCACCACCTTACATGGATGGGTATAATGGTGTAAAGAATAACTATACATAGTTATTACAACATCATATTGATTCTGATATATTGTATAATCCACTCCAATTCAATTCAATATTTATGGAAATGATATCATCGATCGTGCGTACGTACGGACTACCGTCTCCACGACGCGATGAGATTCATTCTCCATGTTAACCATTTAAGAATGATTATAAAGTATATATAAGAAATAAAAATGAAATATATGACATTGTAAAGCTACTGGATTTATGTATATATATATATATGTATTTCATCTACTTACTTCCATTTCAAAACAATAAGGAAAGGAAAACAGCGTTCATGCGTACGTACGGACTACCGTCTCCATGAACGGTGTTTTTCATTTTATTTATCTATCTATTATATATATATATATATACTGAATATATATGATATATAAATCATATTTTATATTCTGGAAGTACGTAAATCATGATATAAGTAATAATGATGTCAAGAACAACAGGTCAAAACATCTACGATAAATGAAACGATTTTACCCAAAACGCTTCTTTAACATGAAATTTACAAAAGAACGGGTAATATAAAGTCATAAGTGAACCATATATGATATCATAACAATGAATATGATTCTGTAATAGGTCAATGACATTATTTAAATCATTATACAGGAGGTTAGGACACATACGAAGCAAATCGGACCTAAGGTAAGGGAAATATCACAATCTCATTTTTATCCGAGATTGTTTATACTTTGGCATTTACTGGAGTGTATTTTATCATCCACATCCATGTTTCCTCAATATGTAATATTTATATCCTTATACAATAGTTTATATTCAATTTTACCCTTCGGTGAATATTTAATAAAGGACATGAAAGGAATATTTTGTCATTTTTCGTACGAGGTACTTTTTTGACTTTTCCGAAAAAAGTACGAGAAGAATGTTTTTTTAACTTATACAGCATGAATGGATTTTTAAAACATTATTTCCAAGAAGCTTCCTTTAAAAGTTTTCAAGTTTATTTTTAATCAACTTCTTTAATTTTAAAATCGTATGACATGTTATGAAAGGAAAAATGTTTTTGAAGAAGAAAGGTTATTTTCCTCAAGAATGGAGTTCAAGTATTTTATCAAAATTATTTTTCATCTAAGATAATAAAAGGGTTCTATTTTTATTCCTATTATTACATGGATTTGATTATGTTGTGATGGAAATATTTTTATGAATTCCTTTATCTTATATGAATTGTTTTATGATGTCATGTTGTTTAAGAATTCCATTTTTATTAAATGGGTTACGCTATGATGTCTGGTTTATGATTATGTGGCACACATAAGAAAGGATTCATTATAAGATGGGTGGGACCTATATCTCCCTCCAATGCATTGGGTAAAGATTTTATATCTCATGAGATAGACATGGCTGAAATGGTAGGTTATACCGGTTCAGTGAAACAGGACTGAAACGAGGGTTACTCGATTTAGAAAGGGACTTTGTCCACTAAGATAGTCTTGGCAATGAGTCTTGACTAACAAGAAATGATTCTCTATGATTATGTGTGTATGCCACAAAGTTTCATGTTGTATGTTATGATTATTGGGATTTCATTTCACTACTATGATTTATCCCATGTTATGAAATTATGCTCTCTTTTGCAGGTTAAGATTTCCAAAAGTTATGTTCTTATGAATATGATGTGATTGATTTTTCTTCTGTATACCCTTACTGAGCATTTGAGCTCACCCTTTTATATTTTCTTTTCCCCAGGATATAAAGAAAGGTTTTAGGTAAAAAAATGGGGAAGATCTTTATGGGAGATATTGAAGATCTTTCACCACGATTAGAAGATTACGTTCCGAGTTTCCAAAGACACTAAACTATTACGATCCTTGTGTGTGTGTTTTTGTTATGTACTAAGTATTCCGCAAATGTAATGTAATGTCCATGTACGTCACGCTTCGGGTCTCTACAGTGCTCCTTTTAAATATACCGTGGATTTCATGTTCAAAATGGAGAGAAAATGGAGAAAACCCCCATTTAAAAGAAATAAAAAAGGTAAAAATTCCATGGATCATGTTGTACGTTTTTCTTACTTGGTTTTCTAAATAGTGTTCATACCATTAAACTTCCAAAGTCCAAAAATTCACAAGGAACATGGTTTCATCTGCATAGTTTCCAAAACCATGAACCTTACCATGAAACCATATAAAACTCTATAAATTCAAATTTCATTCTTAATACATCATGTACCAAAATTATAAATATATTGTAGGATCAATGGAATGATTGTGACATCTCGGGTTGTCACAATTCCCACCAACATTTTAATTTTTCCCCAAGAAAATAAAACCCTAGAATGTATTTCTCATCATGAATCAAAGGACAAAATAGGAAAACAAAAATTTGATAAAACAAATGGGTCTAGCCCAAAGTCCATCACCCAAAAAAACTATAAATATAGGACCTGAATTCCCAGATCCTTAAGAATATCCAGTCAAAATGAGATATCCTTACCACTAAATCTCTATTAACCTCATCATCGATAATAATAAAATAGTATAATCCCTCCTAGAGAATATTTTTATTTAAAAAACTTCACCAATTTCAGATATTAAAGATGAAAATTATTTAAATTTCTTAGACTATACCAAAGTGTAAAACAACAAAATTGAAAAAACACAGGCCACTAGATCAATGAAAAATGGAACGTCCCAAAAAACCTCATATGAAACATCAAACAATTTATAAAAAAACGAAATTTGATGCTATCCCTACCATATTTAATTAATTTAAATGGTAAAACATTAATGATACAAATAAAAAGAAGAATCCCTGCTAAAATGACATGATCCAGCAACAATGATAACCATTTTGAAAACCCACAAATATCACTTCATCTAGAATATAAAAAAGATCACACAATTAATGAAATAAACTGAAATATGAAAAACACCCTAAACATTAACATGACTCAAAATTGAATAACATGGATCTAACATAGATTGATGTGACTTCAAAAATGAAAACATAGTACCATACATGTGGAATACCAACCCATTGGAATTCATAAAGAATATCTCATCTTAGTAGATATCATAGTCTTATCAGCAATCAAATCATAAAACTAACAATTTTTCAAACATTCAAGGATTTTCCATGTCATTTTTCAAATAAATATCAAACCATGGTCAAAACCATGAATATTAACAATCAGTATAAAATAAATTAGGAGTAGAAAACTATAATATAAGAATGCAAGACAAAATATTTTTCATTCATTATAAAAATGACTCTTGGTGTAAAAAAGATACGGAATAGAGTCCATAAGAATTGTGGTTTATTAAATATAATGACCACTAAACCCCAAAATAATTTTCTACTCTCCAAGATGAATAATCTATACAGATTATAGCTTTAGCTGATGTGACATCTATGATTTCTTCTTTTGGAATATGTTCGTCTTGAAGAACCTCTAATATTGACCAAGACAACCACACTAATTATAGGTCCCCATATATTTTAGATAGTAAGGTCTATCATTCACATACCAATCTCACTTATACCACACTACAAGATTCCACATACAATTATCATAGTAACACATCATTTAATTAGATACCCACAAACTACAAACACATTTGATTGAAAACACAACCAAATGAAATGGGAATACTATCAACACTTGACATAATATTTCAAAAATTCTAAACATAACCTTTTCTCCTTTTTAAAACACCAAAATGGTTCAAAAACCAAAATAAATTTCATCATAATAAATTAAAGAACTTATTTATTCAAATCCAATTTTTATTAATATCACTCAAAATAAAACACTTTAAGAACATCCCCAATTTAAACACATGAAATTATTTCTAAAAAGCCATCACACAAATAATCATTATCTATAGATCAAAAAAAATTTAGTAAATGGTACTCAGAATATTAACTAAGTTCTTCAAAGTGCACATAAATACTAAATCAGTAAATGTTTCTTAACCAATTTCAAAACACCAAAGTATGACTTAAATACTAATAAATATGCTCCAAGAAACAAAAAAAGAGTCTGAAAATCAATGGAGGAAAATTAAAAAAATCCCAACATTTTCTAATAAACATGGTTTAGATGCCCATTTTTTTTGGTCATTCACCAATCATACAATTTCTACTTGGGTTTTCCAAAATGGTTTCTATGGGATTCAGATGGATTAAAAAACCATATACCTTCATCGTGTGCCAAAGTATCTCACCAAACATCACTCTAAAATAAGGATTCCCCCAAATAAATATCTCAATATCTTCATAAAAATCATAGTTGCATTAAAACACATAAAAACACCTCAAAAAATAACATCCATAAATTAAAAAATTATCATAAATTTTCAATCACCCAATGCTACATGAGATATTACACATGAAATAGATACCCAAACACTTCTCAAAATCTACCACTCATGTTTTGATGGTCCTCACTCTAATATAACATTACCCCCAAATAACTAAATGGATCTGATTCTATTTTTTAGTAAAATATCCTAGGATAATCGAACATGTAATCTATTTCAATCAACCACATGGATCTAGTAACATTTTAATTACCCATGACTTTTAGAAACACACCATGGTATCACATGTAAATTCTTGGGAAGGATTTCACAATCATATCTTTCATGATCAACAATGGGTTGAATTGTGAACATCGTATGATATATCCTTTCAATTAGTGACTATTCTAAAATAAATAGACATAACGTCGAATAAAAACATCTAAACCAGCCACATGGACCAAAATAAACAAATGATTTTAGAAAACTTTTTCAAGAACCGAAATATTTTTTTTAGACAAAGCTTTTATATTTCCAATAATACAGTTGTAGGGGATGATTATGGGAATATAAGAGGAGATCCCATCCCATGATAGAGTTTTCCCCTCTAACTGAAAGTAATGGTTTCTATGTTGGTCCCTCCCCCCACAATGGGAAAGGGACCCTTTCCGTCCTATGGGGAATATCAACCTATTTCCTGTACCAATTTTTCTAACCCCAACATCCTTCCCTACCGAATACCAATTTCATTATTCCCTTAAGATCTAGATCTATTCGAAGGATGCACTCATCTTCCAATTTAATCTTGAGTGTTAATTTATTCCTCATATCTTTTGAATCTGACATTGATTTCTCTGTTCATACCATGCCACCCATTGGTGGATTCTTTCGAATGAAATATTTTTTAATTCTTTGCATTATAAGATTGAGCAATGGTGGTCCATCATGAAAATGGAAATATCAGGGATTCGTTCTCATTTTATAATGGTTTTGTTAATTATTGGTCTAGTTCCCATTCCAACTGCAATGGATTGTGGTTCTACATACCTAGGTGGACTTGCAACATCTACAGGAAGCATGATACCCCAACAATGGTGATCTGGGTTAGTTTTCATGAACTCCTATTATGGTTTCAAAATCTTTTGATTTTGCATGATATTTTGAATATTGTGGGTATATATATTTTCTTCAATAGTAGGATCCAACTGGGTTTTCACCCTATCCTTCCCAAATTAGTATATGGGTGATGATTCAATAAATGTAGAATATTTATTTGGATTATAGTTATTGAAGAGTTCCACTTCAAAAAACATGTGGATTTCAAGTTAGGGATGGATCTTATCTCATCGTGTAATTAATTTGGTGAATAAATGTATATTTTTATTAGTGTGAGAAATAATATCTCTCAATATTTAGACACATATAAAGAAGGTAGTGGTAAAGTATTTTTCTTGGTTTTGATGAAGATTTAATGAATTATTTGGGTGTTCTTATGGATCAAAGTAAGGTGTGATTCTTTTATAGTGAATAACGTGAGCATGACCTAATGGTGGTGGAAATTTCTAAATTCTTTAGGATGGATTTGAACATTCACAATTCTATTATGTTGTTTTATTCAGATTCAGTGGGTACAGGGGATGTGAATTTTATTGGTTCTTTGGTTCTTAATCCATATAATTCATTTCAAGGCTCATATGCAGGGGTTGTGTGTCATGAAAGTGGATATACCCATGATATGGGGGGGGGGGGGGGGGTTTGACAAGATATAGAGGATCTAGGGGATGTATGATCTGGGATGAAACACATCAAGGGTCTAATATGTCGGTGGATGATAAGAATGGATCCATCCCAAGAAAGACCTTTTCTCTTTGAACTTGAGTAAGAACATTGTAGGCCTTGGAGATAATGTGCGGGAAGATACACTCTACTTATTGGGGGAAGTGTCAGGGGTGAGATTAATATCCAAATATTGAATGACTGTTCAAAGGAATGGATTTGTAGAGGTTATATATCCATAGGAGGAATAATTTGAATCAAGGAATCATGAATCTAGGGAGTTGCATCCTAACCAGAAGTAAGATATACAAGGGGTGTAATGATTTCATAATCCAACGTAAACTAGTTGTAATAAGGATGAAAATTAATATTATGGATATAGTGATGTAATGTGAACCTTATATGAAATAGAAGGTGAGGGAGATCATCATGAACCTGTTTAATGGTATTAAAATGGCCAAAGTCGGTGGATATAAGGTTCATACCATTGAGCATATGGATAGAATGAAGGAAATCCAGTCCTAGGGAGACTCTATTATAATGGAGGTTGACCTGATGGCTCCTTAGGTGCCTTCTAGAAATGAGTCATCTAAATTAGATGCAAAAATGGAGCATATGGAAGGAACTCAATGGAAAATAGATGATGAGGTTGGGGAAAATTCATGGGAAATTCTATTATACTCAGAAGAAGCAATCCTTGAAGAGGCATTGGTTATTCATGCTTTTAATGAGGATATAGAGTGGATAAATGATTGAACAATTTTAGTGGCCAAATATAAGAGATATAGTGTCTGGATAAACAAGCAGTATCTAATTTTGACAAGAGTCTTCTATGAAAAGAAGATAATAGTTGAGGAATTTATCCAAGCCGTGGATAATATGGAATATGCGTTTGAAGATATTATCAATGATGATCCAGATAAAAAGGAAATTTATTTATTTGTGAAATTATATAGTGAGATTACTTATAATATGTTCGTGTTTACTTTTAATAGTTTGTAATCATATATTTTGTTTGATTATTCAATGCTTGGAACTGGTTTGGTTTCTCAATTTTTCAACAAAAGCGTTTTTTAATAAAAATACAATTTTCAATATTTTACATTTACAATACAAATAATTATACACTAAATTAAAAGAATGATGATGGAAAAAAATTATAATACAACACATGACCCAAACTAACCGAAACCAACCAAGAATCAAAACAATAAAATCTCTATGTGACATTGAAGTGACCACCATAACTCGAATAACACCCTCTTCCAAAAATAGAGGTAAAAATACATTCTAAAATTCATAACTACAAACATATATAAAACATAAAAAATAAAATCTAAATTTCATGAGTTAGTAGGTTTTCATAAAAAGTCATGTATGACAACAACATGAGTACATTTACATTCCCTTTATAATGAAACATTGAATATAAGTCTAAAAATATGTTTTATAAAATATTTTTTCATTTACATTATAAAAAATGAAAAATAAGATCTTCAACATATACTTTTTTAAAACATAATTTTTTAGAAAGGCATGACCAAAAAAGGATTTATAAAGAAATTATGATTCAAAATCCTACCACTTACCATCGTAAAAGAAATATATATTCATCATAAAGAGAAAAATATTACACTTTTATTTTCAAATAACCTGCTTTCTAAACAAACCCACATGATATTTAAAATAAATTTTAAAAGGAATCATATTTACATTATTCCATATAATAAATAATCCACTTCAATTTAAAAAAGAAACATAATACACACATACAACCCAATATGGGTATAATAAAGGGAATACATAATAAAATTCCAGGCACTTATAAGTCATATAAAAGTAAAAAATAATCATGAATGGACTATATCACCCTAATAATGCTCACTCATAAATCATAGAAGTATGCCCATAATTAATAATTTGACACTCATATGTAAATAATATTAAATGAAAATAATAGAGTGTAATATTAAGGAAGAAATAACCTAATACAGAATAATGAATGTTTATCTTCATGTTCACACGAGGATCCAACTGTCACAATGTTAATGGCCTCCCAACTCATCACCTAAATCACTCTTGAATAGCCTCCACAATGAAAAATCCCACGCCACTAATCATATACAACAAGGAATTACATTCCAATATATCACACTAAATGGGTTTCAAAACATCCTTAAATTCCCTACTCAGTAACCTAGGATCCTCTTATAATGGATAAATATAGGTGGTTAATGATAATCTAATTTCATCTTGTTATACACATGACTCTCTAAAACAATATAAAATAATAATCAAATAAGAATACCACCACCAATAATACACTTCTACATTGAGCCCCAACACAATCATATAAATACATGAATCTTGTTTCATATAATAAAAAAGATGCTCTGAAGCATAAAAAATAGGTGAAAATAGGTTCATCTATGGTGTAAACAATCTCAAAAAAATCATGTAAAGTGACAAAAAGGGATTCCCTTTATAAAAAATACATATGCATTTGAAATTCCTTTTCAAAATTATTTATAAACATAATTAAACCCATTGTAAAATTATACATTCACCAAATCATGACCAAAATACACTTTATAAATCGCCTTCAAAAATCCACGTTAAAAACATGTAATGTCATTAGAAAATACCAACCACAACCAATTCATCGATATTATAAATCAAAGAATGGTATAATGTGAAAAACTAAAAAGGAATCCCACTACAATATTAAAACATCTAATACCCATAAATAAGAAATAAATATATTTATAATCTAGGGAAAACTATTCAAAAAAATGAAAATTACTTTTTATGACTTGGTAAACCTTATTAATAAAGAAAAAATTTTAAAATCAATAGAAAATAATTATAAAAAACCAAATTAATTTAAAACACTGAAAATAAATATTTTTCCACATGAACAATATCCCTTTCCATTTTATCAGACCTCTAGAATGCATGAATAGTCATCTAATAATTATGTCATATTGAACCAAGTGTTTCATGCTATTTTTTTGAAGGGAAAAAACCAAAAAACCATTGAAACTCATTGATAAAAAATAACAAGGTAATATATATATGACATTTAATTGGCCAAAAAATAATAATAAATCAGTCTCAAATCATTGTATCTTTTAATAAATGGAAATATTACGGATACAACTACCTCAAATAGAAGAGACATGAATTTATTGATGGGACCCATTGGAAGAGGGTACAAGGGATATCTAACAACATTTAGAAAAAAAATCCCAAAATTTTAATTATCCTATTCTTTACAAGTAACACATCTTGGTTTCTATGGTTATATATAATTGGATAAAATAGAATAATATAATAGGTTAAATATTGTGGAACTAATACATTTTAATCAAGATGATGAAGCTCTATGAATCCACTCAAAATATTTTTACGGGATCATGGGCGAATAATATATATCCTTGAAAAGGAAAATCGTATGTGAGGTTCAAAATGGATTTCTTAGAGTGAAATATATAAATAAAAGGAAATTAAAAAAGGTGAAAATTTCACACCCTAATCTTGTCCCACTATTGTATTGTGTGTTTTAAGGGACCATGGAATTACAATTTGACATTCACAATCCACAAATACATATGGTACATAGTTATAATTGTATATTTTCTTAAACTGTGCACTTAATCATTCAACATTTGAATAACTTAATAGGCTCAAAATATCAGGGTTTGTACACCTTGGACCGAAAATATAATTCAACCAAAATATCAATATAAGGATTTTTATATTTCAGAGTGTCACATGATTATCAAAACATTAGATCATGTTCTTCAAGAATTTTATATCATAATTTGGTGAGGAAACATCAATAAAATATTAATTATTCTTCATAATCATTGAGTAATGCTTTCGTAATCATCATTATAAAATTTCATAGGAAAATTAAATTTTTTAAAACAATAAATATTAGTCTACATATTTTAAAAAGTTATATAATTCAAAATTAAAACATTGTATTTAATTCCATAAAGACATAGATGTATTTATTGTCACTATAAAATATATATTTGTATATTCATTTAATTTCACACAATGTATCAAAACATATTAATTGATATCATTAATGTATTATAAAATCTATAAGTCATACGCATGGATCAAAAAACTATCATAAGGAAATGGCACATTGTTGAACCATCAATGAAATATTCTAGAAGTAATATTTACATGGTTCCCCATATTCATATTCTAAATTTAGAATCATACACAATATCCCAATTTTAAACATTATAATTAAATGCCTTTGGACATTATCAATTTTACAATAAATGGGATGTCATATGAATGAATTCATGTGTTCTATTGAAGGTATATAAGCTCCAAAAAGACATTTTTACCTATCCAAAGGCAATTTTTTAAATAAATTAACAAATTCACCGAATTTAACCATGATTATTATCAATCCTTTGATTGTAACTCTCAATCAATTCAAAATAATTTTAATGTGCTTCAAAATAATACTCAACAAGGTCTTTAAAACATGTATACAATAGCTTTAATAAATAGATCCTTTTATAAGATTTTATTCAAAATAAAATACTTAATGTATTTAATTAAAAATAACCTCTATCTCCAATGAATCATATTATAAATAGTTTTTATTAATCTAGAAATCATTATCACTAACATCAAGATCAATATGAATGATTTTAGGTTTTTCCATGATGCTTCCCATGGAATGAACTATGGGTTTCATACACAAAAAATCCATATAATATAGAATCACCTCCAACAACTTATCATGGAATAGAAAGACATATTTAAATCATCATCAAAAATTAATACACCATAACTTATTGAAAAAATTTAATTCAATCTAATGGTATCAATAATATCCACCTTTTCATTTATATTATATAATTCTAAAGAACTCTCATGTTAATAAATTGACTTCCCATTAAATAATATTTTTTAAAACAAATAATAATTGAATATAAGGATCTTACAATTCAATGTGATCTATTTTTTGAAGAATGATGGAACCATGTTATTTCAAAGAACTGATTTACTAGTTAGACAACCCTAAATCTCTAAGGGATTTCCATCTATAGAAAAAAAAGAATTATTGTTTTGTGGCTTTTAATGTTATACATAAACTCACGTAGATGTGATATGAAATCAATTTTGTAGGACTCCTCATGTATTAATCATGTTTTAATGATCACAAATCCTATTACTGTTAATCACCTTCAATAATAACTACACATCATGTTTTAATGATATCAAATATTATTGATGTTAATTACTCTCCTTATTATTTACAAGTCTTAGGCATGATCACAAATCTCACATATATTATGAAGCCTTTATATTTATGATTCAATTTCTCTTACTCTCTAATGATTAAGCTTAATCTATATTCTGCATATTATTGTCTAAGTCTAAATACAGATATTTGTCTAATTATGGAGACACCGTGAAGGAATCACTGTGACCCAGACACCGTGAAGGACTCACCGTGACCCAGACACCGTGAAGGACTCACCGTGACCCAAACACCATGGAGGACTCACTGTGACCCAGACACCGTGAAGGACTCATCGTGACTGAGACACCATGACCTGGACACCGTGACCTGGAGATACCGTGAATCACATACCGTGAACCACATATCGTGAAGCATATACCATGAAGCACACAACATGACCACATACAGTGAACACTATATCATGAAGAAGACACCATTTACATAATCACGTTGACACCGTTTCTTAAATTTTTGTCAATATTATTTAACTAATTCTAACGGTCATATTTGATGTTTTTAATGAAATTAATGTTGTTTAATGATAGTTGTTTTCATGTCAAGAAACTGTATCTCCTACCTATGAAAAGGGAATCATACCAACTGCTGGAACTTGTGGAATATAAGGATGTGTGAGATGCAGTACATGACTAGCATACAAGTGTGACAATACAACAAGAAGAACTTACATACACCCGAGAACACTGTGTTGAACATGAAGAACAATCCCAAGAAAGAAATAGATTGCAAGACTTTCAAAGAAATCTCACGAGTGCAATCCAACACCACAGAATAACACACGATGAATCAATAGATCCTTTTTACTCCTGTAGAACACAAGATGAACTACGACACTCTGTTTTGCAACAGAAAAAC
This sequence comes from Viscum album, assembly GCA_963277665.1. Taxonomy (NCBI): domain Eukaryota; kingdom Viridiplantae; phylum Streptophyta; class Magnoliopsida; order Santalales; family Viscaceae; genus Viscum; species Viscum album. Next base: position 562,940,443 of record OY728158.1, read on the forward strand.
TAGAGAAGGACTCAAAAGCATTCCTATGGAATCCAATGAGTCCAGGGCTGCACTGATAATCACTAGAGTTTTCTAAACTCTTTTCTATATTCTCTAAGTGATTAGTTTATTAACATTCGAGCAGTGTGGTGTACTCTGTATATCTTATAACCACACTGTCTCCTGCACTGAACTGGAGGATATCAGAATCCTCACTCTAAACTCTTAACTCTTGTTTACCCACATCAACTGTGGAAGAGGTCCTTGTGTGGCCTGGTCTTTGTTTTGTTTTCCATGAATAACTGTGGTAGAGGTCTCTGCGTGGCCTGGACAGTTTTGTAAATTGTTGTTAACCCCGATACAGGGTGTGGAACAAATTTACATAATTTTGAGAGGACTAAGTCCCATATTGAGACTGAACTTCTTTTTACATCTTCTGTGCATCATTAGTTTAAGTTTATAGTATACTACATATATCTTTCATATTCTTCGGCTATTACTTTGAAATACAAACCTATTTTAAAGCTACTTTTATAGGTAAATTAGCAAGTGTTTACACTTATTGTAAATCAGTAGAATAGTTTCAAAAGTTTGTTCAATCTTGTGGTTAAATTAACTGATACCTAATCAATCTTTGAGAAGCTAAGTGAACATTTACCATCCGTATAAATTCACTACAGTTTAACTTGTTTTATAAATTGGTGGATTTTAAATAGATAATATTGTAACGGAAATTTTTATTGGAACTCAATTAACGCCCCCCCCCCTCTTGAGTATCCACTCTGACCAATTTTTTTTGATTTTGATGTTTTTTATAGACATATTTATTTTGGGATATTTTTATCCTAGTCACTTCTCGAAAACCAAACAAAAACCTCAAATGAAAATCAAACAACCCTTATTTTTCACATCTTTATTAGTAACCACCAAATATCATTTATAAATATGTTTGATACATTCATAATCAAGGGATGAAATATTTATCATCATATCTCTTTATATATATTTTCAAGGATGGTTTCAAATTTCATATATTTTGTCCAATGATATTTTTTTATCTTTTATTAAAATTATCTCACTCTAAGGAGATACAATCACATTCATCATTTTATGGTGGTTAATAAATTACATGAGGAATTGTTTTTATTTTCTAATATTGATAGCATCATTCCTCTTAAAACTCCTTAAATTTATCAAAAATTAAAAATGTTTAAGGAATAATATAGGGCCACTTATTTCTGTAGTGGTTTTAATGAGGCTGTTAATTTCTTCTCAGTCAGGAAATCACATTATTTTAATATAGTATGATCATTTATCCCTATAAATATTTTATGTATGGATTAACCTTAATTATTACAGTCCTAATGTAAAATTATTTTTCTGAAGTTTTCATATAACTTTTAACAAATTCCTCTTAAGCTGTTAAGATATCCATATTATATTTAGTTTCATGTATAGTATGTTCAAAAATTTTACATAGTTTTATTTGAATTTCATATTATAACAATAGTATTGTTTCTAATTATATTCCACATATTCATTAAGAAACACATTATTTTTTAACAATGGAATTCATCTTTACTTTCTACATTTCCCATTGGGAAAAAATATTTCTAATAAGGATATTATTTTTTTCATTATCACCATCATTTTGAATATCATATCAAGAAATATATTACTTTCTACTGAATTTTTATCCCTATCACATCATACGGAGCTTCTCTGGGTGACATATCCATGCATATATCTTCTTTGAGACCTTATTTATCAAATATTATATATATCTCTTATAGTAAATAAAATATATTTTAGGATTATGAAATTTCATCAATACAAGTTTAAACATTGTTTTTATGTGATCTAGTCCTTATTTTATCACCATAAATTACCCTTGTTTAATTCTATTCCCCTACAAATGAATTGGTTTTTCATCATTTGAAGGAATTATGTCCAAACCAAAAGAAACACTAGTATAGGTCATAATATTTGGATCTTTTATAATTGTAACATTATTTTCCTAAAATATTTTGATCTTATTCTTTAAAATGAATACAAATTCATTCATCGTTAATCATTCTGAGAGTAGAAACACTTCTTATTCTTCTCCATGATTCCAAGAATGTAGTGTGTTTATAATTATTCCATTTAGATCATGCTTATCTAGATTTTTAATAATATCATAAAATGTTTGAGAAATAAAAATTAAAATTGTGATATTTTTTAGTAAAATAATTATCATTTTTATCATGGTTTTTATCCCAATTGAATTAGATGTTTTGGAATTACCATCACAATATTTTTCTATATTCATTTTTATCTTATTCGTCCCAATAACTTCTTGATGAATCATTATATAAATCATCTTATTTAATATTATTTAAATTAAATTATCTCTACATGGTCATTCAAAATATTAAATTTCTCATCGTCCTTAAATTTATGTTTCTTGATATCCTCGAGGTGTTCTATAGCCCTTTTTTCAAATTCCTATTTCTCGATAACCACTATTTAATATATTTTCGCCTATTTTTTCCTTCCATTGTTAAGATATGTATTATTCTTAACAAAATAATCCTACTAACCATTCATCCTCTACTCCAGTTTTTTCTTTTCTCCCACATAATCAATACTTGATATGTCAAAAAAAAATTCAACAAAATCAATAAGATTGACACCATTATCTAATCAACTTTTAGATGATGAATATATTTCCCCCTTTTTGTAACCACGAACCTCTTCTTAATAGAAGTATTATTTTTAATATTAAGCCTTTTGTTGTGGTATTTTATGTCTTTTAATATAATATTATTCAAAATAATTCCTCTTAGGAAAATTAATTTAAATGTTACCAATTCAATTGAAGTTGTATAAACATGAAGATAAAATTCTACAACATTCCCTTTCTTAAAATTCTTTGATAGATGTTAATAAATCAAATTGATGGAATAATAAACTTTTTCTACTTGAGAATCATTCGATTCTATACCTCTATATTATTGTTCATCATTTTTTTTAGGACTTCAAAATCCATTTCATCTTTTTCTTTGTTCTTAAAAATTTGGAACCACATATTTTCATTATCATTTAGTATATTATATAGTTAATCTAGTAAAATGTTTTATATTTTTTTATGGTTGATAAATATATATAAATCTAATCTAAAAGATTATTTATAAACATTATTATAATAATACTATCACATAACTTCTCACCAAATCCTCAAATATGACTTACAATTTCATCGACTCTAATTAAAAACACTTCAATATTATTAAAATTTAATATTTTTATATCATTAAAATGAATCCTATAAACATATAATTTAACATTTTTGGATTTTATATTCCCTTCATAACTTATCTTCAATTTTTACTAAATCACTGAAGCAGTTTCGAGTCATATAAATTATTTGTATCTCCTTTATAAATTATATATCATAATCATATTTTCAATATTTTTATAGACATCCAAATATTTAATTACTTATATATTCATATATGTATCCTCGAAAATGGGTTCACAACCCCACTAAACATTCATCTGTCAAATACATGAATTTCATCATATTCCTCCAATTATTATAGCTCTTTACGTCATGTTAAGAGAAAACATAAATATACATATAATTTTAATTCTGCATTATATTTAGATTTATGGATCATTTAGAAGGAACCTGGAATAATTTAATAATAGTTTAGGTTCCATGGGACAAATTGAGTTCTAAGTGGTAGTGGAAGACTGGTATTTTTTTGTGAATTCACCTTTATTTTTTATCCTCTTAGAAATATTATGGTCATATTACACTTATTATATTCTAAACAAATACACTTTCATGTAATTATAATAATATAAAGTGCATTACAAAGGATGTAAAAGGTGGGTGAGAAATACCTACTCTTTAGCATGTTTTGTTAGTACACATAATCATAATTTCATTCACTATATACCCATGGGGTTACAAAAAAAGACTATCTTAGTCTTATCAATACGAAGTATCAAGGTGTTCTTGTTTCAAGGGTAAAACTAGAAGAAACAACTCACCACCATAAAAAATGAACCGATTATAAAAAACATATTTATCCAATTACTAGTCTCCCAACCACTTGATAATGTTCTTCCACCATAAAAAACAAAAATAATATAATCATCTCTTGTTAAATAACTCCACGAACATAAATGGATAAGAATTAGGATCGATGCTATTATTTTGAAAAATAACAATACGTCTTGGATTATCTATGTTACCTCAACTTCATGAGTACACATGCATATTCATTTGTCCAATATTTACTATCTCCTTAATTCAAACTCCTCCTCTCACACAAAATTCATATCATATCTACCTCACCATATTCAAATACTAAATTCTATGTTACAAATAATTTATTATTACTGGAGGATATCAATCATTAGCCTCTTTCTTATTCTTCTTCTTTTTCGTTGAGATCTATATTTTTCTATTAGTCAACATTAGTATGAAAATCCACACTCACTTAAAATAATCTTCTTTTGTTACTAATAATTGAGTAAATATAAAGAAATTTATATTTTATCTATAAACTAAGATTCCTTTCATCATATTAGATGATTCCCCCATAATTAATTGGAATTATGGGATCCTCAAGGCATTATTTAATCACCTTTTCCATTATAAACCACTAAAACTCCCTTAATATTCTATTTTTGGTTTTTTTCACTGTTACATTTCAATTTATATCAGACGTCTCTTTTGACTTCTCAAAAACCCCATTTGATAATAACTTATAACTTCAATCACTATCAAATAATAATTCAAATTAAAAATAATTTGTGAATTTATTAATATTAAAACCTTTGATTTCACTATAACAACTCGAACTCATCATTTTCATCTATTAAAATCAAAATATTACACTTCAAAACTCAAATGAGAAATTATATCTTCAGACGCACATGAACACAACTTCTTGAATTTTTTAATTTAAAAAACACTACTAGAATCTTTTTATAATCAATTTCAAGAGATTATTTTAACTTCCAACAATCAATGATTCTTCATATTAAATCTCCATATTTGTATTCTATAAATTTTTTAAAAACAATATAATATTTTTCTTTTAAATTATATAAATATATAATAAATAAAATATATATTTTTTCATTATTTTCATATCACGAGCTAGGAATGTATCCCTAATAAAAATTTAATTATGATTCTTTAAATCATTTAGGAATGGTTCTATCATCAATTTATTAAATTTCATCTGAAACAAATAATTCTAAAAAAACTCAAAATTTTAGTCCATAGATTCCCCAAATATATATATATATAACTTCATATATTAAGTTATAGTCATGTATTTCTCCTGAAAGAGACATATAATCTATAGTGTCATAGTTTTGTATGACTTTTAATATATTAAAAGATAGAAAAACCCTTTTCATAATACATCAAATGCTATACTCCAATGGCCTGAAGGACTTCATTTTTTTATTGATTTATGATAATCCACCTTTCAAGGGATGAGGTGGAACCCTACAAGGCCCGTAGGCGAAAGATTACATGCCCGTAGGCATTATAGAAATTCATTTCCCGTGGGCACAAACATTACATACAACTCAAACTAACTACTTGGAACTGCTCCTCCCCAGCATCTTCATCATGAAATCAGCTCTCCACCTTCGCATTGCTGTTCGGCTAGGCATTCCCATGCATGCACAGGCTTGTCCCGATGGCAGGTGCCATACCCTCTCATTCATGCAATCCATTTAGCTTATGATATGGTGAAATCTCCTTACTCATCCTCCTTGTAGAGCTTGTTCCTTATAGGTTTTTTCTGGTTTGTATGTTCACAAAGGTGGCCCGAAGGCCTTGAAGTGGCCCAAAGGCCCAACTGACCCGAAGGCCTGGGTTCCTGAAGGCCTATGACGGACCCGGGGACCAAATTGGAGGCCTGAAGGCCCAAACGAAGGCATATTCCCTGCTACTATGGTGCAAAATAGTACCTGTTACAGTTCCCGCTATAATACCAGTTACAGTACTGCGCAGTTCCTGCTACAGTACTACTATAGTGCCTGCTATAGTACCTTGGAAATTCTGCCTCCGCCTGGATTTGATCCCTTGTCACTTGGATGCACAAACAGAGACCTTGCAAACCAAGCTAAGGCCCATGTTCTATCAAATTATATATTAAATCATGAAAATATACACCCATCTAAATATGTTTCATAGAATCAAAACTTTATTTATTACCCCCTCTATGATTGATATTGAGACAGAATGTAAATTTTCACACTACTGGCCTATTTTCTCTAAAAATTCATACTCTATTGCTCAAATTAATACACTATACTCAAAATAAATATGGCCTTGTATATTTATAAAGACATATGAAATAAAATGAAATATAAATGTATTATGATTCAGTTAATCCACATGAGCTACTAAGAACTCTAATCACCTAGCCATAGTCATGTTCATAGTAATGAATTTTTATACATCTCCCTATTCGAAATATATTTTCCTCTATCATCATCGAGGCTATCTCAAACAATTAACAATAATATCAATACACCTAAAAATAAACACCAATATGTTCTCTAGTACCTATTTACAACAACATCAATAAAAAAACCCGTTTACATAATTTTATTAAATTATTTATCCTTAATCTCATCATTTTAAAATAAAATTCATCTCAAGTGAATCATGTTACATATAGTACATTATCATCCATCTAAATCATCAAATAATAAGAATATCAGTATAAATAATCTTCAATACAGTTTTACTTCTTTGTTTTTAATTTTTCGATGGTACAGACTCAATTTTATAGCCTAAAAATTAATTTCTATGTAATAAGGAATCACAACCATCAACTTCAGAAATATTTTAAATAATTGTTTTCACAATCACCAATCATAAATAAATCATAAAATATAGAAAAAAATTACCAGTCAATCCAATGGGTAGAAAAAATTATAGAAATAATAACAACAACAGTTCCCCCATCAGTATGGGAGAAAAGATTAATGTCACCTATGGTTTGATGATCAAAAGAATATACATTATTACTACCATAAATAAAAAGTATTTTGGTACATCATCATCAAAATAGAAAATATCCCTGTCAAGTTTCAAGATATTAATATCCCTTTTGAATTTAGCCTCAAGGATTAGTCTGATTTCTAACTATTCCATTGGATGTTGGGACACACTATCTAGTATTTATTTATTATTGAACACATCCTCATGAAGATGGTTTATAATAGTAATATATAATTTTGTAATCTACATTCATTAGTGAATGTGGTCTATATAATCCATGTTGTCATTGATATAGAATTGAATGAAAATAAGTATATATTATAAAAAATATTTGATGATTGGATGGCCATAATATCAATAAATTTTCCAAAGGAAATACAAAGAGTTGAACAAAACTATATAGTTTTGAAAAAAACACTGACAAATATATTTTAGGAGATACCACTTTCTACTAAATATTTCAGGGGGTGGTAAAATTATCATCAAATAAAATATGCACATAATAAAGGGTGTTTAATATTTTTCAATCTTGTCTAGGCTATTCAAGAAATCCAACCCCTATCACTAGGAGGATGTCACCATCCTTCCACATGAGTAATTTTGAAAATCCCCATAAAATTATGATTCCTAATAAGGTACTATATTTTTTATCCAATTTATAGACCCATTAATTGTTGAAAAATGTGTGTATAAAAATTATTTCCCATCCTTTATTTAAGAAGTGGTCGTAATGGATAAGTAGTTCTAGGAAGGTGAGGCTAAAGTATACCCTTGTTCCAATGCATCATTTTCACTAAGGCCTGAAATTCCATAGAAACATATATAAATTCTCATTAGTGAGTATAATATGATCATTATTCTAACCCCAATATTTTAAATCCAATTTAGTCACATCAAAATTAATATATTAATTGTAGAATGTGAAATTGTATTTGCAGCATCAGGATATGGAATGTCATCACAGTAAAAGCCAAACACTAATCATTTCACCAAATGTTTCATTGGTAATGGTACCTATATAACCAATATCCTTATTCTCTAAGCACAAGACCGTAGAGAAAATATAGGAAAATATATCTACACCCATACTCCAAAATTATGACATCTGAATAGGTAGTTATCTTTTCGGATAAACTATACATTTGGGATTCAATTCACCCCTCTACAGAGAAAATATATTCACTCATTTTTTCCTTCTTATAACCCCAATAAATTGATACTGAAGTATTTTTGTGTAAGAAATATTTTGTGGAAACTAGTTTTACTGAGTCTCACACACTGATCTCCATTATGAAGAAACATCGAGAGACAATTGTATAAGGACACTTGAAACCATTATATATATAATCATTTTAACTACTTATAAATATGATATTCCATGATTTATAATGAATCATGGATCTTCCACATAACTGTTTATACCCTATAATTCTTCATATACTATATGATTGATCTCCCCAATCCATCCTAATAATCCAAGGTTATGACAAAAGTGGGTAGAATCAACATGGAAAAATCAAACATAGTACCCAATTCAATAACCTCGTCAATAACTACACGTTTATTATTTTTCAAGAAGATGGGTATTTTAATGATTCTCTAGGAAATTAATGGATCCATATGCATGATTAAGAACCCTCATTGTACCACCAATGTAGAAAATAAGATTTCAGTTTATAAATTAGGGTATTGTATAAAGATGATTTTTTAATTCAGTCTCATGAACCTCAATATATTAATGAATGTTTTTATAAATTGGTTGGAATACATTCAGTGGATGTTAACATAATATGTGTTTCTATATATTAGGTATTTGAGATTGATCAAATAATTCCATTGAGTGAACTCAATGAATATTATGTGTTTCATATCAGCTGAATTTTGGAAACAAACCTTGATTATGGTAATCACTTGGAAACGTAAATTATATTCAATTTTTCAAATAATATAATATAATTTGGGACATATAATGGTCAGTGAGATACTAGTGAATAGTAGTCAACAAGGACTGGGGAGAACATTATTTCACCATCGATATATATCAGTATCTTTCCTGAAATCCCCTACTCAAGGACTAGTCTGACCAGTATTTTGGCCCCAAAACCAAGGATGTATGATCATGTGGACCTAAACCATTAAATTAGAAGGTATAAATGGAGCATATGTATATTCAACATCACCCCAATGATCTTGGTGGTGTTAATGATTGCATTTCTGAAAAATTAAAATGTTATTTCGCCAATTATTATAAAATAACTGACAATAATTTCCTCTTATCATCCCCTGAATACCATGACTTGTGTGCATATTTTCCCTAATTTGTAATTAATGAGGAAGGGAATGATATCCAGGATACCCATAATAATGATTTAAACACACTAACAAAATTCAGATATAAATATTCCACTATATCATTTACAGTATACAAATGTGATGCTTTATATTCTTCTTTCAATGATGATGTGGTAATAGAAGAAGAACAAATAGAAGATTTTAAATATTTCCATTTATAATTGGGTGATTGTTTCTCAAAAATTTGATGAACCAATGGAGGTGATTTTTATTATAGGGTATTATTTGTGGGTATTATTTTTTTAGGATGATTTAAATCCTAAATAATATGAGTTAGGTATCACATTTATAACATAGTATCTTGATGAATTCACATAGAAATATATAGATATTTCTAGATAAATCCTATTATGTCTTCCCAAAATTTTGGTCTTCTGGATATTAATTTTGGAATTAAAAAGTGTTCTAAAATAATTAATCGTATCCAGTTCACTAAGGGGGTAGAGAAGTTAATATGCTCATCAAAATAAATTTCCACTAGGAATTCCAATAAAACAATATATTAAAAATATCATTCCCATAATTAAAAGGAATTATAAGATCAAGGTTTTCATTTACATCTAGGATTTCAATCAATATTTACAAAATAATGAATTCCCAGTCTTAATCACGGAGCAACAAATGGATCTAATGAATTGTTTCCATGGAATATTATGCATAGATAGATACTTAGGAAACATATATATTTATATAACAATCTATGATGAAGATGTCACTACCATTTGGACACACCAATGGTATATTTTTTCCAATTAATTACCTTTTTATTAAATAATCAAAGTCATACATATTAACATGTCATGTATCATATTTTCATTACCCTCTCTGGGACAACTGCATATTTCTATCTTATTGATCAGATGGATAAGATTCAATAATATTGTAATCATCATTCTGATCTCAATATAATTTTAAAAAAACTGTTGCAATATCACGAAAATCATATAAATTTATGGTTATTGATCATAGTATTAATATTAACATAGAAAAAAGATATCCTCGATATGATTCCACCTCCGAACATTAATGAATTAAAGGGTATTTAAGGATTTCATTCATATATTAATAAATTCATAACTAACCTCATTGTTTACTATTTACCATATATGATGCAAGTGAGGAATGGTTTACCAGTAAGGGGGATGAATGTTTGTAGGATGATTTTGATGGCCTTGATAAATATCTCCTATACCATATAGTTTTTTTCAAGGATAGAGGGAAGTCCTATAATCTTATATGTGGAAACATTAGAGCAGTCTAATGGTGAACATATTTTTGAAAATAATGATGTCTATAGAGATCATATTTCATACTATCGTACCATAACAATAATAGATACTGAGAACCAAAACTCAAATACCGAGAAGAACTTTTTCCCATTGATTTTTGGTGAAAAATATGAGAGTCTTACTTAATCATGATAAGTTCGACATGTTTTATCACATTCGTACAACACTAACATTGTGTCAACCATCATGGGTAGTTATCCTATAAGACTTTTTTTTTATTTAGTTCATGTTTCTAAATCACAACAAAGAATAAAATTTCCTAAATTTTCATACAATACAATCTACCATATAAAGTATGATATTATATAAAGAAAATCAATTTTCTGAGGTTTTATCCATTAGTTTAACTCCACATATATAAGACATATACTTTTATTGTGCCTCCAAAATCCCAATTGGAATAAGAAAGGAAAATTTTAATGTTAGTAGGTTTTGATTAAAAAAATTTCTCATATACTTATTGAAGAACGTCCTTCCCAACTCTATATTTTCATTGGTATACATCAATAATGAAGTACAATACTAATGCCTTGTTATAGGCTTAAAGATGGATCAACAGATTACTATGTACCACATAAATTTAAATGGGAATTATAATTTTGTTTTCAATAAAAACTAATTCAAAATATTTCATTTAAAATGGGGAATTAATCCTCAATCATCAATATGTAAGATGGTTGATTTTGGAATTCCCCTCTTAGACAACATTATCATATGTATTGTGTTCAAAATATTTCTTGGATTATGCAATTGATAAAGTAAAAGATACCACCAGTAGACCAAGATATGAATGGGATGGTTTTATTCATTATGAATCATAGTGTCGTCTCACTATGTTTCAAAAATTGCATGGAAGAAATCAATAAAACAGACAACACCTCAGTTCAAGAAAATCCCATATTTCCATTAGATGATACCATCCCTGGATCTATATCCCTATTATTGGGATACATAAAATGAATAATTCATCCACTAAATAGATCAATGAAGGAATAAATATGAAATTAACAGGTAAATATTTTTCCTTTATAACTTCACAAGCATTGAAAGAGTTTTATAAAAAAAGGCATTTATAGTACCCTCATTGGTTTCATTAATGAAAAATAGACTGTTACTTTTCCGCAGGCAGTTCATGATGATTCCTTCAATTCTAATTACAAAGAATGAAATCTATTTCATCACATAAATAGATCTAGATACTTTTGTGCCTCAATAAATAATGATTTACTGTATATCACAAAGAAGTTCTATACTTATTAAATACATGTCATCTTCAATCAGCATCCCATAGAACTACTGCATACAACTAAATAAACTTGAAAATTTTATATTTTGGTGGTACATATCCTAGGGACATATGACATTGTAATAGTGTTATAGTTCATGTAAATACTTACAGCTACCAACATCTTATGCAGGCGATCCAATGATATATTCCTTAAGGAAGTTAGGAAAAATGATACACAAATTTCATGAATTGAAAAATCACAACCATTAATGGTATCCCTCACACATTATTGATAGACAAAAACACAAATTTGTACTCTTTTAAATTGAAAAAATTATATCAATAATATATTATTATGTTTAATAACTCATCCCACTACTATGCATTAGTGAATTGATATATAATGGAATTCCACAAAAACTATATCAAATAACTTTCAGAAGATAGTTGACTTGGAAAATTTGATTTAACCTCACAACTCATAATTTCATTGTGGTATTACCAAATTAAAATTTATAATTCCACACATTTCACCCAATAGTCATATTTAGATAGTATATAAATAATATTAACAATCTATGTTTAATTTCCCTCACTCTAAATGCCCATGATTCCTGAGAAGAATCGTCCAAATCATGAACACAAATGGATGTGACCGTATTTTGGACCAGCAGTGGTTGAGGGTTCTCCCTAGGTTCATTCCTAAGAGGGTTCGTGTGGTATCATAACCTTCGTATGGGTTTGTGATCCTCTCAATGGGATATTTAAACTGTTAGAGTTGTGGTATCCCTCCGGTGGGCCCGGAGTGGATCCTCTAGCATCTTTACCCTAGATCTGGTTTTTGGTATCGCTGTGACCGCTTATTCACGGGCGGCGATCCCCTATCTAGCAGGTTAACCCCATAGGGTTTGTGGCATCATCGGAAATATGATCCCCTACGCGGTGGGCTGTGCTCAGTAGGTTTGTTGCATTGTCGAGTATACGATCCCCTACTCAGCATGTGGTTTATAGTAGGGTTACGGTATCGTTGGTTATGTGATCCCCTACTCAGCGCGTGGTTTCGGTAGGGTTGCGGCATCATCGGTTCGATCCCCTACATCGCGAGATATACCAGATAGGGTTCCAGTATCGTCATGACCATCTTTATATGGACGTTGATCCTCTATCTGATTGTGGTGCTTCTGTCGAGCGCCAGATCGGGTTGTGGTATCCCCCAGTGGATCCTTGGTGTGATCCCCTATCTATGAGAACTACGTATGCCAGATCGGGTCGTGGTATCCCCCAGCGGACCCTGGGAGTGATCCCCTATCTATGAGATACGTATACCAGAGTGGGTCTTGGTATCCCTTAGCGGACCCTAGCGGCGATCCCCTATCCGAGGAGTTTGGTGGTTATGTTGTTTCAGCGATGTTTCCTTAGTGATGTTATCCGACGTGCGTGGTCTCTCGGGTGGGCGTCTGAGATGTTTGTTTGGGACCCGATGGAGTGTATCTGTTGGATGAGTGTCATCTGGTATGACAGTGTTCGTGGTGTACTCTCATGGTTGGGACAGTTGCTGGTAATGAGGTCGGTACCTTTTGTGGCTTTGTGGCATGAGCTGAGTATATCTGGATTGTTCAAGGTGTATGTATGGGCATACACCTGAGCTGAGCTGAGATGACTAGTTGTGTTTAGCCGAGGATGGTCACGAGATGGAGTTTCTCTCTCATCTGGGTTCCCTCTGGCTGGGTTGATCGGACTATTGCCTTTCAGTTGCTCCCTTGGGTTTTGGGTTTTTGGGGTGCCTACTGAGTATGTTTATACTCACCCCTGCACGGGCTTTGCCCGCACATGTTTGTGTCTTGTGCAGACCACAGGCCTTTCGACGGAGTTCCAGGTGGACCCGGAGCAGGCGGAGCTTAATGAGCGTGTTGACCGGGGTGTTTACCGGAGCTGTGCTGAGGGAGCTTTCCGGCGGGTGTTTGTGGCAGCGTTCCCCTTCTTTAGAGCAGGTTGGACGCGCTTTTGTAGTTTTCCTTTGGTGGGCCCTGTTTTTCCCTTTTGTACTTCTGCTGTACTCTGGTTTGGGATAGATGTATGCATGCATTTCCTTTTCAGTTTTATATTTCTCTGCACTGTTGCATGGAGGTGTTTGTGGGTGCGTGTGTATAGGTACCTTTGGCTAATGCCTCCCATGTGTGTGATAGCCTACTCGGCGCTGGTCGCCAGCCCCTGGCCTATTGGAGGCGGGCTTGGGGAGTCGCGGGTCGAGCCCCGTTGGGTCAGGTCGTGACAGAGTGGTATCAGAGCAGGTTCCACCTTTGGGATCTCAAAGCGTAGCTGGTCTAGCTGTGAGTTTGGTTTGGGTTGCATAGCGGCAATGTTAGGTTGTTTCGAGCTCGGCTTTTAGGCCAGAGACTCCAGTGTTGGTGCGGTGGCCAACATATCCATACACCAAAACTCTGATAACCTTCCATTCGACTCGGGACATTCATACACTGGTCGCAGGGACATAATGGTACATGCATCATATAGGACTAGGTTTTTGGTTCTTCCTTGTCCTTCTTGAGTTAGCTCTCTAGATATACTCTTTGACTGTGGTGCGTCTTGAATGTATTTCAGGATTCCTCCATGATGACAGCCAGCGAGGGTTCCACAGTAGGATTGTGCTGATGACCCGCCCCATGTAGAGGCTGTGGAGCAGGGCGCAGGTTCTGAGGTTGCATCTCCAGGTGGTCTTCCAGTTGAGCCACCACCTGTCGAGCAGCTGGTTGTGCCGGCGGTGCAGGATGAGGTTGCGCGCAGGCTGAGTGCGCTGCACGAGTTTTAGAGGCAGCGACCTCTGAGGTTCCGGGGTGATCCAGACCCCCAGGCAGCTGATGACTGGCTTGAGGCAGTCACCTGAGTTTTCTGCCTAGTGAGGACACCTACAGATCAGATGGTGGTCCTAGCGGCGAGCCTTCTGCATGGTTCTTCTGGGCGATGGTGGAGTTTGTTGACACAGTCCCATAACGAGGAGACACTCATGTGGGCAGAGTTTGAGCGGCTCTTTAGGGAGGAGTTCTATCCGGTGACGCTGAGGTCAGTGCGGATCTAGGAGCTTCTGCAGCTTCGACAGGAGAGCATGACTGTGTCGGAGTACTCAGCGAGGTTTACAGACCTGTCACGCTACTCCCTGGATATGGTTCGAGACCCATTCTTTAGGGCTCAGACCTTCGAGCAGGGCTTACGCAGGGACATCCGAGCAGGTGTTGTTTCCTTGTGCCTGCCCACCTATGCTGGAGTGCTGGAGTGAGCGTTGGTGGTGGAGAGTTTTCTGGCTGAGCAGTTTCCCCCTGTTAGTGCTGGGAACTCTAGAGTTGAGACTTCAACGGTCAGATCGGCATCTGGTATCCGACGTCAGACTCAGGGTTCTGGACATGGCCGACGTATCAGGAGGCGACCCCAGGATGGAGGATCTGAGCCTCAGGGATCACAGGGCTCGCAGGCCAGTTTTGGTCAGCCGCAGGAGAGGCGGTGTTACGCTTGCGATGGTCGGGGACATCTTGCTAGACATTGTCCGACCCGATGTGCTGCTAAGAGGGAGCCGGTCGATGGACCGCCTTGGCAGAGGCAGCGTCTCGAGCAAGGAGGTCTGCAGGGCGGCGGACGTGGCGGCGAAGCTGGTGCAGCGGGAGGCGGTGGTAGGCAGTACCAGTTGCCACCACCCCCACCCCCAGGTGGTCCACGCCAAGCTCAGGGAGCTGGTGGCCGAGGGCGAGGATAGCTGCATGCTCTGGAGGCAGTCGACCCAGAGGCACCGCAGATGGATAGAGGTAAGCCTTGTGTCTTTTCTACTTACTGCAGTAGTTTGTCAAACACTGTTTAGCGGTACCCTTTCCTTTTGTTTCTTGCTCGATTTTTGTTCAGGGCATTGGTAAGACCCTGTGTGGGTGTTGGTTGGTGAGCTCGCTGGTGTGTGAGACCCAGTTGAGAGTCCAGTCGCTTTCCTTGTGCTTAGGGCTTTTCAAGGACAAAATGTTCTAAGGGGGGGGGAGGATGTAGAGACTCGGGTTTTTGGCCCTGTTAGACTTTGGAATATTTCTACGAATAATTCCAGAGCTAGGCGCGAAGACGGCGTGCGATTCCGAGGCTCGGTGTGCCCAGAATTAATTTTATTAAAATATTAAGTATTTTTATACTATGCACGTGGAGGGGGTGTGATATCTCCTAAACGGTAGCTCAGAATGGGAAACTGAGGACACAGTTGCATCCGGAACGTGCCGTTTACCCTATGCGGGGTGTAAACTTTACGGGCGCGGGCCTGTGGTGAGAAACGCCACTAGGGGCGTTTTTTTAAATAAGTAGCAAAGTTAGTGTGCGAGGGTCGGCTCGAATAACTTCTGAACGGAGTCTTGGATGGAAAATCTGAGTCCGCTGTTGCGTTCAGAACGACGTGTTTACCCTAGGGGTGACCTTACTTTTTTTCGCATCGGGCGTCGGGTCCGAGGCGGGTTTGGCGTCGGCGGGCGGCTGAAATAAATATCAGCGCCCCCCCCCCCCCCCCCCCTTATCGTTCTTCGTCGTTCTTTGCCGCCACTCCGCCGAATCGAGCAAACGAAGCGCCCACGAGCTCGGAATTCGAAGGCGGACGTTCCAGGAGCGCGCAGCGGAAGCTCTGGACAGCGGATCTGAGGTAGAACGTCGGCGTTTCACCCGCGAGGTAGGCGGTTTGAGTTTTAACCCCCGATCCCGTTTTTGCTGCGTTTTTCTGCTAATTGAAGCCGTAGGAGTGTATATCGGGTCCCGAGGGTCGTGTAGACGCCTCCAGATCGCAATACGGACCACCGGGGTGCCCCGGCGGTCCGCAAAAGGTCCGCCGGCGCGGCACCGGCGCGGCGGCGCCGACGCTGACGGAGTCCGGCGGCCCGCGGTGGCCCGCGGCGGAGCCGCGGCGGCGGCCGGTCGGGGCCGGTCGGGGCCGGTCCGGCCTCTATTCTTATACGGGGGGTCTTTAAACCCCCGTATCTTGTGAACCGGGAGCCGGATTCGCGCGCCGTTTGCGGCGACGCGACCCTGACAACGTGGCAAACCCTACGGTGTGGGTTCGAGGGTTTCAATTTTGGGGATCGTGGCCCGGGAGCTAGAAACATCGCGTAAAATAATATTAATTTATTATTTTACGACTTCGGGCCGTTGTAACTTCTACCCGGAGCGTCCGATTAACGTGTCGTTAGTGGCGTTGAGACCCTGATGGTACGACGGACTTTTTGAGATTGTTTCCGAGTGTTGGGACTGTGAACGGGGTGCGGGCCCCACGATGCCGGGTTTTGGCGTTTGCGGAGAAACACAACTTTTGCACCAGGAGTCCAATTTTGGCGGATGAACAGTCGATCCTGTGTGTTTTTCCGAGAGGATCGCTGTGGTGCAATCCGTTCGGTGAGTTTCGGAATCCAGGCATGGGCCCCACCCGGGTGGGCCTTCGGTGAATAGTACCTTTTTCACCGGGTGTCCGTTTTGGACGAGCGAGTAGTCGATTATGCTTGTTTTTCTGAGGGGATCGCTGCGGTGTGATCCGCTCGATGGGTTTCGAGATCATTGTGTGGGCCCCGCACGAGCTAGCTACGGTGAATAGTGTCTTTTTCATTAGTGCTCCGTTTTGGGCGAGTAAATAGCCTATCCTGTGTATTTTTCCGCGTGGAACGCGATGGTGGCCTCAGTTTTGGCTTCAGAGGTGCGCAGTGTGGTGTTGTGGAGAGTCGCTCGGGTTAGCGACGTTTGGACCAGCAGTGGTTGAGGGTTCTCCCTTGGTTCGTTCCTATGAGGGTTCGTGTGGTATCACAACCTTCATATGGGTTTGTGATCCTCTCGATGGGATATTTAAACTGTTAGAGTCGTGGTATCCCTCCGGTGGGCCCGGAGTGGATCCTCTAGCATCATTACCCTAGATCGGGTTTTTGGTATCGCTGTGACCGCTTATTCACGGGCGGTGATCCCCTATCTAGCAGGTTAACCCCGTAGGGTTTGTGGCATCATCGGAAATAAGATCCCCTATGTGGTGGGATGTGCTCAGTAGTGTTGTGGCATCGTCGGGTATACGATCCCCAACTCAGCATGTGGTTTATAGTAGGGTACGGTATCGTTGGTTATGTGATCCCCTACTCAGCACGTGGTTTCGGTAGGGTTGCGGCATCATCGGTTCGATCCCCTACATCGCGAGTTATCCCAGATAGGGTTTTGGTATCATCGTGACCATCTTTATATGGACGATGATCCTCTATTTGAGTGCGGAGCTTCTATCGAGCGCCAGATCGGGTTGTGGTATCTCCCACAAGATCCTGGGTGTGATCCCCTATCTGTGAGAACTACGTATGCCAGATCGGGTCGTGGTATCCCCCAGCGGACCCTGGGAGTGATCCCCTATCTGTGAGCTACGTATACCGGATTGGGTCTTGGTATCCCCTAGTGAATCCTAGCGGCGATCCCCTATCCGAGGAGTTTGGTGGTTATGTTGTTTCAGCGATGTTTCCTCAGTGATGTTATCCGACGAGCGTGGTCTCTCGGGTGAGCATCTGAGATGTTTGTTTGGGACCCGATGGAGTGTATCTCTCGGATGAGTGTCATCTGGTATGATAGTGTTCGTAGTGTACTCTCCTGGTTGGGACAGTTGCTGGTGATGAGGTCGGTACCTCTTGTGGCTTTGTGGTGTGAGCTGAGTATATCTGAATTGTTCAAGGTGTATGTATGGGCATACACCTGAGCTGAGTTGAGATGACTAGTTGTGTTTAGCCGAGGATGGTCACGAGATGGAGTTTCTCTCTCGTCTGGGTTCCCTCTGGCTGGGTTGAGCGGACTGTTGCCTTTTAGTTGCTCTTTTGGGTTTTGGGTTTTTGGGGTGCCTACTGAGTATGTTTATACTCACCCCTGCACGGGCTTTGCCCGCACATGTTTGTGTCTTGTGCAGACCACAGGTCTTTCGACGGACTTCTAGGTGGACCCGGAGCAGGCGAAGCTTAGTGAGCGTGTTGACCGGGGTGTTTACCGGAGCTGTGCCTAGGGAGCTTTCCAGCGGGTGTTTGTGGCAGTGTTCCCCTTCTTTAGAGCAGGATGGACGTGCTTTTGTAGTTTTCCTTTGGTGGGCCCTGTTTTGCCATTTTTTTCTTCTGTTGGACTCTGGTTAAGGATAGATGTATGCATGCATTTCCTTTTCAGTTTTATATTTCTCTACACTGTTGCATGGAGATGTTTGTGGGTGCATGTGTACAGGTACCTTAGGCTAATGCCTCCCATGTGTGTGATAGCCTACTCGGCGCTAGTCGCCAGCCCCTGAACTATTGGAGGCAGGCTTGGGGAGTCGCGGCTCGAGCCCCGTTGGGTCGGGTCGTGACAAAAGGATCATGGAGTTTTGAACAAGATGAGAGTTGAAAAAGATCTTATATATATGGATCTAGTAAAGATGGATATGGGAATCACCATGGAAGGTGAAACATCAATACTTTTTCAAATGGTTTCCAAATCAACCTTACTAGAAATGATAAAGTGTTCTCAGACCGGTGATGAAGAGTATAAAATTTAGATTAATGCTATGAATGATGGGAGATTGAGTGACTTTTTGTATGAAGCTGGAATTTTGAAATTTGGGAAGAGACTTTGTGTTCCTGGTATACCTGATCTAGAAAGGGAATTGTTAGATGATGCTCATAGATCCAATTTCTCTATACACCCTGGGAGCACCAAAATGTATAGAGATTTAAAGGAACATTTTTGGTGGAACAAAATAAAGAAGGAGATTTCTAATTTTGTGTCAAGATGGATGATTTGTCCATAAGTTAATGCTAGAAGGAAACAGCCTAGACGAGTTTTGAAACCTCTTCCCATACCTGAGTGGAAATGGGATAATATTACGATAGAATTTTTCATGGGACTACCAAGGACTCCTAGGAGGAACGATGCGATATGGATCATTGTTGATCATCTTACCAAGTCAACACATTTTCTTTCCATAAGAGATGATTTACCACTTGAACAACTATCAAGACTATATATTAATGATGTTTCTAGACTTCATGGAGTACCCCTATCGATTGTTTCTGATCGTGATCCATGTTTTACATCATGATTTTGGAAAAGTCATCAGAAATCCCTAGATAATGAAACATTGTTTGAGCACTACCGACCACCCCAAAACTGATGGACTATCAGAACAGAATATTCAAACCTTAGAAAACATGTTGAGATCATTCTTACTTGACTTTCCAGGTATGTGGGATCAATATTTACCTCTGGTAGAAATTTCCTATAACAATAGCTTTCATTCTAGTATTGATATGGCACCGTATAAAGTGTTATACGAAAAGAGATGTTGCACACCAATATGTTGGGATGATGTTGGTGAAAGAAAACTCATAGGCCCAGAACTGGTGTTGGAAACGATGGAAAATGTGAATGCTGTCCAAAACCACATCAAAGCAGCTCAATGTAGGCAGATGAGATATTCCGATAACTGAAGGAAGGATTTGGAATTTTAGGTAGGAGATCTTGTTTTGTTGAAGGTATCTCCATGGAAGGATGTCATGTGTTTTAGTAAGAAGGGTAAATTGAGTCCCAGGTACATCGGACCTTTCGAAATTCTAGAACGAATTTGGGCGGTAGCTTACCATTTGAAAATACCACCAAGTCTCTCCAAAGTCCATGATGTGTTCCACGTATCATTATTGAGAAAATATGTTTTTGACCCGACGCATGTACTCACCTATGAGGAATTATAACTGGAACCCGATCTATCTTATTGCGAAGATCCTTTCAAGATTCTTGATACAATAGAACAAGTGCTATGAAACCGGACGACTCCTCTGGTAAAAGATCTATGGAGAAACCATAACATAAAAGAAGCAATGTAGGAACCTGAGGAACTTAGGATGAAGAACCACAAGAGTCTTTTCATGCGGTAGTATTCTAGAAATTTCGAGGAAAAATTATTTGAAGGAGGGGATAATGAAACACCCCAATCTTCTACGGTATGATTCCCTTCGAATAATGCAATAGCTTTCATTGTACGCAACTTCGAGATTCTAACACACCATGACCAGTCAAACTAGTCGTTATGAGTAGTAATACCCACTTTTTGAAATTATATAAATTTTATATTTCAAAATGGACTTCATTCTTTAATTCAGAATATCGAAATTATCTTAGAATGAATTTTTGGTATTTGTTTTGAAAACATTCAATTTTTTATGAATAGTGATAAACACTGAGTTATAGTTTAAAACTGAATTTTTATTTAAATAACTATTTATTTTATTTAAATTTATATAAGGTCAAAATAGATACATATTAATTATATAAGTTCAATTTAATTCATTGGAGTTAGTTTATAATATTTATAGATATATAAAAAATTTACTGAACATTTCACTGTCTTTTACCCATCTCCTAGAAGAATTTGCAAATTCATATAAAACATAATTTTACCACTTCTGTGAGTGGATTTTTGTAAATAAAAGAGACACAGTTAATATCAAGGAGTAAAATGTGGTTCAATAAGATAAAAATAATTTTTTGTGGATAGTAACCTTTTACTTTTATTTACCATGGTTAAAAGTAAATATGGTAATTAAGGGTAAAAATGATATTATTATTACCCTAACACATGTCCAAATTCTATTGACTGAGTATAATTCGACCAAAAACAACCTTAGGAATAAAATATGAACCTCTTTGGTCCACTTGGATTAGAGTAGGACATTTATTATTATTAAATTCAAAGAAGAGTTAAAAGAGTTAAAATCAAAGTTTAATGAAAAAATCATTTTTAATATAGGGTTATACATATGATAAATTCGATTATAAATATTAATTATAAGGATAAAATGATTTCCTACATAATTATATTTTATTTATAATTTATAGAAATTTTATAATTTAATTTATTAATGACACAATGGTGACGCAGTAATTAGCTAATTAATGGGATATTAAAATAATTGATATTATAAATATCCAAATAAATGTAATTTGAGACTTTTTATGAATTAAACAAATTTTATAGGTTAATATTACATAATAGGGTCGGTTAGATTAGTTGTTTTTGAAGTAATATTTTGGTTTTGAATTTATCAAAAACAAAATACCTAATAGTGTCAAAATTGACATAAAAGAGTTTTAAAAAAATATATTATATTATTAATTTATATTCTATTCCTAAACATCTATGGTTCATCCAATGGACATATATAATGATTGGTGTATCATTAATGAACCACTTGGGGTTTTCTTGGATGTATATAGTATGTTTATTAACCATATAATATAAAAATACAAAGATACATGATAAATGTCAAACTATTTAACTAAGAGGTAAATCTAAATGATAAAGTTAATATAGTGACCCAAACATATATAAAACCTATTGGTTGAGTGGTTTTCGAATCATCCTCACCTTAGACATTAAATAAACCATTTTGGATCCATTATAAACCGAAAATGATTTTATTATAAAATAATATTTCATGCATTTTCTAAGGTGCCCCTCACCCCTCTTATAAAAGGGCACTCACCCTTCTCTCTAATTCATGCTCTCAAAGCCTTTTGGCTCGGCCAACCCCTGCCCAAATATCCTCTCAACTTCCCTCAATTCATCCTAGAGGCCTTCTTTTAGTCATAAATCCAACTTATGGAACCCTTTTGATCAAATCAATAGGAAGAAGCCGAAGAAGAGGAGGTTGACCTATCCTTGACCAACAAAAAGTACAAAGTAAGGGTCAATTATACAATCTCTTTATTATCTGAGGTTGTTTATATGTAATTATCTAATGGGACCTCTTTTTTATCCACAACCATGTTTCTTAAAAATTTATTTCAAATTTTTTTTACTATTAACTAGATAATGGGTTAACATCATTTATAATGTTATGTGTTTTGAAAGGAATCTTTCTGTTGTTTTCCAAACAAGGTACATTTTGACCTTTTTGAAAAATTTAAGGTAAGAATGTTTTTTTAACTTATACGGAGGGTGTGGCTATTTTTCGCCATTATAACATCATCAAATCTTCCCTTTCAAGATTGTAAAAAATATTCAAAATAAATGTTTTCTTTATAATTATGTGACTCTTAAATGATTTCAAAATAGAAAGAGGTATTTCTTTAAAAGGGATTTGATTTCATCTATGCCAACATCTTTTGATGGATTTTATGTTTATTTGATGTTGATTTATTATGATACAAATCTTCCATATTGTATTGATGGTTTGGTGATATGTTTTCGTGCGGATGTGCTATTTTTATACCATTCATGGTTTATGGTTAAAGTATTGACATTTCCTATGCTTGTTTTAATATGAATGTTTATAGTATGTTTAAACCATTTAACATGAGTAATGTATTGACTTATTAAGTGATTGGTGGAGCCCACTATATCTCCTTGATGAATCGGTAGGTCTCATGAGACAACTAGACGTGGAATTGTCTAAGGCCTTTCCCAATTTGATATATGGTTTTGTTTGAGGCCGTAATCATTTTTAGACTTCTTGGATGAGGACTTGACAAAATGTTTCAGAATGTCTAGAATTATACATTCCGTCATTATGAAAATAATATTGATGGTTCATGTGGTCATTCTACTAATAGAATACCCGTGATTTTGTTTTATTATTGCATTATTTACTCAGATCATATTCTTTCCATAAAAGTATTCATGTTTATTATTAGTAAAGGCATGTGGTTTAAATTATTCACCATGAATAATATTTATATAATTATCCGCAGTATTGCTTACCCTTACTAAGCATTTGAACTCACCCCTTTTGTAAGTTTCATTTTCCCAGGATATGAAGAAGTTAGTTATGAATGACTTGCAAGAATTGTCTAGGAGGCTCGAATGTTTCCAATGAAATAAATTCATGTTTTATTTATTTTCAAGTTGTAAAGAGGAACTTATGAATGAATTTTGTTTCCAATAATACTAAACTGATCGGTCTTTCAAGACATGATTTCCTTGTGATCATGCCAATGTTATGTAATAATGCACCAACTCTAGGTAACTGGGGTCGGGGCGTTACAACTTATGCTGATTTAAGGCTTATAAGTGGAGAGACGGATTTAGAGAGACTATGTTGTCAGAGATTTGACAAGCCAAGGGGCTTGAGAGGTGTGAGGAATGGCTTAGATGTGAGGGATTTTTATAACGGGGAGGAGGAGATCTTTAGGAAAGTGTGAAAATATTATTTTATTACATAATTATTTTTGGTTTCTAAATGATCAAAAAGTATCGAATTTGAAGATACGATGACTAATGGTAGAAATAAAACCATCCAACAATAATTGGACAGGTTTTTCATATTATTTTAATCTTTATATTGTTATTTATTTAAATCATTTATTAATGAGGTAAACACTACATCATTATCGTGTCATAAATAAATTTATTTTTTTTATTTATAAAAATTATAAAACAATAAACATGATGTAGGAAATCATATTAGATTTCCAAATAATATTTATAGTATTAATGATAACTTCTATAACCCTATGTAAAATCTAATTTACTAAAAGGTATTTTTTTATGTCATTTTTGTCTTTATATTAAGTTAATTAAAATAAAGTCTCATTATCACTCCCAAGGGGCCCCATGGGGTCCCAAAATCGTCCCAAGGATGCCCATGGTCAGATATGTATCAACCAATAGGATTAGGACACATTTTAAGGTAATTTAATATTATTCTAATATTATTTATTACCCTTAATTATCAAATTTACCTTTTAACCATGGTAAATAAGATATTTACTGAAATAAAATTCATAATGTCTAAAAATAAAATTTACCTACATACACCATTTAGAACTCTTGATTCCAAATACGGAATCCATTTTTCCAAATTCAAAACAAATAAGTGGTAGAAATTAATTTAAAATTAATTTCTGCAGTCAAAACAAAAAGTGCGTTTTTAAGAAATAACTATCAAATGATTGACAGTATTTTATGTCAAATTTCAATGTGATATTACATACTTTGACCAAAATTGGATTAAATGGTAAAAATATAATCTAATAACACTTTAAACCCAATTAGAAATATAATCTATCTGTAGAAATTATTTATATTAAATGGCAGTTTGGAATTAAAATATAGTATTTTTCAGTATTCATTAAAAAATTAATTTGATCTGAAAAATACCAAAAATTTACCCAAATAAAATTTTGATGTCTCAATTCTAAAGAAGAATTTTATTTTGTCCAATTGAACACATAAAATTGACCACAACATGATTTAAAGAGGGTTAACCATTAAAATGCGGTAAGTTAACCTTTTAAATAATATTAGAGTATTTGTGCTTAAAATTGGATTCATTTTCATTTTATGCCTCTAACTTTTATTGGATAAATGTAAAAACATTTAACAAACATGTATGATCATATTTTATTTAGTTCTATTTATTCCCACAAATACAATGGCTAGGCATTAACAACCAATTAAAATAATAATATTATATTATTAGTGTGCAACGTAAGATTTCAAAGAAACCCATAGTTGCGTATTGGGGATGACATCGAACATAGAATACCCTTTAATGTAAAATTAATATTTAAATTACAAATATTAATAAAAATGAAAATGTCATATTTCTTTATTTACAAGGATGTTACATACTTCCCCTTTTTGGAAATTGCATCTTCACAATTTTATTCACTTATCAAATAAGTGGGGATATTAATCCCTCAAAGAATTTTCAGATTCCCACATTGCCTTTTCAACCATGTGGTTTTTCCACAAAACCATTACTTAAAGAATTACCTAATTCTGCAGCACTTGCACTTTTTAGTCAAGAATCTAGACTGGCTATTCCTCATAAGAGAGATTCTCTTCCAACTAAACTACCTCTAGACATAAAACTTGAGATGGATTTGGCATATACATTCACAACATTGAAACATGAAAAACATTGTTTGTATGAGACAAACTTGGAGGTAAAGACACTCTGTACACAACTGATCCAACATTCTCTAGGATTTCATAAGGTCCAATGAACCTCAGACTCAACTTTATTTTCTTACCAAAATGCATCACACATTTCCAGGGAGAAACTTTGGGAAAAACATGATCTCCTACATCAAAATAATGATCCTTCCTCCGATTATACACATAACTTTTCTGCCTGCTCTGAGTTGTTTTCATGTGATTCTGAATCAATTATACTTTTTATGCCATCTCGTCTACCAATTCTGGTCCCGTTAGCATCCTTTCACCTACTTCATCATAAAATTATGGAGTTCGACACCGCTTCCCATATAATGCCTCAAATAGAGACATTTAAATTCTTGAATGAAAACTCTTATTATAAGAAAATACAACCAATGAATGATATTGGTCCCAAATTCCTTGGTAATCCAGTCAACAAGCGCGTAGTATATCCTTCAAGGATGGAATTGTTCATTCTGACTGCCCATCTAACTGCGAATGAAAAGCTGTAGTAAATTTAATTCAGTACCTAAATACCTATGAAGGACTTTCCAAGAGTTAGAAGCAAACTAGGGGTCACTATCAGATACAATGGAGAGGGGAACTCCATGCAACCTGACTATCTCTTTAACATACAACCGAAAAATATGATCTAGAGACAAAGTAACTCGAAAAGAAAGGAAATGAGAAGATTTAGTAAATTGATCAACAATAACTCAGATTTCATTATTACCTCGATATGTCTTTGGTAATCCCACAACAATGTCCATGGATATACTATCCCATTTGATCTCTGGCACTGGTAATGACTAAAGCATCCCTTCCAGTAATTGTCGCACTACTTTAACACGCTGACAGTTTAAACACTTCATTGTAAAATCATAAATATCTCTTTTCATTCCATCCCTCCAGTAATACTCCTGATGATCTCTGTACATCTTAGTACTGCTAGGATGAACTTAAAACGGGGAACTATGAGCTTCGAATAACAACTCATTCTTATACTGTGAATTACAAGGCATGCACAATCATTTCTTGAACCTCAAAACACAATCATTATCAACGTAAAATTTAGGAGACTTAACCTTCACATCCAAATCTACCTTTTTCATCAATCACTGTCTTCCTTCTGCACCTGCATTATTCTGTCTGATAGAGATGATTTCACTGACACCTAAAACAAACCAAAAGAATTTCCTGCACCAAAATATTCTATGCCAAAGTTCATCAAATCAAAAACCAAAGGATCTCATTCCATACATGGCATGGTTAATGAAGCATTACTTTTTTGTCTCAAAGCATCATCCAATTTATTTTCTTTTCCCAGATGATAATTAATTGTGCAATCATAATAATTGATTAATTCCAACCATATCCTTTGTCTCATGTTCAATTCACTCTAAGTAAATATATACATTAAACTTTTTTGGTCAGTATATATTTCACATTTTACTCCATACAAATGATTCCACTAAATTTTTAAAGATAAAACAACAGCACCTAATTCCAAATAATGCGTAGTGTAATTTAACTCATGAGGATTCAACAAATGTAAATCATAAGAAATTAACTGATCATTATTTATAAGGACACAACCATGTTCTTTTTCATGATGCATAGTTGTAGATAACAAACTCACCATTTCTGGAAGGTAGTTCAAAAAACTGCATCATTCCCCAATATTCTTTTCAATTCCTGAAAATAGTCATCACATTATTTTATCTAAACCTATATAACACCTTTTCGAGTTAACTTAGTCAGTGGCCTAGATAACCGAGAAACATTCTCAACAAAACTCTGGTAATAATATTCCAAACCAAGAAAGCTATGTATCTGGGTTATATTTTTGGGGCTCGACAATTCTTTAACAACTTTTTTTAGTAGGATCAAGAGTTATGGAATATTTTGAAACAATGTGACCAAGGAATGAAATTTTTTGTAACCAAAACTCACACTTGCTGAATTTACCAAATATTTTTTTCATTTAATTTTTTCTAGACATACCTTAAATTAAATACATGATCCTCTTTACTTTTAGAATAGGATAAAATATCATCAATTAACACAACCAAAAACTAATCCAATAACTAATGAAAAAATCTATTCATAAGATCCATGAATATAGTAGGTCCATTGGTTAAACCAAAACGCATAACTAGATATTCTTAATGGACATATCGTGTATGAAATGCGGTCTTTAGAACATCTGCTTCCATTATATTCAACTTATAGTTCCGCATCCTCAAGTCAATCTTCGAAAAATTCTAAGCTCCCTAGAGATGATCAAACAAATCATCGATATGAGGAAATGGATAATAGTTCTTAAAATTGATATGATTTAATTCACTATAATGAATGAAAAGTATCGTTGAACCAAAGTTATTTTTAACAAATATGACAGGAGCACCCCATGGTGATGTTCTAGGTTGAATGAAACCTTTATCTAACAAATCATGTAATTGCTTCATTAACTCTAAACGTTCCATTTGAGCTATTCGATAAGGGGGTATTGAAATTGTCTTAGTATCAATAACTAAGTCAATATAAAATTCAACTTCCCAATCAGTTATAATATCAGGAACCTCGTCAGGAAAAACATCAAGGTACCCATTTACCACTGGCACATCATTAATCTGAATAATACCTTTGTTTTCAAAAATACGTACAAAGTTACATTGATTTCTATATTTTTACTTGTTTCTCAGATTTTTGTTATTTTATCAAAAGTAAGGGTTCATTCTTGTACGCAAAATAAAAATATTTCTGAAAATAAACCTCTTTAGTTATAAAGTCTATATTAGCATGATAAACATAAAGCCAATCCGTACCCAAAATATCATCAAACTCTACTAGAGGAAAACCAATAAGGTTTGCAGGTAGATTCTTTCTACACACAAGGATATAAAGGTTCAAATAATTTATTTTTGTTTGAAAATTTCATCTAGGTGTTTTTTCATATGTTTAAGATTCATATCTTGATATGGAATTACCAATTTACTAGAAAACTTCTTAGAAATTAATAAATTTTAAAACCCCGAATCAAACAACATATTGGCATAATCTGAACAAACAAATAGAATACCTGATACTACTTGATTTGATGGCCCAACATCTTCTGAAGTAGTTGCAAAGGAAAACACCACACCTTTCTGATTGTAGTCTGGTTTCTTTCCCTCAGTTGAGTTCTTCATTGGACACTCATTTGCATAATGACCCATTTCACTGCACTTAAAACATTTTACTAACTCGAAATCATATTTTGTCTTACCATTACCCAGATCATTTTCAGTGAAATTACGAGATTTATGTCCCATTTTCCCAAATCAATAGCACTTAACATAATTCAAAATTCATTCCCCATAATGTTTTTTAACCTAATTTTTACAAACTGTACACTTAAGATTCCTACCATTAGACTTTTTTAAAGAGTTCTTCCCTTTTGCCGACCACCATGACCTCTTATTATGTTGTTTTTCAAATAAGACTTGATCATCAGAAAACTCCATTCCCACCTTCTCTAAACATCAAACTAGTTTTTCATTACTTTTGAACTCATGAGAAGCTAATGCCATTCAATAATTTGGCTATAATCTTGAGTAAAATGATTGATTTTACTATCAAGATCTCATATGAAATTTGGAGCATACCTTGCTAGTTATGTGGATTTTGCTTCAAAAGTATCCACTGAGTCATACTCATGACTCAATTCTAGGAATTGTTTTCCATTCTAAGATGAACCACCTTAGGAAATTATTTATCAAAAAACATACCTTTTATTTCATCCCAATTAAGAGCATCAATCTCCTCACTATCCTTGATAATTTTCACCATCATCCACCACTGATCAGCTTAACCTTCAAAATGGTAAATATAGAGACCAAACTTTTGATGTATTGAACACCCCATAACATCGAAAATATTCACCAGTGTATTAATCCACCATTCTTCTAGAACAGGGTCAGATGATACTCTAAATGATGGGGGTTGTTTCCTCATGAAATGTTCCACTACTGACATGTTCCTCTGTTGTTGATCTGGATGATCTCATACATAGATACCGCCACCATTTATATCCTGCATCAACTATTCCATCACTGAAAAAATCTATTCGGTTCCGATTCTGACCATATTAGGTTACTAATTTTGAAGGTTTTCCTCCTCTAGATGTCATCCAAATATAGATGCCTTGTTTCCCCTATGGAGAACCATTCTGAACACAAAAATATCTTAGGCAAAGTAACATGGTAATATATAAATTCTATATCACTTAAATATAACCATATATTAATTTATGGACATTAATTTAACAATACCCTAACTCATAAAGTTATCAAAACATACCTATGATACCAACTATAAGGACTCATCAATGAATATTAAATATTCTTGAATTAAACGAATAATTCAAAATGAGGATATTTTCAGGTTTAGAGTTTTATAGAATTGGTCCATTACTATTACATTACATCTAAAAAATTACAAGGTGGACACTTCTACTTAGTTTCAATTTTTTTCTTAAAATAAAAAATCCTAAAAAAAGAGTCATGTCTAGTCCTATATTTTAGACAACATGATCTTTCCTTGATCCCATCCTTGACCCTATTCATCTTTAGGTCCTTTGAAAAACATTTCAAAACATGGGATGAGCATAAAATACTCAGTAAGGGTTTTAAAAGAATGAATGAAAACATTAGTTCCTCATTTCATACATAAAATAATCTCTTTAATATTCTTCATGAATTCATAAGATTTATGAATAACATATAAAAATCATAAATCATAAAGGTAAATTGTGGCATCCATATCATACATACATTGTAGCTATCACAGCTTCGTAGAGAATTACATTCAGAATACCCATCATAGTATATTCTCTAAATCTATTAGGAGAAAAATTCATGTTTACCTCTGTCAAATTTCCAAATGCATTGGAGAACTATCTTGGGCTTACACGCCCTAGGTATATCACGGAACCACCGGTATACGTAACAATGTCCAATAACCAAAACATATTCATAATATATAAAAAACCTAAAAAACATAACATTTCCACATTTCAATCACAATATATCATTTAAATATATTGAACTAAAAAATCCATAATAAAAACCTTTTTCAATACCAAAATATGTCAAAGAGTATATTGTATTTATTTTCCTTTTAAAAACATTACGACTTGTTAAGGAAGCCAAAGATCAAGTAATACTAGCGGTGACAGAAAGGTCACTGTCCCCATGTACCTTAAAAATAATAATTTTATTTAGTAAAACGATTCATAGAAAAATATTCCCATTTAATTAAATGAAATTTCATAGGAATTTATACATCATATAAAATAATGTAAATTATAAAACAAAACAAGCCTTAATGAAAGGATATTGAGATGAAGTCTCTTACCTCGTGTACGATTTGAACCGTTCATTATTTAATCTCATGATTAATAAACTAAAGTAAAGTTACACTTTCTTAAGATAGTTTTTTAATTTTATTATTCCATTTTTATTACTTATTACCATGTTATAAACATTATGTAACCATTTAAGTTAATAACGGTCGTTTTGTCGATATTTGGTACCTGATTCAAAAATGTAATTCTTATATTTACAAGTTCTTTATGTGGTCAAAAGTTAATTTTCTCCAGAATAATATTAATGATTTAGATATCATATATATCTTATATATCTAGTATATATATGTATTTATAACAGTACAAAACATTTGGATGTAAGAAATGTAATGCACTGTTTATTGAGACAGTAAGCCATATGTACGTATAAAAGATACTTTCATTTCTATTTAATATTTAGTGGAATTAAAACATAATGATACATAAGTATATTATAATTATAGTATAGTATCATATATAATATCATTAAATCCATTATTTATATTTCCCACATATGGAAATAACGAGTCATATCACTTTGAGGGTGCGGTAGTCCGCACTTCCTCAACGGAAATTATCGCATTTACCGATAATGGTAACCATTATGGTATTCTATAAATGAAAAATATAGAAGAATAAAGAGTAAATAAAAATAATATATATAATATATAAATATAGTTATATCATAATGGCCCCCATGAGAGGCAGTAATAGATAATTGAATAGTCATCATTTCGTGAGGCGTTAGTTTTCCATCAACAAAAACAGTGTGTTGTTTACCCATTAGATGGTGGTGTGTGTAAGTATAGTTCAAATACTTCTCATTACAACATCCTAGTATATATAGTATACTTTAAAAAAATAATATAATTAAAAGTGTTTCGGGGGTTGGAGAATTAAAATAAAATAGATGAACTTAAGAGAAGACGTTAACTTTAAATCGGGTAACACCCATTGGATTGAACCAAATGGGTTTGTTGAAGTGCCTTATACCTATGTTAAGGCTTATTGGATGAGGATAGATATGTAGGGAGACTAATTGTGAATATTTTGGATGATATAAGGGTCTTTATATGTGTATGGAATGGGTTAGGGGATAAGGATTTTATAAGAGGGAGGAGGGGCTCCTTAAGAAAGTGTGAAAATATTATTTTATTACATAATGATTTTCGGTTTCTAAATTTCCAAAATTTATTAAATTCAAAGATAACATGACTCATGGTAGAAATAAACTCACCCAATAAGTATTGTTTAGGTTTTGGAAATTATTGTATTCTTTATAATATTATTTATTCAAATGATTTATTAATGAGGTAAACACTGCATCATTATTTTGTTATAAATAATTTTATTTATAACATGTATAAAAATTTTAAAAAAATTACAATGATGGAGGAAATAATTTCAGAATAAAAATTATTTCTTATAGTCTAAAATATAACTTATATAAATGTATGTGAATATTAATGTACTAAAAGATAATTGTTTTCGTCATTTTTGTCTTTACTTTATGTTAATTAAAATAAAGTGTCATTATCACTATGAAGTGGCTCCATGGGATCCCAAAATCAACCCAAGGATTCCCATGGTTGGAAATGTATCAAAAAATAGGATTAACACACATTTTTGGGTGATTTTATATTATTATAATACTATTTTGTTAACCTTAATAACAATATTTACCTTTTAACCATGGTAAATAAAATATTTACTGAAGTAAATATTCATAATGTCTAAAAATAAAAGTTACCTATTTACAAAAATTTGGACATCCTGATTCCAAATATAGAATCCATTTTTACAAATTTAGAACACATAAGTGGTAAAAAATTATTTAAAA
Source organism: Viscum album (assembly GCA_963277665.1). Lineage (NCBI taxonomy): Eukaryota > Viridiplantae > Streptophyta > Magnoliopsida > Santalales > Viscaceae > Viscum > Viscum album. The sequence continues at coordinate 562,973,459 of OY728158.1, forward strand.
TTAATTCCTATTGTCAAAACAAATAAGATTGTTTTTAATAAATAACTATCAAATGATTGACAATTGTTTATGTCTAATTTCAATGTGAAATTAATTCCAAGGACCAAAATTGGATTAAATTGTAAACATATATTATAATTAAACTTTAAAACCAATTAAAAAGATAATATAACCATATAAATAAATTTATTAAAAGGTAGTTTTGAATTAAATTACTGTATTTATCATTATTCATTAAAAATGAATTTTATCAGAAAAGTACCAAAAATTTACCCAATTTAAATTTTGATGTCTCTATTATAAAGAAGAATCATATATTGTCAAATAGAACATATAAAAGTGTCCAAAATAATATATAATGAGGGTTCACCATCAAAAGATAGTAAATCAACCTTTTGATGAATATTAGAGTATTTGTGCTTAAAATTCGATTCATTCACATTTTAAGCCTCTAAAATATGATGTATAAATGTAAAAACATTTACTAAACATGTAAAATCATATTTTAATTAGATCTATTCATTCACACCAATACGACGTCTAGGTAATAACAACCATTTAAAACAATAATATTATATTATTAGTGTGCAACGTAAGATTTCGAATAAACCCATAGTTGTGTATTGGGAACGCCATCGAACATAGCATCCCCTGTAATGTAAAATTAATAGTTAATCCACAAATATTAATAAAAATTAAATTTCGTTATTTCTTTATATACTTGGGATGTTTCAGATATCCTTTATGAAATTTATAGATATCCTCTAGGAATTAATGGTATTTATATGAGGTCCCCTGACACTCGAAAACCCTCGTATCATCATTGGAATGTGCCGTTATAGATTATCATTGAATTTTAGTGTCCAATTTCCCCCCAAGAAATCATTACAATTCCTTCGTAGACATGAAACCATTCATTTAAATGAGTCCTTCCATGCCCCATGTGTGGATCATTTACTACGAATTGAACATGGTTTATTAATATGGATCCCCATTGAGGTCTTCCAAAACTTTTTGGTTGTACATCCATTATGATTACACCAATTATAGGAATGTGATTATTGAATGTAAACTATATATATCAATCTACCCATTTTTAGATTAAGGATTAGTATTGATACGATGAGAAAAACTCATTTCAGTTATCAATTTTTATAATAATGAAGCACTAGATATTTCTAAGGCTGAAGGAATATAAAAAGTAATTACATTTCAAAATGACCCTATTTGAGGTTCCATAGGTGAGGTCCCCTTTATTAGGATCCTCTATAAGAAACCCCTATGAGGGATCTCTTGATTTCTTCAACCAAAATCCTATGTCACATGGTTTCGTAAGTTGAACTCCCTTGTAAATGTCCATTGATGAACCTAACTTATAAAGGGGTGGTCTATAATACTCTGCTAGTAAATTTATTCCATGAGCCTCATCAATGAGGGCCCATCCATGGGACTCGATTATGAAGTTTCCTCCATGATCTTTTTTCATGAGGATACATTCCAAATGTCTTTGTACAAGGATAATACTTGACATCAATTGTGGAAAAAATCCACCATGATGGTATCATACACACAGATATTAACCACATAAATATGTGGGTTGAAACCCCTTATGATAACACATTGTTTATATAAAAAATAGGGACCTCTAATGGTGATCTTAAGTTGATGGTGGGTCATAAATCATTTTGTAATTTTATGGATCCTTTATGAAATAGATAAATTGTGAAAAATAAAGCTTTTGAGGAATCCCTCATTCAGACAAGATAATCTAGTTAGGTTTTATTCACATAAATGACATTATCATCTTTCATTATATCATGTTCAAATCATATAGAACCTCTTTCCATTTATTGGTCCACTATGGCCTCCAGAGTGACATCATCAACCCATATACATCAACATTCAGCCTATTCCCCTCAATCACAAACTACCTTAATAAAATTAATCTCTCAGGGTTTCCTCATTTAAATATTGGTCCCTTATAGTGATCCTAATCATGTATTCACTTAATAATAATAGTTAATACCAGAATGAAACTAGTGAAATCCATAATTTTTAAAGATGCACATTTTAATTGTCCAATTGTCAATCCTTATGCAACTTTAATCCACTCAATGACCCAAGAATCTATATATACACTACTAGAAATATGATCTATACCAACCTATTTAGTCAAACCGTTGGTATATTTCACTAATTTAGACCTATAACAACAGTTTTGGACTAACCAATGGTTTAGGGTCTCTATAATGGACCTATACCAACGGTTAGGAAAATGGTTTTATGGAATCATTAGTATAGATTTTCATATTACTTATACCAACGGTTTTCAAAACCATTATTATAGGTCTATACCAATGGTTTTACCAAAACCATTGGTATAGACCTATCCCCACAGATTATATTCCAACAGTTCTCCAAACCATTGGTATAGGCTATACCGACTGTTTGGAGGCCTAAACCAACAGTTCCAAACTGTTTGTATAGTGTATCTTTCAATAGTGATATTGGTATCCTACTTATGTGTAAGACCTAATATATCATCATAGGCCTATTGATTATGTGTAAGAAACTACCTATCTGTTTTTTCCTGCAATCATTTGTCATCCCAAATGTAGGTACCCCCTACCATATATAAGCTACATTCTACCTTCAAGGGCTTCATGCATAGTGTGATCCCCCTAAACCCTACCGATAATTCATTGAATAGGTCATGCATATATGGGATTAATTCATACTTTTTGAACCTGATAACTAGATGAGTGATACATGTGTAATACCAAACCACACCCTCATGGAGAGATATACCCAATGAGCCTTGTCAACCTTCATTATCAAACCATCAATCTACAAGATGTAAAAATTTACTTTGGACTCCCTTATGTGAGACCCAAAAATTCTGCTATTATCACTCTTTCCAATATATAAACATCCTTATATTATAATAAAAAGCTACAAGATAATAGTCTGACCTGATAAAATAAAACCATATATAATAATTTTGTTACATTACTATAATTTTTTTTTTCAAATAGAAATATATCATCCTTGATTCTGATTAATTATGATTCCTGGGATTCCATCCTATGAAAGCACACACTCTCTAGAATATATTCTATGTGACCTATACCACACATTCACAAAGATATATATTCCCTAATGAACCATATAATAAATTGTCACTATGGTCATATTCTACTATAGGCCTATTATGAATTCTCATATCTAGTTGCTAATGATAAATCTAATAAATAAAATGGCAGTAATGAGTATGTCCACCATTATCTATTTCTTGTAATATTTTCATATTAGTCATCTTTATATATTTTTATCTACTTATGATCATTATATTATAACATTGAATGGATTGACTATGACACTTTTTATGTCACCATAAAAGTTTCTATGTTCTTTTCTAAGAGTCCATGAAATTTGAATTTCATATTTAATATAATGGGATACAAAGGAAGACCTTATTATGGGTCTACTCCCCAAAACCTAAACAACCACCACCTCATAATATGGTGATAAATTTTGGAGTTCAAAATTGTTCACCTATAAACCATAGCATCACTATCTAATAGGATAAATATAGAGAGCCTCTAATTTTTTTATAAATGGTTCTATTGTTTTTTGACCATTACTATATTTAAATTTCCACATCGATGGAGAACCTCTAATACACACAAATGTTCCTCTTGATGTATCATTATGATCCAATCCCCATATTAGTGGTAATAAATCCCAAATTAATGTTTGGGAAGGATTGAAAAATGTTATTAATTCTATAATATAGCGAAATTGTATGTAATTACTACCCAATAATGTATGTGATGATCCCAATATCCCATCCTTCTGACCAATACACATTTAAAAGTATCAATTTAAAAAAATCAACAATGATTTCATGTTTTTGAATGAATATTTTCATGACATCTAAATATCATGAATTTAATTTCATTAATGATTATGTCTGAAATAGAATTGTAAAAATTGATTGGAATCCTTAATCAATTAATGAAATTGATCTTATAGATTATTAATTTTTTTTGTTTTGTTAATGTAATTCTTATCTGTTTTTTAATCCTTGTTTGTAAATTTGAATAATCCTTCAAGAGTCCCCTTGAATCCCAATGAATAAAATATTTAAGGAGGAAAACATATGACTCAATAACTATAAAGGTAATGATATCTCAATCTATAAGAATAATGTCTCCAATACATCACCTTTAATAAATAGTGGTTAATAAATAATTGAAATAGTACCAAGATAATGATATTATTCCCACTCCGGATGTATCTTGGGAGAACCTCCTAATAATGAATCTCATTTTATATCCTAAATTGTGGTTGAGTATTGTGAATGAATTGGATCTAGTCAATACAACATTAAATTTTGGGATCTTCTCCATGTAACATAACAACACTATGCTCTCATGTCTGAAGGAGATAGATAAGGTGGGAAACTATATCCTCACCAATGATTGGGAGTCTTTGAGGAGGGATCTAATCAACCACTAGTAATTATATAACTATATGTTCCCTAAAACTCAGGTATATACTATAGAACCAACCTAGATGATTCTAGCATTATCTATTTAGGCCCGAACACCAAGGGGAATATCTATCCTTGAATGGATGACCATAGAAATTTGGGAGCCTTTTCATATTCATGTTCCCATTAGATATGTTCTCTAGTATAACCTGATGAACATAAAATACCAGGTTTATATTCCAAATACCTAACAACATGATTTATAGAACACTAAGGTTGAATCTATTGTTCTTGTATATCATGAAATATAATAGAGAGAAATACCATTTTATTTCTACCACATATAAATCCCATATATATATTCTGATGGAAATTGGAGGACTGGATTGGAACTATATACACATATCCAAGGTATAGATTTATTATATCTCAATTCCTATGAAATAACTTCATCAGTAGATCTTATAAATGATTGAAGTAGAGGGTTATATCCCTACTTATAATATACATAATTTTTATAATATCATGGAAATGATGATGGTGGACCACCAACAGAATATCTTAATGGCTAACAAAGGTATGACTATACTATTTATCCCTCTATTAGAGGGTACCGTTAGTATACAATGAATTATACTTAGTACGGGTTTACAATTCATAAACCCATTTTGGAGTATGGTAAAAATATCTTAGTGAAAAATGAAGAATAAGATCAATCTCAAATTCCAATTCAAACATTATTTCACTTACATGATCAACTAGATAATTAAATACATTCTTATATCCCTGATAATATCATAGGATCACATTATAATATTCAAGTAATCACAAGTATACGTTCATATTCCTTCACTAACCAAAAAGTATAGAAACACTATATGGTGGAATATTGGATAATATGATATCATTATACATGTTATTATCTAATCCCATTACATGTTAGTTAGGAGTAGTATAATATCCAACTTATGACCTAGGATGCTCATAATCATACCCAAATAATAATCAAAGGTCAATCAAAATCTCATATACCTATACAATATCATACAATCAATTCTTATTGGCATATTTTGATAGTTATATAAGACTCATCAGTATATTCTGATGATAAGAATGAGGTTTACATGGATCGTTCACATGTATTATGGTTTCTACACATATTTAAATAAGCTGATCATGATAAGGGTTATTTACCCAATCTCGTGACCATGATGACTTATAGGGACTTGATAATTGAATTAAATAAATCAAGACAAATAATATTTTACATCCTTGATCAATTATGACATTCTTTAAGCCATATGAAATCACTCAATAGTCTCTCAAGAGGGATATATTGTCTTACCATCTGTGGGAAAAATCATCAACTACAGAAGATGTCCTCCTCAAGGTATATATATCATTAAATTTGGAGGACCTCACCCAAATACTAACCATGGATGTTCATCCCCTTGTAACATAATGATTAGTAATAATGTTATTCCCCATGATTCCATTTGTGGAAGTCTTCCCTATAACATTATGATAAGACAAATTTTAGGTATTATAATTACAAAATCATCAATTGTTGGTAAACATGAAGTTCCACTTCACATAAACCGATTATTACACTTAGTACATCATAATCAAGATATATTATGGAGAAATAATCCGTATAATCAAGAATAATATTATACTGTGATGGTCCTCCATGTAATGACATATCATCATGGAGATATATTTATCCCCTTTAGAGGACCACTCTACTATTTACCTCAAATAGAGAGGAGCTAGAGAGGTCATGGAAGACTACATAAAGAGCCTCATCTTTGGTTAGTTCTATATCATCCAAATATAAGGATATCACGGGTAATTTTCATTAATTTTCCTACCTCAAACAACTTTCCCTATGATATAATGTGGAAATACCAAAAAAATCCCACTCTAATTGATTATTTAGTAGGGAAACATCATATTTAGATGGATCATGTTAAGATTATCTCAATGAATATTCATAATGTACCATTATTATATTAGATTAATGGTACTAATGAAATATACTAGTTATGTTTCTTCCCATACCAACATCTCTATATTAAATTTTGGTTATAATTAAATAGAAATAAATATAATATCTAAGAGTGAATCTATGGTTCCTCAAAAATATCCCAATTGAAACACTTATATTATAAGGACTATTCTATACACATCACATAAGTAAGATAAAACTTGGTCCATGTTGACATTGCTTTTATGTCAGTTTTTCTACATCCAATTTTGGTGAGTAAAATTATAGACCCCAAAAAATGTATGAATTAATGGTTTGAATACACTATTAGAAATAGTTACTGATCCCCAACCTAACATACACAACAAATAGTAGATAGATTAAATAGAGATTCAATTTAATGTGATCAATGAATAGAAGAGTGAAATGATTTTGGTCGTATACAATTTCATTTCATTGGGTTATTTTATGCTTGGGGACGGGATATTATAGTTTATCTATCTAGTAGAACCCCTCTATTTCAAAATCTACAAAATAGAATACATAGTGGGATTAATAAATTGATAAAATCCAAAAGGCGGTTAACCAGAAGTATATATGAGCATCCATCATGAGGAATGAATGATCCATAACCATAGAACCACCCTATATGGTGTATATCACACATGAGAAATATATACTAAATCTTGAATATGATCTTGATAATGTAAGAAAAAAGGGAAAAATATTATAGTATCTTCTTCTATATCATTATAGGAGAATCCCACTCCTACAGTGCTGGGGTATGTTTCCATACACGACCACCCCTTCAAATATAAATTCCATAAATAATTATTGATGTGATATTAGAGATTATTGGCCAGTCCCAATTCATAGGGATAAGGGGATTATTACCCTCTCATCATGGAAGGATTTTAATATCCTCTAGATTATGTCCCTAATCACATTAACCATCCAAAAAACACTTTCATATGTTTTTTTTCTAATCATTAATATGGATCATACTTAGTAAATCCATCAGAAACTATTCTGACATCAACATTACTTGAGGGGGTCGGGGAAACCTCATAATGGTTTTATGATAGAAATTATCCACTACAAATCTAAAGAATAATATTTTTATTATTTATACATTGATGGATATTAATAGGTAAAAAATTACTCAATAACATTGTGGATGATGGATACCTAGTTTCTATAATAGTAATCACATTAGTATACATCATTACAATAAGTATTGTAAATGAAATAGAGTGTGATACTAACATAGAATAATATAATGATGAATCCTCTATTTGAAATAATGAAAAAAACAAGATAATTTAATAAATCGTATATATTATAAACTGATGATAGACTCAAAACTATGTTTCACCTATAAATATATAACCACCATATACTCAGTGATCTTAATACAAATAAAATGGAATGGAGTGGCCACATGACAGCCACTACCTGATGAAACTCCTAATATAACTACCAAGAAGAAAATGGCCATATATTATGTACAGTTATGGAATTAAGCTAACTCAATTCGTAATTACTCAATTAAAATATTCTTGGTTTTTAAAACATCCAACGGGAAAACAACACATTTCCTTATATGAACCTTCCTCCACCGTAGAAAATTTCATAAACAATTAGTATTGGGTGGAAAATCTAATATAATCTAGATTTAGATTACCATTTTATCTATGAATAATGGTTAAATTTTTTAGAGGATTCATCCATTCATATAATTCAGGTATCTATAATATGAATTTTACTTGAGGCTGGAAAAAATTGGATAGCATCATCGTACATCAGGGATTAGGCCATATCATGCTCCACCCACTACCTCTACAAGAGTTTCTTCCTATATGGTTGTGTCTCTATAAATTATTTTCTCAAATGATTCCTTTTCATCAGAAGTAGAATATATGGATTAGTTATGTTCAAAAATATATCCAATGTGAAAATACTATCCATATTCAGTAAATGCAACACCTCTTATACCAACATTTTAAAATCATACTATTTGGATCATTAATGAAACATTAGGCCTATAGAATAATTTGATGCATTTTATTCCTTGATTTGAACCCATTATGTGAATTATAAAACAAAAATAAGATACTAAGAACATGTTCTTTTTATAGATTATAGAGGTAATGGAATTTGTATGATATAGAAAATTACCCGGTGGGTCTGTTAAATGTGAGGGGTACCATTTTAAATAATTCATCGACTAACATTGATCTATATTGAGGAAGAAAATGATCATTTGCCACATTGTATTAAAAAAATTTGAATGAGGGGGTCTCAAAATTCATTTCCCTATGGAAGGATTTATCTTTTATTTGAAAAAAATATAGTAATATATGTTATTATAGGTATTTATGAAGAACCTCCATGATGTGTTCAAACTGTGATTATTCAACTAAAATATACAAGAATATTATAAAGTATTATTATAGTTTCACAGAGGTCAAATGATGCTATCGGAATCTCAATTTCCAAAAATCAACTGATGTCAGTATCTATAAGAAATAGGGTTATAAAAAAATAACTCTAAACTATTATGCATACAAGAGAACCAATTTCCACACCATCGTGTAGGCCTATCCAATATCATGTGGTGCCACCACTTAAATGTTGATGGTTCCCATTCCATACTCACTATTGATAAGAGTGAGTTAGAGGACTTATTTTTTTATTAATTCCTTTTTTAAAATTCTACATTTCAGAATTTTTAAGGTCTTAATCAGTTAAATATATATTCACATCCACACCTCATGTCAAAAAATAATAAGATAAATTATGGAAAGTATGATTTACATTATTTTTCCAAAATCACATATTCTTTGAATTGATTTTTTACTCAAACCAAGAATGGATTTTCCACTATATACCAAATTGGTCAAAAAAACCATTATATTTTTACCAATACAAAATCTCATCGTGTTCTAAATAATAGAGTCACACTAGAATAAACTATGCACCACTATAAACATTGATCCAAATATAGAACTCCTCCTTCTGTTATAGATTACCTCAACGCCAATGTATGATTTTCTTCTTCCATGGAAGGACTTTATTAATCTAATAACTGCATTTATAATTTCTAGTAGAACATATTCATTTTAAAATCATGACGAACACTACTAATCATGATTCTTATATAAGATCATTAATAATATTAGTAATATTATAATCTTGAATAATTTGGAAGATTAATTTCTTACAACCAAAAAAACTCATGGTATTGACAACTTATTATTATCTACATCAGAATTATCCCACAAAATTTGAATACTTAATTATTTGTATAAGTATAAGTTTGGATTCTTATAGTATATCCATATTCTATCTAATTATTATGCATCTTAATATTATTATTCTAGGATATCTATATGGATATATAATTTATATTAATATAGACATTATTTTTTCACCTTACCTCATAGTTTTATGACACTAACAATTATTTAACCTTAAAAATTCATTGTTTAATTTTAATCAAAAATAATTTATAAACATTGAATTCTTGGGGATTCCACCATAATGGATTGGTAAAATTGGATACTTATTGCATTTACTAAATCATTATTTCTTATAAAAACATCATATAATATACCATTATTAACAGATTTTCTAAACTATATTATCTACAAAATTTCTAATTTTATACATTTTTCCTATTGACTACTCAAAATAATCATGGATTGTTTCCAACTTCTGTCACCATCAAAGATTCATTTATAAATAAATTATTTTTAAATTTTCAAAAAATTACAATTTAATTATTTCATTACAACATATTTAACTCAAATTCTTTATCAGTTAAAATCACAAAACCACACAATATATCTCAAATATGTTGTTATAACATAAATCTGTCAAGAACAAAGATTCCAGAATTTTTATTTTCAAAAAACTTTTATAATCACTTTATAGTATTTTTCAAGTTATTATCATAACATCAATGTTTCCATGAATCATTAAATTGAATCTATAGAATTATTTAATCGAAAATATCATACATCAACGAAATATAATGGTTTGAACTTAATTTAGAAGATGTAAAAAGAACTAACCTGGTATAACAAGGAACATCACATAGATCAATCGTCCATGAGGCTCGAGTTTCATTCTAAATTACACAGATATAGCAATAAGAAACAAGGTATTATAAGTGAATACTTGTGAATTATTTAACCTTCAGATAAACCATGATCAACAATGTTTCAAATTGAGATCTCGGTATATGGACTTCTAATAAGGGAGTACAATGTTAAAACAAATAAGTTAAAACGATAATAAAAATATCGAAACATGTATTAAGGTTCCAAATACAACTAATATTTTTTAAAAAATACTATATACTAAAAAAAATTTAAAAAAGCTCTTTTACATTTCCATTATAATGAAATAAAAAAAACATTATGGAATAAACATTTCCAAAAAGGTTAATACATAATATGGCCCAAACTGACCAATCCAAATTGGAAAAAAATAACCAACACTTCAATGTAACTCTCAAGTAACCATCATAACCCAAACATTACCTAATTCCAAATAGAGAGCGGTAACAATAAAAAATTAAATTCATAAACTAAAATAGTCATAAAATATGAAAATTACATACCCAATGATGTGAGCATACATGGTTTGAGAAAAAGGCTATTTGAATACCATCGTGATTCCATTCACAGTAAAATTATAAAAAAACATGAATTCTATATTTCAAATAAAGAAAACTAAAATCTATTTTATTTTCATTTATATAAAAAGGATATAAAACAATATACTATACATATAATTTATTAAAAAATTATTTACTAAAACACACCTAAATGATAATTTATCCATGTAATGTATTCTCAATAAGAAACCACATACCTTTTTAATCAAAGCTACTTTCATTTGAAAAAGAAAAAGATAACACATTTCTTTTTGAAATCACCATCATTTGAAAACCATCACACACCTAGTTTAAAAATTGTTTCCAAGGTAGCACCATTTAAGGAATATATTAATAAAATATCTCTCATACCTTTAAAAAAACTATTTACACACACACATTGAAAAAATAAAGGGAATATGTAATAGAAATTCATATCCACATCAAGTCATAACCAATTCACTATAATCACACAATGTATGTCACATCCCATTTATGATTAATCATAAAGCACTGAATTACAAAAATAAATGCATGTAGAAACTCATATAAAAATAAAAATAATAAATAAAAATTAAATGCCATGAAGAAACACCATAGAATCTATTGTTATAATTTTCTATTAACATGGACTGGTAGAACAAATTTCTATCTATTAAACGACTGATCAACTCATCCCCAAAATTTCACATACATATCCTTAGTAGTGACACATAACCTATCCAAGTGTCACATAAATACAATGGTTACTATCTTGGGTGTCACTCTCAACTATTAAGGTAATATCCTTACATATCCAACATTGTTTCCTAGGTTCCTCATGTAATGGATAAAATGAGTTTTTTATTATCATGATAACATCTACATATTACACGCACACAATTCCCAATGTAAAGATAGATAAGAAATAATATAACATCCCCATCTTCAACTCTCCCCATTTGATATTTTATCCCAAATAAAATATAAAAAACAGGAATCACAATTCATATAATAAAACACACACTCACAAGCATAAAAAATGGGTGATAATGGTATCATCTACTTTGTAAGATACAATTATGAAAAGATAATCACATAATGTTCCAACCTATCCTTCTCCATATAAAAATTCTATAGGCCTTGGAAATACATTTTTAAAATCATTAGGAAAGAAATTTGAACCCCTGGAAAAATCATACACATGCCCAAAATTCTCATTTGAAATCCAATTTCAAAAAAAAATTAAACTTATGGTATGTCTTAGAAACATTAAAACCACAATAAATTCATCAAAAATATAAATAAATGAAAGGATTAATAGAAAAAAAAAATTAAAATGAATGAAATATCCATTTTAAATGTTTTAAATCCCATTCATAGTAAACACACTTTATTTACACTCAAGGGAAAACATTTCATAGAAAATTAATTTTATTTTTAAAATATGGGAACCAATTACACTAAAGAAAGTGCATATTTAGAACATAGAATAATTCACATAAAAACACCATTACTTCACCCAACCAGGATCAAATAATATTTCTCATGAAAAAAAAATCAACGGAATTTCATCGAACAACTAGAATGAATAAAACACTATTTTAATTTAAAATTTTCATTGAACCAATATCTTCACACAATTTTTCAAAAGTAAAAAAACAAAAAAATAAATGGAATAAATTTGACAATAACAAACAAATTAAAATATATTACATTAATTTAGTTCAAAAATACTTCAAATAAATAAATAAATCAGGGTATAATTTTAAAAACTATAATGGAATTAATACACCTTCATAAATAGTTAGAGACAAGCCCCCTTCATTAGAAACATAAAAATGAGGCTGAAAGGGATTCCTTATAACCTTTTAAAAAAATCCAAAATTTACATCAACCCTAAATATTTATATTTTCATACTATGGTCTCAAGTGTTGGATATAATTTGAGAAAAGATATAAATCTATGAGGATAAGAAAATGGAATTTCCTAACTTTTAGTTCAGATGAAGAACCATAATGAATCCCATTCAAAATATATGGGATAATATTTGGAGAGGGATTGTGCTCCTTTTAAATATACCATGGATGTCATGTTCAAAATGGAGAGAAAATGGAGAAAACCCCCATTTAAAAGAAATAAAAAAGGTAAAAATTCCATGGATCATGTTGTATGTTTTTCTTACATGGTTTTCTAAATAGGGTGCATACCATTAAACTTCCAAAGTCCAAAAATCCACAAGGAAGAGGGTTTCATCTGCATAGTTTCCAAAACCATGAACCTTGCCATGAAACCCTATAAAACTCTATAAATTCAAATTTCATTCTTAATATATCATGTACCAAAAATATAAATATATTATAAGATCAATGGAATGATTGTGACATTTCGGTTGTCACAATTCCCACCAACATTTTAATTTTTCCCCAAGAAAATAAAACCCTAGAATGTATTTCTCATCATGAATCAAAGGAAAAAATAGGAAAACAAAAATTTGATAAAAGAAATGGGTCTAGCCCAAAGTCCAACACCCAAAAAAACTATAAATATAGGACCTGAATTCCCAGATCCTTAAGAATATCCAATCAAAATGAGATATCCTTACCACTAAATCTCTATTAACCTCATCATCGATAATAATAAAATAGTATAAGCCCTCCTAGGGAATATTTTTATTTAAAAAACTCCACCAAATTCACATATTAAAGATGAAAATTCTTTAAATTTCTTAGACCATACGAAAGTGTAAAACAACAAAATTGAAAAAACACAGGCCACTAGATCAATGATAAATGGAACGTCACAAAAAACCTCATATGAAACATCACACAATTTATAAAAAAATTAAACGAAATTTGATGTTATCCCTACCATATTTAATTAATTTAAATGGTAAAACATTACTGAAACAAATCAAAAGAAGAATCCTTGCTAAACTGACATGATCCAGCAACAATGATAACCATTTTGAAAACCCACAAATATCACTTCATCTAGAATATCAAAAATATCACATAATTAATGAAATAAACTGAAATATGAAAAACACCCTAAACATGAACATGACTCAAAATTGTATAACATGGATCTAACATAGATTCATGTGACTTCAAAAAGTAAAACATAGTACCATACATGTGGAATACCAACCCATTGAAATTCATAAAGAATATCTCATCTTAGTAGATATCATAGTCTTATCAGCAATCAAATCATAAAACTAACAATTTTTCAAACACCCAAGGATTTTCCATGTCATTTTTCAAATAAATATCAAACCATGGTCAAAACCATGAAGATTAACAATCAGTATAAAATAAATTAGGAGTAGAAAACTGTTATATATAAGAGTTCAAGATAAAATATTTTTCATTAATTATAAAAATGACTCTTGGTGTAAAAAAAGATACGGAATAGAGTCCTTAAGAATTGTGGTTTATTAAATATAATGACCACTAAACCCCAAAATAATTTTCTACTCTCCAAGATGAATAAACTATACAGATTATAGCTTTAGCTGATGTGACATATATGATTTCTTCTTTTGGAATATGTTCGTCTTGAAGAACCTCTAATGTTGACCAAGACAACCACACTAATTATAGGTCCCCATATATTTTAGATAGTAAGGTCTATCATTCACATACCAATCTCACTTATACCACACTACAAGATTCCACTTACAATTATCATAGTAACACATCATTTAACTAGATACCCACAAACTACAAACACATTTGATTGAAAACCCAACCCAATGAAATGGGAATACTATCAATACTTGACATAATATTTCAAAAATTCTAAACATAACCTTTTCTCCATTTTAAAACACCTAAATGGTTCAAAAACAAAAATAAATTTCATCCTAATAAATTAATGAACTTATTTATTCAAATCCAATTTTTATTAATATCACTCAAAATAAAACACGTTAAGAACATCCCCAATTTAAACACATGAAATTATTTCTAAAAAGCCATCACAGAAATAATCATTATCTACAGTTCAAAATAAATTTAGTAAATGGTACTCAGAATATTAAATAAGTTCGTCAAAGTTCACATAAATACTAAATCAGTAAATGTTTCTTAACCAATTTCAAAACACCGAGTATCACTTAAATACTAATAAATATGCTCCAAGAAACAAAAAAGAGTCTGAAAATCAATGGAGGAAAATTAAAGAAATCCCAACATTTTATACTAAACATGGTTTGGATGCCCATTTTTTTGGTCATTCACCAATCATACAATTTCTACCAAAATGGTTTCTATGGGATGCAGATGGATTGAAAAACCATGTGCCTTCATCGTGTGCCAAAGTATCTCCCCAAACATCACTCTAAAATAAGGATTCCCCCCAATAAATATCTCAATATCTTCATAAAAATCATAGTTGCATTAAAACACATAAAAACACCTCAAAAAAGAACATCTATAAATTAAAAAATTATCATAAATTTTCAAACACCCAATGATACATGAGATATGACACATGAAATAGATACCCAAACACTTCTCAAAATCTACCACTCATGTTTTGATGGTCCTAACTCTAATATAACATTAACCCCAAATAACTAGATGGATCTGATTCCATTTTTTAGTAAAATATCCTAGGATAATCGAACATGTAATCTATTTCAATCAACCACAAGGATCTAGTAACTGTTTAATTACCCATGACTTTTAGAAACACACCATGATATCACATGTAAATTCGTGGGAAGGATTTCACAATCATATATTTCATGATCAACAATGGGTTGAATTGTTAACATCGTATGATATATCCTTTCAATTAGTGACTATTCTAAAATAAATAAACATAACGGCGAATAAAAACATCTAAACCAGCCACATCGACCAAAATAAACAAATGATTTTAGATAACTTTTTCAAGAACCGAAATCTATTTTTTAAACAAAGCTTTTATATTTCCAATAATATAGTTGTAGGGGATGAGTATGGGAATATAAGAGGATATCCCATCCCATGATAGAGTTTTCCCCTTTAACTGAAGGTAATGGTGTCTATGTTGGTCCCTCCCCCCCACAATGGGAAAGGGACTGTTTCCGTCCTATGAGGAATATCAACCTATTTCCTGCACCAATTTTTCTAAACCCAACATCCTTCCCTACTGAATACCAATTTAATTATTCCCTTAAAATCTAGATCTATTCGAAGGATGCACTCATCTTCCAATTTAATCTTGAGTGTTAATTTCTTCCTCATATCTTTTTAATCTGACATTGATTTCTCTGTTCATACCATGCCACCCATTGGGGGATTCTTTCGAATGAAATATTTTTTAATTCTTTGCATTATAAGATTGAGCAATGGTGGTCCATCATGAAAATAGAAATATTAGCGATTAGTTCTCATTTTATAATGGTTTTGTTAATTATTGGTCTAGTTCCCATTCCAACTGCAATGGATTGTGGTTCTACATACTTAGGTGGACTTACAACATCCACAGGAAGCATGATACCCCAACAATGGTGATCTGGGTTAGTTTTCATGAACTCCCATTACGGTTTCAAAATCTTTTGATTTTGCATGATATTTTGAATATTGTGGGTATATATATTTTCTTCAATAGTAGGATCCAACTGGGTTTTCACCCTATCCTTCCCAAATTAGTATATGGGTGATTTTTCAATAAATGTAGAATATTTATATGGATTATAGTTATTGAAGAGTTCCACTTCAAAAAACATGTGGATTTCAAGTTAGGGATGGATCTTATCTCATCATGTAATTAATTTGGTGAATAAATGTATATTTTTATTAGTGGGAGAAAGAATATCTCTCAATATTTAGACACATATAAAGAAGGTAGTGGTAAAGGATTTTTCCTGGTTTTGATGAAGATTTAATGAATTAGTTGGGTGTTCTTATGGATCAAAGTAAGGTGTAATTCTTTTATAGTGAATAATGTGAGCATGACCTAATGGTGGTGGAAATTTCTAAATTCTTTAGGATGGATTTGAACATTCACAATTCTATTATGTTGTTTTATTCAGATTCAGTGGGTACTGGGGATGTGAATTTTATTGGTTCTTTGGTTCTTAATCCATATAATTCATTTCAAGGCTCATATGCAGGGGTTGTGTGTCATGAAAGAGGATATACCCATGATATGGGGGGGTGGTTGACAGGATATAGAGGATCTAGGGGATGTATGATCTGGGATGAAACACATCAAGGGTCTAATATGTCGGTGGATGATAAGAATGGATCCATCCCAAGAAAGACCTTTTTCTCTTTGAACTTGAGTAAGAACATTTTAGGCCTTGGAGATAATGTGCGAGAAGATACACTCTACTTATTAGGGGAAGTTTCAGGGGTGAGATTAATATCCAAATATTGAATGACTGTTCAAATGAATGGATTTGTAGAGGTTATATATCCACAGGAGGAATAATTTGAATCGAGGAATCATAAATCTAGGCAGTTGTATCGTAACCAGAAGTAAGATATCTAAGGGGTGTAATGATTTCATAATCCAACGTAAACTAGTTGTAATAAGGCTGAAAATTAATATTATGGATATGGTGATGTAATGTGAACCTTATATGAAATAGAAGGCGAGGGAGATCATCATGAACCTGTTTAATGATATTAAAATGGCCAAAGTCGGTGGCTATAAGGTTCATACCATTTAGAATATGGGTAGTATGAAGGAAATTCAGTCCTAAGGAGACTCTATTATAATGGAGGTTGACCCGATGGCTCCCTAGGTGCTGTCTAGAAATGAGTCATCTAAATTAGATGCAAAAATGGGGCATATGGAAGGAACTCAATGGGAAATAGATGATGAGGTTGGGGAAAATTCATGGGAAATTCTATTATACTCAAAGGAAGCAATCCTTGAAGAGGCATTGGTTATTCATGCTTCTAATGAGGATGTATAGTGGATAAAATATTGAACAATTTTAGTGGCCAAATATAAGAGATATAGTGTCTTGATAAACAAGCAGTATCTAATTTTGACAAGAGTCTTCTATGAAAAGAAGATAATAGTTGAGGAATTTATCCAAGCCGTGGATAATATGGAATATGCCTTTGAAGATATTATCAATGATGATCCAGATAAAAAGGAAATTTATTTATTTGTGAAATTATAGAGTGAGATTACTTATAATATGTTCGTGTTTACTTTTAATAGTTTCTAATCATATATTTTGTTTGATTATTCAATGCATGGAACTGGTTTGGTTTCTCAATTTTTCAACAAAAGCGTTTTTTAATAAAAATACAATTTTCATTATTTTACATTTACAATACAAATAATTATACACTAAATTAAAAGAATGATGAAGGAAAAAAATTATAATACAACACATGACCCAAACTAACCGAAACCAACCAAGAATCAAAACAATAAAATCTCCATGTGACATTAAAGTGACCACCATAACTCGAATAACACCCTCTTCCAAAAATAGAGGTAAAAATACATTCTAAAATTCATAACTACAAACATATATAAAACATAAAAAATAAAATCTAAATTTCCTGAGTTAGTAGGTTTTCATAAAAAGTCATGTATGACAACAACATGAGTACATTTACATTCCCTTTATAATAAAACATAAAATATAAGTCTAAAAATATGTTTTATAAAATATTTTTTCATTTACATTATAAAAAATGAAAAATAAGATGTTCAACATATACTTTTTCAAAACATACTTTTTAGAAAGGCACGACCAAAAAAGGATTTATAAGGAAATTATGATTCAAAATCCTACCACTTACCATCGTAAAAGAAATCTATATTCATCACAAAGAGAAAAATATTACACTTTTATGTTTAAATAACCTGCTTTCTAAACAAACCCACATGATATTTAAAATAAATTTTAAAAGGAATCATATTTAAATTATTCCATATAATAAATAATCCACTTCAATTTAAAAAAGAAACTTAATACACACATACAACCCAATATGGGTATAATAAAGGGAATACATAATAAAATTCCAGGCACTTATAAGTCATATAAAAGTGAAAAATAATCATGAATGGACTATATCACCCTAATAATGCTCACTCATAAATCGTAGAAGTATGCCCACAATTAATAATTTGACACTTATATGTAAATAATAGTAAATGAAAATAATAGAGTGTAATATTAAGGAAGAAATAACCTAATACAAAATAATGAATGTTTATTTTCATGTTCACACAAGGATCCAACTGTCACAATGTTAATGGCCTCCCAACTCATCACCTAAATCACTCTTGAATAGCCTCCACAATGAAAAATAACATGCCACTAATCACATACAACAAGGCATTACATTCTAATATATCACACTAAATGGGTTTCAAAACATCCTTAAATGACCTACTCAGTAACCTAGGATCCTCTTATAATGGATAAATATAGGTGGTTAATGCTAATCTAATTTCATCTTGTTACACACATGACTCTCTAAAACAATAGAAAATAATAATCAAATAATAATACCACCACCAACAATCCACTTCTACATTGAGCCCCAACGCAATCATATAAATACATGAATCTTGTTTCATATAATAAAACAGATGCTCCGAAGCATAAAAAATAGGTGAAAATAGGTTCATCTATGGTGTAAACAATCTCAAAAAAATCATGTAAAGTGACAAGAAGGGATTCCCTTTATACAAAATACATATGCATTTCAAATTTCTTTTCAAAATTATTTATAAACATAATTAAACCCATTAGAAAATTATACATTCACCAAAGCATGACCAAAATACACTTTATAAATCGCCTTCAAAAATCCATGTTAAAAACATGTAATGTCATTAGAAAATACCAACCACAACCAATTCATCGATATTATAAATCAAAGAATGGTATAATGTGAAAAACTAAAAAGGAATCCCACTATAATATTAAAACATCTAATACCCATAAATAAGAAATAAATATATTAAGACTCAAGAGAAAACTATTCATAAAAATGAAAATTACTTTTTATGACTTGGTAAACCTTATTAATAAAGACAAAATTTTAAAATCAATAGAAAATAATTATAAAAAACAAAATTAATTTAAAACACTGAAAATAAATATTTTTCCACATGAAAAATCTCCCTTTCCATTTTATCATACCTCTAGAATGCATGAATAGTCATCTAATAATTATGTCATATTGAACCAAGTGTTTCACGCTAATTTTTTGAAGGGAAAAAACCAAAAAAACCATTGAAACTCATTGATAAAAAATAACAAAGTAATATATATATATATGACATTTAATGGCCCAAAAAATAATAATAAATCAGTCTCAAGTCATTGTATCTTTTAATAAATGGAAATATTATGGATACAACTACCTCAAATAGAAGAGACATGAATTTATTGATGGGACCCATTGGAAGAGTGTACAAGGGATATCTAACAACATTTAGAAAAAAAATCCTAAAATTTTAATAATCCTATTCTTTACAAGTAACACATCTTGGTTTCTTATGGTTATATATTATTGGATAAAATAGAATAATATAATAGGTTAAATATTGTGGAACTAATACATTTTAATCAAGATGATGAAGCTCTATGAATCCACTCAAAATATTGTTACGGGATCATGGGAGAATAATATATATCCTTGAAAAGGAAACTCGTATGTGAGGTTAAAAATGGATTTCTTAGAGTGAAATATATAAATAAAAGGAAATTAAAAAATGTGAAAATTTCCCACCCTAAGCTTGTCCCACTATTGTATTGTGTGTTATAAGGGACCATGGAATTACTATTTGACATTCACAATCCACAAATACATATGGTACATAGTTATAATTGTATATTTTCTCAAACTGTGCACTTAATCATTCAAAATTTGAATAACTTAAAAGGCTTAAAATATCAGGGTTGGTACACCTTGGACCGAAAATATAATTCAACCAAAATATCAATAGATGGATTTTTATATTTCAGAGTGTCACGTGATAATCAAAACATTATATCATGTTCTTCAGGCATTTTATATCATAATTCGGTGAGGAAACATCAATAAAATCTTAATTATTCTTCATAATCATTGAGTAATGCTTTCGTAATCATCATTATCAAATTTCATAGGAAAATTAAAATTTTTAAAACAATAAATATTAGTCTACATATTTTAAAAAGTTATATAATTCAAAATGAATACATTGTATTTAATTCAATAAAGACATAGATGTATTTATTGTCACTATAAAATATATATTTGGATATTCATTTAATTTCACACAATGTATCAAAAAATATTAATTGATATCATTAATGTATTATAAAATCTATAAGTCATACGCATGGATCAAAAAACTATCATAAGGAAATGGCACATTGTTGAACCCTCAATGAAAGATTCTAGAAGTATTATTTACATGGTTCCCCATATTCATATTCTAAATTTAGAATCATACGCAATATCCCAATTTTAAACATTATAATTAAATGCCTTTGGACATTATCAATTTTACAATAAATGGGATGTCATATGAAAGAATTCATGTGTTCTATTGAAGTTATATAAGCTCCAAAAAGACATTTTTACCTATCCAAAGACAATTTTTTAAATAAATTAACAAATTCACCAAATTTATCCATGATTATTATCAATCCTTTTATTGTAACTCTCTATCAATTCAAAATAATACTCAACAAGGTCTTTAAAACATGGATACAAAAGCTTTAATAAATAGATCCTTTTATAAAATTTTATTCAAAATAAAACACTTAATGTATTTAATTAAAAATAACCTCTATCTCCAATGAATCATATTATAGATAGTTTTTATTAATCTAGAAATCATTATCACTAACATCAAGATCAATACGAATGATTTCAGGTTTTTCCATGATGCTTCCCATGGAATGAACTAGGGTTTCATACACAAAAAATCCATATAATATAGAATCACCTCCAACAACTTCTCATGGAATAGAAAGACATATTGAAATCATCATAAAAAATTAAGACACCACAACTTATTGAAAAAATTTAATTCAATCTAATGGTATCAATAATATCCACCTTTTCATTTATATTATATAATTCTAAACAACTCTCATGTTAATAAATTGACTTCCCATTCAGTAATTTTTTTTAAAACAAATAATAATTGAATATAAGGATCTTATAATTCAATGTGATCTATTTTTTGAAGAATGATGGAACCATGTTATTTCAAAGAACTGATTTACTAGTTAGACAACCCTAAATCTCTAAGGGATTTCCAGCTATAGAATAGAAAGAATTATTGTACAGTGGCTTTTAATGTTATACATAAACTCACGTAGATGTGATATGAAATCAATTTTGTTGGACTCATCATGTATTAATCATGTTTTAATGATCACAAATCCTATTACTGTTAATCACCTTCAATAATAACTACACATCATGTTTTAATGATAACAAATATTATTGATGTTGATTACTCTCCTTATTATTTACAAGTCTTAGGCATGATCACAAATCTCACATATATTATCAAGCCTTTATATTTATGATTCAAGTTCTCTTACTCTCTAATGATTAAGCTTAATCTATATTCTGCATATTACTGTCTAAGTCTAAATACATATATTTGTCTAAGTATGGAGACACCGTGAAGGAATCACCGTGACCCAGACACCGTGAAGGACTCACCGTGACCCAGACACCATGAAGGACTCACCGTGACCAAGACACCGTGAAGGAATCACCGTGACCCAGACACCGTGAAGTACTCACCGTGACCGAGACACCATGACCTGGACAACGTGACATGGAGATACCGTGAATCACATACCGTGAACCACATATCGTGAAGCATATACCGTGAAACACATAACATGACCACATACAGTGAACACTATATCGTGAAGAAGACACCATTTACATAATCACGGTGACACCGTTTCTTAAATTTTTGTCAATATTATTTAACTAATTCTAACGGTCATATTTGATGTTTTTAATGAAATTAATGTTGTTTAATGATATTTGTTGGCATGTCAAGAAACTGTATCTCCTACCTATGAAAATGGAATCATACCAACTGCTGTAACTCGTGGAATATAAGGATGTGTGAGATTCAGTACACGAGTAGCGTACAAGTGTGACGATACAACAAGAAGAACATACATACACCCAAGAACATTGTGCTGAATATGAAGAACAATCCTGAGCAAGAAAGAGATTTCAAGACTTTCAAATAACTCTCCCTAGTGCAATCCAACACCACAGAATAACACACGATGAATCAAGAGATCCTCTTTACTCCTGTAGAACACAAGCTGAACTATGACACTCTGTTTTTCAACAGAAAAACTAGAGAAGGACTCAGAATCATTTCTACCGAATCCAATGAGTCTAGGGATGCATTGATAATCACTAGAGTTTTCTAAACTCTTTTCTATCTTCTCTAAGTGATTAGTTTATTTACATTCGAGCAGTGTGGTGTACTCTGTATATCTTATACCCACACTGTCTCCAGTACTGAACTGGAGGATATCAGAATCCTCACTCTAAAACTCTTAACTCTTGTTTACCCACATCAACTGTGGAAGAGGTCCTTGTGTGGCATGGTATTTGTTTTATTTTCCATGAATAACTGTGGTAGAGGTCTCTGCGTGGCCTGGACAGTTTTGTAAATTGTTGTTAACCCCAATCCAGAGTGTGGATCAAATTTATATAATTTTGAGAGGACTAAGTCCCATCTTGAGACTGAACCTCTTTTTACATCTTTTGTGCATCGTTAGTTTGAGTTTATAGTATACTACATATATCTTTTATATTCTTCTGCTATTACTTTGAAATACAAACCTATTTTAAAGATACTTTTATAGTTAAATTAGCATGTGTTTACACTTATTGTAAATCAGTAGGTTAGTTTCAAAAGTTTGTTCAATCTTGTGGTTAAATTAACTGATACCTAATCAATCTTTGAGAAGCTAAGTGAACATTTACAATCCGTATAAATTCAATACAATTTAACTTGTTTTATAAATTGGGGGATTTTAAATAGACAATATTGTAACAGAAATTTTAATTGGAACTCAATTAATGCCCCCCCCCTCTTGAGTACCCACTCCGACCAATTTTTTTGATTGTGATGTTTTTGAAAGACATATTTATTTTGGGATATTTTTTTCCTAGTCACTTCTCGAAAACCAACCAAAACCTCAAATGAAAATCAAACAACCCTTATTTTTCACATCTTTATTAGTAACTAACAAATATCATTTATAAATATGTTTGATACATTCATAATCAAGGGATGAAATATTTATCATCATATCTCTTTATATATATTTTCAAGGATAGTTTCGAATTTCATATATTTTGTACTATGATATTTTGTTATCTTTTATTCAAATTATCTAACTCTAAGGAGATACAATCACATTCATCATTTTATGATGGTTAATACATTACATGAGGAATTGTTTTTATTTTCTAATATTGATAGCATCATTCCTCTTAAAACTCTTTAAAGTTATCAAAAATTAAAAATGTTTAAGGAATAATATAGGGCCACTTATTTCTGTAGTGGTTTTAATAAGGCTGTTAATTTCTTCTCAGTCAAGAAATCACATTATTTTAATATAGTATGATCATTTATCCCTAAAAATATTTTATGTATGGATTAACCTTAATTATTACAGTCCTAATGTAAAATTATTTTTCTGAAGTTTTCATATATCTTTTAACAAATTCCTCTTAAGTTGTTAAGATATCCATATTATATTTAGTTTCATGTATAGTATGTTCAAAAAATTTACATAGTTTTATTTGAATTTCATATTATAACAATAGGATTTTTTATAATTATATTCCACATATTCATTAATAAACACATTATTTTTTTAACAATAGAATTCATCTTTACTTTCTGTATTTTCCCATTGGGAAAAAATATTTCTAATAAGGATATTATTTTTTTCATTCTCACCATCATTGTGAATATCATATCAAGAAATATATTACTTTCTACTAAATTTTTATCCCTATCACATCATACAGAACTTCACTGGGTGACCTATCCATGCATATATCTTCTTTGAGACCTTATTTATCAAATCTTATATATATCACTTATAGTAAATAAAATATATTTTAGGATTAAGAAATTTCATCAATACAAGTTTAAACATTATTTTTATGTGATCTAGTCCTTATTTTATCACCATAAATTACCCTTGTTTAATTCTATTCCCCTACGAATGAATTGGTTTATCAGTATTTGAAGGAATTATGTCCAAACCAAAAGAAACACTAGTATAGGTCATAATATTTGTATCTTTTATAATTGTAACATTATTTTCCTAAAATATTTTGATCTTATTCTTTAAAATGCATACAAATTCATTCATCATTAATCATTTTGAGAGTAGAAACACTTCTTATTCTTCTCCATGATTCCAAGAATGTAGTGTGTTTATAATTATTCCATTTAGATCATGCTTATATAGATTTTTAATAATATCATAAAATGTTTGAGAAATAAAAATGAAAATTGTGATATTTTTTAGTAAAATAATTATCATTTTTATCATGGTTATTATGCCAATTGAATTATATGTTTTCGAATTACCATTATAATATTTTTCTATATTCATTTTTATCTTATTCGGCCCAATAACTTCTTGATGAATCATTATATAAATCATCTTATTTCATCTTATTTAAATTAAAATATCTCTACATGGTCATTCAAAATTTTAAATTTCTCATCGTCCTTAAATTTATGTTTCTTGATATCCTCTAGGTGTTCTATAGACCTTTTTTTCAAATTCCTATTTCTCGATGACCACTATTTTATATATTTTCGCCTATTTTTTCCTTCCATTATTAAGATATGTATTATTCTTAACAAAATAATCCTACTAACCATTCATCCTCTACTCCAGTTTTTTCTTTTCTCCCACATAATCAATACTTGATATGTAAAAACATTTTTCAACACAATCAATAAGATTGACACCATTATCTAATCAACTTTTAGATGATGAATCTATTTTCCCCTTTTTGTAACCACGAACCTCTTCTTAATAGAAGTATTATTTTTAATATTAAGCCTTTTGTTGTGGTATTTTATGTCTTTTAATATAATATTATTCAAAATCATTCCTCTTAGGAAAATTAATGTAAATGTTACCAATTCAATTGAAGTTGTATAAACATGAAGATAAAATTCTACAACATTCCCTTTCTTAAAATTCTTTGATAGAAGTTAATAAATCAAATTGATGGAATAATAAACTTTTTCTACTTGAGAATCATTCGATTATATACCTCTATATTATTGTTCATCTTTTTTTCAGGACATTAAAATCCATTTCATCTTTTTCTTTGTTCTTAAAAATTTGGAACCACATATTTTCATTATCATTAAGTATATTATATAGTTAATCTAGTAAAATGTTCTATATTTTTTTTATGTTTGATAAATATAGATAAATCCAATGTAAAAGATTATTTATAAACATTATTATAATAATACTATCACATAACTTCTCACCAGATCCTCAAATATGACTTACAATTTCATCGACTCTAATTCAAAAACTTCAATATTATTTAAATTTAATATTTTTATATCATTAAAATGAATCCTATAAACATATAATTTAACATTTCTGGATTTTATATTCCCTTCATAACTTATCTTAAATTTTTACTAAATCACTAAAGCAGTTTCGAGTCATATAACATTTTTATATCTTCTTTATAAATTATATATCATAATCATATTTTCATTATTTTTATAGACATCCAAATATTTAATTACTTATATATTCATATATGTATCCTCGATAATGGGTTCACAACCCCACTAAACAATCATCTGTCAAATACATGAATTTCATCATATTCCTCCAATTATTATAGCTCTTTACGTCATGTTAAGAGAAAACATAAATATACATATAAATTTAATTATCCATTATATTTAGATTTATGGATCATTTAGAAGGAACCTGGAATAATTTAATAATAGTTTAGGTTCCATGGGACAAATTGAGTTCTAAGTGGTAGTGGAAGACTGGTATTTTTTTTTGTGAATTCACCTTTATTTTTTATCCTATTAGAAATATTATGGTCATATTACACTTATTATATTCTAAACAAATACACTTTCATGTAATTATAATAATATAAAGTGCATTACAAAGGATGTAAAAGGTGGGTGAGAAATACCTACTCTTTAGCATGTTTTGTTAGTACCCATAATCATAATTTCATTCACTATATACCCATGGGGTTACAAAAAAAAGACTATCTTAGTCTTGTCAATACAAAGTATCAAGGTGTTCTTGTTTCAGGGGTAAAACTAGAAGAAACAACTCACCACTATAATAAATGAACTGATTATAAAAAACATATTTATCCAATTACTAGTCTCCCAACCACTAGATAATGTTCTTCCACCATAAAAAACAACAATAATATAATCATCTCTTGTTAAATAACTCCACGAACATAAATGGATAATAATTAGGATCGATACTATTATTTTGAAAAATAACAATACATCTTGGATTATCTATGTTACCTCAACTTCATGAGTACACATGCATATTCATTTGTCCAATATTTACTATCTCCTTAATTCAAACTCCTCCTCTCACAGAAAATTCATATCATATCTACCTCACCATATTCAAATACTAAATTCTATGTTACAAATAATTTATTATTACTGGAGGATATTAATCATTAGCCTCTTTCTTATTCTTATTCTTTTTCGTTGAGATCTATATTTTTCTATTAGTCAATCTTAGTATGAAAATCCACACTCACATAAAATAATCTTCTTTTGTTACTAATAATTGAGTAAATATAAATAAATTTATATTTTATCTATAAACTAAGATTCCTTTCATCATATTAGATGATTCCCCCATAATTAATTGGAATTATGGGATCCTCAAGGCATTATTTAATCACCTTTTCCATTATAAACCACTAAAACTCCCTTAATATTCTATTTTTGGTTAATTTTTTTTCACTGTTACATTTCAATTTATATCAGACGTCTCTTTTGACTTCTCAAAAAACCCATTTGATAATAACATATAACTTCAATCACTATCAAATAATAATTCAAATTAAAAATAATTTGTGAATTTATTAATATTAAAACCTTTTATTTCACTATAACAACTCGAACCCATCATTTTGATCTATTAAAATCAAAATATTACACTTCAAAACTCAAATGAGAAATTATATCTTCAGACACACATGAACACAACTTCTTGAATTTTTTAATTTGAAAAAAACTACTATAATCTTTGTATAATCAATTTCAAGAGATTATTTTAACTTCCAACAATCAATGATTATTCATATTAAATCTCCATATTTGTATTCTATAAATTTTTTAAAAACAATATAATATTTTTATTTTAAATTATATAAATATATTATAAATCAAATAAATATTTTTTCATTATTTTCATATCACGAGCTAGGGATGTATCCCTAATAAAAATTTAATTATGATTCTTTAAATCATTTAGGAATGGTTCTATCATCATTTTATTAAATTTCATCTGAAATAAATAATTCTAAAAAACTCAAAATTTTAGTCTATAGATTCCCCAAATATATATATGTAAAACTTCATATATCAAGTTATAGTCATGTATTGCTCTTGAAAGAGACATAGAATCTATAGTGTCATAGTTCCGTATGACTTTTAATATACTAAAAGATAGAAAAACCCTTTTCATAATACATCAAATGCTATACTCCAATGGCCTGAAGGCCTTCATTTTTTTATTGATTTATGATAATCCACCTTTCAAGGGATGAGGTGGAACCCTACAAGGCCCATAGGCAAAAGATTACATGCCCGTAGGCATTATAGAAATTCATTTCCCATGGGCACAAACATTACATACAACTCAAACTAACTACTTGGAACTGCTCCTCCAGAGCATCTTCATCATGAAATCAGCTCTCCACCTTCGCATGGCTATTCAGCTAGGCATTCCCGTGCATTCACAGGCTTGTCCCGATGGCAGGTGCCATACCCTCTCATTCATGCAATCCGTTTATCTTATGCTATGGTGAAAGATCCTTACTCATCCTCCTTGTAGAGATTGTTCCTTGTAGGTTTTTTCTGGTTTGTATGTTCACAAAGGTGGCCCAAAGGCCTTGAAGTGGCCCAAAGGCCCAACTGACCTGAAGGCCTGGGTTCCTGAAGGCCTATGGCGGACCCCGGGACCGAATCGGGGGCCTGGAGGCCCAAACGGAGGCATATTCCCGGCTACTACAGTGCAAAATAGTACCTGCTACAGTTCCCTCTATAATACCAGTTACAGTACTGCGCAGTTCCTGCTACAGTACAGCTATAGTACCTTGGAAATTCTGCCACCGCCTGGATTTGATCCCTTATCGCTTGGATGCACAAACAGAGACCTTGAAAACCAAGCTAAGGCTCATGTTCTATCAAATTATATACTAAATCATGAAAATATACCCCCATCTAAATATGTTTCATAGAATCAAAACTTTATTTATTACCCCATCTATGATTGATATTGAGACAGAAAGTAAATTTTCACACTACAGACCTATTTTCTCTAAAAATTCGTACTCTATTGCTCAAGTTCATACAATATTCTCAAAATAAATATGGCCTTGTATATTTATAAAGACATATAAAATCAAATGAACTAGAAATGTATTAT
The DNA here is from genome assembly GCA_963277665.1 of Viscum album. Taxonomy (NCBI): domain Eukaryota; kingdom Viridiplantae; phylum Streptophyta; class Magnoliopsida; order Santalales; family Viscaceae; genus Viscum; species Viscum album. Next base: position 563,003,272 of record OY728158.1, read on the forward strand.
GATTCAGTTAATCCACATGAGCTACTAAGAACACTAATCACCTAGCCATAGTCATGTTCATAGTAATGAATTTCTATACATCTCCCTATTCGAAATATATTTTCCTCTATCATCATCGAGGCTATCTCAAACAATTAACAATAATATCAATACACCTAAAAATAAACATCAATATGTTCTTTAGTACCTATTTACAACAACATCAATAAAAAAACTCGTTTACATAATTTTAATAAATTATTTATCCTTAATCTCATCATTTTAAAATAAAATTCATCTCTAGTGAATCATGTTACATATAGTACATTATCATCCATCTAAATCATCCAATAATAAGAATATCAGAATAAATAATCTTTAATACGGTTTTAATTCATTGTTTTTAATTTTTCGATGGTACAAACTCAATTTTATAGCCTAAAAATTAATTTCTATGTAACATGGAATCACAACCATAAACTTCAGAAATATTTTAAATAATTGTTTTCACAATCACCAATCATAAATAAATCATAAAATATAGAAAAAATTTACCACTCAATCTAATGGGTAGAATAAATTGTAGAAATAATAACAACAACAGTTCCCCCATCAGTATGGGAGAAAAGATTAATGTCACCTATGGTTTGATGATCAAAAGAATATACCTTATTACTTCCATAAATAAAAAGTATCTTGGTACATCATCATCAAAATAGAAAATATCCCTATCAAGTTTCAAGATATTAATATCCCTTTTGAATTTAGCCTCAAGGATTAGTCTGATTTCTAACTATTTCATTGGATGTTGGGACACACCATCTAGTATTTATTTATTATTGAACACATCCTCATGAAGATGGTTTATAATAGTAATATATAATTTAGTAATCTACATTCATTAGTGAATGTGGTCTATATAATCCATGTTGTGATTGATATAGAATTGAATGAAAATATGAATATATTATCAAAAATATTTGATGATTGGATGGCCATAATATCAGTAAATTTTCCAAAGGAAATACAAAGAGTTTAACTAAACTATATAGTTTTGAAAAAAACACTGACAAATATATTTTAGGAGATACCACTATCTACTAAATATTGCAGGGGGTGGTGAAATTATCATCAAAAAAAATATGCACATAATGAAGGGTGTTTAATATTTTTCAATCTTGTCCAGGCTATTCAAGAAATCCAACCCCAATCACTAGGAGGATGTAACCATCCTGCCACAAGAGTAATTTTGAAAATCCCCATAAAATTATGATTCCTAATAAGGTACTATATTTTTTATCCAATTTATAGACCCATTAATTGTTGAAAAATGTCTGTATAAAAATTATTTCCCCATACTTTATTTAAGAAGTGGTCGTAATGGAAAAGTATTTCTAGGAAGGTGAGGCTAAAATATACCCTTGTTCCAATGCATCATTTTCACTAAGTCCTGAAATGCCATAGAAACATATAGAAATTCGCATTAGTGATTATAATATGATCATTATTCTAACCCCAATATTTCAAATCCAATTTAGTCACATCAAAATTAATATATTAATTGTAGAATGTGAAATTGTATTTGCAGCATCAGGATATGGAATGTCATCACAGTAAAAGCCAAACACTAATCATTTCACCAAATGTTTCATTGGTAATGGTACCTATATAACCAGTATCCTTATTCTCCAAGCACAAGACCATAGAGAAAATATAGGAAAATATATCTACACCCATACTCCAAAATTATGACATCTGAATAGGTAGTTATCTTTTTGGATAAACTATACATTTGGGATTCAATTCACCCCTCTACAGAGAAAATATATTCACTCATTTTTTCCTTCTTATAACCCCAATAGTTTGAGACTGAAGTATTTTTGTGTAAAAATTATTTTGTGGAAACTAGTTTTACTGAGTCTCACACACTGATCTCCATTATGAAGAAACATCGAGAGACAATTGTATAAGGACACTTGAAACCATTATATATATAATAATTTTAACTACTTATAAATATGATATTCCATGATTTATAATGAATCATGGATCTTCCACATAACTATTTATACCCTATAATTCTTCATATACTATATGATTGATCTCCCCAATCCATCCTAATAATCCATGGTTATGACAAAAGTGGGTAGAATCAACATGGAAAAATCAAACATAGTACCCAATTCAATAACCTCGTCAATAACTACACGTTTATTATTTTTCAAGAAGATGGGTATTTTAATGCTTGTCTAAGAAATTAATGGATCCATATGCATGTTTAAGAACCCTCATTGTTCCACCAATGTAGAAAATAAGCTTTCAGTTTATAAATTAGGGTATTGTATAAAGATGATTTTTTAATTCAGTCTCATGAACCTCAATTTATTAATGAATGTTTTTATAAATGGTTTGGAATACATTCAGTGGATGTTAACATCATATGTGTTCCTATATATTAGTTATTTGATATTGATCAAATAATTCCATTGAGTGAACTCAATGAATATTATGTGTTTCATATCAGCTGAATTTTGGAAACAAACCTTGATTATGGTAATCACTTGGAAATGTAAATTATATACAATTTTTCAAATAATATAATATAATTTGGGAAATATAATGGTCAGTGAGATACCAGTGAATAGTAGTCAACAGGGACTGGGGAGAACATTATTTCACCATCGATATATATCAGTATCTTTCCAGAAATCCCCTACTCAAGGACCAGTCTGACCAGTATTTTGGTCCCAAAACCAAGGATGTATGATCATGTGGATCTAAACCCTTAAATTAGGAGGTATAAATGGAGCATATGTATATTCAACATCAACCCAAAGATCATGGTGGTGTTAAATGATTCCATTTCTGAAAAAGTAAAATGTTATTTCGCCAATTATTATAAAATAACTGACAATAATTTCCTCTTATCATCTCCTGAATAACATGACTTGTGTGCATATTTTCCCTACTTTGTAATTAACGAGGAAGGGAATGATATCCAGGATACCCATAATAATGATTTAAACACATTAACAAAATTCAGATATAAATATTCTACTATATCATTTACAGTATACAAATGTGATACTTTATATTCTTCTTTCAATGATGATGTGGTAATAGAAGAATAACAAATAGAAGATTTTAAATATTCCCATTTATAATTGGGTGATAGTTTCTCAAAAATTTGATGAACTGATGGAGGTGATTTTTATTATAGGGTATAATTTGTGGGTATTATTTTTTTAGGATGACTTAAATCCTAAAGAATATGAGTTAGGTATCACATTTATAACATAGTATCTTGATGAATTCACATAGAAATATATAGATATTTTTAGATAAATCCTATTATGTCTTCACAAAATTTTTGGTCTTCTAGATATTAATTTGGGAATTAAAAAGTGTTCCAAAAGAATTCATCATATCCAGTTCACTAAGGGGGGGTAGAGAAGTTAATATTCTCATCAAAATAAATTTCCACTAGGAATTCCAATAAAACAATATATTGAAAATATAATTCCCATAATTAAAAGGAATTAGAAGATCAAGGTTTTCATTTACATCTAGGATTTCAAACAATATTTACAAAAGAATGAATTCCCAGTCTTAATCATGGAGCAACAAATGGATCTGATGAATTGTTTCCATGGAATATTATACACAGATAGATACTTAGGAAACATATATATTTATATAACAATCTGTGATGAAGATGTCACTACCATTTGGACACACCAATGGTATATTTTTTCCAATTAATTACCTTTTTATTAAATAATCAAAGTCATACATATTAACATTTCATGTATCATATTTTCATTACCCTCTCTGGGACAACTGCATATTGCTAACTTATTGATCAGATGGATAAGATTCAATACTATTGTAATCATCATTCTGATCTCAATATAATTTAAAAAAACTGTTGCAATATCAGGAAAATCATATAAATTAATGGTTATTGATCATAGTATTAATATTAACATAGAAAAAAATATATCCTCGATATGATTCAACCTCCGAACATTAATGAATTAAAGGGTATTTAAGGATTTCATTCATATATTATGAAATTCATAACTAACCTCATTGTTGACTATTTACCATATATGATGCAAGTGAGGAATGGTTTACCAGTAAGGGGGATGAATGTTTGTAGGATGATTTTGATGGCCTTGATAAATATCTCCTATAACATATAGTTTTTTTCAAGATTAGAGGGCAGTCCTATAATCTTATATGTGGAAACATTAGAGCAGTCTAATGGTGAACATATTTTGGAAAACAATTATGTCTATAGAGATCATATTTCATACTATCGTACCATAACAATAATAGATATTGAGAACCAAAACTCAAATATCGAGAAGAACTTTTTCCCATTGATTTTTGGTGAAAAATATGAGAGTCTTACTTAAACATGATAAGTTCAACATGTTTTAACACATTCGTACAACACTAACATTGTGTCAACCATTGTGGGTAGTTATCCTATAAGGCTTTTTTTATTTAGTTCATGTTTCTAAATCACATCAAAGAATAAAATTTCCTAAATTTTCAAACAATACAATCTACCATATAAAGTATGATATTATATAAATAAAATCAATTTTCTGAGGTTTTATCCATTAGTTAAACTCCACATATATAAGACATATACTTTTATTGTGCCTCCAAAATCCGAATTGGAATAAGAATGGAAAATTTTAATGTTAGTAGGTTTTGATTAAAAACATTTCTCATATACTTATTGAAGAACGTCCTTCCCAACTCTATATTTTCATTGGTATACATCAATAATGAAGTACAATACTAATGCCTTGTTATAGGCTTAGATATGGATCAACAGATTACTATGTACCCCATAAATTTAAATGGGAATTATAATTTGGTTTTCAATAAAACTAATTCAAAATATTTCATTTAAAATGGGGAATTAATCCTCAATCATCAATATGTAAGATGGTTGATTTTGGAATTCCCCTCTTAGACAACATTATCATATGTACTGTGTTCAAAATATTTTTTAGATTATGCAATTGATAAAGTAAAAAATACCACTAGCAGACCAAGATATGAATGGGATGGTTTTATTCATTATAAATCATAGTTTCGTCTCACTTTGTTTTAGAAATTGCATGGAAGAAATCAATAAAACATACAAAACCTCAGTTCAAGAAAATCCCATATTTTCATTAGATGATACCATCCCTGGATCTATATCCCTATTAGTGGGATACTTAAGATGAATAATTTATCCACTAAATAGATCCATGAAGGAATAAATATGAAATTAACAGGTAAATCTCTTTCCATTATAACTTCACAAGAATTGAAAGAGTTTTATAAAAAAGGCATTTATAGTACCCTCATTGGTTTCATTAATGAAAAATAGATTGTTACTTTTCCACTGGTAGTTCATGATGATTCCTTCAATTCTAATTATATAGAATGAAATCTATTTCATCACATAAATAGATCTAGATACTTTTGAGCCTCAATAAATAATGATTTATTGTATATCACAAAGAAGTTCTATACTTATTAAATACATGTCATCTTCAACCAGCATCCCATAGAACTACTGCATACAACAAAATAAACTTGAAAATTTTATATTTTGGTGGTACATATCCTAGGGACATATGACATTGTAATAGTGTTATAGTTTATGTAAGTCCTTACAGCTACCAACAACTTATGTAGGCGATCCAATGATATATTCCTTAAGGAAGTTAGGAAAAATGATACAAAAATTTCATGAATTGAAATATCACAACCATTAATGGTATCCCTCACACATTATTGATAGACAAAAACACAAATTTGTACTCTTTTAAATTGAAAAAACAATATCAAGAATATATTATTATGTTTAATAACGCATCCCACTACTATGCATTAGTGAATTGATATATAATGGAATTCCACAAAAACTATATCAAATAACTTTCAGAAGATAGTTGACTTGGAAAAGTTGATTTAACCTCACAACTCATAATTTCATTGTGGTATTACCAAATTAAAATTTATAATTCCACACATTTCACCCAATATTCATATTTAGATAGTATATAAATATTATTAAGAATCTATGTTTAATTTCCCTCACTCTAAATGCCCATGATTCCTGAGAAGAATCGTCCAAATCAGGAACACAAATAGATGGGACCATATTTTATAATCAATTTATACTCCAACTAAGCTAATTCATTGATCCAAATGGATAAAGGTTGTGACATTCCAACTAGAAATGAAATTTCTCTCCAAAAAAAATCATTTCATATGTTCCCAAATGGTTCAAATAATTTATAGTTGCATGGTAATAAACATTATATCATGTAAGACCCATATATAATTAATTTAATAACATATTGTTTCATACTCATAATGTGATACTAAAAAATTTAGTTAATTAAAGAATAATAACATAATGTTATATTTTATTATATAAGGCCAACAATATTGGTCCACTCAAGCAATTTGGGATGGGTTGATTATGAAACTTGTTTAGCTTTCGTATGAACCTTATATTTATAAGTGTTATTAGGTTATCTCAAATTACTCAATTTATTAAGTTTCCCTGAGAAACTATTACCACACCAAATGAGAACTATATATGTAATCATTTATATATCTTGGGATATATAGTGATTCTAGAAACATTGATGTCAGTCCCCTCTATAATCCCCACATATACACTAGATTTTCACAGATGGTAAAGTCATTCATAATATATTTTGGGTTTCATATTTTTTTATCTCACCCATGTGATTATATATTAATTCTCATTCTCTTATACATAATAAAAATCAATTTGGATTGAATTTTATTTAATAAGTATATGTGACTCGATTTAATTAAATAATAGATAAGTAGTGATTTTTGGATTATTAGGTCTATCCCAATGTTCATTCTTGAACATTCCCTACATATAAGATAATGATTTACAATGGGATCATTAGTTAGATAATTGTGTAGTCTGATTCCTATTAATAATGGATATTTAGTGACTCTCAAATCTTTTATCATGAGTAAAACCTTTAATCTCAATCAAATTCTCTCTTTGAGTCAAAATTTGTCCCCATAAATTCACCCTGGGTTATCCTAAACATGTTTGGAACTATGATGATGTCATCTTATAATCTGTACGATATAGATTGATGAAATAACTCCTTGATTCCTACTATGTTAATATTAAAACACACAACACATAGTCTACCATTCATAACCATAAACTACATAGCGTAGTCTATCTTGTGTTGCCTAATTTTCATAGACAAGAACCAAGTATTTATATATAAGTGTCTCTTCCATTAAATAGATTTTTTATATCATCCAAAAATGGGATTGAAATTACCTTGCTTCTTATATTACCTTTTCATAATAGCTTTCACCTTTTATGTCTCTGTACATATTATAATTCAGTTAATTACACGTGGTACTATACATGGTTCACCTGCATTGGGAAGATAAAAGTAATTTCCACATAAATATGCATGTGTTTCGAGGTAGTATCCTTTTCCTATTCTGGGATGTTTTCTCCTTGATCGAAACTGGATGATGGAATGTCATTCTCTCCTTCCATGGATTCCGAATCAGATCTCATTACCTAGTTTGGGTATCCCTTATCGATTAAGACGTTGATCATGATTCTCTTCTCATTTTCATATCTTTGTGGTCGCCGACTAATTATGCTTCTTCTGTATAAAAATTTGATGGGGTCATGACAGGGCAGCATCCTTCGGTTTGAGTAGATGGAAACATCAGGCATATCAAGCAATCTCTGGATGCATAATCATTGGGAAACATGTATTAGTACTCGTAAAAGGGCACCTCAAGGGAGAAGAACTCGAGGGATCCCATTTCGATTGCGTGGTATCTCATGTTGGGGGCATGTCTCTGATGTTATCCTCTTCTTCCCATGTTTATCATGAGTCAGGAGGTGAGTTTAATGTCATGCGGAGATGTTTATTCCAAAGGCATATCTTATGATGTTTTCCTTAGGCATCTCATTTTTAACAGAAGGTAGGTTGCGAGTTTAACATCTAACGAAGATGGTTACGAGTGATCAGAACACCCCATACAAGCGAATCAGATTAGTACATCCCTAGGAGGGATCACCTAGAGTGTTTGCCAGGTGAATGGATCAGAATGCTCAATAACTGTGGACCCAGGGTGGTGTGTCCTATAATAAAAATATATCACACCCTGAAGGATGATCTGGACACCCCAAAGTGTGGATCATAAGATTGAGGGTCTTCACATATGGGACACCATTGATTGGGGTTGAACCTCGTGGAGGCCTCCTATGTACCCTGTCTATGAGACAAGGATCAATACCCACATAGTTCAAAAGGTAGATCAATAGAATTGGGGTGTGCACATAGGACATCGACCCGGAGACATGGTGGGGCTTAAGAATGGATAGCAGTCCGTCACATGAAGGTGACTCTTGGTGGGATGGTTATGGATTGTGTGGGGATTATGCATGATTATCTACCCGGGTGGATGGTATGATCTCATCGAGAAGTGGTGGCCTGAGTAAGAATCCAGATGGATAATTGATGGATAAATGAACTGGATGGTGAATGGGATGGTAACGACGTGAGGACGATGATGATGTTGGGATTGAGTCTCTAAAAGACTTCCTAGTTATCCCCATGGTATGGAATCAATGTCTGTGTAGCCCGTTGGGGAGATGGGACCCCTGAGAAGGTGGCCCATGAGAATGGATTCATGGATGGGACTTGGAGGATGTGAAACCTCTAGGTTGGTTCATGACCTTCCCAAAACACATAGAATCGAGGGAGAGATTAGGATGGGACATGAAATATTGGCTTAAACATTAGAGAGGTGTCCTACATATCCCCATGGAAGGGAATCAAAGTCCGCTTAGTTCGGGAGGAGGGTATAGAATTGGTGTGTACGCCTAGAACATCGACCCGAAAATATTCTGGGGGTTATGCATGGGTAGAGGCCCGAGTTGGTCTAACACCACTAGCACGGACATGATATTTTTGTCCCAAAAGAGGGGTCTACAACAGCTTACCGTCTATTAGGGAACAAAATGACATACCACTAATCGGGATTGACAACAACTTACCGTCTAATGGGAAACAATGGCTTGCTGCTAATTAGGGTGCAATAACTTACCACTGATTATGGGGGAATGTAGTTTAACGTCATGCAAGATGATGTGAACCGACGTTGAAGGATCGTAATTAATGGAGGTGTTGGGCATGAACCTGAGGGGGGACTTCCTACGTACCTTGCCTTGTCAAGGATCAAAGTCCACGTAGTTCAGAATGGGGGCATTAGTGGGCTGACGTGAAGGTGGTCGAGACCAATGGATGGTGGGATTGAACCTTAATGTGGTTTCCTACATACCTTTCCTTGTAAAGGATCAATGTTCTCATAGTTCAGAATGGGATTGGTGCACCGACTTGAAGGTGGTCAGAACAAAGGGATGGTGGTCTTGAACCTCATGGAGGCTTTTCACATACCTTTCCTTGGCTAGGATTAATTGTCTCAATGTTCTAAAGGGATTGGTGCACCGACGTCATGATGGTCAAAACCATGTGATGGTGGGCTTGAACCTCATAGAGGATTCCTACGCACCTTTCCTTAGCAAGGATCTAAATCCTCATAGTTTGGAAGGGGTGTTGGTGATCCAATGTGAATTTGGTTGGGGCTATGGGATGGGGGGATAAATCATCATGGAGCCTACCTATGTACCATTATTTGGCAAGGATCAATGTCTTCATAGTTCTAAAGGTGGAATGGAGGCATACACTTTGAGGAAGGCCAGCGAGGAATTCATGGTCGATACTTACTCTAATCCCACGTGAGTCATGCTCGGGGTGAGAAACAAGCGGTAGTAGGGACCTGACAATCATGGCGAAAAGGTGTGTCCATGAAGGGTGGTGAATGGGGCATACACATGGAAACAATACAGGTGCCACTATTGAGCAGCAACAGTGGATGGGTATTATGTATGAACTCATATCGTGTGCCGTTAAAAAGAGGCAATGGTGAATGTGGATTACATATGGATGTAGCCTGTGTGCCGCTATGGAGTGACAATGGTGAATGAGACTTATGCATGGAAGCATCTCAGGTGCAGGTAAGGAATGACAATGATGAATGGGGATTACGCAAGGAAGCTCCTCTGGTGCTGCTAAGGATCAGAAAAGGTGGATGGGGATTACGTATGGATGATGCCCGGGTGCCACTAAGGAGTAGAAATGGTTAATGGGTCTTACAAATGGAAGTATCATGTGTGCTGCTAAGGTGTGACAATGGTGAATGAGGTTTACACATTGAAGCATCTCGTGTGCCACTATGGAGCGGCGATGGTGGATGGGGATTCTGAATGGAAGCTACCCATGCACTACTAAGGAGAGGCATTGGTGAATGGGGATTATGCATAGAAGCTACCAAGGTGCCACTATGGGGTGGCACTGGTGGATGGGGGCTTACGCATGGAAGTATCCAAGGTGCCACTAAGGAGTGGAAATGGTGAATGTGGCTTACGCATGGAAGTTAACCATAATTTCATCCTCAGGTTTGGCCCTGATGGCATCCCAACTCCATTCTGGGTTCAGGCATATAATTAATGCCTACAACTATGCACTGGTGAACAAGTGAGATAACACCAATGGTGTTGGAATCAGTCCGAACAAAATGAGATAAAAAGTGAGAATTATATGCCTGACATTCGTAAGGTGGTGTAGGTGGTGTGATGATGGAGGATAAATGTTGACCATGTTTGAAACACAACTTCTATATCACATTATCCTGGAATGTGGACAAACAATTGAGAGTTGACTTTTGACTTTGTTCAATGCACATGACCTGACTCGATGTGTTGTCAAAAATCATCAAGGGCATTGGCCTAGGGCAGTAGGTGAGCCGAGGTGGAATAGGACCAAGCCCTAGGGGGTCCCTTCAGACATGAAATAGGATTAAGATCTGAATGAAAGACATGAAAATCA